>AP025388.1:0-630221 GCA_030295005.1 Cephonodes hylas | reverse complement strand
AGGCTCTCTTGGAGGTATCCCGACCTTGCACCCCCCTCGCTATTACCTGCCTCAGTTTTCGATCACGGTCTAAATACACCCTGTATAGATATATCATATTAATGTATATCTTGTACGTTTGTTTATATTTGTCGAATTAGTATATAGTATTTATACACTTGTAGTTTTTAATGCTATGTACCTACCTAATTTATCATAAAAATATCCACATTAATTGTGACACCCACATTATGCCTCCGATCTGTCCAGTCCACCTAACGGTTGCCTGGAAGAAATCGCTGACAGCGATAAGGCCGCCAATTGTGACACCACGTGATTTAGAGTTACTTGTATCTTCTTCTTCATCAACCCATATACGCCCACTGCTGAGCACGGGTCTCCTCTACCATTGAGAGGGTTTAGGCCATAGTCCGCCACGCTGGCCCAGTGCAGGCGGACTACACACCTAAGACATTCCTAAGAACTTTTAGGTGTGCAGGTTTCATCACGATGTTTTCCTTCACCGTTAAAGCAAGTGATAATTCAATGTGAATACACACATAACTTCGAAAAGTCAGAGGTGTGTGCCTGGGGTTCGAACCCGCGACCGCCGAGATTCTCAATCGCGCGCCCAAACCTCGAGGCCATCACTGCTTACTTGTATCAATGTTGTATTATTGTAGTGTACAAAAAAGAAGATAAATAAATAAATATAACTTACTTGAACGCCTGTCTCGCTATAATAAGCGCGTCGTCTATAGCTTGGTTGAGAAGTCTCTCGTAGTCGTGGGTCACGTGTTCCTTCTCCGTGCCGGTAATAGCGTCGTGATGTTGCATCACACCTGGGAGCAGAGGTTGAGAGGTCGCGGGTTCGATTCCACGAGTATAAATGTGTATTCAGACCGTTATCGGAAACTACGGCAGGTAATTGCTAAGGCGGTTATGAACCCTCTGATGTTAAAGAAGTCCCGACAAAAACTAAAAAAATTGATGCTTTCCTACAAACCACAGACATTTAATACCGATGATTGTATGGAAAACGTATTTTTTTTTATTTTGACGGAATTTCTTTCAACGCCTATGGCAGGGCTTCCCAAACTGTGCGTCGCGATGCCCTGGGGCGTCGTGGCAACATCCGAGGGGCGTCGCGAGGCGATCGGCAAACATTCGCTGTCCGTATTTTTGTGATAACCTCATCTTACGCTAACTACTGCTGTTTTTATTTCCAGTAAAGTAGGTAGTTTTGATGATGGGGGGAGGGGGGGGGGGGGCGCGTCGCAAGAAAAATAATAATTGCCTGCCTCAGTTTCCGATCACGGTCTGAAAAAACATTCTGTATAATAGTTTTTACTCACCCATAGCACTCTTAAGTTCGTTGAGAACGAATTTGTTGTGTTCCTCCAAATCTGTTAGTACTTGCAGCTGTTTTACCATCTGTAATACATAATTACCTACAATCTTCAGTAGACCAAAAGCGTTATACAATAATTATATAATCTCTAGTTTATTTTTATTCATATAAACACACATTTATTTTTTTTAGCGAGCAGAAAGCACCTAAATCTCCCTCGGTAGGTCGGAAAGGGTAAGTCGGGATCACCGGCCTTCCAACTCAACGGGTGGAACTATTGTTCGCTTGTGTTTCGCTACTGTGTATATCATACCTGAAGATAGTTATTCCCCTCTCTCTCGAAGTATTTCGTTGTGGGACGAGAAGTGAAATACCCAGTCCAGTAGGCTGTAGAATCGCTTGCATACGGGAAGAAATCGTCTTGCTTGATTGGGAGTTTGGGGCTGCAAAAAGACACCAATCAAAATATTTGACAGTTCCGTGTCGCAGTTGTCTATACAGCTTGTGAAACGAGAGCTTTCGATCCCCGCAGAGACTAATGTTTGTGTCATACACGAGGATTTGTTTCGGGTTTGTGAGAGTAAAGTCTAGAGTAGTTTCTGATACCCACGACACAGGACTTGTATCTTAGTGTGAGGTCAGGACTATGTATGTGACTGTTGGGTGTATTAATTTATTATTTTCTGACCCTAAAATAAACTGTGATGAATTGTGTAATGACCATAAGAATTGTAATTTATTTCAAAAATATGACATTTCGTGTTGCTGAGGGGGTTTATTGCCGTTTCTTCTCCACAGCGATAACACGTTTAGAAGCGGCACTAGTTTTACAAATTAGTTTTAAAACGACAATTCAAAAGAACATGTGAAAGTCAACTCGTATTAAGACGATTTGACTTTGATTAACATCAGATATTTAGGTAGTGATGGCCTCGAGGTTTGGGCGCGCGGTCGAGAATCTCGCCGGTCGCGGGTTCGAACCCCAGACACACACCTCTGACTTTTCGAAGTCATGTGTGTGTTCACATTGAATTATCACTTGCTTTAACGGTGAAGGAAAACATCGTGATGAAACCTGCACACCTAAGAGTTCTTAGGAATTTCTTAGGTGTGTAGTCCGCCAACCCGCACTAGGCCAGCGTGGTGGACTATGGCCTAAACCCTCTCAATGGTAGAGGAGACCCGTGCTCAGCAGTGGGCGTATATGGGTTGATGAAGAGATATTTAGGTACTTACTTAGCATCCCTCACAGCTTTGAGGTAGCAAGTTGGAGTTGAATAGAACAACTTTATATTCATTCCGTCTTTAGCCGACTTTAGATTGGCGTACCTGAAACATTCATTGTTATCATTATTTCATGCAATATAAAGGTTTTAAAAAAGACCGCGATAAGAAACTAAGACAGACAATAGAAACGTAACAAAATACCGACAAAATAAAAAATGTTAAATATTCAAATAAAAATAAATCATCGTAACCTTTACCTGTCTTGGTTACCGATAACGGTCTGAATACACCCTGTATATATGTTAATATAGCTAACGATTGTAAGTAAGGCTTTATAAATACAAAATTTAAAGATTAGTCATTCATGCAAGAATAAAAATATGTACAAACAGACGGAACAATCATGCAATATTTAAACACTTATTATTGAGTTACAGAAGCAGTTTTGAGAAGGTAAGGTTGAGTAATTTAAGAATCTAAACCCTTAGTCTTAAGGTCTTAAGAAAGCTATCTTTAGATAATCCAAGATCCGTATACCAGGGTACGTGTTTCCTAAGCAAGAAATATAGAAAATACTTTCGAATATCTCGGCCTATGCAAAGAATAAAGTTATATTTGCAAAATCTCTACTTCTCTTTCTCAGCGATTTAAACTTAATTGGGCATAAAATTATCTGTAACTTTTTCTGTTCTTCAAACAATAACAAAAGTTATGATTATTATTACTTTACTAGTGCAATATATAAACAAGTTTAACTCTATAGACATGAAGTACTTTGGCGTTATAGTCATAAGTAACCTTATTCTATGCATAGGTCGATCTTATTTAGATTAAATATACTTTTTATTTTTAGATGTTTCATACACGCGCAATGTACAACGAACAAAGATTTGACAGCGGGTCACTGACCGCATGTGTCAGATTTTTTATTTATTTACTATGAACAAATAATTTCTGATTAATATAAGTGTATATGAGTGTTTGTTACTCTCTGTTAATCACGACTGTGATATATAAAGATTTTGTAAACAGACAGTGATCGGAAACTAAGAGAGTTGCGATGATAAAAAAGCTTTCACGTAAAAAGTGCTGAAAAAATATAATATTTTTTTATTCTATAACATTATCTGTACTAGTTTTCGATCACAGTCTGTTTACACTCTGTATTATTCTTGAAGCATGGAGCCGTTAAGTTTGTTTAAAATTTCCTTCACCACAACTAAATGAACCACGCTCATAAAATCTAAAAGAAGTTTATTTAGATGGAGATCTATTGAACACAAAATTTATATGTATAGATTTTAAGGACTAAAGTCATAATGACCTCAAAAATCTTAGCGGTTGCGGGTCCAAACACTACGAACCTCTGAATTATCCAAATTATTTGTAATATGATTGTTAATATGTGAGTATCAGCCCATATACGTCCCACTGCTGAGACCCGTTCTCATCTCTCTCCTCAGAAGAGGCCCGACTCTTCCATGATTAACAGGGTTCTAGGCCTTAGACTAGCACGCTGGCTTAGTGCGGGTTAGCGAATTACATACCTAAGAAAACCCTACGAAATTTTAGTTGTGTGAATTTCACCGCGATCCTCAACCACACGCCTACACCTCAAAGCCATCATCATAATATGATCAATGGAAACCATATCTACAAAGTGAACAGGAGTATCTATACTCACTCGATAAGTTTGTCTAGGTTTTTGTACCACATGGTCGCGTCTTGATACGTGAAATCTCCCCCCATAGTGATGATAACGTTGTTGGACCGATAGTGCATGGACTGTTTCCTCACGTAGTCCAGAAATACCGCGACCTGGACAACAAGAGAGAATATTTTTGAAGTCAAAACTTTTTTAACGGCGCTGGAGGAATGTCAGATGGGGAAAAATATTTTCATTCATAGCCCATATACGCTGGGCACGTGCCTCTTCTACCATTGAGAGGGTTTAGGGCATGGTCCATCACGCTTCAACCCAAATACTCTGAGCACGGGCCTCCTTTATCATTGAGAGGGTTAAGGCCTTAGTCCACCACGCTGGCCTAGTGTGACTGGACTACACACCTAAGAAATTCCTAAGAACTTTTAGGTGTGTAAGTTTCCTCACGATGTTTTCCTTCACCATTAAAGCAAGTGATATACAAACATAACTTGGAAAAGTCAGAGGCGAGTGCCTGGGGTTGGAAACTGCGACCGTCTAGATTCACGAGCGCGCGCCTACAAAAGTATTAAGCTCGCGTAAATCTGACCCGTTCATCTGATGCTGATTGAAAATGCGTAAGATGATGACATCACGATCGAGACCGACTCGTGCAATTTTTATTTTATTACTAATATTTTGCGCTGTTGCTTGAAAGCAGATTAAGAAACAAGAAGCCGCGGGTTCGGCTCCCGCTTAGAGCCAAACATATTTTGTTTGATTCACAAGTCAGTTGTGCACTTAAACTCACATTTTTTACAATATATTGGTAAAAAAATAACCATGGAACACATGAATCATTCTATAATTAATAAAAATCTCAATAAAATCCGGCCAGCAGTTTTTGAATTTAACTCTTAACAGACAAACGTAGCTACTTTGTTTTATAATATGTGCAAAAGAATTATCATTGTTATAAGTGATATTTTATTCTGGTTATCTACTTGGTTTTCTATTTATAGTTTGTTTCATAATTTACAAGCAAGAGTTTGTGAATAAACAAACCAAAATAATTACACCCAAAATTTAACAAACACCAACAGATCGGGTTCAATGACCTGTTGTGCTAAAGTTTTGTTCACTGTACATTGCTCGTTATTGTGATATAGAAACAATGGAATTATTTGCTGCGAATTGAAACAAAAGCATGATATCTTTTAAGTATGCGCCAGAAAAAGTAACATTCGGTAATTGGGAAAAATATTAATGCATTTGGAGCCAGTGAAAAGTCCCTCTCTTATGGCACGCCACTAAGAGAAATATATTTAAATTTCAATTTAAAAAAATATGGAAAACTTATACTCGTAAGAGCGATTTCTTAAAAACTGCGAATATAATCTCTAACCTAAATTACGAAAAATCCAATGACACTCTTATGAATTTTTCGTCAAATGTCGTTTTCACTTACTCGATCAATTTGTCTAAATTTTTAAACCACATAGTAGCGTCTTGGTAGTTGAAATCGTCGCCCATCGTAATTAAAATGTTGTCCGAACGATATTTTGACGCCATGTCGTAGCAAATAGCAAGGAATCTGTCGATCTACAATGTGAAAATTTAGCCGTCAATGTACAGCTAACCGATAGTAACGCCATCTGTAGTCGTGGATACGAACAAAAGGAGGACTAATATGTAATTTATAAATTAAAACGTATTTTAGCTGATTCAGAAAACACATAACATATCTATGGGAATGAAGTGTCGTTATTGCTAAAATTATGAAATATTTTATTTTGCTTGAAATCAGTATCTTTACTTTCATAGAAGTCCAAAAGCATATGTAATATCTTAAACAATTTAATATCTAATTTATAATTAATTGTGGGCTCAGGTTACTCTCATTTATATGTCAAATTGTTTTTGTTAGAGGTTCTGGAATCTTATAAGGCAGTCTGGGCTTTTTGCCTTCTATGGAAGTACCACTAAAATATTATCTATATAATTTTGAAAACAAAGCGATTAAGCGGCCAATTGTTGTCTGCTTTTGAAATAATAACATTTTGTAGGAGTTCCCTTCGATCAAAGTCAAAGTCTATGTCGATATAATTATTATTCAAATATATTGTAGCTATATATATATTTTGTGTCCCGTTAAAGTTGTATGTTACAAGATCATATAGTGTACAAGAAAGTATAATAAATAAAAATAAATAAATAAATATATTTATAAGGACTTTTAAATTTTTTAAGTTTTAAACTGTCACTGCTTCTGTTCTTCTTCGATCTTAGCAACAAAGCATATATTATTCGCAATACTAAACTTAGCATTCTTTTCACATTTATGAGACCTTAGATCATTTCTTACAGACAGACGCTCGCCCCCTATTACGTGGGACTAATACATATTATATACCTGGCGAAATGTGGGTGTAGAAATGCACTAGCCCTTCGGGGAATACAGGCGTCAAGTAAGAAGACAACAGGCAAAGACATACAAAATGCAAACTTTAAAATATGACGATGAATTTCCATTCTTTGCAATACGATTAAGTTTTGTTACCCCAAAGCTGTATATTTGTCATCTCCCATTGCGTGTCGGTACTTCCACAGACGCCCAAAGGCGTTAAACGTTAATGGTGTAATGTCTAATTTATAACTGTGGGCTCAGGATATTCCCATTTATATACCAAATTGCTTTTGTTAAATAAAGCTTTGAAGCTTAAAGATTATTATTATTCGGCATTTCGTTAGGCAAACTGGGCTTTTGGGATTCTATGGAAGTACCGACACTGCTCATTTTTCTGTTCATGCACAATGCCACAAAATTGTATTAGTGATGTGCCGGATCATCAAAAATGAATATCCACGGATACGGATTCGGATATTTAGTGTCAAGATTCGCGGACAAGAATAGGTATTTTCATTTCTCACTCAATCGGTGTCGGCACGTGAACTTGAAATGTTTACTATTGATCTCATAAGATAGTTAATGTTGTATCTTTAAGTTATATACCAGGGTAGGCGAACCTTTATGCATCAACGTGCCATTTTTTCTAAAAAAATGTTTAATGGGGTCATTGGCGTGCCATCAAATAATTTTGACTTTCTGATTATTTGGAGAATAACAATAATAAATACTATCAAAACTCTTTATGAAATAAAGTAAACAAAAGAGGTACATTTTGGAATGTTTTTATTACACGCATAAATTAAATTATTGTAAAATTAGTGTGACTTCTGTGTGATCGGCGACGTGCCCAAAATATTGTGTCGCGTGCCATCAATGGCACGCGTGCCATTGGTTCGCCTACCCTGTTATATACTATTGGTATAGTAACTTCATCATCAGCCTTTATTCGTCCACTGCTGGATATAGGCCTCTCCTATGGCACGCCACTGGGCTCGATCTTCGGCTCTCCTCATCCTACTAGAATTTATGTTTGTAATTAAACGTGCCCAATATTGTATTTTAAGCAATAAAACATGCTCTGAATGGATTATATTTTAATTATACTCCTCTGAGTTACTATGCAGAATTATATTCAGTCAATTGAATTTGACAGTATTCCACGAGAAAACTAACAAATACGGATTTTAATCCTCTCGCGGATATCCGCAAATACGGATACAAATATCCGGAACATCACTAGATTATATATAGCTTCACTTTTCGAAAACTCACTCGATCAACAGATCTAAATTCTTGAACCACATGGCTGCATCTTGATAATGGAAGTCTTCGCCCATAGTTATTAAAATGGAACCACTTTTATAAGCTTCCGACATGGTCCGACATATTTCTAGGAATTTCGATACCTACAACGTATTTTACCTGTATTGACTACAACGCCATCTTTTGTCATTATTATGAAGCTGACTAGGACAACGTTGTACAGATTATCAAGTAAATTTGAATTTTTATTTTGTCTATATTAGTATTTTATATTTAAGACACATTTTAGAAAGACTTGAAAGTCGACATATTAGTCTAGAAGAAGTTTTGTTGATAATTATTAAAATAATTTAATTTAATTTATTTTACAGAAATAAGACAATAATTGACCGCTCATTCACTTTGTCTCGTTTATAAAAATTCTTTCTGCATCTAAAGACTAAAACTTATTTTCAATAGCCGATTTCTTTGAAGCTTCATTCAGATATAAATTAAACAAAAATTGCGTCAATTGAATTGTCAAATATAATGAAAAAGAATAGCATGGAAAGGAAATTATTATCTAAAAATAACATGTTTCGACGTTAATAAAAATTTCGCTAATGTTAACACGAAAATTACTAATAATTTTATACGTTAAACTAAGTTTGATAACAGCTCCATCTATGGAAGTAAAATTTAAACTCTTGAAAGACTACCTTCATTTTTTTTAAATATATAAAATACACCTCGAAAATCATTCACATATCTTTATCATATTCTACCAAGTTTTATAAAGTGTAAATAATATTAAAACTAATAAATCCTTACCCTATCGTCGACATTGAAGAGGGGTGAATCGGGATCGTCTATGATTGGCTCGTCATCACACAGAACGTCGAAACAGAAGCCAGGAGGAGGAGAATATGTATTGTAGAGGACTCCGGTGAATATATCCGATGATTTACCTGCAGAATTAAATAAATAAATACACGCAACAGTCACACACATAGTCCTGACCCCACACTAAGATACAAGTCCTGTGTCGTGGGTATCAGAAACTACGAGAGACTTTTTCATTCACAAACAGCCAGACCCGAAATAAATATTAGTTTATCAAATTTAATCTCTGCGGGGATCGAAATCTCTCATTTCACAACCTGTGACAACTGCTTATGTATCATTATCATCATCATCATCATCAGCCAAAAGACGTCCACTGCTGGACATAACTACTTATTTATAAACAAAACATAAACATACCTCACGCGGCACGCCTATATTCCCCGAAGGGGTAGGCAGAGATGCATTTCTACAGCCACATTTCGCCGGTATGTATCAGTCCCACGTAATAGGGGGCGAGGCTATTGCCGTTTCTCGGGCACATTTCCAGACTCCGTGCTGCTACCGAGAATTTCCTAATGGAAAAACCCAATAACACTTTGCCTGACTCGGGAATCGAACCCATGACCTCTAAATCGCACTGCACATTGTACCGCAAGACCACGAGGCAGTACTTATTAATCTCTCCATAAAAATTGATGATAAAACATCACTTACCCAGATCATCATCTCCTCGCCAGACCATCTCCATATCCTGGTTGTGGAGCCTCGCTGACTTGTCCTGGTAGTCTATCCTACCCAGGAATAGTCCATCATATCCCATAGCAGCTAGCAAAGAAGCGAACTCCTTGGAATGGCCGAAGGGGTCAATCTGCCATCCCACCTTGGGAAGACCGCATGCGCCGAAGGTCTCATTCAGCTTTCTGAAAACCGAATTGCGGTCTTTTGATGGCTCTGTGGTGTACAGACTGTTTGCATACATACATACATAACCTGACGCCTATATTCCCCGAATAGGTAGGGAGAGGTGCATTTCTGCACCCACATTTCGCCAGATATCAGTCCCACGTAATAGGGGGCGAGTCTATTGCCGTCTTTCGGGCACTTTTCTAAACTCCATGCTTCTACTGAGAATTTCCGAATGTAAAAACCCAATAACACATTGCCCGACCCGGGAATCGAACCTAGGACCTCTAGATCGCACAGCACATAGTTGTACCGCTAGACCACGAGGCAGTCTACAAATTTGTATGATCTGCAAATTATTGTCTTTGTGAAAGTTCTTAGGAATTTCTTAGGTGTGTAGTCCGCCAACCCGCACTAGGCCAGCGTGGTGGACTATGGCCTAAACCCTCTCAATGGTAGAGGAGACCCGTGCTCAGCAGTGGGCGTATATGGGTTGATGAAGAAGAAGAAGAAAGTGTTTATCATTATCAGCCTGTATATGTTCGAGTGCTGGGCACGGGCCTCCACTAAAACTGAGCAGATTCAGTATTCAGACGTATATAGGTGCTCTAGTTTCTAATCACGACACGTCAATCATCATTATTCTTCATCATCATCTTCCCCAAAGACTTGCAAAGCACCCTTTCGAAAGTGGCGTGCATCCAGCGGCTTCCCACAATCTTCAGACATCAGTCCTCCTTGTGGATTGACATCCAATGCTACGCTTGCTAGTAAGAGAGTTCCACTCGAAAAATTATGAGTACAGTATAATCTCAGTAATCCGGCACATCGATAGTCCGGCACGTCTAATAATCCGGCAGTTCGATAGTCCGGCACGTCCAATAATCCGTTCCCCTCCGCCCTCGCCCCTTTACACCTGTGCTCTATCAAATCCTTTATTTATATCAGTGTCTCCAATTCTCAGTGACTTCACTATAATCCAGTAATCCGAACATTCCAATAATTCTCCGGTTTTTAATAGTGCCGGATTAGTGAGATTATGTAATAATTTCCCTTACCCAAGTCCGTAAGTGAATTGATCTATGGTGCTCTGGTAATGGGCGGCGGCTTCGTCGTTCATGGACCATGCGCCTCCTGCAATGAAACAACATACAGTGAAAACCGGATATAACGACGGATCGGCAAACGAATTGTAAGGATCCAGTGGCGGATTTACCAGGAAGCAAAGGAAGCAATTGCTTGGGGCCCCGCCTGGAGAGGGGCCCCGAAAAATTCGAAATTTTTTTAAATTTTATTTTTTTTAATTTCAAAAATGGAAAAAAAATTAAAATAAAAAAAAGAAAGTATACAACAGAAAAGTACAGGAGACAGATCGTTCAGCGCATTAAAACGCGTCAAAAATTATTTGCGCTCATCTATGTGCCAAGAAAAAGTAAGCGATTTAGGCTTACTTTTTATCGAAAAAGACAAGCTTCGTCAATTTGACTTCGATGAAATCATTTATCAATTTGCGACTGAAAAAAGTAGAAAAAGTTGTAATTTTTAAGAAAGTTGTAAGATATTTGAATAATATATCCATTTTGCAAAATTAGCTGTATTTTGTTATTTTGAAAAATAGGGGGGGGGGTCAAATTTTAGAACGGAGGGCCCCAAAAACTTGAGATTGCTTGGGGCCTCGCCATAGGTAAATCCGGCACTGTAAGGATCCGGCGAAATTTGTATAAATTGTAATAAATTTATATAGATTCCGCAATTGTATAATAAAGTTGAAGTATGTATAAATAAAAGAAGGCCAACGGAAATATGGATGGAGTGCGCGATATTTCGAATAATTATGTTTTCGCCAACCCGCACTAGGCCAGTCTGGAGTAAGGCCGAAACCCTATCAATGGTAGGGTAGGCCCGTGTCCAATAGACGTATAGGGGCTGATGATGATAATGTTTTTCCTTTTTTATAAACATGTATTAACGTGTGTGACTTACTATTGTCTACATAAGTAAATAAACAAAAATGTTATATTCTTACCTACGAATTGCAGTCGGCCCTGCCTCACCAGAGTGTGAACCTTGTCCTTCACGGCTTCAGTCTGTCTCACCCACCACTTCCAGAAGAACGCTGTTTCCACGTAAATAAACCTGCAGGATACGTTACATTGTTGAAGTGAAACTTTCAATGCAACTTTCAACAAGGTTGCGTTAAACGTTTAACGCAACATGAAGGGGGTATGAAAGCAGTGTTGCGTAAAACGTTTAACGCTAGAGGAATAGAAAGGGACAAAGCGATAGTGAATGCGTGGCACTCGAACTGTTACATATCCAGGATGCTGGGCAAAGTGCCTACATCCCCTAACTATTAATGATGACTTTATCCTAGAACGCGCCATGCTGGGTATATCCCTCATCGACAGAGTACCTAACACCGAAATACGCCAAAGAACACTAGTGGTCGATGTAGGCAAGCGTGTCACACAGCTAAAGTGGCGATGGGCAGGACATCTGACAAGAAGGAGTGATGGTCGATGGACAAAGGCCGTGACAGAATGGTGGCCTCGGGAAGGTGCAAGGAAACGGGGCACCACCAGCTAGATGGTCAGATGACATAACCCGTGTAACCGGAAAGCTCTGGATAAGAGCAGCCCAAGACCGACAAAAATGGCGAGCATTGGGGGAGGCCTATACCCAGCAGTGGGTGCATGTGGGCAGAAAATGAATCATTTTACGCTGACTCGGCCAAGACTGGTCACGTCGAGGAGACAGTCAGTCGTTTCCCAACTGCCGTAGCGACGCTATCTTTCTATATTCATATTAGTTATGCCAGTTTAATTTCCTTAAAAGAGGAAATCTCATATATGTCATAGAAATAAGCGATTTCCAGTTTATAGTGAATGAAATCAACATTAAGCCTTGTGTATTATAACGGGTGATTTTTTAAGAGCTTGAGAACTTTTTTAAACAATAAAACGCATAAAATTTGCAAAATCTCATCGGTTCTTTATTTTAAACGTTAGATTGGTACATGACATTTACTTTTTGAAGATAATTTCATTTAAATGTTGACCGCGGCTGCGTCTTAGGTGGTCCATTCGGAAAGTCCAATTTTGGGCAACTTTTTCGAGCATTTCGGCCGGAATAGCCCGAATTTCTTCGGAAATGTTGTCTTCCAAAGCTGGAATAGTTACTGGCTTATTTCTGTAGACTTTAGACTTGACGTAGCCCCACAAAAAATAGTCTAAAGGCGTCAAATCGCATGATCTTGGTGGCCAACTTACCGGTCCATTTCTTGAGATGAATTGTTCTCCGAAGTTTTCCCTCAAAATGGCCATAGAATCGCGAGCTGTGTGGCATGTAGCGCCATCTTGTTGAAACCACATGTCAACCAAGTTCAGTTCTTCCATTTTTGGCAACAAAAAGTTTGTTAGCATCGAACGATAGCGATCGCCATTCACTGTAACGTTGCGTCCAACAGCATCTTTGAAAAAATACGGTCCAATGATTCCACCAGCGTACAAACCACACCAAACAGAGCATTTTTCGGGATGCATGGGCAGTTCTTGAACGGCTTCTGGTTGCTCTTCACTCCAAATGCGGCAATTTTGCTTATTTACGTAGCCATTCAACCAGAAATGAGCCTCATCGCTGAACAAAATTTGTCGATAAAAAAGCGGATTTTCTGCCAACTTTTCTAGGGCCCATTCACTGAAAATTCGACGTTGTGGCAGATCGTTCGGCTTCAGTTCTTGCAGGAGCTGTATTTTATACGGTTTTACACCAAGATCTTTGCGTAAAATCTTCCATGTGGTCGAATAACACAAACCCAATTGCTGCGAACGGCGACGAATAGACATTTCACGGTCTTCAGCAACACTCTCAGAAACAGACGCAATATTCTCTTCTGTACGCACTGTACGCATTCGTGTGGTTGGTTTAATGTCCAATAAAGTAAACTGAGTGCGAAACTTGGTCACAATCGCATTAATTGTTTGCTCACTTGGTCGATTATGTAGACCATAAATCGGGCGTAAAGCGCGAAACACATTTCGAACCGAACACTGATTTTGGTAATAAAATTCAATGATTTGCAAGCGTTGCTCGTTAGTAAGTCTATTCATGATGAAATGTCAAAGCATACTGAGCAAATAATAATGCATGAAAATCATAACCTCAAAAAATCTGAGCAAATACTAATGCATGAAAATCCTAACCTCAAAAAAATCACCCATTATAAAGAGATAAAAGATGCGATCAATTGTGAATTTTAAGCAATGTTAATAAAGCTTGTCATAACGAAACAAGGGTTCACTAAAAAACAATTTCTACCTTCCTATTTTTATTTCCAGTTTTAAAAAGTTTCACTTTTTTACATTTCACATACATAACCTCACGCCTGTATTCGCGTAAGGGGTAGACAGAGGATGTATAGCACGTAACGTACCTTCTTTTAGGGTCTTCCCATAATTCTTTAACCACTGAATCAATGATGTACTGCACTCCAGCTTTCTGGATCCTGTTCTTGCCTAGAAAATGTAGAAATCCATCACAATTACTTATTGTTTCTCAGCATCCTTGGGATTACGATGTGTGAAAGGTCTTAGGTTTCAGAGTGCATATTATGTATATTGATGTGTTCCGTTTTTAACCTAATTTGTTTGATTTGGTGTGGCGCTCATAACATGTTTCAGTAAAAGTTGTAGTCCTTTTCATAAAATTACAATTAGGACCGTGTGTGGCTGGGGTTTGAATGACCGCTGAGATTCTTGACCGTGCGCCTAAACCTCGAGGCCATCACATTTTTAGTTGAGATAGTGGTATACTCACTTCCATAATAATACTGGTCTACAGTCTTCAGCCATCCGACGTCGTCGTGTGTGTGAGGTACGATGTGCACATTCAGAATGTTACTGTCCGTTTTTGGACAGCTCTGAAACAAGAAATCATATTCATGTTCTAATTAACATAATTATATTTATACTACCTGTTGCCCGCGACTTCATCCGCGTAGACTACAGGGTTGAGTTTAGATAGAAAATAATTTATAGTCTATTTTACATCTCAGAGTCCTATTTATGCACATACCAAAAATCATTTAAATCGGTTTGGTACATGCAGAAATACCCATTCCCACGGGAATACTTCATTTTCCGGGATAAAAACTATTCCATGTGAATTATGTGAGCTCTACCTCTCTCTATACCAAATTTCATTCAAATCGCTTTGGTAGATCCAGAAATACTCATTCACACGGGAATACTACATTTTCCGGGATAAAAAGTATCCTATGTTTTATCCTGATGTATAAGCTATATTATTGTAAAGTTTTATTAAAATCCATTCAGTAGTTTTTACGTGAAAGAGTAACAAACATCCATACATCCATACTTACAAACTTTCGCCTTTATAATAGTAGTAGGAGTAGGATTAAAGTTTGTTCTTCCGACTGAACATTCGTACGCCGCTTGGGCCTCCCATCGGAAATCAGCGTTGCAGTATCGTTCACGCGTTACTGCAACATGTAGCTGAATTGGAGGTGCCTTTGCAGTTGCAATTTAATTTGTTTATTTTTTTTCCTTTATCTGTTTCTATGTTTTTGCAACATTGTATAAAAATTATACTAGCAATAAATGCTTATTTCTTTCTTTCTATATCTATATAAACTAATATAAAGCTGAAGAGATTTAAGTGTCAAAGAAAAATCGTGATGAATCCTGCACTACTACCTGGACTACACACCTAAGAAATTCCTAAAAACGATGTTTTCCTTCACCGTTAAAGCAAGAGATAATTCAATCTGAATACACACATAACTTCGAAAAGTCAGAGGTGTGTGCCTGGGGTTCCAATCCGCGAGCGTCGAGATTCTCGACCGCGCGCCCAAACCTCGAGGCCATCACTGTTTTCATAAGATATAGTTTAAATAGACGGAAATATTTGAATAGCCTACTCTCGTCAAAGATGTTAATCCGCCACTGCCCTTAAGATCGGAGGCGTGATTGGACGCACTATATTTCCGACATAAATATATAAAGATAATACATAATATGTTAAGTAAATTTGTCCTCAGTGTATCTTGACGCACAAACATATCTCCCAACCTTTAACCTTTAGATAAGAAATGGGTTTACGTTATGTGCGTTAGTTTATTAATATATTAGTTCAACAAACTTTCGTTTAAGCGATGTTTGGCATATGAAGACTATCGCTAATACAATGGAACTCAGATATACAGAATGTAAGCAGAATTTGTTTAAAAACTAAGACAGATACCTAATATTTACACTGAATAGGAAAAAGTTAAAATATTTATATTTTCGATCACAGTAACTACTAGTTACTACCTGTTCTAGTTTTAGTTTACGATATTTTGACTCATTTTTTTTTTTGTTTAAAAGACGACTTAGTATAGACTATAGACGAATATATTTTTTTTTCTCGCAACTCCCTCAATAATCTCCTTTCATTCGTAAGAAAAGAAAGTGAGACGTAATTTATGGATGACACTAAAGGAGTTGGAAAACAAAGAGTTGTCCACTTCTCTCCACAGCCGAGACTAAATAATATTTAATTATTATTTAATAATCTTTATAGAATTATAAGGTTAATGGTCTAAGTTAGCTTAGAATGTAACTTACTTCATAACCACACGACTCCCCAGCCCTTGGTGTGATTTTGTCCTGTATAGGAGACGATAGGGCCGCCCCAAGCGTTGCTAAAAGCAGCAAAAGTATCATGATTACCTGAAAACAAAAGACTTTCAATTATTCATCTATTTGACAGCCCTGTGGCGCAGTTGGCTAGACTCCAGCTTGCGAAACAAGAGGCCGCGGGTTCGATCCCCGCACCGAGACAAATGTTTGTGTGATCCACAAATATTTGTTTCTGGGTGTTTGTGAGACCGAAAAAGTCTCTCGTAGTGTCTGATACCCACGACACACGTCTTGTAACCTAGTGTGGGGTCAGAGCTATGTATGTGACTGTTGGGTGTATTTATTAACCCTTCGTAGCCCAAGATCATAAAAAATTATAATACTTTGGTATATGATAGGCTTGAACAAATAAAAAAACACGTGTTTCGTGGAAATTCAAAAATATTTTTTATTCCGTATGTATTGGATCTTTTAGGGTTTGTGACATTACTGTCACATTGGGTTAAACTGGAAGAAAATGTTTTAACGTAGTATGGAAGTATCTAACAGATTTATTTTGTTTTTTGTAACAACTACTATTCCGAACTTTTTAAAAATTGTTTGTGCTACATCAGGACACCGAAGAAATTTGGGCCAAATGATTTTCAAACCTAATTCGGTCAGTAGCCAATTTGATATTGCCCCACCGCCAATGGGGGGACATGTTGCGCCGGACTCTTGTGATTTTGGCTTGTATTTTATTTTCAATTAATCTTCGCTGTTGGACATTAGGATTCAAGCAAAACTTACATAAAGTCTCCAATTTCAAGTTGAAAATCTGCTGAAGACATTTGTTTGTCATTGCATAGTTTAGTCTGCCTTACTCTCACATACATCAGCCAAGAACTGGCCATGGTCAGATCTAATAATTGGTAAAACATCCAAACCTGGCGTCTTTTAATTCGTGTCAAAATACTATAAGCACCCATAATGCTGTTAATAAAATCTACACCTCCAATATACCCACTACATTCTTCGACGATATGAGACCGATCAATGTTGATGTACTTCTATTGGCCTTATCGTAACGAATTGGACCTTCGACCACTCACCAGCAAAAATTTTGAGAAGCGTGACAAGTTTGTTGTCTTTTCATATAAATTTTGACACATCAATTGCGTCCATATTTGCTACGTAATCAACAGAAAATCTACTTTACTTTTTATTACATCCTCGTCAGGGGGTAGTTTGCAATCTGGAACGAGATTATTCCGTACGTTCCCAGGACTCCCCAAGTCCAAGATATATCCACTTCTGCTAAGTACTCCAGTAAAGTTTCAAACCACGGAAGTAAAGTTATTATCCAAATATATATGTTATTTCTGATGTCTGGGTATGCCCGCGTCATTCTAAATACGACGTTTCAAGATGCTCCTTTTTTATTCTACTAGGAGCAAAACTCTTTCAGTTCCTGTTTCAGGTTCAATATTATAGACAAAACTTGAAACTACGCACAGTACATAAAACTTTTAACGCCAGTTGTGTTTTTTTTTATAGCCATATATCTATTCAAATTGTCTCTTCTCTTAGTGTAGCAAATCTATTCATCCACACAAAGGTATACCTCGAATAGAACTCCACTAGAAGTCCTATTTAAGGCTTATATTATAGATCTAATTTTTGTGTAAGTACTACCCCTATCTTAAAAAATAGGAGAAAAAAATCACCAATATATGGATATACATTAGTTGTATTTTTTATGACATTGTCACCCAATGTAACAGAAATGTAACAAACATAAAAAGTTGCTTTTTACATATGAAAAATCAAAAGTATGAATTGGTAACGATATATAAACCAAATCTTTTACTTACCTACGGGTATCAACAAAAATTATACAATTTTATATACTTTTAGTATTTTTTTATAAATTTTAAACTTTTTGCAAGTTCAAACATGGCATTTTCATCAAAACACGAAATTCAAAGCCAAAAAGGGAGCAAGTTACACTACTTATGATTTATATTTGATGCTAAAATGTTCGGTGTGTTATTTAAGAATATATTGATATTGATTTGACAAATCTTAAACGTTTAGTTTAAATTTTATAGAGACTTTTTGGGTTTGTTACAGAAATGTCACCACAGGCTATAAAGGGTTAATTATTAATTTAAACAAAAAAGAAGGTTTGAGTGTCTCGTGGTCTCGCGGCATAAGTATGTGTCGTGCGATCTAGAGGTCCCGGGTTCAATTCCCGGGTCGGGCAATGTGATTTTGGGGTTTTTTTTTGAAAAATCTCAGTAGCACTGAGTATGGAATTTGTCTGAAAAACGGTAATAAGCTCGCCCCCTATTACATACTTGAAGAAATGTGGGTGCAGAAATGCGCCTTTGTCTACCCTTTCATAATACAGGCTAAGTTCATCTATGAATTCTTTTTTTTTAATAATATGTCTATATTATGATATGTTAACTGTCATCTTCTTCATCAACCCATATACGCCCACTGCTGAGCACGGCACTGCATCTTCTTGAAGAAGATGAAGAACTGTCATACGAGAAAGGATATGTTCACATGCCGAGCGTGCCGAACCTACGATTACACTATCATATGTTTGACACACACGATTCTTAGTAATTCATTGCGTGTAATATCAACACTTATAAATGTGTAACAAGCAATAGCAGCCCTTAATATTTGTTTGAAATAATCATTGTTGGCGTGTTATAGTAGAATGAACAGGGGACAGACAAGCGGCGACACTCGGACACATACTAAATACTGGATATTTCCCTTCTAATCTTATTCGGCTGTTCTGTGTGCAGTTGATGCATATAAAAATACTGTCAATCATTTTAAGATAACGTAAAAATGTAGATTAAATAAAATTTGATTGATTTATCAACATTGTTTAAACTTGATCCATATTTATTGACTTTTCCCTGATACAAAGGACATTTAGGTGTTTCTACTGAATTTTTTTGCTTGATTTATTTTCTACGATAACACGTTCTGAAGCGATTATAGCGAGTGTCAATCTCATAATATTAGCCATTACCGCAAAATTATAGTAAGCGACACTTTTGTCGAAAATGCGTTTATTATCGAAACTACTATTTTAAGCCTTAACGAACCTATCCCTGCCGATGTGTTATTTCAACTATGTAAAAAAATTATTAATGTATGTAAAATTTTAATTTACTGGCACATTTCCAAAACAAAACCTTCTTCTGTAAATTTTGATTTTGTCGGTTACGCTAAAACGGCGGTAAAGGCTCGATATATAAAAATGTATGTATGTATGTCCTTATAGAATCGTAAACTATGCATTCGATCATGTGACGATCTGTAGCAAAGTTGTTGTGCATGAGCCAAAGAAGGTTTTGGAGTTGGTACAACCAATTATCGACAGGTGGTGCCACTGTCATTCAAACTCTTCTTAAACGACTGGACCGATTGGGATGAAATTTTGAAAACACAATTGGACCCGGTAGGCATATCGCTTAACGCTTTTTCGGACAGGACGATGTTTGCCGGGAAAGGTGGTTCATAATAAATAAATAAGTCTTCCTAAAAACTAACGTAGAAAAGGTTATCTATCAAGTTTTCCATGAAAATGCACATGTTATATTTTTTTAATACTGTCAACAGAAGCGTTAATCACTAAATAGTATAAAACAAAGTCGCTTTCTCTGTCCCTATGTCCCTTTGTATGCTTAAATCTTTGAAACTACGCAACGGATTTTGATGTGGTTTTTTTTAATAGAGTGATTGAAGAGGAAGGTTTATATGTATGATAACATCTATTAAATATCAGCATTGCACCCGTGCGAAGCTGGGGCGGGTCGCTAGTTATTATATACTTAATTTCAAAAGTCTTATTGGTGAAAAATGGAAGACAAAGCCTCAGGCATTAAGCCCACCTTTACATTGTCTATGTGAGAAGTGTTAATAAATAAGTAATAAATGAAAATAAAACTGTTTCTTTTTTTAATTGCACCTTTTAATCGCTCTCTTGAAAACCATCGATTTAGACATGTCGCTTTATACGTAGGAACCGTCGTAATATTAGTGTATGATACAAACATTAGTCTCTGCGGAGATCGACGCGGTCTCTCGTGTCACAAGCTGTTGTTTAGACAACTGCGACACTATTAAATAGACATTATTATCTTTTATAACATTTAGCTAATGTTCTCTTTTCACCCCTCATTGACAAAACAAGCAAATTATGTATTTCGAAAACATTCAAAATAAAGAAAATAAGGTTATATTAGACTAAGATCTTATCCCACTTAATAGTGTCCGTTTAAGATTTAATAATACAAAGTTATTTAAATGTAGGTTGTTTGATAAACATTCCCTTATAAATATTATGGTTATCTTTCAAAACATTAAGCTGATGTTCTTACAAACAAGCTAATTATTTAGATCAGTGGTCGGCAACCCGCGGCCCGTGCATGTTTTGAAAATATAATTCCGACCGTTCCCGGTGGAAGTCTATGGGGGAGACCTGTGTCCAGCAGTGGACCAAAATTGACTGGTGATGATGATGATGATGATTTAGTTTTACCTGTCCCGATCTATCAAAAGAAAATAACTATAAAATATATTCTAAGCTTAGGCTGTACGATTTAGATTCTTTAGCGTTTAAAAAACACGTCGCGATGCCATAGTGGTGTAGTAACGGGTACTAGGAGTGCATCGGTGTCAAGGGGGCAGTAATGCGCGTGCGCGGAACTCTATGTTCTATATAACTACGTCACACTCATGGTATCCTGGTACTTTTTCCTTCGTTTGACCGAAATTGTGGTGGTTTAACGATGAAGGAAAACATCCTGAGGAACCTGTACACTTAAATTTTTAGTTTTAACGGTGAAGGAAAACATCGTAAGGAAAGCTACACACATATTTTTTTAGACGTGTTGTCCAACCAGGCCAGCATGGTGGACTAAGGCCTAAACCCTCTTAGTTGGTATAGACCCGAGTCCAGCATTGGGACCTATATGGGATGATGATGATGAATCATCCACCTTATCTATACTAATATTATAAAGCTGAAGAGTTTGTTTGTTTGTTTGTTTGTTTGTTTGTTTGTTTGTTTGTTTGTTTGAACGCTAGGATCTCAGGAACTACTGGTCCGATTTGAAAAATTCTTTCATTGTTAGATAGCACATTTATCGAGGAAGGCTATAGGCTATATAACATCACGCTACGACGAATAGGAGCGGAGCAGCAATAAAGAATGTTTCGAAATCGGGGACATTTTTTCCTTTTTGTGAGTTTCCGCGGCGTGCGCTGCGAAAACGGTTAAAGTTTCGCTAAAATAATGTATGAGAGAAATGTTCCTCTTTAAAAGTTCTAAAAAAAAGTCCGCGACAGCATATGTCTATTTTTTAAGGTTGGCTCACTATAACGTTTTTTATCCTAACCGAATTTATTTTAAAATAAAGTTTTATTTGTGAAGGTGTTTTTATAAATATGATATTAATCCTTATCCAAATAAATACGTTATTCATAGGGAATTCGATCCCGGGATCCCGGTCATATCAATCCCGAAAATTTCGGGACTGATGTATGAATTATTAATATGACTGACTGAACTGTGCAATCAAAATGACCCGAGTTCGAATCCAGATCGGAAAATTTTAAAATTTTTAATTTTACTTAAATTTGGTTTTGAATTTTGTTTCATCCCATTCCTTCTAAAATACGGAATTAAGTATGTGTATTACTAAAGAAGGCCGTAAAAAGGGCTTACATTTATTTGAAAGCCGGTTCTGCATACAAAGAGTAGAAAAATATATAAATAACTGCTTTCTTGTTGCACAAGCGCAGACCCGCGAGATTTTTGACCTCTACACGTGTCGTTGCTCTTCGGAATATTTATTAAAATGACTATCGCACTTGACTTTGGAAAAAAAGGTTATCTTTGAAAGAAAATTATTTTCTAACATTTAAATGAACTTCGTCTTATTCTATTCGTATAAAAATAGTAATTTTAAAATATTCGCGACCCAACGAATAAATACCTTGATTTTATTTTATTGTCTATATTTTAAATTTATACATTCTATTATTTATATTAACTCAAAAATCTACAGTTATTACTCAATTTAAATAATTTATTTTCCCTAAGCACATATAATTTTTACCGTAAGGCAATCCTATTTATTTTAGTAAAAACATTGAGGATATCCAATTAGATTTTTACGAAATTTACTTTATTTAAACGATGTTTTTCATCACAAAGTTTGAAATTGGTGAAGTTACTTGTCTTAGTCTGAACTGGTAAAGGAATTGATTGTTATAATTTAATATAACTATGGCTATTACGACTAATGTAGGTATCCACAACAGGAAAACTATGGAATAGAGGATACATGCCTACAATAACATTATGGGAATCGAAATAAATATTTTTAATACTCACTGCTACTTCATATGGATACTGCGGAAAAAATGCCTCGGAAACAAAAATAATTAAATTAATTAACAAAGCGACGGTAAGTGAGCTCTTCCAATCACGTCCAATAACCGACTGATTTTTTTTATTTATCAACAACCCCAGTTTATATTTAGACAGCTGATATGTGCCAATAATATTGCCAGTTATAAAATTGTGTGTTTTAATTCGATCGATAGTAACTATGAACTCTTTTAATAGATAATTATGAATAAGTCACATTTTATGTATGATATTTTAATGTACAATTATCATTATATCGTTAAAAAAAACTGTGTAGGACATGAAAAATATAAACTTAAGAAATTATCAATTTGCCGAAAATTTTAAAAATGAATAAATAATTTTATTATTAATTTCAAATTATTTTTAAATAAAAAATGGTTAAGAAGAATAATTAATTTGTAACACCAAACATCGGTTTAAACTAAACTTCTGTAGCTTAAGCCTTACCGGACCTATACACCATCAATAATATTGATCAATATTCTGATTGTACAATATTATTGAACGTGTAGGGATAATATTGAAGCATTGCGCCGTGATTGAGCAAAAGATTGATGGAGCTTAATTTTTATTGATCAATATTTTTTTATTGCGCTGTGTAGGGTTAATATTGCGCAATATATTTCTTTTTTTTTTCTTTTCAACAAAATCACCAGCGTGGCTGCCGCCAAAACTTCGTCGTCAGACATGTTGCTCGCACGAAAATATTGATCAGAGTGGTTTATCAATTTTATTGACAGAATTTATTGAACGTCTGGAATCAAAGGGGGTGTTCAATATTATTGAACAATAAAAAGATTGTTCAATATTATTGTAGGTGTATGGGGCCCCTTAAACGTCAATAATGTCAATTTGTGTTTACTATGCGCAATGTTGAATTTGTTTCGCTAAAATGTCTCAAATCTGGAGATATTCACCTTCCTCAGAGGAATTACTGCAAAAATGCATCGCAGCTGCGCCTCCGCCCGAAGTTAACAACAAATGGGTACTCGCATTTCGAAGTAAACATCAAGAAAGTGAACCAAAACATAACCTAACTTGCACCTATACGGAAAAAAGCCAAGCGAATGTTTTATCTGATACAGAAGAAAAAAATTATGTTCTAGATGGTTATGAAGAACTAATTGAAGTAATAGAATCAGATCCGGCTTCACGATGGGACTATTTAGTAGAAGAATGCAATAAAAATAATAAATTGTTTGTTTTGCTAGCGGAGCGACTTTCAGCGCCATCTATTGAGAGATTGTGTAAACACGCACTTGCCGCCAAAAATATAAACTTGTCATTTATGGATAACTTTTGTAAGTTATTTATTACGCAGTGCGTTAAACGTGAATATAATAGACATTACTTAGATTTTTTTGTTGGTATTTATAAATTATATCCAAGTTCCTACAGAATATTGCTGGAATTTTTATTGCAAGATATAAACGTTCCGAGCAAAATGCTTAGCGTTTTTTTTACTTTTTTAAATGAAAACGAGCAGAAGGAATTTATAACGAACATGCTTTACATAAAATTATCTGCTGAAGCTTTTGTTCACCATTTACCAACGATATACACTACATATCAAATAAGTAAAAAAACTGATGAAATAGACAATTTTATATATACCAATCTTGTACAACATAACGCAATTTGCAGTCACGATAGGAATTACGGCAAGCTTTTCTTAGCTTATTTGCAAAACCAGAAAATTAAAAATAAATCTATCAATGTGCGTATTTTAAAAGATTTATTGGATAACCACAAGACGCCTTTTAGAAAACCGTGTGAGAAAATTTTAGACGACACAGCTAAATAAAAATAATACATGTTTCGAATTGGTCTTTTTATTTCTATTTCGAGGAAAATAAAACAAAATTTTACTGTGAGGGTTTATTTACCGAAATAACATACGTTACAAATCATTTTACTCGTAGATACAGATGCATTTACCAATTTTTAAATACCTTGAGACGTAAGTTTTACTATCGAAGTGCCTCTTTCTCTTTTAATTTCATTTAAATCGCCGTATACATAAATATGTACATTAATTACAAATAGTACACATCTCATAATAATAACAAAATTTTTACCTGAAAATGTCCATTGACATTATGTCCATATTGGATAAAGTTTACTCAGGATACCGATATTACGAATATTTTCCTTCCAAATTGCGTAAAAAAATTGATGATCGATGATGATGTCGAATTGACAAAATAAGAATAACATAAATTATGCTACTACCCACAAACAAAAAGATTTTACACCTGCTTTTAGATCTACCAATAAGTTTCTTAGAATGAACACACTGCTAATCACAGTTTTATCACTACTGCTATTTGGACTATTTGGATTTGCAACAACAGATATTTAAGAGATGCCACTTAAATTCTAAATTAAAAAATCGGGTGGCACTCCAGGAGTGACGACAGAATTGCAAAAAAATAATTAAAATAATATTTTTATGGCTGTGTTCTTTACCGTATTATACAAAGTGTATTCAGATCGTTATCGAAAACTTAGGCAGGTAATAGCTACAGTGATCACAAACCTATTGGCGTTAAAGAAAATCCCGAAAAAAGTTTTTCGCCGGGAATTTCTTTAACGCCAGGGGGTTAGTAACAGGGCTGCCAGATTGTATAATTGGATACAAATCCTGTGTAATCGGATGGGGTATTGTATCCATGACCACTTCGTATAATACGATACAAAGGCATACGGAATAGAAAATAATTCTAAAATTCTAAAAAAACTTTTCAACCATCTATTACCAAGATACTTCTAAAAAAAGAAAAGAAACAAGAGCTGCATATAATGGTTATATATAATGCGATCAAATTTTGTATAATTGCAGATACTAAACCGTATAGCTGCGATTTATTTGCTGGCAGCCCTAGTTAGTACCTAATCATATTAGAGATTACCTGCCTCAGTTTCCGATCACAGTCTGAATATACCTTGTAATTAAGAAATCCTTAAATCACTCTCCACAGCTTTCATTTAAAATAAAACATAAGAGGATAACAAGATTAGATAAATTAAAGTGTAGTGTGCTTTGAAATTAATGTAAAAACTTCTATATTAAACAGTTACAATAATTAAGTATTTATCTCTAAGTTCTTAAATAAAAACACACACAAATATGAATTAGTACATAAAAGATACACATTTATATTACTTAAGCTACAGTTTTTTTTTTTAATTTTAGATACATATTCTATTTTCACATATATATATCTTAAATAATTACTTATATTATAATTTAAAACTGCTGAACATATTCTGGTGATATTTGGCACATAACTAGTCTAATATATAGATGAATATAAAAACAGAATAGCTAAATAATATTTGAAGGGAAATATCCAGTATTGAGTATGTGTCCGAGTGTCGCCGCTTGTCTGTCACCTGTTCATTCTACTACCAACACACCAACAATGGTTATTTCAATCAAACATGAAGGGCTGCTATTGCTTGTGGCACATTTTATAAGTGTTGATATTACAAAGAATTACTAAGAAGCGTTTGTGTCAAACATTTGATAGTGTAATCGTAGGCTCGGCATGCTCACATGTCCTTTCTTATCTTATGTTAATTCCGTTGTCTTTATCTCTCTTTGTTCCCTGAATATAGGTACTTATAGGTTCTTAATGATTTGCGCTTCTCAGTAATACATTGCAATCATTATTTGATTTATAATAGTAGGTACAAGTTAAAAAATGCCCCATATACATAAAAAATCATGAATTAAAAACCTAGCTTTCAATCTGACGACAGTTTTCAATTTAAAAAGTATTTCAAAACCTACCTGTACTTTTTTAAAACAAATATCGACCATCAAAAGTTTATTTACATTATTTGAACACTTCTAATAGTTTACATTACATTTAACAAGAAATTACTTCTACGTGCTTAAATTATTACAATTTCTACTTGCAGTACATCGACATCTATATAAAAGGTAATAAAAGCTTTCCAAAAACCGTACCTTTTTTCACCCTGTTACCCAAAATCAATAATTACACTTTCCAATACAAAACTGTTGGCCTCAACTCTTTATATAAAATTTCAAAAGGTATTTTCATTTCTGCTATGTCCCTAATCCCTATCCCAGCAAACAATGAAGCTCAGCGAATCTAAAGGGACCTAAATTGTCATAATCCCGTAACGAAGTTAATCAGAAAGTCAATATAAATGAGGAGTTGGAAAACAAAGAGTTCATTTCTTTTATGCTAATATAGGTTGTAGCGTGTTGATATACCTTTATCTTATTTAACACGGAAAGAATTTCTCAAACTGGAACAGTAGTTCTTGAGATTAGCGTGCCCAAATTTTTGGTTTTACTTACGAACACCAAATAAACTTTTTCAGTTTCCGTGCTGCTACTAAGCTGATAAATAAATAATAAAACATTCAAAACAAAAAACTATAACACGAGGTCAACAAACTACAAATTTTTAGGCAGGCAAATATAAAAAAAGAAAAGAAAAAAAAACAACATAATTTCTAATTTGTTTAATTGGCAGTAGTCGTTTATGACAAATGAGATTCCATTAAAACGTAGGTATGAATATTAAGATAAAACGTACAATATTTAAACTGAGATCTTTTGAAGACAATTTACATTTCTCAATGTTGGTTGTTTATGATATTGGAAATAAAAGTTGTAAAATTAACGTAAACGTCGTCCTTGAAATTAAAAAAAAAATCAAAATAAATGACATTTAAACAATAAAGAAATATATAAATGAAAAAAGTTTTGCTAAATAGCATAAAATACATTTTTTTCTGCAACTTAAAACTATAGGAATGTTTCGATAAAAACTAAAAATTAATATCTAAAACTTTGATCTAAAATTGTGCTATAAAAAAATATTTCACAGATCCAATATTACAAAATAGGCGAAAAAACTTAACCGAACAGCTGTAAATTATTAAACAAAAGCTCTGTTTACTATTACATAAAACAAAACATTTTCATTTGTGCTATATTATGACATACATTACTGTTCTATAAATTTCACCTGTGCACCTTTTTTTAAAACCATGCCAAATCCTCGATATAGGTATATTTTCTTGGCAAAAGTATGGTCTTATAACGCTAACAATATGGGAACCTAAATTACAAAACTATCTTAAAATTCATGTCTACATTTTTTTATTTAAACTACAAAACTACGCCGTTACTTAAACTTATCATATAATTTCTAGCTTTCCGTTACAAAAAGCTTGACACATTAAAATTATAAAGAGATCGAAATTGTGAAAATTAAAAGATCAGTCTAGAGAGTCAATCAGTACTTTTTTAAAGTATAGTGCTTGAGTATATCAGAATTGTGGGTTCTTATCACAGATTTTGGAAATATCGTATTTTATCATGATAACTTTTTATTTTATCTAATTTTTAACTTAATAAAAGCTATCTCTTCTGTGATATGGAATTAAAAAGTAAGGAATGTTATTTCATTTTGTTTTTTTTTTTTTTTTAATTACGTTAGATGTCGCAGACAATGAAATATTAGTCACATTAAAAGTCAATAGAATCACAGAATAGTTTTTGGTTATAAAGACGACTGAAATTTAATATTAGTTGAAACACAGATGAATATAGCCTCTTTAAAGATACAAGTCTTATATTTATGTTAATAGGATAATCAGATGTCTGTTATTATAAAGACAATTATTTAGGATATAAAAATGACTTAAACAATACGATTTTGGGGATTAATGGCTGTCATATTCCTTCTATCTGTATATATTTCTATTTTAACCACTTTATTAATTGGGGAAAACTGATTCTATTCTTTAAAATATTACCAAAATTGTAAAGCATGTTCTATCACATCAAATGAAGGATTTCTTTCTTAAGAAATCCTATTTTATGTGTAGTACATGCATTATTCTTTAGGTATACATAATTTATATTACTGTTTAACTAAAATTAAAAGGAGATAATACCTTAGTACACATACTTCATCTGCAATGCTTAAATTAAATTCTAATTGACTGCTTATTAACAATTTTGGATATAATGCTGGCAGTGTAATTTTAGATTGACAATTCAACAGATTTTTCTTTGACTATTTACTAAGACTATTTAAAAAAATCACACAATTTTGGCAGTGTCATATAAAATTTCTTGACAATTCAAGAGGTTTTTGTTCTAAAACTATTTAAAAAATCTGTACAAAACACGTTTTTGATTCAAAATGCTTCTTAAACCCTGTTTTCAATGTAGAAACTAGCGCTTTCATTTTTGATAAATCACACCAAAAATCATTACCAAAACCCTGTACATACTATTAAAATTAGCACCGAACAGCAATAGTCAGAGATAATGTATTACATATCATCACAGATATTTTAGGGATTAAAACCTTTCATTCCAAACTTCATGATTGTCTATGTTTATAACATTGCAAATTTTTGGTTATCACACTATTAATAGTTTTGATGACTATTTTGAAATGGTTAGATTTTGCTAGATTTGGACGGAATTTTGTATTAGTAATGAGGGAAATGAAGGATTTGTCTACAACACCACATCTTTTACAATGATATGATACTAAAGCTTTAAATTTTATCACAGGATTCTTTTTGCAAATATTGGCTAAAGACAAAAATTCTATGAACTTTAAGTATGTTTCCATATTATAAAGTATTTTTATTGTCAGAGAGACCAAATTAATATAAAAATTGACATTAGTAAAATGTTAAAAATGACTGTTAGTGACTTGGACTTATCATGGAATTTTTGAGATCTTACTAAAGTTTGCTGAAGAATGGAAACTAAATTGTCTATGAAAATAAAACCATCTGTTATGACAACTCCTTTCTTTAAATCCTTTTTTCAAAATAAAATATGTTTTACTGTTTTTTTTTCTTTTTTACTTTTTTTGATATTTTTTTTTTGATTAGGAATAATTTTCTAAATTTTAATAAGAAGTTGCCATTAAGATTATCATATTTCCATAGATATTAAAACACTGTGAAACATATAATAGAGAGCTAACATACATTTTAACATACAATACAAGATAAGGATAAATGAGTATTCAATAAATTAAAGTTATGTGAAATTTCAAATGTTAAAAATATCAGCATGGGAAAATTCTGAAATTTATTCAAAATACTCTGCTATCCTTTCCCGTCTACTTACATGGAGTTTATCATAACAATGTCCCATTAATACGGACTCTCCCACAATAGAGTTCTCAAAGCATAGAGAGCAAGCGTAAACCGCATCACCGAAGCAAACAATTTTATTCTCATCTCTATACATGGTCATAGGGTTAAGGACCGTACTTGGCATTATCTCTTGACCGTTTGACATACACTTCTTGATATAGGCAGTCTTGTACAGAAAATGTATCTTTTCACAATGTTTTTGGCTTAGAATGTGCTTCATGAGATCATATTCATCGACTAAACTCACTTTACAAGACTGGCAGTAGAATGTGATGTTATTCTTCGTTTCATACCCATTGTTTATCTCACAGTTAATCTCTATTGCATGGACTTGGATGTAAAAAGTAAGTCTTTCTATTGCTGATTTGTCGATTAACGTGGAATACATGCTCGAGTCCTGAAAGCTGTTGAAACTCATCTCTTCAAGCGTTTCTGAGTACGCTGAGAGTGTGGTTGAGTCTAGGGTGAAATTGCCAAGGGAAGATGTTATAGACTGGTTTGTTTGGTCTATTTTGGGTGAGCCCGCATCCGTTTGGGAAATATGACACTGGCAAGAGCATTTTGGTGATGTTGACTCTTCCGAATCACTAACTATTGGTGTCGAGTTTGCTATAGACAGACTGACATCTCTATCCTCTTCTAGACTGAATAAATTGACCATAGCCTCACGCAGATCAGGAAAATCATAGTGTTTAATCTTCTTTTTATCACTCACTTTATTCTGTTTGTGAATTCTTTGGCCTTTGTGCATGTCAAATGTGATGCTTCTATGCTGTCTCCCCAAGACCCTTTGTTGCTGTTCTTTAGGGTTCTGCAAGTATATTTTAACAAAACTGTCTATGCTTTCCTTCAGTGATATTAGTTGCTTTCTAAGTTTATTTTTAGATATCTGATCTTCTTTCTCCATAATAAAATTCCAGGATGGGCTGACTCCGCGCGATAGATTCTCAGCTCGATTGATATCTCCCAATACTTGAGGCAATTTGCTTAAATTATTTCCCGGGGCGGTGGCGACAATTGATTTAGAATTGAAAATCTTTGATACTTCAATATGGAATTGGAATTCAGACAACAATTTTTGCAAGAAGCTTTCAATTTTCTCTAGTTTCATTTGGTAATTCAGGAGTAGCATCATTCTTTCTTCTTCATTCTTGTCTTCAACATCACCAAAGGACTCAGGAGTGACTGAAGGAGCCTCATCATTGGGTTCAACTTTTCTGCACATCTTTATTGTCATTTCATCACCAGAAACTTCAGTATCAGTGTTATCTGTTATGGAATCTATATCAAGATTTTCTTCAGCATAAGACGATGTTTCTGATGAGGAGTCTGATATATCAAAAGACCGGTCAAAATCAAACTTCTTCAGTCTCTCACTAAACACATCAGCGCTTTTGCAATCAAGTAGGATGTGTTTCGGTGTGTTTTCTACGTTTGAGCTGTCATTATCTGACCGGTTTAAGGACTCCATCATCGACCGACTAGCTTTCTTAATATCAAGTTTTAATTTTTTACATTTCCTCTTTTTGTTATCCGAATTGACTGTGAACACATCGGTGTCAGAAAAAGAACCTTTCTTTACAGCAAAGTTTCTGATGCTTTCTGGAAGTTTTACATTCTGCTTTGACGTGGAATCAGGTTCAGTTCTATCGTTCAAGTTGTCGGTTTCATCAGAGCATGTGTATGTTGTATGACGACGGCGAGGCGAAGTAGCCCTGTTCGGAATCTCACCTTCATCGCTAGGTTTCGTAAAATAACTTATATTGGACAGCATTCTACGAAACGAGAATGCCATTATCCTAATTTACTGCACTCTGTTTATTTAAAAATTGCGACTAAGAATCAGAGCGGAAATTTTACGAACAAAGAAAATGAATTTCGAATATTTTACCTGCCCTGTACTCATTTGCTGACAATCGACACTATTAAACCATTTCACGTCATTTCGAAACGATAAAACTTGGTATTTATTTCACGAATACCTTCATTTTTAAATAAATTAATGACAAAACAATATAAAGTGTGCTCCCCTACGAAAACAAACAAAACTAACTTCTCTGATTTTTAACTTTATAGGGCTATGTTTAATGGTGCTGATTGTGGCATTTCTCCATATTGATGTGTATGAAATTCGAGTTTCAGATAAGACTATTTATTTTAGTCGGTTTATACGTCAATATTGTATTGCCAGTGGCGAAAACGGCTCGCTAGTAATACACAGCTGATTTACAATAGACATTTAGTACATGAGCAGTAACGCCATCTTTTCGTTATGACCTGAACTGAAAGAGTTCACATGAACAGAATAGCAAGATTTTCTGTGTTGTACTATAATTAATCTCAAGAATTTGGAATTACATATTGTATTTTTACCTGTAACATAGGGCCAAATATCATAACGTTACTAAAAATCAAACTGCAATAAGTAATTAGTTAATTTTTTTTCTACTAGATGGAATAGCCAATGCGTGTTGCTATTAATAAAATGAAATGTGGTGATTATCATCGTGTTGTCAAAACAAGTCTTGAATTGAAATAAATAACATAACCCACAAATACAAACAAAATACAACAAGTTACAAAAAATTGTGCCTTAATCACCCATAGCGATCTATTGATAGAGGTTTCTATCGAAGTAAAGTTTAAATTCATCAAAATTGCGGCTAAAATGAAACCTGACATAGACGTAGATAGTCTCCGTACAGAACATGAATCTGACGAACAATGGGAGGTGCGACGGAGCTTCATGTTGGAGCATAAGGATAAATTTGAAGAGGACGAACTGATAACGCTAGCCCAGCTGTTCACTAACATCGAATTCCTTGGTTGCAAGTAGGTTTTACTTACCGGCAACTTTGACTTTTTTTACTTAAATTAATAAAATCATCTGTGTTAAAACCTATTACTTTTGCTAAATAAAACGAAGCTTATAACAATGCCTCCAACTTTACACAAAAATTTCGTAAAAATCGTTTCGACAGTTTGCGCGTAAAAGAGTAGAAAATAATTGTGCTTTTTAAAGTTTTGACAAACTGACTTTTAGAGAACACCAAAGTCATTAGCTGTCTTGTAAACGAATTATATATTAAATCATCATTATATTATCAGCCCATATATCTCCCACTGCTGGGCATTGGCCGCTGAGAGGGTTTAAGGCCTTATTTATTTAAATATCATGTAAACAATCTTCCTGCTTCCAATGTTATAAAAATTACGATTCTCAAGAAAATATTCTTTTTTCTAAAAATATAATAATAATCTTTCAGGTACCCACCGGAGACAATGAAAAGAGTAGCCATGCTTGCCGAGAAAGTGTCAGCAAAGTACAGAGAGAGTAGAAAGCATAAACTCAAGAGGACTTTTGTTCAAGCCAGCGACGCAGCTGAACAGAAAGCTAAGAGAACCTTCAAAAAGTGATCTCAAAGCATTTACTAAATACAGTGTAAACTCCATATAACGACACTGAAGGGACTGTTTATTAGGGGCCATCCATAAATTACGTCACATGTTATAGGGGAAGTTAGGGCTCGACTGAGTGTGACATTGTGTGACTAGGGCGTGGGAGAGGATCTAAATATTGTGGCGTCATATTTCAAAATCTGTTTGTTGCAATGCGAACATTGCAGTGTTAACGAAAAATACTAAAAACATTGCAAATCTACTTGTATACACATAAGATTCAAATTATTTTTTTGGCCTCGCTCTACTAGTGTTACATGGCAAGAGCCAACAAGCTAAGTCTCTGTGAAAATAAAACTAATTTGGCCCTGCTATTCTTAAATAATTTCTAGATGTAAAAATTGCAAAATGTGAGACGTAACACTAGGGGAGAGTCGTGCAAATGTGACCAGCTGTGACAAAAACGGGAGGGGACAAAAAATCACGAATTTCGTGTGACGTATTTTGTAGATGGCCCCTTATATGAAGTTATAGAGTTGTTGTTAAATAATCATTGCATGTAAGGTAACCTGAACCAAAAGTGAATTGATTTTGACGCTTTAGTTTGTCATTAAATTTAGTCATGTTACATGGAGTTTACACTGACTGTACTTCCATATCAATTTAAATATACAGTTGATTCTGGTTAATTAGAAACTTGTGGAGCTTTTAACAGTAATGTTTGAAATATGAAACAGTTTGAAATTTTTGAGGGAAAAGAATAAATCAGTAAAAAAAATAAGGTTCTTTTGAACCATAATTTTAAACTATAGCTGCTTTAAAATGTACTATGCTTTACTGTGGAGGTGATACGGTTAGAAATTCACTCACCAGCACTAAATGACATTTTTTTCATAATAAATTAAAAATATAAAATGTTGCATTATCTTCAAATACTGTTTATTATATGCCAATAAAATAACAGATGTAGTAAAATGAAATCCATTATTATAGCATGAATTTGAAGGCTTTAGTTACCATAGTTAAAATGGTCCGATCTAAGTCAAATGCACTGTTTGTTTTCAATATCTTGTTGCCAATTTAAAGGTAATATCACAATTTTATTTCTTGTACTTCTTATAATTCAAGAAAAAATATTGGATTTCTTTTCAATAAACCTATTATAGTTTTCAAGAGAACTTATGATCATTTTGTGTTATTATAGGTTTGAATTAATTAAAATTGACTGCAATATTTTTTATATTAGTATTTGACCTTGAATCTTTTTATACTGAAGAGTGAAGACTCATACTTAACTTAAAAAAAAATAACATGAAGAATTAAATTATTTTTAATTTAGTTATTTGATTATATTATTAAGTATTATTATGGTTTTATTTATGTTTACTTACTACCACTGACTACTATTTAGGGATAATGCCTCGCATCATCATCCTCAGGTCATATATGCCCCACTGCTCGGTATGGGCCTCCTCTACCATTGAACGGGTTTAAGCCATAGTATAACGCGCTGGCCTTGTGTGGGTTGGCACACCTAAGTCTATTGGGTGTATTCATTTTATTTATTTAACTATCTTTGACATCTATGAGGGGTAATAAAAGCCTATGTAGCATCCCCCAGAGACTTCCGAAGTGTTCTATCGGAAGCGGCCTGCATCCAGCGGCTTCCCGCGATTTTCATTAAATTTGTATGTTAGTGTGGGATCAGAAGTATGTATGTGACTGTAGGGTGTATTTTTTTATTTTATCATCTTTTACATATGAAATAAAACCACAAATATAACATTCCGACAGTATATTATCCTATAACTACGGCGGGGGAGCGCGGGGCTTACGTCGGATGCGCGGCGGGGTCGGCTGCTTCATGTGCACCGTGCGGACGTGGGTCTTCATATCGACGGAGGTCCTGAACGGCTTCTCGCAAACTGGACATGGGTACCGGCGCACGCCTGTGTGTACCTGAGAGACGATAGCACGTTCAGTGCCAAACCCACGGTGACATCAGATTTATTAACCAATACCACGGCAACATAGATTTTGCGTGGGATTGGGCTATCCCACGGCGACATTTGTATTAAGCGTTATATCGAACTATGCGCAGAATATAGTTATGCAATGTGTGCAAAACCTCAACTTCCCTTTCTCAGCGATTTAAACTTAATTGGGCACAAAATTATCTGTAACTTTTTGTGTTCTTCGAACAACAACAACAACAAGTTTTGCTTATTATTCCTTCACTAGTGCAATATATAAACAAGTTTAACTCTATAGACATAAAAAGTACTTTGGTGTTATAGTCATAAGTAACCTTATTCTATGCATAGGTCGATATATTACAATCCCTATTTAAATCCTACACCAATATTAAAGGTTAAGTGTGGGATTTGGTTAGTTACAATCACAGCAACATACCCAGCTAGAGATTTATGAGATTATAATGCCACATTTAGTCCCCAATCCCACGGGAACATAAGAGCTTTCGTAAGAGATTGGGTTAGTTAATTTGAATCCTACAGCAACATATGTAATTATCTTTTTTAATTTATATGCTTTATTTTTATCGCCTGAGTGTATTAAATATGAGAATACATGTAAAACTACACAATGCTGTTTAAAAATACAGTGAGGTATAAAATTTCATCCAACCATAAACAATAAACAGTTTTATTAATGCTTTTTCTTTTGTTTTTATCGCCTGAGTGTATTAAATATGTCAATTGATGTAATACTACAAATAAAAACTATTTTATAAGAAATTTTTCAACCAAGCATAGACAACCCACTATAAATCAATGAACCATAGACAGCTTGACTTACCAAATGGTGTCTGCTCATCGCCGGATAAGTTTTGAATGTGTTCGGGCAGTATTTACATTTGAAAGGCCTCTCGCCTGTGTGGATTCGGACGTGATTCTGAAAGGGAACATTTGTTATGAATATTACATACATAATCCATAGCAAGTCAGTCCAAAACATAAACATTAATTTATCGATAGTCTATAATATAGACTCAATGATTCAAGAGTCAATGATATAGACTCTACAGGGTGTATTTAGACCGTGATCGAAAACTGAGGCAGGTAATAGCGAGGATGATCACAAACCCAGTGGCGATATTAAAAATCCCGACAAAAAATAAAAATGTTGACGTTTTCCATACAACCATCGGCGTTAAAAGTATGTGGTTTGTATGGAAAAACTCAAAAATTTTATTTTTTGTCGGGATTTTTTTTATGCCAGGGGGTTTGTAATCACTATCGCTATTACCTGCCTCAGTTTTCGATCACGGTCTAAATACACCCTGTATATCATAATGCTTTTAATTTTTCAAATGTAGGGAATATAGGCGTGTATGTATATATGATTATGTTTTTTTTCTATTGTTTTGTTTTATTCGTGTTGTATATCCAATACGATGACAGTCTATAAAATGTATGTTTATATTTTCTTTTCTTTTGTTTAGTTATGTGTACAACAAAGTATATGTCGCCGGGTAGGCGACAAGCAATATCGGCGGGTAGACGACAGCAATATCGGCGGGTAGGCGACAAACAAATTGACAACACTGCACAGCACAGCTTTTCCCCCACCGGCTGAAGCTATTATAAAACGGCGTGCACTACGATGGCTCGCGAGAGTCTCCAGTCTACGCGCGGACAGTAAACATCCAATTTACTGGGAAATAACAAGGAGTTATGATTGAAGTTGATTCTTTGAGTTACTTCTCATAACGTCCTCCCATAATAGTGATGTCACTGCTGTTCCGAGCAACATAGGACTGCGTACCTCTTTAGTTATATCATTTAATCATAATCATAAAGAGTTATTGTAAAATCAACCAGTGTGATGTCCGTCTTATTGTAATACTGTCTATATATCACTCCATTATCTCTACATTACTCTTATACTCTCCGACATATATTTAATTATGTTTTGGACTGTGTGCTATATTTTCTATATTTTTAATTTGCATTGTTCTGTTAATTTCCATAATAAAATAAAATAAATAAATAAAGTGTGCCCGTGTTGTTATACATACCTGCAGCTGATCAATCATGCGGAACTTTTTGGGACATTCTGGACAGGAGTAGGGCTTCTCCCCGGTGTGGATCCGCTGGTGGTAGACCATGTGGTTCTTATCCTACACATAGGAAACCAGAGATGCTATGTAACCGTAGAGGGGTCATCCATAAATTACGTCTCACGAACTCATGAGGGGTCACCCATAAATTATGTAGCACGTTAAGGAGGAGGCAGGGGCTCGACTGAGTGTGATATTGTGTGACAAGGGGGTTGGGAGGGGATCTATATATCGTGATGTCACGGTTCAAAATCTTATTGAAACACGATCTTTGTACTGTTAGTGAAAAATGTAATATTTAAAGTTTAAAAAACATAAACATAATATTCAAATTGTTTATCGGCTTACACGTTACAATTGCAATTTCTATATCTAAAAATTGAGAAATTTGACACACTAAGAAGGGCGGAATCTTACAACTGTGACTAGGAATCGGTGGGGTCAAAAAACAATCCTCCATTTCTGCATTTGTGTGTATACATTGAATGTCTACATTGAATTATCAACCGTTAAAGCAAGTGATTGCTTTAACGGTGAAGGAAAACATCGTAATTAAACCTGCACACCTAAGAGTTCTTAGGAATTTCTTAGGTGTGTAGACCGCCAACCCGCACCTGGCTAGCGTGGTGGACTATGGCCTAAAACTCTCAATGGCAGAGGAGACCCGTGCTCAGCAGTAGGTGTATATGGGTTGATGATGAAGAAGAAGAATAATTTGCGGATGGCCCCTAAACATTATCCAGCCAGTTTATTAAATGTTGTAATAAGGGTTATGGCTGAACATCGTTGAGGCCGTTGGTTGAACGGCGCCGTTTAGTACAGGCTAGGCTGTTAATTAAACGGCTGATTTAGCTAGTTAACTACGACATATATTTGAAGTGTATTAGGTTTTTTAATGCCCTTATATGTATGACGATATTGTTCCTTTTGATTTTCCATTTTTCAAAGAACACCAAACGAAAACTAACCAACCGATCAAAAAACTTTTTTTACTTATTGATAGCTGAATTGTCAACTATCAAATAACAAAATGTCTTTTACATTTGGACTACGCCAGCAAACCTAAAAATTCAACTGAAGCCATCTATGAGTAAAATCCGCAATTACTTAGTTACCTACCCAATATAAAGTAGAACTTACCGAAATAATCTTGCCACATATATCGCACATAGCAGGCCTGACCATCATGTTCCTCTTGCTGCATCTCTGCGGCCCCTCCAGTCCGCCCTGCCGCGGTTTCCCGGGGGGCAGGTCCTTCGTGTGCCTCTCCAGAATGTGGTTGTTCAATTTACTCTCGTGGCTGAAGACTTTGTTGCACTTTTTGTGACAAAAATATTGCTATTTATTTAACACTAAAGTATGAAAAAAAAGAAAAAATATATCTCGATAATGTTTTGCCCCACCCGGGAATCGAGTGTGGGACTTGAAGATCATAGAAACGCTTGTACTGCGAGATGACAAGACATATATCAATGATATGCAAAAAACAATTTAAAGTGAAACGTTCCCGAGTATGACGCATAGTCGTGGTCAAGTCTTTTCAAACATGTTGTTTAATTTACTCTCATGGCTTAATGCTTAATACTAGTGAAAGGGAAAATACGTTTAATAATCTATTTATACAATGACAATTTACTAGCAGGCTGAGCAAGCTGGAAATATGGGTGGCAAAAATTCCCCTAAGTTATTTCTAAGTTTTCATAAAATACAGATTATTTTAAAAATAAATTAAAGCATTTTAAAATGTTTCTACGCTCAGCAACGGACGGCGATAGGCTGAGTATACATAGTCCAAACTACTAACATACCTTCTCGCACGGGAACTGCACCTTATGCAGCGCTAATACATGTTCCCTGAGTTGTGTCTCGGCATCGAACCCGGTACCACAGTGCACGCACCACTGGCGCCCCGGGCACTGCGGGGCTCCGTTGTGGGCGGTTAGGGCTTCGGTACACAAGAACTGTGTGTTACAGCGGGGGCACTGGAGCTGTGGATCTGGAGGCAGGTACTGTGCGCCGATAAATCATCATCATCATCATTTTTATCATCATCATTATTAATATCACCGTCATTATCTTCTTAATCATTATATATCATTTTCGTGAACATCATGAAGCATAAAACAATAGGCACATAAAAATTGGCGGCCTTATCATCATCATCATCAGCCAAAAGACGTCTACTGCTGGGCATAGGCCTTCCAAGTCTTTTATGAAATAGAGACTTCCAAAGTGTTCCATCAATTAGGGGCCATCCATAAATTACGTCACACGTTAAGGGGAGGAGGGGGGTCAACTCCGTGTGACATTGTGTGACAGGTGGGTGGGAGGAAGCCTCAATATCGTGGCGTCACATTTCAAAAACTTTTTTAAACACTTTAACACAACTTCGCACTGTTAACGAATAATTACAAAAAAAAATCAATAATTTCTATACGAAAATTGCAAAATATGTGACGCCACACCAAATTTAGTTCTACAAATGTGACCAGCTGTAACAAGTACGGAGAGGAGTAAAAAAAAATCATGAATTTCGTGTGACGTAATTTATGGATGATTCATGGATTATCTGAACAATAAACTAGCTTCTGCCCGCGACTTCGTCCTGTTATATCCCAGTCAAGTACGGCTAAATGCTACCCTGGGTATTAGAGTGCAAGTCAGCAATTATAAGTTAAATAAGTCTTAGCGCATTATAGCCAGTCCGCATCCAGATTTCGTCGTGAACGGTTGTCAGATCAAAACCATTTTTTTGTAATTCTATAAGTATATAATAAAAGTTTTTTTTTTAAGGGAAATTAAACCTTCCCTATAACAGTCCGCGTAGACTACAGGGTCGAGTTCAGAAAGAAATTATACCTATAAACTTTCCTCTTAAATTACTTTATCCATTAAATAAAAACGCATCAAAATCCGTTGCGTAGTTTTAAACATTTAAGCTTACATAGGGACAGAAAAAGCGACTTTGTTTTATACTATTAATGTGAAAATGTTGTGTACGTATGATATTACCTGTTTATGCAGTCTCCCTAGGTGCGCCTTGGGGCACACGAAAGCGTCTCCACAGATGCGGCACCAGGGCAGCTGCGTGCCGTGCTGCGAGCGCACGTGCGCGTGGTACGTAGTGCCTTTAGTGCTGACACATTATATTCTATTTAGCATTTCGTATACAATATATACGTACACAAACTATACAGTGTCTAGTGACGGTGTTAGAGGCTGTCTATTGATGATCATTATTATCATAATCACCATGATCATCATCATTATCATCATTTTATTTTTGCGTAATTAATAAGAGTATACTGTTTTTATGTTGTGTAGCGTTTGGTATTGTTAATTTTAATTAGATTTTTTGTAATATGTAAGGATAGGATATTTTAATTTTAAGATTTACGTTTATTTCTGGGTAGAACTATTTGTACGCCTTCCTAGCGTCCGGTTGTCACTTGATCCCATCATCGAAAATCAGCGCTGCAATACCGTGCAAGCGGAATTGCAGCATACGGCTGAATGGAGTGATCATTGTTGGCTATATAAATAACAATAGCTAATTGTTTGTTTTATATTTGTTCTCAATATGGCCAATAATAAAACATTTTTCTTTTCTTTCTTTCTTTCATCATTATCATTATCATGACCATCAACATTATCAATATCATCATAATCATGGTAATCATAATAATCATTATTATCATCATCAGCAGCTGCAGACTTACGTGCACGTGGTATGTGCTGGACATTTTTTTATTTTGCACTTTTTTTTAACAAAAAATAAACATGGAAAAACGTGGCGGTTTTAGTGACGTCTATTAATAATGTGATTTTTTAAGAATAATGACCACTTACAATTACACTTATGTTGTGTATCAAAAAGAAGTCAAAATTAAATGGCATTTTCTTGTTTAAAATAATTTTATGTGGACAAAAAATGAGTATGAATGAACGGCTGAAATTTAATATTATGGAAGATAACACATCTTTTTTAAGCTTTCCGAAATCAATAATTTTTGTAATGACATAGTACTTTAGGAAAGAATAATTATTATGGTTTTAACTTTTATCAAAGTAGAAAATTTTTGTCATTAAACTACAAAATTAAGATTTCTAATGTCATTATTACAGCAAAACTATTTAAACGGTATTAAAAACACAAAATACTTACTTGAAAGTCTTGCCACAGTATTTGCATTCAAATTTCTGGGTGTGCATCTTGGAATGCTGCACGGCGTGCTGCCTGTAGCAAGATCATCATCATTATTATCATCATCACTCCTTTTTTTTTATGGAAAAAGGAGGCAAATGAGCCACCTGATGTTAAGTGGTCAACACCGCCCATGAACACCCACAATACCGGAGGAATCATCGGTGCGTTGCCGGCCTTTGAGGAAGATATAAGCTCTCTTCTTGAAGGTCCCTAAATCCTCTAGTTGGAACAGCAACATAAATTGACATGACTGAATTATGAGATAACACAGTGACTGACTCATTTACAAGATCGACCTATGCGCAGAATAAAGTTATATGTGCTTTTGCACAACTTTTTCAGCGATTTAAACTTAATAGGGCACAAAATTATCTGCAACTTTTTTTGTTCTTCAAACAACAACAAAATTTATGATTATTATTACTTCACTAGTGCAATATATAAACAAGTTTAACTCTATAAAGACATAAAAAGCACTTAGGTGTTATAGTCATAAGTAACCTTATTCTATGCATAGGTCGAGATGATACTTTGACTGATTAATATAGATAATGCCACACTGACTCAATAATACAGGGTGTATTTAGACTGATCGAAAACTGAGGCAGGTAATAGCGAGGGTGATCACAAACTCAGTGGCGATATCGAAAATCCCGACAAAGAATAAAAATTTTAACGTTTTCCATACAACCATCGGTGTTAAAAGTATGTGGTTTATATGGAAAACCTCAAAAATTTTATTTTTTGTCGGGATTTTCTTTAATGCCAGGGGGTTTGTAATCACTTTCGCTATAACCTGCCTCAGTTTTCGATCACGGTCTAAATACACCCTGTATATAGAATGTTATGTTCACTGATACGATGACTGAATGATATACTACATGCCCACATGGCCCACATGGTGATACACTGACAGACTCTCAAACACAATGACACAGTAACTGACATACACGATGATACACTGACCACCTGAACAACAACAAATTGACAGCTTAATATACATAATGAGACACTGACTAACTAGCGTACAAATTGATACACTGACTGACTGACTCACCTCATCCTCGTGACTACATTGCAGACTCTGCACACATACTTATACTTGTGGTGTCTGCCATAGTGTCCAGTCAAGTTGGCACGTTTGCTGAACCGAAATCGACAGAATTCACACGCATGCTCCATGCTCTGTGAACAATATACACCTGTATTCAGACCGTGATCGGAAACTAAGGCTGGTAGTAGCTATGGTGGTTACAAACCCATTGGCGTTAAAAAAATCCCGACAGAATAAAAATTTTGATGTTTACTTAACAAACCTCTTAAATTTCTTCATCAACCCATATACGCCCACTACTGAGCACGGGTCCCCTCTACCATTGAGAGGGTTTAGGCCATAGTCCGCCACGCTGGCCTAGTGCGGGTTGGCGGACTACACACCTAAGAAATTCCTAAGAACTTTTAGGTGTGCAGGTTTTATCACGATGTTTTCCTTCACCGTTAAAGCAAGTGATAATTCAATGTGAATACACACATAACTTTCAAAAAGTCAGAGGTGTGTGCCTGGGGTTTGAACCCGCGGCCGCCGAGATTCTCGACCGCGCGCCTAAACCTCGAGGCCATCACTGCTTACATTTACATTTAATACGTCAAAATTCTTATTATTTATCGGGATTTTTGAACGGCATTGGGTATTCACATACAGGGTGTATTCAGACCGTGATAGGAAACTAAGGCTGGTAGTAGCTACGGTAATCATGAACCCATTGGCGTTGAAGAAAATCCCGATGAAAAATAAATATTTTGACATTTTCTTTACAACCGTTTACATATTGTAAGACCTATGTTAGAATAAAGATTTTTTTTTTTTTTTTTTTTCATATGTTCAAACTCACCGGATCATGTTTATCCTTTATATGTTTCTTGAGTGTATCCTCAGTAATAAAACCTTTGAAACACTGTTCGCACTTATTATGAGCCCTTTGGTATTTAGGACAATTTTTTCTCTTCATCATATCATTGACTTCATCTTCTTTAGACATCACTATTATATCCGTGTCGTATTTCTGAGCGAATTTCAATCTGGAATGGAAATTTAGTTGAATATCTAACAAACACGTTGTATTCAGACCGTCATCGAAAGCTAAAGCAGGTAATAGATACAGTGATTTCTAAGTCATTGACAAAAAAATAGAATAAAAATGACTCCACCAAGTCAAAAGTTCTGAGGTAAAAAACAAATAAAATACAGACAAATTGATAACTTCCTCCTTTTTTGAAGTCGATTAAAAAGAATTAAAAAATTGATATATAAATCAGACATTACACAATTAACATGTAATGCTTGGGCTTCTATGGAAGTATCTACTGTTACATACCTATCTTCTGGATCTGAGTAGAGATTATTAACTCTAGGCTTAGATCTCTTCCTTCTCTTCTTAACTGTTACTTCTGGCACCTCTAAATTTTCTTTGACAACCTCTGTTTCTTCTGTATCTATCTCAACTTCCTTCTTTTTTCTCTTTCTAGTCGTCTTAACTGGTATCTCTGTGATCTTCTCCAAATCTTCTTTAACAACCTCTGCTTCCTCTGTACCTATTACAACCTCCTTCTTTTTTCTTTTTATAGTATTCTTAACTGGTATCTCTGTGATCTCTTCCAAATCTTTAACAACCTCTGCTTCCTCTGTATCCACCACAACCTCCTTCTTTTTTCTTTTTATAGTATTCTTAACTGGTATCTCTATGATCTCCTCCAAATCTTCTTTAACAACCTCTGCTTTCTCTGTATCCACTACAACCTCCTTCTTTTTTCTCTTTCCAGTATTCTTAATTGGTATCTCTGTGATCTCATTAAATACATCTGTTTCTATGAAGTCTAAGTCACTTTTCAATTCAGTATCAGAAAGATTGTCTTGTTTATATTCCTCTGGATATAATACTGGCGGATTCTCTTTTAGAACTTGCTGAATGTCTTTTTCTAAGCATGTTACTATGCTTGTGGTACTGAAGCCGTATGGCGGGCATATGTTCTCAGCTGCGCGATCTATCGCTGCCACATCTTCTAGAGTGATCTAGAAGGAGATATATTTGTATAGTTATATTTGTGTTGATTATTATACTTTATAGCAGGGATCACCAAATGGCGGAAAGTGATACGCATTCGAATCACCAAGCCATTTTGTGCAGACCGCAATAGTCATTTCATTTCTTATAATAATAACTAGAGATGTTCCGGATATGATATTTCGGATCCGGTTACGGATACGGATATGGGAATAAAATTATATCGGTTTCGGATTCGGTTACGGATATGAAATTATTTCGGATTATCCGTTAGTTTCGGATAGTTTCGGTTACGGATATTAGATTGAAGTAAATTATAAACACAAATAGTATGTAATAAATTGATTTTATTTATAGGTTTTATCTATTCACTGTGTTTTGTTTTGAGATGAAGTTTCAATGAAGTAGTGCCACCTCCTCCTTTCCGAGAAAAGTTTCTATCGCATTGTTTACATTTTGCGTATTCTGCATTTATTTGATTAAAAAATGTCCAAATGAAACTTGACTTTGGTCGCATAATATCACAAGACTTAAGGATAATTTTAAGCTAAGTATAAACTTTAAAATAAAACACTAACTAGATATGTTGTTATCATCATCATTACCCTGCCCTGGTCCCAATTTATTCCTTGGGGTCGGCGCAGTATGTTTTCTCCTTCCACACATCCCTGTCAGCCGTCATGTCTTCATTCACCCCTTTCTTTTTCATATCTTCAGTCACGCAATCCATCCATCTCTTTTTTGGCCTTCCTCGGCCCGCCCATCCATCCACTTTCATAACCATCACCTTTTTTCCTACATATGATCCATCCCTTCTCTTAATGTGCCCATACCATGACAGACGGTTTCCTTTCATCTTTTCTATCACAGGAGCTACTTTCAGACTTCCCCTAACGTATTCATTCCTCACTCTGTCACTCCGTGTTATACCACACATCCATCGCAACATTCGCATTTCTGCTGCATGCAGTCGTCTTTCATCCGTCTTTTTCGTTGCCCAACACTCTGATCCATACAGTACGACAGGTCTTATAATGGACTTGTATATTCTGCCCTTCAATTTGAGGGGCATTCTGGGGTCACATATTGTGGATGAGACCTGTCGTCATTTCATCCACCCTGAGTCGATTCTCTGCCTTACGTCCCGGTTTACGTCTCCGTCGCTTTGCAAAAGTGACCCGAGGTAGCGAAATTCGGAACAGACTGGTACCGGTATTCCACTTAGTGTGACGGACACAGAACTTGAAAGACCGCCGTAGTCGCAAAACTATATGTTTTGGTTTTGCTGACTTTAAGGCCAACATTTTCAAGTCTATGCCGCCACACCTCCAGTCTGTTCTGCACCTCGTGGCCACTTTCTGACACCAGCAAGATGTCGTCAGCAAATAGCATGCACCAGGGTGCCTCTTCCTGTATACCTGCCGTAAGGGCATCCATAATCAACAGGAAGAGGCAAGGGCTAAGAGCCGACTCTAGATGCACACCAACAGCGACATCGAAACTGGCCGTAAAACCGACCGCAGTTCGGACTTGATTACCGATTGAATACCGCAGATGCAGTACATGGCCCGAATCAACTGCAGGTACTTCTCAGGCACACATTTCTTCTTAAGGGCCCACCATACAACTTCACGCGGAACCCGATCATAAGCCTTTTCGAGGTCAATGAATGCCATATGCAAGTTTTTGTGTGCTCTTCTGTATTTTTCGCACAGTTGGCGAATTGCAAAAATGGCATCCATTGTCCTACGGCCAGGCATAAAACCGAACTGGTTCCGTGAGACCTCACACTTCTCTCTCAGTCGTCGCTCAATTATTCTCTCCCATACTTTCATAGTGTGTGACATTAACTTTATCCCCCGATAATTGTTGCAATCTTGCACGTCCCCCTTATTTTTAAAAATCGGCACCAAATAGCTATTGCACCATTCATCGGGTATCGTGCCGTCCTGCAACAACTTATTGAAGAACAAAGTCAGCCACTTCCACCCAACTACTTGTAAGACCTTCCATACCTCTACTGGTATTCCATCTGGCCCAACCGCCTTTCCATTCTTCATTCCATTCAGAGCATTCTTAACTTCATCCATCTTAATTTCTCTCACTAATCCCATGTTTACCGGTATGTGTTGTTAATGACAAGAAATAACAAACAAACTGCAAGATTCACGTGGCGCGCGAGCGGTGTAACAAAAACCTGTCGAAACGTGTCGTTTTATTTAGACTCCGCCCCTATCCGGAACTATCCGAAATTTTAAATCGGATACGGATACTGTTACGGATATTTTTTTATTTCGGACATCCGATTGTTTCGGTTACGGTTACGGAGCTCCATAACATCCCTGATAATAACTGCACACATAAAAATTATTCAGAAGTTCAAAGATGTGTAATCTGCAGACTGATTATGCCAGCATGGTGAACTAAGATCACAGCTACCAACTGTAGAGGCAGCATCAAGGCAACAAGTATATATAGCTTAAAAAAGAGCCCACCAATAGCCTAACTTAAGAGCGTATAAACACCGCGCGGCTCGCCGAGTTTAGGTAAATGCGACGAGTGTCGATGCAGCGACGAGCGCGCGCGCCGGTTCTTACTTATTACTCAAAATATCAAATAAAATGAAATGAAATCATAATTATTGAATATGTATAGTGTCAAATAGATCACTGAGATTAATTCCTTTTAAAGTTTAATTGATCACATGTTCGGAAAGCAGAGAAAATAGCAAAAATATTTACGACGCAAATTTCGATGGCGTAGCGCAGAGCGACACGTCCTCTCCTTGAAAGGCCTCGCGGCGGTGTGATTTGCACTGGCCTGGGCCCGGCGTTTTATAGCACATTTTAAAATATTCATAAAAAAATAAAGAAGTAAAATTTCTTTAAAACAAAAATTGTACGTTTTCAAGTACACGTTCTTTTATAAGGGAAAGTTGTTATTTTGTTATATTGAATATCGTACAGGGGTAAAAAAAATGCTATAGTAACAGTAATTTCCCAATATTTTGAATGCCTTAATTTTTTTTTTTACTTGAATATGCAATCTAAATCTTAAAATGTTTTTAACTAACTATTTGCTTGGGGATATACACAATTCAACAAAATTTTATTTAAACAAAATATATTATGAATTAATCCCAATTTTGAGCCTCGAAAATGACTCTAAAAGTGAATTTATGACAACCTTAGCTCAGTTATCTTGTTGTTTATTAAAATTTACGCAAAAATCTTAAAATGTTCTTAACTAACTTTTTAGATGACAATATTCCCTATAATAATTGGTAATTGAGGTATTTGTACGATGGGTCTTTCATCAATTTTAAGTGCTTCGAAAAGTACTGTTTTTGCCGAAATATGTATAAACCCTCTTAACACAACTACAACTTAACTTAACTACATATGTAACATTATTATCAGCCTATTGCCATCCACTACCGATTATAGACCTCCCCAAGAAAGCGCCAACCATCCCATTGTTGAACAGCCTTCATCCATGCAACACCTGACACCTTTCTCAAGCAGTCAGACCACCATGTTATATAAGGTTACTCATTTACCGTTTTACGCTTTTTTTTATTAGAATCACTTAATCATGTCAGATTTACGTGAGTTTATCATTTTTCTCACATCATTACCCTCCCACTATGGCTTAAGAAGTTTTCACTTCAATAATTTCACACTTACCACTGATGAAATATTACTCAAGTTCTGCAATAGAAGCTCCGCCTTCTGACATCTCTTGCGGAACTGCACAAACTTGAGCACGAGAAATCGGCACAGCTGACACAGATGCTGGGGTAGGATGTTTGTCTCGCGGACCTGTTGAATGTTACACATAAAGTGTGAAAGGACCATGATCGGAAACTGAGACAAGTGATAGTTATGGTGATTACACATTGATATTTGATAGCCCAGGGACACAATTGTTTGGATACCAGCTTGCGAAACATGAGGATATGGGTTTGATGCCTGCACCGAAACAAGTATTTATTAACCCAAAATTATTTGTTTTGGGTCTGGGTGTTTTTGAGAGTGAAAAGTGTCTTGTAGTTTCTAATATAATTTTTCCATAAAATTCTAACAACTATTTCGACCTATGCATCGAATAAGGTTACTTATGACTATAACACCAAAGTACTCTTTATGTCTATAATAGAGTTAAAATTGTTTATATATTGCACTAGTAAAGTAATAATGATCATAAATTTTGTTTTAGTTTGAAAAACATAAAAAGTAACTGATAATTTTGTGCCCAATTAAGTTTAAATCGCTGAGAAAGAGAAGTTGTGCAAAAGCACATATAACTTTATTCGATGCATAGGTCGATTTGTGTGGTCACAAGTGATTATTTTAAATTAATAATGCTCATAAATTTGCTAATTTTACTATACTTATTGCCGTCGATGTTTGCGGCACTTTAGTTAAAACTTTAACTATAATATAAACAAATTGTGATTCTTACTTCAACACCGACTAGATGTTTATAGGACTCTGCTAGACCGCCTTCATGCATGTTGTACAGCCGCCCTGCACCCAGGCAGGCGCGACAAGCTAACAATTCACTTTTTATTTCGTTTTTTGTCGAGAATTCCGAGTTTTGTACCACAGAGCACATAGTTGCACTTTTGAATAACTCCTAACTTAAGTAACACTAATCTTGTTCCTATATTAAAGATCACACTTCAAATAACTATATAATTACAATTTAGATACATTTTATTTAATATTGAATAAATAACAAATACTAATAAGTCTGAATACATCTTTCACGTTGTGTTGGATTGTAATATGTCATTGAAATTTGAATAACTTTTTAATATCGTGTAGCTTTGTAGAATAGGAATCTTTATAAGGCCAGAAATTATGAATGACATTCTCTGTATCTGCACATATTTGTTAAAATATCTCTGTATATTAAAACTAGATGGCGTTATAAGAGACTGCATTTTCTGGTCGGTTGTTACAATAAAAAAAAAAAATCAATCATAAATGTTTTGGCGGGAAAAATTGGTGTGATTTTATTCTTAAGGCCAAGAGTTATTTTTACATTTTGCGCGTTTTAATAAGTGTGAAATAACTATGAAATATTGGTGAAGTGACGAAAAAATGTAATTAATGGATATTATGATGAAACTCCTCAGTAGGGATTAACATTGTGGTAAGATAAATTATACTAAGTAGTTAGAACTACCATTACCATCTACTTATGTAGGCTTACTTTAGTACTTTTAACTTGCTATCTCTTAAAACAAAGAAACATAATTATACAAAAATTACATAAATATTTCGTTATTTTTTTATTAAACTTCTTTAGATTATTTGTTAAAAATATTTACTTATAAAAATGATTAAAATACTGTGTGTATTTTTATCCACTATGCAATGTAGATATAAACATAATATTATCATTTTCTTGCAGTTCATAATCTAGTTCTCCATAAATTTCCCAGTCACATTGAGCTAATATTACTACGTATAGAGAAGACACTCTAAGCCAAAATCATGCTCCATTTTATGACGAGTTACAACTAAAATCGCTGCAGCGCTGAAACTGTCAAACCAAACACTAAACAGTATAAACACGCAGCGCTAGAAGGTGTAATTTTCTCGCGACCTTTCTCTCTGACAAATGACGCAACATGGCGTCCGCTAAATATTTTGTTTGAAATAAACTTTAAAATAATTATATAGTCACTTACCGATGGAAAGTAATTCCTTTGCACTTTGCTGTATTTTTACAACTATTAGTGCAATATCTTAACACACACGGCATATTTAACGCGTTTCAACGTTTTTCGAAACACATACAAATACGACTCGATCGCTCAAGAACTCGCAAGTAACTAAGTGCGGTATGGTTCTTGAACCATACTTGAAGGGACCACTGTAGCGGTACGCAGTGTCTTCTCTATACGTAGTAATAATATCTCAATGCCCAGTCAGCATCATTTATCAGCACCAATATTCCTGGCAACCACACTAGCCTAGTATAGTTTGGCAGACTCCACTCTTAAGAAATTCCTATCAATGTTTGTGTCCATGTTTTAAATCTGTGGTAATTCCTTGTACAATTGGAACCTCACATGAGTCCAATAGAAGACTAATATTAAACCATTGGCAGCACTTTTATAGAACTCCAAAAGCATTACACATTGATTGTATAATATCTATGTAGTTTATAATTGTTTATTGTGGGTTCAGGATGTTTTTATTTTTATGGCAAATTGCTTTTGTTCAATGTAGATTTAAAGTTGAAAGATAATAAGAAATTTATAGAGCAACATATCTGCATTATCATTGAGAAAACCTATTTTATATCATAGCACATTTGAGTATAAATAATTTAAAAAATGTATAATAATAAGCATTTGACTGCAATCTGAATAATGTAAATTATATCCCTTCCACACCAATACCTGTAAAAACAACTCCAGTCTTCCCCTTAACAAATTATCCTTGATCCACACAAGCAGTTCTCTTATTGTCCAAGTCTTTTACCGAAGTCTGGTATTTGTCCAATGATGGTAGTTCTACTTCTCTTTTCTTTATTTTATCAAAGAGTAGCTCAGCTCCTCCTCCAAAATGGGATATGAAATAAAACCACAAATATAACATTCCCACAGTAAATTTTCCTATGACTATGGTGGGGAAGGGCGGGGGAACTATGAATGTGGATGTTGGATGTATTTATTTTACATCTACTTGTGAGACTGAAAAAGTCTCTCTAAATCTGATACCCACGACACAGGAATTTTCTGTTACTGTGGGGTCACAACTACATATCGACCTATCAGCAGAATTAAGTTATATTTGCAAAATTTCAACTTCTCTTTCTCAGCGATTTGAACTTAATTGGTCACAAAATTATCTTTAACTTGTTTTGTTTTTTAAACAACAAAAGATATGATTATTATTACTTTAGGGCAATATATAAACAAGTTAAACTCTATAAAGACATAAAAAGTACTTTGGTGTTATAGTCATAAGTAACCTTATGCAAAGGTAGATATGTGACTGTTGGATGTATTTATTTTATTACAAGGGGTATGAAATAAAACCACATCTATAATTCCCATAGTATATTATCCTAGTTTATCGTATATTATCCCTATGGCGGGGGAGCGCGGGGCCTACGCCGGGGGCGCGGGGGGTTCGGCAACTTCATGTGTACCGTCCGGACGTGGGTTTTCATCTCGGCGGAGGTCGCGAACGGTTTCCCGCACACGGAGCATGGGTACCGACGCACGCCTGTGTGTACCTGAGATAATACGGGTAGTTATTTATCCCACGGCGACATAGCGTAAGATTAGTTTTCACTACACTACATTTCACTTTAAATCCTATAAAAACAGTACATCTTGTGTAGTTCCAATCTCACGGCAACATAGGGGCTTTTATGTGGGATTAGATTAGTTAGCTCCAATGTGGGATTGGGATAGTCAATACTAATCCCACGGTAACATACTTAGTGTGTACTACATTACAATCCCACATTTTAGTTATAACTTATTTGAGTGTATTTACTGTTAATATGACATAAGATGTAAAACTACACAATACAGTTTAAAAATACAGTGAGCTATAAATATTTCATCCAAGTCTATGACAAGCCGCTATAAATAAATAAACAATAAACAATTTGACTTACCAAATGGTGTCTGCTCATCGCTGGATAAGTTTTGAATGTGTTCGGGCAGTATTTACATTTGAAAGGCCTCTCGCCTGTGTGAATTCGGACGTGATTCTGAAAGGGAAGATTTATTACAAATATACATACATACATAAACTCACGCCTGTATTCCCTGATGCGGTAGGCAGAGGTGCACTTCTGCACCCTCATTTCGCCAGGTATGTAGCAATCCCACGTAACAGGGGGCGAGCCTATTGCCGTTTTTCGGGCACATTTCCAGACTCCGTGCTGCTACAGAGAATTTCCTAATGGAAGAACCCAATAACACTTTGCCCGATCCGGGAATCGAACCTAGGACCTCTAGATAGTATGGCACATATTTGTACTACGAGATAGTCCATAACAAGTCAGTCTAAAACATAAACATACATATACAAAATGAAATACTATGTGCGCTGATTAATTTATCGATAGAGTCTATATCATAATGACTATTTTTTCAAATATAGGCGTGAGGTTATTATGTATGTATGTATGTTTGTGTGTTCCTCCTTCTGTTTTATTGTGTGTGCAATAAAATGTACTTATGTTGTATTCCAGTATGCTTGTGTACATAACGTTTTGGATTACAATATAGTTAGTATAGTATAAGTTAATTATTTGGATTGTGTGCTATATTTTCTATATTTTTAATTTGCATTGTTCCCAAATACAATAAGATAAATATATAAAGCGGCCCTGTGCCCTGTTACACATACCTGCAGCTGTTCAGGCATGCGAAACCTCTTGGGGCATTCGGTGCAGGAGTAGGGCTTCTCTCCCGTGTGGATCCGCTGGTGGTAGACCATGTGGTACTGATCCTACATGTACGGTTATATACACATATATATTTAAAACAGAGAAATATTACTGTAAAATATAGTATTGGAAAAAATTAAGAGGGGAAAAAATGAAAATTTTGGGCGATTCATTCAACAGGCCATAACTTCGAGAGAAATGAGAAGTCAGCAGTTTATGCGTAAACCAACAACAAAAAATCAGTTTTTTTTAGTCTACAGATGTGGAAAAGAGTGTTTTTGCTTAACCACTATAAGGATGGAATATTTTGTTTAATTAGCTTTAATTTCTTATTTTTTTGGTCCCTTAATTTTCCAACAGTGTACCTATATTTGATGACCAACTTTTTTCCATTAACTTCAACCAAGTTTACTTTTACAAAAACCCACTACATTTTCTAACGTATGTATATATAAAGTGAACTCACCGCTATGATTTTCCCACATATATCACACATAGCAGGCGCGACCTTCATGTACCTCTTCCTGCCCCCTCTCTGCGGCCCTTCCGGTCCGCCCTGCCCCTGCGCCCCCGGGGGCAGGTCCTCAGTGTGCTTCTCCAGAATGTGGTTGTTCAACTTACTCTCGTGGCTGAATACTTTGTTGCACTATTGGAGGAGAAATTTATACAGAGATAATTTAATTAATAAATAAATTTACCAGCATGAAAATTATTTTTGTATTACTTTTCATAAGGTACAGATTATTATAAAAATAAATTTAAGCATAGAATTGAAATAAAATGTGTCTGTCTTTTTACTGACGCTTTTTTGGATCTAATCTTACGGTGAGGCGACCAAAAAATTACTCGAACAAAATACCATCAAATTTTAATATACATTTATAACTGAACTGAACGCACTATTAAATACGTATAGAATCAAGCAATCATCAAGACGAATTAAATGAGCCCAAACTTGATTTGGTTGTGACGTATGTACTAAAATAGAGGCTTACCAACACATTAGTACCTGAAAAAATATCATTAATCCAAACTACTAACATACCTTCTCACAAGGGAATTGCACCTTATGCAGCGCTAATACATGTTCCCTGAGTTGTGTCTCGGCATCGAACCCGGTACCGCAGTGGACGCACCACTGGCGCCCCGAGCACTGCGGGGCTCCGTTGTGGGCAGTTAGGGCTTCGGTACACAAGAACTGTGTGTTACAGCGGGAGCACTGGAGTTGCGGAGCTGGAGTCAAGGTCTGTGCGCCGATAAATAATCATCATTGTCATTATTATTATTTTTCGTATATTTGTTCTCACAAAATCACGGACGATTTTGGTGACTGATGAAAACGACGGGCCGAGGCCAAGTCGGTTTCATTTTAAATATTTATTTCTGTGGTTTCTTCCTGCAGAAACTTTCGCACGATTCGGCAAGTATTTAATATAGCAGCTTTTTGCAAAGTCATAAAAGTGTTTTTGGGTAAATCTAACAGACTGATACTATGGTGGAGGTATTTTGGTATTAAACCGGTACTGGAGACTACCAGTGGCACAATATATACTTTATTCATCTTCCAGATTCTAATTATTTCTTCTTTTAGTTCTGTGTACTTATGGATTTTTTCAGTTATTGTTTTTTGTATGTTGTGAGAATTTGGGATGGCTATGTCAATAATGTGTACAATTTTATTTATTTTGTCTATTAGAGTTATATCAGGTCTATTGTGATGTATGGTCTTGTCTGTTAAAATGGCTCTATCAAAGTATATCTTGTGACTGGCGTTCTCCAACACTGGCTTAGGGACATATTGATAGTATGGTTTTGTAGTACCTTCGGATAATTTATATTTTATTGCGAGTTTTTGATGGATAACATTGGCAACCTGATTGTGTCTATGGGTATAGTCGGTTTGAGTAAGGGATGGACAAGCACTGGTAATATGTTGTATAGTTTCTGGGAGACGATGGCATTTTCTGCATTTATCATTTTGAAGTGTAGGGTCTTTGATAATAAACTTTCTATAATTCTTTGTATTTATAACTTGGTCCTGTATTGCAATTAAAAATCCTTCTGTTTCCGGAAACAGGGATCCCAGTTTCAACCATTTATTGGAAGATTCTATGTCTATATAGGTCTGTTCTAGATCATGAAGGTGTCGGCCATGAAGTTCCTTTTTTCGCCATCTGTCGGTTTTTTCTATTTCTTGAAGTTGCGCTGGTTTTAAAAATAAATCCCTGTCACTTAAATGCAAAGGTGAAAAATTGGTATCTAGATCAACTATCGCTCTATGGATACAGCTTGAATCTGCCTTTTTATAGAAGAACTGTCTTAAGTTTTGGATCTGGTTATCGCAAAGTATTTTAAGGTCTATTAATCCTCTTCCGCCTCTCTCCCTTTTGATAGTCATTCGCTCTATAGCAGATTTAGGGTGTAAATAATTATGTTTAGTTAAAGTAGCGCGGGTTTTAATTTCAAGTTTATTGATATCTGTAGCTGTCCACTTAATTATTCCAAATGAATATGTTAAGACAGGTATGGCAAAAGTATTTATGGCTTTAAAGAGGTTTTTTGAGTGTAATTGCGTTTTACAAATTTTATTTAGCCTACCAATATATTCCGTATTGAGATTCTGTTTTATTTTTATGTGATTTATAATATTAGATTGATGAATTCCGAGATATTTGTAAGTTTCAGTAGGATCCATGATTTCAAATGTATTATCGTCTGTATCTAAGTTATTGTTAGGGGATGCTTCAATTTTTCCTTTTATTATGTTAAGGGTTCTACATTTATCTAAACCAAATGTCATATTAACGTGTTTACTAAATTGTGTTGTAAGTTGTATTAATTTTTTTAAATCTTTTCTGGTTTTAGCGAACAGTTTGATGTCGTCCATGTACATCAAATGAGTAAGAGATGTATCGGGTGTCAATTTATACCCATTATTACTGCTGTTAAGAAGATGTGATAATGGATTTAAGGCTAAACAAAACCAAAGGGGGCTAAGGGCGTCGCCCTGGAAAATACCATTCGCTATGGGAATTTCGTCTGTAGATATTGAATAAAAACTATTAGATAAGCGTAGTGAGGTTCTCCAGCTATCCATGGCATGTTTTAGGAACTCTATTATCTGCGGGTTAATTTTATAGATTTTTAAGACTCTTAACAGCCAAGAATGAGGTATGCTGTCGAAGGCTTTCCGGTAATCAATGTATGTGATATGAAGATTTCGTTTTTTAGTATGAGCATGCTTAAGAACTGTCATATCTATTATTAGTTGTTCTTTACAACCTTGGTGATTTTTCCTACATCCCTTTTGCTCTTCGGCTAAGATATTATGGCACTCTACATGTTGATTTATTTTGTTTGATATACAAGCTGTGATGAGTTTATAAAGGGTTGGTAAACATGTAATGGGTCTGTATTGTGAAGGGTCAGATGTTTTATTGCTTTTAGGTATCATGTAAGTAATACCTTTCGTTATGAATTTTGGCAGTTCTATTTGTCTGTTTATAAGGTCTGTTATATTTTTAGCTAAGATATTATGAAGAACGGAGAGTTTCTTATACCAAAAGTTATGGATACTGTCAGCTCCTGCCGCTTTCCAATTTTTAATTTTTCTGGTAACTGCTTCTATGTCATCAGCTGTCAGCTCTATGGCCTCCATTTGTTCTATATCTTCCCATCTTTTATCTTCTTCATGAATCCAATCGGCTTGATCATTATGTCCATCTTGTTTTTCCCAGATTTTAGCCCAATAGTTTTTAAGATCATCTGTTTCAGGAATACCATCAGGGTTTACCTTACCACCGTTTCTCATTTTTCTATAAAATTCTTTTTCGTTGTTAGTAAATAATTTGTTATCTTCTCTCCTTTTTAATGACTTTAAATATCTTTTTAATCTTTGTGACTTTAGTGCTAATTTTTGTTTAAGTGTGTCTAAATGTTCTATTGGCCTAACATTGTTATTTTCATGTGACGAGTGAAAACTTGACTTGTTTAATATTTCTTTAGCTGCCTTTATTACTTTTTTGGATTGATTATTTTTTATGTACTGAGTTAACCTGCCGATATCAACTCTCAATTGTTTGATATCTTTTTCAATTCTAATTTGCCATGGAGGTTTATTCAAATCGGCTTTACGGGTTCGTGGTGAAAAATTATTATTTCTAATTTTGTAGCCTAAGTTTTCAGAAATTACAAATGCGCTGCAGTAGATTAAAGTATGAATTCTATTAATATCTGATTCTATGGTGTAGTATTTACAAAGGATTTTTTTATTAAAAATGTCAACTAAGCTATATAGCTTTCTGTTCTCTTTTAGGCGGGGAAGCTTAGGGCGAGATGTAGGATCCATACCTTCGTATTGAGTAAGTGTTGTTTCTAATTGATCTATTAGTTCTTGTGTAGGAATATCAATATTTTCTATATGACTGGATTCTTGTTCTGTTTCCGGCGGTAATGAGGTAATACTATTTGTTTGGGTCGATGCATGAATGTGTCCAGGTGTGTTAACCACTGTCGATATGTGAGGTTGATCTGGTAAAGAAGGTTCGGTACAGTTTGTAATTCCGGGACTATTATTATGAGAAGATTCAGTAATTTGCGAAAAGTTACAATCTGTTATTTGGATATCACTATTTTCTCTAATCTCTATGTCTAATTTTTCGGTGACTTCTTTCTTTATGTTTTCAATCACTTGATCTGACAGTAATTTATTACGAACTATGACTCTTCTTTGGTCTGCAATTCTTTGAGCGGAGACATTTAAATGAGGGTATTTTATTAAAAAATGATCGTGCAGTTTCTTACAGTACATAGTTCTATCTGTTTCTAGTTTTGTAATATAGTAGTATGTGCGCATGATGAAAATGTTTATATCGTCGCTCCATTTCATGCGCACCCTAGGTTTACCAGCTTTGGTGGTCGCAGGTTGACTGGCCTGTGCCTCCTGTGAAACATCCTCCACTAGCGTATCTGCACTAGTGCAGATACTGTCTATCTTTCGACTATCTAACGCTTCGGCTGTAGTCCTTGAGGACGTTCCCCTCCCCCCCGTGTCCCCGACTCCCACCCAGCCGCCCAGCCGGGAGTCACTGGCTAGCATGCTGTCACGTCCGTCACCAGCCACAGACGTGCCCCGACGATCACCCTCGGGCAGCGGCCCTATACGTACTTTTCTATTACGAGTCTCCATATTGATGGGTTACCTTTACCTTGTTAGCCGTGCTTGCTTCAACTTTGCACGTTGCCCGCCCCCCACGTGGTCAGCTGGTCGACACGGACGTAAGGTAGGATTTTGGGGGGCTATTATTATAATCATTATCATCATCATGATCATTATTATCATCGTCATCATTATTTTTTATACATTGTTTATTATTTCTACCATTGCTGGCGAAACAACCAATTGCGCAGGCTTGTGGCCAAAACGCAACTGATGATAATAGGGTGAATATTTGAAATTAATGACATAAATAGAAATTTACGGACTTCTAGATAACGGCTTTTAACCATCATGATCATTATTATTATCATCGTCATCATAAATGAATAAATTACTCTTATACTTATTTTACAGCACCATAAACACAGTTACATTAGCAAAAAACAAATAGTTTAATTAGGCGCATTATAATTAACGATCTTATCATCATCATCAGCCAAAAGACGTCCACTGCTGGAATAGGCCTCCCCCAGAGACTTTGTATTCTATCAATTATCTAAACCATTAATTATTAAAGAAATCTGTCTGCGTTCTTTATAATATTATAAGCTTACAAGAGGCGACGAAAAAGTTACTAGAACAAAATACGATCGAAATGTTTTATACATTAACAACAAATGGAACGAACTTTTTTCTCCAAATTTATTGGAGATTCAATTTCACGGCAACCAAGATACTCGTCAAGACGAATCGAATGAGCCCAAGCTTGATGGGGTTGCGTAGTTTAATTGCGGAGTTCCGATGGCCACCTTCAAGCTTCGTCATCAGATCAGCTCAAAATCATAATAATATAGCATTGTCTTCCGGAGTGCCAACCGATATTTTTATAACGTTTCGATGGCATTTTGTTCAAGTAACTTTTTTGTCGTTCCGTCCGTCAGACCGTGGTTGGAAACTGAGGCAGATAATATCTAAAGTGATTTAAAACCCCTTGTGTGTTAAAGAAATCGCAACAAAAGATAAAAAATTGACGTTTTTCGTACAAACCACGGACATATTATACCAATGGTTGTATGGAAAACATTAAAAATCTGTGATATTACCTGTTTATGCAGTCTCTCTCGGTGCGTCTTGGTGCACACGAACGCGTCTCCACAGATGCGGCACCAGGGCAGCTGCGTGCCGTGCTGCGAGCGCACGTGCGCGTGGTACGTAGTGCCTTTAGTGCTGACACATTATATTCTATTTAGCATTTCGTAAACAATATATACGTATACAAACTATACAGTGTCTAGTGACGGTGTTAGAGGCTGTCTATTGATGGTCATCATGATAACAATAATGATGATGACGCCAGTCTCTCTCGGTGCGTCTTGGTGCACACATGTAATAGTCAAAGTCAAATTTCCTTTATTCAAATAGACTTTCACAAGCACTTTTGCATCGTCAATTTTTTATGCTATTTTTTAAAACTAGTGATGATCATCATTTTCATTATCATCATTATCAATATCATGATAATCAAAATCATCATCGGCAGCAGCATCAGGCGCACGTACATACCGTGATGGTGGTATGTGACATACCGTATGTCGTCACCTTTAGTGCTGATGAACATTTCTTTATTCATCAAATTTGTTCAAAAAAATATACGTAGAGAAAATAAACTAAATATCAAGTAGATTTACATCTTTTTATATATCAGCACTTTTTTGCACAATAACTAAGTAAGGAAAGACTAAACTAAATATGAGGTTGCGTTTTTGAGGCTCGTCTATTAAACATTATTATTGTCATCGCAAACATCATCATCATCACGTCCACAATCGTCATCATAACACTGCTGGGCACGGACCTCTTCCTTCATTGATAAGGTTTAGGCCTTAGTCCCCCAAGCTGGCCTAGTACAGACGGACTACACAACTAAGAAATACCTATGACCTCCCATCAATGTAACTTTAGGAAAGAATATTTACTCCATTTACTTTAGAATATTTTTTTACAATACAGACAATTTCTAATATTAAAATACTAGAAGAAGATTCCTAATGCCAGTATCACACCAAGACAATTTAAACAATGAAAGAAACTTACTTGAAAGTCTTGCCACAGTATTTGCATTCAAATTTTTGCGTATGCATCTTGGAATGCTGCACAGCATGCTCCCTGTAACAAAATCATCATCACTACTCTAGGTGGAACGGCAACATCGATTGGCATGACTAAATTACAGACAAGATATTACTTTGACTGACAAAAACTGTGATGCAATGACTGAATAATGTACAAAATGTATATCAATATATTGACTGACTAATGTACTTAATAATAGACTGACTAACAAATACATTGACAGACTGGTATACAAAATGACTAACTATCATGCTGGTTGATAAACTGACTGGCTGACATACACAATGGTAACACACTTACTGATTATAAATGATAACACTGACTAATAACCAGGTTGATACTGACTGATATACAAAATTATACACTAACTGGTATAATTTGCGATAAACTGACTAACTAGCGTACAAAATGATACACTGACTGGCTAATATACAATTTGCCACACTGACTGACTGACTCACCTCATCCTTGTGACTACGGAGCAGACCCTACACACGTACTTATACTTGTGGTGTCTGCGGTAGTGTCCAGTCAAGTTGACTCGTTTGCTGAATCGAAACCGACAGAATTCGCACGCATGCTCCATGCTCTGTGAAAATCAATATTTTATTTTATTTATTTAGCATAGTCTGTCGTGGTATGGGCATAAAGAGAAGGGATGAATCATATGTAGAAAAAGGTGATGAATATGAAAGTGAATGGATGGAAGAGCCGAGGAAGGCCAAAGAAAAGGTGGATAGAGTGTGTGACTGAAGATATGAAAGAGAAAGGGGTGAATGAAGACATGACGGCTGATAGGGATGTGTGGAAGGATAAAACATACTGCACCGACTCCAAATATTATTGGGAACAGGGCAAGAAGAAGAAGACCAACAAGGTAATTAGATGTAATGTTATTACTTTCATTATATGCAAGCATGACATTTAATCATTATAATTAGGGACAGTGAATTAAAGTAGAAATCATGATAAAAAAAAAAGAAAAATACAAATACACTTATAACAAAAATCACAACAAATTAATTAACAAAAATAAATAAGTAGTAGTCTCTGATCTACGACACAAGACTTGTATCATGTGGGGTCAGAACTATGTGTGTGACTGTTGGCTGTATTTATTTTACAGACTTAATAAATATTATTTCATTTCATTTCATGATTCTTAAACTCACCGGATCATGTTTATCCTTAATATGTCTCTTAAGTGTATCCTCATGAATAAAACCTTTGAAACACTGCTCACATTTATTATGAGCCCTCAAGTATTTCGGAGAATTCTTTCTCTGCATCATATCGTTGACTTCATCTTCTTTAGACATCACTATTATATCCACGTCGTATTTCTGAGAGAATTTCAATCTGAAAGGAAAATATATGTTGTAGTCAGACCATGATCGAATGGTAAGGCAAAATCCCAAAAAAAATAATGAAAATCGTTCCTACAAGTCATAAGTTATGAGGTAAAAAACAAATAAAGTTACAAACAAATTGATAACTTCCTTCTTTTTTGAAGTTGATTAAAAAGAAATAAAAAAACTGATATATAAATAAGACATTACACAATTAACATGTAACGCTTGGGCTTCTATGGAAGTATCTACTGTTACATACCTATCTTCAGGATCTGTGTAGAGATTATTAACTCTAGGCTTTGCATTCTTCCTTGTCTTCTTAACTTTCTCTTCTTGCACCTCTAAATCTTCTTTAACAACCTCTGCTTCCTCTGTATCTACTACAACCTCCTTCTTTTTTCTCTTTCTAGTCTTCTTAATTGGTATCTCTGTGATCTCATCAAATATGTCTCTTTCTATGAAGTCTAAGTCACATTTCACTTCAGTATCAGAAAGCTTGTCCTGTTTATATTCATCTGGATATAATTCTGGTGGTTTCTCTTCTAGAACTTGCTGTATGTCTTCTTCTGAGCATGTTTCTATGCTTGTGGTTGTGAAGCCGTATGGTAGGCATATGTTCTCAGCTGCACGATCGATTGCTGCCACATCTTCTAGAGTAATCTAGAAGGAGGTATATTTGTATAGAGTGATAAAAATGTAGATTATGGTTATATGGTAATTATTATGAAGGAAAGGGAATATCTTATTGTAAAGTTTTATATATACAGTCAAAACCGGATAATTGAAGGGACCGTAAATTTCAGACGTTATATATAGTATAGCATAGTTGTTATAAGCGATAGTAATTAGTTTATATAGATTCAACTGCCTTTACATTCGGTAGTTATAACCGATCAGTAAACGGTGTATTTATAATTGGTTTTCGCTGAATGAAGTAATTCATTACTTTTGTCATTACACATTTCCCTTAACTAGTAAAGCAAGTAATAATTCACACATAGTTATGAAAAGTCAGAGGTGTGAGTTTGGGGTTCAAACTCACAACTGCAAATATTACCAAACGTATGGCTAAACCTCGGACCTACAACCTCAATGCAATGATTTAACACTTACCACTGGGGCCAAAATAGTCAGGTTTTGCAGAAGAAGCTCTGCCCTCTGACATCTCTCGCGGAATTGCACAAACTTGAGCACCAGAGCTCGGCACAGCTGACACAGATGCTGTGGTAGGATGTTCGTCTCGCGGACCTGTTGAATGTTACGGAGTGTAAATGGACCGTGATTGGAAACTAAGACAGGCTATATATAGTTATGATGAATACAAAGACATTGACTGTATACAGGGTGTGTTAAAACTGTGATCATAAACTAATACAGGTTAACAGGTGATAGCCAAGGGCATTACAAACCCACTGGCATTAAAGAAACTCTCTACTAAATATATTTTTTTTTACATTTTCTATACTAACCACGTACATTTAATACTGATGGTTGTATCATAGTTTATAACATAATTTTTACATAAAAATCTAAGGACTATTTGTGTGATCACAAGTTTAGATAAATAATTCCCAAAATTTAGCTTATTTTAGTATACTTATTGCCGTTGATGTTTGCGGCACTTAAGTTAAATCTTTGTCATGATTCTTTTGACGAAATAAAAATAATATAAACAAATTGTGATTCTTACTTCAACACCGACTAGTTGTTTATAGGACTCTGCTAGACCGCCTTCCTGCATGTTGTACAGCCGCCCTGCACCCAGGCAGGCGCGACAAGCTAACAATTCACTTTTTATTTCGTTTTTTGTCGAGAATTCCAAGTTTTGTACCACAGACCACATAGTTGCACTTTTGAATAACTCGGTAACTTAACTTAACACTAATTTTGTTCCTATATTAAAGATCACTCTTCAAATAACTATATAATTACGATTTAAATACATTTTATTTTATATTGAATGAATAACAAATATTAATAACTCTGAATACATCTTTCATGTTGGATTGTAAAATGTCAATGAATAACTTTTTAATATCGCGTAGCTTTGTAGAACAGGAATCTTTATATGGCCAGAAATTATGAATGACATTCTCTGTATCTGCACATATTTGTTAAAATATCTCTGTACATTAAAACTAGGTGGCGTTGTTCGAGAAAGTATTTTCTGGTCGTTTATTGCAATAAAAAAAAATCAATCGTAAAATATAAATATTTTGGCGGGAAAAATTGATGTGATTTTATTCTTAAGACCAAGAGTTATTTTTACATTTTGCGCGTTTTAATAAGTGTGAAATAACTATGAAATATTGTTGAAGTGACGAAAATTTCATTAATGGATATTATGATGAAACCCCTCAGCAGGAGTTAACATTGCGGTAAGATAAATTATACTAAGTTTACTAACTACCATTACCATCTACTTATGAAGGCTTACTTTAGTACTTTTAACTTGCCATGTCTTACACCAAAAAAAAAAAATTATACAAAAATTACATAAATATTCTCTTATTCTTTATTAATAACTTAGGATTAATTACATTTAAAAAAAAAGATTAAAACAATGTATGTATTTATTTATCCACCATGCAATGTAGATATAAACATGATATTATCATTTTCTTGCAATTCATAGTCCAGCTCTCCGTACAGCTCCCAGTCAGCATCATTTATCAGCACCAATATTCCTGGCCTCACCGAATCACCCTGAAAAATATTAACAAAACTTGGAGAATTTTTTCAACCTATATACATAACACTTCTAGACACGGGCCTCCACTACAACTGAGAGAGTTTAGGCCCATGTCAATCACCCTTGTATAGTTTGGCAGATTACACTCATAAGAAATTCCTATAAATGTATTCCTTGTACAATTGGAACCTAAAATGAGTCCAATAGAAGACTAATTAAAATTAAACCATTGGGAGCACTTCCATAGAACTCCAAAAGCATAACACATTAATTACGTAATGTCTATAGTTTATTGTGGGCTTGGAATGTTCTCATTATTATGGCAAACTGTGTTTGTTAATTAAAGATTTAAAGCTTACAAATTATTATTCAGAATTTTGTAAGGCAAACTGTACCCGTAAGCTATTTTATGTGTTAACACATGTGAGTATAAATAATTAAAAAATTGTGCATTATAGTATTAGTATATGAATGTCCTCTGAATGCGATACCTGTAAAAACAACTCCGGCCTTTCTTTCAACAAGTTATCCTTGATCCACACAAGCAGTTCTCTTATTGTCCAAGTCTTTTTACCCGAGTCTGGTAAATATTTGTCCAATGATGGTAGTTCTACTTCTCTTTTCTTTATTTTATCAAAGAGAAGCTCTGCTCCCCCTCCAAATTGGATATTTAATTTCATTGATGCCATTTTCTGAAAGTGAATGTTTTGTCATCTATATTACGTTTTGTGTTAAAGGAAGCAAGGCCTTTGACTGTTTTGGATATATTTATAGATTCCAAGAGGAAATGCCTATTTAACTAACTCGACTGAGTTAGAAAATGATTTATAACACATAGTTATAGTTTTATTAAGCAGCCTAGAAGTCAGAAAAGTGCTATGTTGTATGTGAGAAGAATTAAGTATGTAGGTGCATACAGCTATGTTTTTTATTTATATATACTCTTTATAACTCACAGTATACTAAAAAAATGGGTATAAATATCATAAATATAATATCACTCATACTAAGACATCCGAACTTTTGTCGAAATTCGAAATTAGGAATTCGAAGTCTGGAATTTGGCCCAAAAATAGACCTACGTAGATTATTATTAAGTAAGGCAAAATATTTATTATAACATCAAGACCAACCTGTTCTGACTTGCTATAATATATAAAAAATTATGCTTATTAAACTAAATTACGAGATATCATATACAAAATATGTTTGTATTTGATTAGGTTATGTTATTGTGTCAATGTTATTTATGATGTTAGGAAAAGGAACCTTGAACTATCCAGCCTTCAGCCGTTCCTGGCATTTTAATAATTTTATTTGCATTTACGTCAGAATTCCAAAAATATTTCGCTAATTTTTTTTTTAATTCATAAATATCTGTATACTCATTTTAACCAGTTAAATTACATCGTACCGTTTGTCTACATTTTATTTCGACAACGATTATAGACGAAAATTATAAGCCATTTATATAGCTTCGCGATTTCTTTAAAAACCTTTAGTTATCCCTTGAATTAATTATTTGGAAATTCTAAAACCTACTTTAGGAACATTTGAAATTATTTTTAATTATTCTGAGTAACTACCTAATAGTCTCGCGGCAAAAGTAAGTGTCGTAAGATGTAGAAGGCCCATGTTCGATTTTGGGTTAGGAAAACCGTAGTTGGGGTTCTTATTTCAAAATGTCAGTCGCAGAGTCTAAATGCCCAAAAAATGGCAATAGTCTCGCCTCCTATTACGTTACATAACTGGCGAAATGTGAGTACAGAAAAGCATTTCTGCTTATCCCTTCAGGGAATAAAGACATGAGGTTATTCATGTATTTAATATGATGTCAATAGGGTAACTAGTAAATAAAACGCAGTTTAACAAAAACATTGTAATAATGTAAGACTAGGAGTAGAGAGTCGGGTGTCGCCTGATCTCGTCCTGCAGTTCCTGCGGCATCGTCGCCATCTTGCCGGCGATGAAGAACCTGCAATCATCGATACATTTTTATACAATCGATTGTCGGTATCGGTAAATTTATCATTTGTAATCGATTATTAAAAGCTATTGAAAAAAAACACAGTTCAAAAAATCAATCTTACTATCTAGTTCATTACTATTTAAAAAAACACAGTTCAAAAATCAATCTTACTATCTAGTTCATTATAATAATTTGGATAATTGCCTCTCTTTTTGAAGTTTGTTAAAAATGACTTGAGAAAATCAATTTTACAATCTTTACTTCATTGCATCAATAAAAATAATGATTTTTGTTCAATTAACTGATTCTTCAATAATTAATCAATCTTAGAACATTGTTTAAAATTAAATTATTACTGTTATTTAAATATTAAGGTAGACTGAGGCCTAAACCCTCTCAGTTTTAGAGAAGACTTGCACATTAGTAGCACATATTGATTGATGATAGAAAATATTATATCGGGTGTATTTAGACTGATCGAAAACTGAGGCAGGTAATAGCGAGGGTGATCACAAACCCAGTGGTGATATTAAAAATCCCGACAAAAATAACAATTTTGACGTTTTTCATACAACCGTCAGTGTTAAAAGTATGTGGTTTGTATGGAAAACCTCAAAAAAAATTATTTTTTGTCGGGATTTTCTTTAACGCCAGGGGGTTTGTAATCACTATCGCTATTATCTGCCTCAGTTTTCGATCACGGTCTAAATACACCCTGTATATCAATATTTATGTATATTATGTATTATAGTCTAACTTACTTGAGTGTATCCCGCACTGCTGTAGGGAAGAATGGCTCCTCAATAACCTCAGCGAGGGTGGGATAACACTTCTCAAGCGACCACCGGATCTCTAGGTCTTTGCTCTCTGTCTGTTGACAATAGTTTCATAGTATGTAATGTTATGTTAAATAAGACATTTACTGAACAAAAAATACATAGTTTTAATAAATGAACTACAGTTATTTATTAACAAATTTTGTTTTTTTCTTGTTTTTATAAATATTTATTGACTTATCAAGTTCACTTACAATATGGCAATGTATAAGATGTGAACACTAGTAGAGGAGACCCGTGCTCAGCAGTGAGCGCATATGGGTTGATGATGAAGAAGAAGAAGGACGATGCAAGCCACTTCAAATAGAAGTCTCTGGGGGAGGTCTATGTCCAGCAGTGGACGTCCTCTGGCTGACGATGATACCTTAATAAGTCCAAGTCCAGCGAGCAGCGCGTCTGCCATGGGCCAGCGCAGGTTCTGCGACTCCCTCGCCAGCTGCACGTAGAGTGCCCGGGCCGTAGCTGCACCGGCCGCAGCTGCACCCCGCACGGAGCTGGCGCACAACGCCGCCGCCGCGTACTGCCGGGCCAGGACCCCACCGGAGTGTCTGCTCTGTTTTATACAGGGTGTATTTAGACCGTGATCGAAAACTGAGGCAGGCAATAGCGTGGGTGATCACAAACCCAGTGGCGATATTAAAAATCCCGACAAAAACTAAAAATTTCGACGTTTTCCATACAACCATCGGTGTTAAAAGATTTTCTTTAATGCCAGGGGGTTTGTGATCACTATCGTTATTACCTGTTTTCGATCACGGTCTAAATACACCCTGTATAAATTACGTATATTTGCAAGCTTACTCTGAATTACTAAACAATTTTACCATTAGCATTAATAATAATAAATTCTTTCTTTGTTATTACAAAACAAATTTTACATCATAAAAGGTTTCCCTGACTTATGCACTAGTAAGAACTGTGTTGAAGAATACATATACAGTACATAATATTTTATTTTCTATACTAATATTGGTCTGGCGAGGCCTTTTCCATTGATCTAGCCAGTCATGGAGCAGGGCTACGAGTACGCGACCTCGGCCCCCCGAGCTGTTCGAGTCTCCTACTACTTCCTTATCCGGGACTGTAGCATCCGCACCATCAGGCCAAGTATACCTGCAATATCCTGTACCCAAACACAAGCTATCCCTACCCCATTCCCAAAACAATGAAAGTCCCAAGGAGGGTTGGCGTCAGGCAGGCGGCCGGCCGTAAAACATCTGCCAAAACTCTTATGCAGCATGTTTTGTCCTTCCTTCTTGTGTCGAAGGACTAAACATGCTGCGCAGACCCCAAATAAGAATTGGGAGCAGGGCAGGAGAAGGATGATTTTATTTTCTATACTAATATTATAAAGAGGTAACATTTGTGACACTATGGTATAGAGTTTGTTACTACTAATATTGTTTATTTTTTAAATAGTGTACAAAAAAGTATGATGAATAAATAAAAATAAACTTTGTAAGGTTGTAGGAGGAATCAATTTTTGTTAATTTAATAAAGTGAAAACTTTTTAAGCACCGCTGCAATTTGGCAAAAATCAAGATTTAAGCGTATTCCATACATTCAATACACTGGTATTATGTTGTATGGAAAACGCCAGAATTTTTATTTTTTGTCAGGATATTTTTAGCTCCAATGTGGGATTGTATGTATATTATAAATTTGTATTATATAATAAAATTGTTCAAATAATATGAAAACGAATGCAGATTTATAAAGCATATTAAATAAAAACTTACTTTAAGGTATACTTCTATGACGCTGGCAGCATTATCTCCCAGTCTGTTCAAGTTCTCCGCTGTGGGGTTCTGAAGGAATCTCTGCACTTCGTCTACCACTTCATCTTCTGTTGGAAAATAGATGATATATTAAGCTTAATGCTTGGTTCAAATGTGAGGCACACTTTAATTAAATAATGAAATACACCCAACAGTGACACACACAGTCCTGACCCCACACTAAGATACGAGTCTTGTGTCGTGGGTATCAGAAACTACGAGAGACTTTTCGGTCTCACAAACACCCAGACCCGAAACAAATATATGTGGATCACACAAACATTTGTCTCGGAGCGGGGATCGAACCCGCGGCCGCTCGTTTCGCAAGCTGGTGTCTAGCCAATTGCGCCACGGGGCTCTTTCAACTTTGAATGCTTCAATATTTTTTATTCAGATTTTTTTGTAAAATGTAAATTTTTTAAGTAACTGGAATTGATCAAAATAATTTTGAAATTATTACGTGCTTCAATAATGCGAAAAAATGAGCAAATGAGTGAGTGAGTGAATGAATGAGTGAGTGAGCGTGAGTGAGTGAGCGAAAGAGTGAGTGAGTGAACGAGTGAGTATATTTTTGTGTGTGATACAAGACATGTATGTTAGTTCTACATAATTATGTATTTGATTGTCAGGTCTATATTACTTTAATTGCATTTATATTTTTCTATATTTTTCCTACTTCTATTCACTAAAGTCCCAAATTAAACAGTTCAAAAATATCTGCGCTGTAACGTTACCTCTAGAAGCGTCTAGTATCACTTCTTTAACGTCCACGATAGTGTCTAGATGTTGGGCGTCCAACGTGGCGCTGTCTTCTGTACTCTCTCCGTCCGATTCTTCTTCGTCGCCATCTTCTTGCTCTTCTTCTGAGTCTGTCACGTCTGTATATACAGGGTGTTGTAGAAGATTTAGTGAAATAGTATTTATTAAATCTAAAAAATGTCAAATACATCGCTTAGATTAATTTCATTCGCTGTCAGTAAGAGAATGCCTCTGGCATTATGTCCGCTTTTATACTATGTGTAAAAAGCATATTGTATCATATAACTGATACTGTATCAATGAGATGCTCTAATTCGGGCAATTGAGTCTTTGTATCAATATTGTAAGCTATCTCTTGATCGGTAAAGAGCAACACTAGAGTTTCTTGCCCGTTCTTCTCTAGCGATGACTTCCGAACAGGGTGGCAATATTTGAAATGACTAAATCTAAGTGATGTATTTGTCTATAGATTCAATAAATATTATTTCATTTCATAAATAAATAAAAAATACTCACATTCGTCGCTCCCTTCGCCATCGCTAAGTTCAGCGGATGACCCGAGTCTGTCTCTCATGGTCTTCTTGTTCGCTGAACCTCCGAGACTGTTGCCTGTGGGGAGTACACTTTTTACAACACTTATATACACCTGTGTGATAAGGAGCTATTATAATTTATAATACACAGAATACTCTCTTTATAATTTACTAGCTTTTGCCCGCGACTCCGTCTGCGTAGACTTTAGGGCTGAGTGCAGAAAGATAATAAGTGAATTTTTAATTTGTCTCATAAGTGTCAAAAAAAAAGTTTTACTTTGAAAAACCTATTTCCGCATTTATAGCATGTTTATTCCACGGGAACATTTAATTGTTACTTCACAGGGTGCTATTTATGTTCATACCTAAAATTTATAACTTAGTCGAATAGTTTAGGCGTGAAAGCGTAACAGACTTACTCTTGCAATTATAAAATGTACCCATGTCCCATACCCACGGGAACACATTTTCCAGGATAAAAGTATATCATGTTAATTCGGTGGGTCCTACCTATCTCTATACCAAAACTCATTTAGATTGATTCAGTAGATCTTGAATATAGCTATTCCCACGGAAATACTACATTTTCCGGGATAAAAGTATCCTATGTTACTTTGGTGGGTCCTATCTATCTCCATACCAAAAATCATTCAAATCGGTTCAGTACATCTTGATAATAATAATTCCCATGGGAATACTACATTTTCCGGGATAAAAGTATCCTTTGTCACTTCAGTGGGCTCTACCTATCTCCATACCAAAAATCATTCAAATCGGTTCAGTAGATCCAGAAATACCCGTTCCCACGGGAATACTACATTTTCCGGGATAAAATGTATCCTATGTTATTTCGGTGGGTCCTATCTATCTCTATACCAAAAATCATTCAAATCGGTTCAGTACATCTTGAAAATAATAATTCCCACGGGAATACTAAATTTTCCGGGATAAAAGTATCCTTTGTCACTTCAGTGGGCTCTACCTATCTCCATACCAAAAATCATTCAAATCGGTTCAGTAGGTCCAGAAATACCCGTTCCCACGGGAATACTACATTTTCCGGGATAAAATGCATCCTATGTAACTTCAGTGGGCTCTACCTATCTCCATACCAAAAATTATTCAAATCGGTTCAGTAGATCCAGAAATACCCATTCCCACGGGAATACTACATTTTCCGGGATAAAATACATCCTATGTTACTTCGGTGGGTCCTACCTATCTCCATACCAAAAATCATTGAAATCTGTTCAGTAGATCCTGAAATACCCATTCCCACGGGAATACTACATTTTCCGGGATAAAATGTATCCTATGTTACTTCGGTGGGTCCTACCTATCTCCATACCAAAAATCATCCAAATCGGTTCAGTACTTTTTGAGTTTATTCGTAACAAACATCCAAAAATCCAAAAATACAAATCTTTCCTCTTTATATAATAGTATAGAATTAGATATAGATAAAGAGTGTATTCAGACCGCGATCGGAAACTAAAGTAAATTCATAAATAAATCTGCCTCGTGGTCTCGCGGTACTAGTATGTGCCGTGCGATCTTGAGGTCCTGGGTTCGATTCCCGGGTCGGGCAAAGTGTTATTGGGTTTTTCCATTAAGAAATTCTCAGTAGCAGCACGGAGTCTGGAAATGTGACCGAAAAACGGCAATAGGCTCGCCCCCTATTACGTGGGACTGATACCTGGCGAAATGTGGGTGCAGAAATGCATCTCTGCCTACCCCTTCGGGGAATATAGGCGTGAGGTATGTTTGTTTATTGTTAATAAATAAATACACCCAACAGTCACATACATAGTCCTGACCCTAAACTAAGATACGAGTCTTGTGTCGTGGGTATCAGAAACTACGAGAGACTTTTCGCTCTCACAACACCCAGACCCGAAACAAATATTAGTGGATCACACAAACATTTGTCTCTGCGGGGATCGAACCCGCGGCCGCTCGTTTCGCAAGCTGGTGTCTAGCCAACTGCGCCACGGGGCTGTCTAAGGCCATTACAAGCCCCCTGGCCTTAAAGAAAATCTTGACAGGAATTTAAAAAAATTTAAAAAAAATAAAACAGTATAAAAAAGTGTTAAAAAATGACGATTCAAAAGAACTTGTAAAAGTTTATTTGAATAAAGGAGATTTGACTTTGACTTTGACTTTCCGATCACGGTCTGAATACACCCTGTATAACCTAATAATTATATTGTCGGATATAAACTCTGAAATATACGCTCCTTTCAGCGTCATTGTATCCGGTTAAGTCGAGCCATTACCGCCAAATTATCGTAAGCGACACTTTTGTTGAAAATGCGTTTTTATCGAAACTACTATTTTAAGCCTTAACGAACCTATCCCTGCCGATGTGTGTTTCTTATTATACATATGAAAATGTCTAAAAAATATTAATGTATGTAAAATTTTAATTTACTGGCACCTTTCTGTTTGATAACATTAAAAACAAAACCTTCTCCTGTAAATTTTGATTTTGTCGGTTACGCTAAAACGGCGGTAAAGACTGGATATGTGGTGATGATGATGATGATGATGATTACCTGCCAACACGACTCTAGACAGTCTCTCCTTGCTGTCTGGTGCTGATGTGATAGCTTCCACCACTTCCATGCAAGCGTCCCTTCCGATCTCATTGTGACTTAAATCCAGCGACTGAAATATAACATAAAATTTTATTTACTTATTTACTTCATTTTTCGAAGTAATGTGTGTATTCAAATTCAATTATCATCACTTGCTTTAACGGTGAAGGAAAACATCGTGATGAAACCTGCACAGCTAATAGTTCCTAGGAATTTCTTAGGTGTGTAGTCCGTCAACCCGCCCTAGGCCAGCGTGGCGGACTATGGCCTAAACCCTCTCAATGGTAGAGGAGGCCCGTGCCCTGCAGTGGGCGTATATGGGTTGATGATGAAGAAGAAGAATGCATCCTTACCTCTAGTACTGGAGAGCTGTTCTTCAAAGCTTTGGCTAATGCGCTAGCGCCTTTACTCTTCAGCAGACAGTCTCCGAAGTTTATGCACTTGAGGTTCTTCAGACTGAAACAAATAAATATTGATAGTTTGTTAGAGGCAAACCCTTATATGCTGTTTTTTAGCATTTTAAATTAAGGGAGGAAATTTGTATGGTTTAAGAAAGACTTAAGCTCAACAAAATCATATGAATTTTTTAGTTGATACATAGAATTATATCAATTTTTGCAATATTGTCTTTAAGTACAGAAAGGTTGTTTGTGTTAACTTTTTAGGTTTAGAAATAGTGTGTTAGATAAAAATTATGATACTTTTAAAATTAATATTATTTTTTGGAAATAAAACGTCGGAAATGTCAGGTGAAAATACTAAGTGTATTCAGATTGTTATCGAAAACTAAGGCGGTTATCAGTTGAACGTATTTTCTACTTAAATTAGTTTTCAATAACGGTCAATTACACCTAATATTCTCAGTTTAAATATCCTACATTCTATTAAAAAAAAATGCTATCGTCATACTCGGAAACGGAATTATCATACAGTCACACCCGGGAACGGCGCCCGTATACTCACGCCGGCAGCACGTCGGCGATGGCCTGCGCCCCGCGGGCCCCGATGGTGTTGTCGTTGAGGTTGAGAGTGGACAGTCCGGGGTTCTGTTGGAACGCAGCCGACAGCGCCGATATGCCCACGTGGTAGATACCGTTCTGGGGCATCGCCACCTCTTCTAGGGTGCCCATTTCCTGTTGATCAGAGTCGTCATCATCATCAGAGTCAAAGTCAAATCTCCATTATTCAAATAGACTTTTACAAGCTCTTTTGAATCGTCATTTTTTATGCTATTTTTTTTTAACTTTTTTAAATCATCATAGATATATAGTAATTCTTGCAATGTTGTGAGATTTTTAACCGATACAGGGTGTATCCAGACCGCGATCGGAAACTAAGGCAGGTAATAGCTGCGGTGATCACAAAGGCATTGGCGTTAAAGAAAATCTCGACAAACGATAAAAATGTTGACATTTTTCATACAGCCATCGATATTAAATGAACGTTATTTCAATCTTCTTCTTCTTCATCAACCCATATTCGTCCACTGCTGAGCACGGGTCTCCTCTACCATTGAGAGTGTTTAGGCCATAGTCCACCACGCTGGCCTAGTGCGGGTTGGCGGACTACACACCTAAGAAATTCCTAAGAACACTTAGGTGTGCAGGTTTTATCACGATGTTTTCGTTCACCGTTAAAGCAAGTGATAATTCAATGTGAATACACACATAACTTGGAAAAGTCAGAGGTGTGTGCCTGGGGTTCGAACCCGCGACCGTCGAGATTCTCGACCGCGCGCCCAAACCTCGAAGCCATCACTGCTTTTAGGCCATCACTGCTTTTAAATGGAAAATTTGTTATTTCAATGGAAAACGTTAAAGTCTTTATTTCTTGTCGGAGCTTTTTATAACGCCCAAGGGTTTGTTATCACCGTGGCTATTACCTGCCTTAGTTTCCGATCACGGTCTGAATACAATAATATTGGTGCTGGTGATGATAATCCTGGTATACCTATATTGTGCTGATGATGACATAGTGCGTACACCTGTACAAAGAATTACACTTGCTTTAACGGTGAAGGAAAACATCGTGATGAAATTTGCACTACTAATAATGCTTAGAATTTTTTCAGGAGTGTAGTTCGCCTGCACTAGGCCAGCGTGGTGGACTATGGCCTAAACCCTCTCAATGGTAGAGGAGACCCAGCAGACGGTCCTACCTTGAAGACAGCGGCGAGGGCGCAGGCCCCATCGTTCTCCAGCCTGTTCCGTCCCGCCACGAACACTCGCAAGCGACGCCGGCGCTTCGATAGGGCTCCTGCTAACAACTTGCCTCCAGTGATGCCCAGACCGTTGTTGTTCAGCCGCAACTCCTGCGAACAACATGTTTATCAGACCTCAATGCAGCACCTCCACTAAAGGAAATAATTCCCTCATTTGCCGCTAGATGGCGTTATAACAAAAAAACGCAACACCAACGTCTCGTGAAGAGTATATCGAGCCTTTACCGCCGTTTTAGCGTAACCGACAAAATCAAAATTTACAGAAGGTGTTGTTTTTAATATTTTCAAACAGAAATGTGCCAGTAAATTAATATTTTACATACATTAATATTTTTTAGACATTTACATGTATAATTAAAAAATACATCGGCAGGGATAGCTTCGTTAAAGCTTAAAATAGTAGTTTCGATTAGGGATGATCGATATTCAAAAAACATCGATGTTGACATCGATGTCATAATCGAAAGCTCAACATCGATGTTCGATATTTATCGAAAACCGAACATCGATGTTGGATCAAACTGAAGGAAAAGTAATTTTGATAAAGAAGAACCTTTTAATCGGTTTCTTTGTTGATAATGAGTAGAGCCAGCTTTTGAAAACAGTGTTTCGGATGGCGTTGATGTCATGATAGTACTCAAATATTTCACCGCTATTTTTTTTAATTTCGGGTAAGTGGAACCGATGACATTATTCCAAACTTGGAGAGGATCATGTTTAAGATCAGACACTGGATTTTTCAAAAAGTAAATCAACTCTGAAGACATTTCGTGATCACTAGAAAAAGGCGTAGAGTTTTGTCATTTACAAGTTTATAATGTTCGCTCCACAAATTAAATTCTTCTGTTGGATCTGGCGAACGACTAATAACTTCTTCAATTACTTCTGTTTCTTTCGTAGTATTTAGTAATTCTTTGACATATTTAATTGCTTTCGAACATGCTATGGGATCTTGAAAGTGAATATTTTTAAATCTTGGATCAAGCAAGCGTTCAGAATTAAAAAACTTGATTTGTGGATGCGTTCATAGAAGACATAATTTGTTTCCTAAGTTGCATTGGTTTGGATGTGCGTGTCGTGCGTGAGGTGAGGCCGTAAGTTAACATCGATGATCGATTCCGTTAACATCGATGTTGCGATATTTTTCGTATGGTAACATCGATATTAAAACATCGATGTTTTTGCTTTCAATATCGATGATCATCGAACATCATTTCGATAAAAAAACGCATCTTCGACAAAAGTTTCGCTTACGATAATTTGGCGGTAATGGCACGATATGTATATGTATGAGTATATGACAGACCATAGTGCAGTTGTCTAGACACTAGCTTGCTAAAAGCCACGTCGATTCTTTCAGAGATACCGAATAGTTATTAATTAATCTTAAAACTTTAAATCTTAATTTATATATAATGATATTTAATGGATGTTATCATACATATAAGCCTTCCTCTTGAATCACTCTATCTATTAAAAAAAACCGCATCAAAATCCGCTGCGTAGTTTCAAAGATTTAAGCATACAAAGGGACATAGGGACAGAGAAAGCGACTTTGATTTATACTATGTAGTTCTTAAGAATAGTAGTAGTTCTTAAGAATTTCTTTCTGTATTCCACTAACACACATTAGGCCAGGGTGTTGGACTAAGGCCCTAATTACCTGTAATTCACTGCAGACTTCACTTTGTAGTAATTTAGCCAGTCCTTCCACACCAATGGGACCGAATGCATTGTCACTCAGGTCTAATACTGTCAATCTGGCTCCAGCGGTGATCATACCGTCTCCTAGTGCCATCTGAAACAATAACATTTAATATAATTTTTGTAATATGCAGTGATGGCCTCGAGGTTTGGGCGCACGGTCGAGAATCTCGGCGGTCGCGGGTTCGAACCCCAGGCACACACCTCTGACTTTTCGAAGTTATGTGTGTATTCACATTGAATTATCACTTGCTTTAACGGTGAAGGATAACATCGTGATGAAACCTGCACACCTAAGAGTTCTTAGGAATTTCTTAGGTGTGTAGTCCGCCAACCCGCACTAGGCCGGCGTAGTGGACTATGGCCTAAACCCTCTCAATGGTAGAGGAGACCCGTGCTCAGCAGTGGGCGTATATGGGGTGATGAAGAAGAAGAAGATTAAGCAGTTAGTATTTTTATAGAAGCTTAAGAATTTTACAATAAAATTGTATAATATCAAGTTTATAATTGTTTATTGTGTGCTTAGAATATTCTTATTTATATCAAATTGCATTTGTTTTATAAAGATTTAAAACTTAAATGTTATTTCTTTGGAATTTAGTAAGACAAGAACTGGAAACAAACTTGTAATATCTATTATGATTAGTCAATATATGTCAGCTGGATTGCTCTAAAACTGGGAAGGTTGGGCCTTAGTCCATCATACTGGCCAAGTACTGGTTGACGGACTACAAACTTAAAGAATATCTAAGAATTTTGTTTATAGACGTATGTTTCCTTATAATTTTACTGTTAAAGTAAGTGCTAATTAATTGCCAAAACAAATAATTTAAATGAGTTGTTGTTTTGGATTTGAACCCATGACATCTTTGTCTCAATTGCATACCTAAGGTACAAGAGATTAGTTTATAAACATATCAGCTTATAGATTTAACTTTCCATCAATTTCATATCCTTCTTACCTGATAAAACACAAAGCTTCCATTGAAAAATTCTACTAATAAATGTCTTAAAACTCGACCATACACGCCCCTTTCAGTTAAGCAAAAAAAGCAGCTCTACCACACCTATAATAACAAAAAAAAATCTTTACCAAAGCAGGCGGTATCTCCGTCTTCATTCTACCGGTGAACATGTCTGAAAACCGTGCAACTTTCAGCTCTGGGTGACCTTCCAGAGCCTTCGCGATGGCCTGTGCTGCTTTCACGCCCAGTGTGTTACCAGTGAGGGTCAGGTATACCATGTTTGGGCATTTGTTGATCGCTTCAATGATTGGTTTTGCTGAAATGGTAGTTTGCTTTTAATATCAATAGTAGAGGAGGCCCTTTGCCCAGTAGTGGAACGTATATGGGCTGATGTTGATGAGAATATACCAGATGGGATCTTATTTTTATAACGGAATAAGAAAATTACTCATGCAGAGAAATATGCCTACCTAAAATAAGAATAAAGTTACAAATTGTTGATATAACACTAAAAAAAGCCTGTATTTAAAGCTGAAGTGCATCCTTTAAATCAATGTTCAGTACATTTATTGCTAAAATTAAAAACATTGCCGAAGAGGTTATGTTTTGAAAATGCAAAAAAGTCATGATTTACGTAGAAATAACTTAATAATTATTACAGTAACTATATTCTAAGCATATTGACAGCTTCGTAGAATTAAATAAGCAGCTAAAAGGGAAATTAACGAGGAAAACGCACCATCTTGCTCTGTGTCCAATTTTAACGATTTTCCGCAGAAGTCTACACCGTTTTCTGGCTGATTAGGATCGGTAAGCGCAGCACTTATTGAATTAAAGTCAAAACTCGTCATTTTCGATAATAATTATACGTAATTATGATTTAAACCTTTAATTATAAAGAAAAACAATCACATTCAACGGATTTTTTTAATTTTCTTTGTAATCGTCGTGTTCCAGGTCCTGGTCGTGAAAATTGTAGATTTTTGTGGTTACTACATATTACTGTTTCATTTTATTGCCATAAGAGAAACAGAGAAAAGAGGTTAAAATATTCTAAGAGTTGTGCGTTACATGTACTGGAATGCGTGTTTAATGTTTGGTCGCGTTCTAGATATGAGCGAGAATAATATAATGGGTCGAATAGAAACAGCGTGGGGACTAGAAACATTTCTTCCCTAAAAAAAAGGTTGATTTAAAGAAATAATTAAAAGTAAAAAAAAACACAAAGAATTACGCTTTTTAAAGAAAATCTAACTAAAAAGTCAGAAATAAAATTTCAATTAAAGATTGTGTAACAAATAGAAAAGCGTGGTTCGAGGGGTGTATGGTATCAATAATTATAAATATTTTGTTAACAGATATGAATAATGATAAGAGATGGTACGATGGTCCGACGACTTGAGAAAGGTAGCGGGTGGCGGATGGATGAGGGCCGCTCAGGACCGGGATGGTTGGCGCTTACTTGGGGAGGCCCACGTTCAGCAGTGGACGGCGATAGGCTGAGTATATAGATATGAATAAAAGGATTTTCATAATTTTTTAGTAGGATTTTCTACGAAAAACGCATTTTTAGTTTTATTTTTTTTTTTTTTTTTTTTTTTTTTTCTTAATAATGGCCCTTGCGTTATAACTTAACGCAACTCTGCCAGTGTCAGGTAGATAAATAAAAAATAATCGGAAATAAATAAAATAGAGGGTATTTTATATTTTCTTTCAAGTTGACCCGAATCTGAAACAAACACAGACAAACACATTTATGATTAGTATATCCTAAACCAACACCACACATAACAATAATTACAGTTTTAGTTATACACAAACTAGGACAATGTACATTTTATAATCTAATACCATTCACCTTAATAAATTTGGATAAAATATGGACAAAAGGAGAGAAAGTAAAGGTAAGAAGAGTCTTCATGGAGGTGGGACGAGGAATTTCTGGAGGGAGCATACTATAAAGGGATAGCCGGAGATTAGGGCAATTAAAAAATATATGGTCTAGGTCACCGTCGTCAAGGCCACATTCACAAAGGGAGCTATCCCGTATCCTGATTTTTGCTAGATGAACTGGAGTGCAAGAATGATTTAACCGGATTCTGCAGATAGTTGATGTTGAACATTTATCAAGGTTTTTGAACACAGAAAACCAAGGTTTAGAAGGTATTTCTGGTTGTATACTTCCATAGAACAAACCTTTTTTCCTTTTAGAAATCTGCCAATCTTTATTCCATGCATCCATTAGTCTACTTTTCAAATTGGAGCAAATGTCAAGAGGAACAATAATGTAATGGTCCATACAACCTATATTAATTGCTTGTTTAGCCCATGAGTCTGCTATGTCATTACCTGAAATGCCCGAGTGACCTGGAATCCAAGCTATCACAACATTTAAATCTTGTTGATGACAATCATATAGCAGTTTTTTAATTTGGATAATGATGGGGGACCCAGGTTTAGATTTAAAAGAATTTGATGATATAGCTTGTAAACAACTTTTTGAGTCAGAAAAGATGATGGAGTTATTTAATTTGTGAGTGATAATAAATTTTATGGCTTCTAAAATAGCTGTAGCTTCTGCTGTGAAGACAGTGGTGACAGAAGGACATTTATATGTTAGAACAATATTAAAAGCAGGAACCCACACTGCTGCTCCTACCAAACTGCATTCAGAAAACTTTGAAGCATCTGTAAAAACTGTTAACCATTGTGGATATTTTGCCTGAATTTTATCTTTTAAAGTTTTCTCAGCCGCCGCTGAGTCCTTTACAATACCAAAATCTAGTATTATATTTGGTTTAAAGGTAAGGGCTTTATAAGGTAAGGAAAAAATTAATTTACAGGGGAACTGAAGAACAGGATCTGGTAAACGGGAGAATCTAATGAAGCTACGCAATAAACAAGGCAAGTCAAAGAGTGAGTTGTATCCTTTCCTAACTGTTAATTTAAATAGGAGGTCAAGTTTTTGCAAAAGAGGGTGTCGAGAATTTTGAGATAATTTAAAAAAGAATTTATCGGCAAGGAATTGTCTACGAAGGTAAAGGGGAGGGTCTACACATTCAACCTGCATTGCATTAATGGGAGATGACTTCATAGCTCCAAGAATCAAACGATGACTTTTTGCCTGAATTTTTGACAGTTTTTCCAAGGATCCTTTATTACTTGTGTCTAGAAGAAAGGAACCATAGTCTAGGTTACTGCGAATTATAGCATTGTAAAGAATCCTTTGGGTAAAGGGATGAGCACCCCACCACACTCCAGACAGAGATCTAATAATATTGATATTTTTGTTACATTTGGAGGACAAATAATCGCAATGTGGGGCACCCGACATAGAAGAGTCTAGCCAAACACCTAAAAATTTAACTTTTTGTACCTGGGGAATTAACTGGTTCTCTACGAAAACTTCGATAGCAGGAATATTTTTTCTTCTGGAGAAAACTACTAATTTGCACTTTGGAGCAGACAGTGTTAGACCATGGATATCCAGCCAACTATTAAGGGAGATTAAAGCGGCATTAAGTCTCGAGGAAGTGATATTTAAGGAGTCAGAAGAGGCATAAAGCGCTAAATCATCTGCGTATTGAAGGACGGAGCAGTGCTGATTAATGCTTTCATCAAGATCGCTAGTATACAGATTGTATAAAATTGGACTGAGCACTGACCCTTGAGGTAAACCCTTCCACACAACTCTGGGGTGAGTGAATGAGCCCTGATTTTTAATTATTATGTTACGCTCCATTATGAGGTTGCAAATGAAGAATGCTAACTTTTCAGGGATTCTAAGCTGAATTAATTTATTCCTTAGAACTGAAAGTAAAACATTATCATATGCAGACGCCACATCTAGAAATGCGCCAACCAAGTATTCATTTTTGGTGAAGGCAATATGTATGTCAGTTGTCAAGATACTAAGACTATCGAGGGTACTCATATCCTTTCTGAATCCAAATTGAGAATATGGTAGAAGATTATTATTTTCTAGATACCACTCTAAACGGTGTTTAATCATATGTTCAACCACTTTGACCAAAACTGACGAAAGAGCTATAGGCCTACGACTGTTAGGATCCGAAGGATTATGTCCGGGCTTAGGAATGGGTATAATTATTTGGGTTTTCCATGGAACAGGAATTTGTTGAGAGTTAAAAATGCAGTTAACGAGGTTAAGAAAATACAATTTATTCTTAACAGAAGATTTCACAAGAAAAGAATATGGGATGCCATCTAAACCTGGAGAGGAGTCAGAGAGATTTTCAAGAGCCAGATCAAGTTCATTAAGAGAAAAATCTTGGTCCATAAGGGAACAGGAAGTATTTGGAAAAGGAGTAGCTGGAAAGAAATTTACATTGGGTGCAGTAGGAGGGGCCAATTTATCAGCAAAAGCGTCAAGCCAAGATGATGGGTCATTGGCTGAGGTATCAACAACATTATAAGATCCCCTAAACCGTCTTATTTGTTGCCACACCAAATTAGACGGGGTTCTAGGGGATAACGTTTCACAGAACCTGTGCCATCCAATTTTCTTCTTTGCAGACAAAACTTTCTTTGCTATTGCTGATTTGTGACGATAGTTAATAAAATTTTCGACATTCATGACCAGTCCATATTTACGTTCTGCCTCTTTTCTTTCACGAATGACTAAGGAACATTCAGAATCCCACCATGGGGGCGAGGCTTTACATTTTCTATACTTTTTTTGAGGGATATGTCTATTTGCACTAGATGTGATGGCATCAACATATTTTGAATAAACTGTAGGTAAATTGTGATTATTTGGGCTAGGAAGAGAATTTAAAATATTATCAAGGCAAGAGGAATAAGAGTCCCAATCTGCACCAGAAAGTCGATATTTTAGGGAAGGAGAGAAGTTTATAGCCGGGGATACTCTATTAGAGAAATTAAGAAGTATAGGGAAGTGGTCACTGCCATGTGTGGAACTAAGAGTAGACCAGGAAATAAAGGAAGAAATAGAAGGGGAGCAGACTGTAAGATCTACTGCACTTCTTGGATTTTGATGAGGATATACTCTGCGTGTAGGGGAGCCATCATTAATAATACAGAGATTTATCTCATCAAACAATTCTATAAGGGAGCATGCAAAAGCATCATCATGACTTCCGCCCCATGATGTGTGATGGGCATTAAAGTCGCCCATTAAAATAATAGGAGGGGGCAAAGAAGAAAGGACCTGACGGATATCTGGGATAAGAGACGAATTTGGGTGAGGGATATAAATACAAATTAAGGAGAACCCAAAAACTTTTGCTGCAATTATATTGATTGTTGGGTTGAAAGGTGGGAGGGGTAATTGGGAAAAAGTTAAAGTGCGTTTTATGAGCAGTGCACAACCTGCATACCCATCAGATCTGTCATTCCGAAGCATGGAGTAACCTGAAACTCTGAAAGGAGAACCAGGAACTAACCATGACTCAGAGATAGCAAATACTGAGGGGCTAAATTTATTAATTAAATGTAAAATTTCATGTTTTTTAGGGCGTAGACTTTGGCTATTCCATTGGATTATTGTGACTGGGGCCATTATTATTAAATAGAGAAGTTAAGGAGGACAGTGTGCTGGCAACGTTGGACGGTATGGAGGGATTATTTTGTGTTAATAAATTAATAATAATTTGGAGAAGTAATTTGACTATATTATCTAAATCATTTGTTTGGTTAACATCTAAATTTACAAGAGCACATCCGTTAGGTTGTGTAGAGGGTACATCAGCAATGATAGCTTGATGTGAGGCTTTATCAAATTCATGAGTTCTACTTGAGGGAGTTCTAGGACGAGGAGATGTAGAGACAGTTTTGGAATATGATCGGGATATTGGACTTGATCGGGGTAGATTTACAAAAGGGGTCTGTGATTGAGATGGAGGGGGGGAAGAAGTTAAAATTTCATTATATTTTCGGGAGACTTTGGGGAATTCTAATTGTGCTTCCTCATAGGATATACCCTTTTGGGCCATACTCCTCTTTATGCTGACCTGTCTGTCCTGTTCTGGGCAGCATTTATTATTAGAAAAATGCTGACCTGAACAGAACAGACAAGTAGCTTGAGACTCTGGCATGGTGCACAAATGTCCCTCATGGGGTTGAGTGCAACGGAAACATCTGGGTTCCGACCTACACTGAGATTTTATGTGGCCAAAGCGACAACACTTCACACATTGGATGGTAGGGTATTGATACAACTCTACAGGAAGGGAAGTATTGAATGAGTATATTCTTTCAGGTAGCATCTGCCCTTTAAAGGTAATTACTACCGTTTGAGTAGGTGCCCAAGAAATGTCTCCGTTATTGACAATTTTCCTACTCAAACGGCGAGCTTTAAGGATTTTTCCACATCCATAGGGTAAATCAATGCTTTCAACAAATTCATCCATTGAAAAATCAACAGGAATATTTTTTACAATTCCCATGCGGGAAATGTTGTAAGAAGGGATTGATGCAACATATTTGTTGATATTTAAAGTAGGGTGAGATAAAAAGTTGTTTGCATCTGATGCAGATTTAAATTCCACCGATATCTTATTACGGCCTAAACGTTTTACCCCGTCTGGTTTTATATTTTTTATTTTGTTTTTGTACAGGAACTGTCCAAATTTTAGAGGCCGGATGGATAGTCCTGCAGCAAGATCGGGTTCAGATCTCGAGATTTGTATTATGTATGGTCCTTTATCTGATTCCGAATAGGAACTTATTCCAATTGTTACGTCCGGATGGACATATATCCTTTGTATGGAAGCCGAAGCCATATCCCTATCTGTAATGATTTTCTTCGGGTTCTCAACCTGAGTGTCTGAGTCCAAGCGACGTTTCGACGTGACACTAAGGGGGGGAATAACCGGAGTAGAGGAACAAGGAGGATCGGGAGGATCAGGGGGATCAGGGGGATTTACCTCCATGATAAAAGGTGAAAATATATAAAACAAATGTTAAAACACCAAATTTACCTAAAACACACACAAAAGAGTCAACTTGAGATATATCACAAAGTTTAGAACACAAAAACACCAAATTCAGAAAACACTATGTCTACACCGTTACGTGACAGCTGACAGAGTCCTTTTTAGTTTTATAAAGGTAGGTATTATTTATTTTTAATTTGTAAACTCTTTTAATTTAGATGTGAAACTTAAGTCGTCAAAATTCCTTAACCATTAAAATATTTATGTTACATTACACGGGTATTTCTCGATTAAACTGAGGTGAATAATTATTGGATTTTGCTTAATATCATAATATATGAGGTGTTTATTTGTGGCGGCAATAGCAGCAAGGGAGTGGTTTTCATATTTTATTAATAATTTTAGAGAACTTTCATAAATGTAAAGTCAAAGAATAACATCTAAAAATGGATACCTACATCGGTATCCATATCAAATGTAATGTTACTGTTTCTATTCATCTTGAAAGTAAACGAAATAATAACGTCACAAAATAATATATTGGCTAAACTCATAAAATGCCCTAGTTACCAAGTCAGAATTTTGTTTGTGTAGGTGAGGTGACGTTATTATTAATTCTAATTTATTATTTTTTCCTTTACGCATTATTTTACCAAGTTAATATTTTCTCTAATTAATTTTGTTATAATAAGTTAGTCTAAAAAGATTTATGTTCGTCTCTCTGCTATTTCTATTCGACCCATTTGACATCACCGTAAATAACCTGAACGCAACATAAGCGTATCAGTGTGCAAATGATCATTTGGGTCTGTCAAACTAATGTCAACTACTGTCAGTCGGTTGCCTGATGACGCGAAGTGATAGGCTCGGCCCGGAACATTCGTGACGGACTCTGTCAGCTGTCACGTAACGGTGTAGACATAGTGTTTTCTGAATTTGGTGTTTTTGTGTTCTAAACTTTGTGATATATCTCAAGTTGACTCTTTTGTGTGTGTCTTGGGTAAATTTGGTGTTTTAACATTTATTTTATATATTTTCACCTCTTATCATGGAGGTAAATCCCCCTGATCCCCCTGATCCTCCCGATCCTCCTTGTTCCTCTACTCCGGTTATTCCCCCCCTTAGTGTCACGTCGAAACGTCGCTTGGACTCAGACACTCAGGTTGATAACCCGAAGAAAATCATTACAGATAGGGACATGGCTTCGGCTTCCATACAAAGGATATATGTCCACCCGGACGTAACAATTGGAATAAGTTCCTATTCGGAATCAGACAAAGGACCATACATAATACAAATCTCGAGATCCGAACCCGATCTTGCTGCAGGACTATCCATCCGGCCTCTAAAATTTGGACAGTTCCTGTACAAAAACAAAATAAAAAATATTAAACCAGACGGGGTAAAACGTTTAGGCCGTAATAAGATATCGGTGGAATTTAAATCTGCATCAGATGCAAACAACTTTTTATCTCACCCTACTTTAAATATCAACAAATATGTTGCATCAATCCCTTCTTACAACATTTCCCGCATGGGAATTGTAAAAAATATTCCCGTTGATTTTTCAATGGATGAATTTGTCGAAAGCATTGATTTACCCTATGGATGTGGAAAAATCCTTAAAGCTCGCCGTTTGAGTAGGAAAATTGTCAATAACGGAGACATTTCTTGGGCACCTACTCAAACGGTAGTAATTACCTTTAAAGGGCAGATGCTACCTGAAAGAATATACTCATTCAATACTTCCCTTCCTGTAGAGTTGTATCAATACCCTACCATCCAATGTGTGAAGTGTTGTCGCTTTGGCCACATAAAATCTCAGTGTAGGTCGGAACCCAGATGTTTCCGTTGCACTCAACCCCATGAGGGACATTTGTGCACCATGCCAGAGTCTCAAGCTACTTGTCTGTTCTGTTCAGGTCAGCATTTTTCTAATAGTAAATGCTGCCCAGAACAGGACAGACAGGTCAGCATAAAGAGGAGTATGGCCCAAAAGGGTATATCTTATGAGGAAGCACAATTAGAATTCCCCAAAGTCTCCCGAAAATATAATGAAATTTTAACTTCTTCCCCCCCTCCATCTCAATCACAGATCCCTTTTGTAAATCTACCCCGATCAAATCCAATATCCCGATCATATTCCAAAACTGTCTCTACATCTCCTCGTCCTAGAACTCCCTCAAGTAAAACTCATGAATTTGATAAAGCCTCACATCAAGCTATCATTGCTGATGTACCCTCTACACAACCTAACGGATGTGCTCTTGTAAATTTAGATGTTAACCAAACAAATGATTTAGATAATATAGTCAAATTACTTCTCCAAATTATTATTAATTTATTAACACAAAATAATCCCTCCATACCGTCCAACGTTGCCAGCACACTGTCCTCCTTAACTTCTCTATTTAATAATAATGGCCCCAGTCACAATAATCCAATGGAATAGCCAAAGTTTACGCCCTAAAAAACATGAAATTTTACATTTAATTAATAAATTTAGCCCCTCAGTATTTGCTATCTCTGAGTCATGGTTAGTTCCTGGTTCTCCTTTCAGAGTTTCAGGTTACTCCATGCTTCGGAATGACAGATCTGATGGGTATGCAGGTTGTGCACTGCTCATAAAACGCACTTTAACTTTTTCCCAATTACCCCTCCCACCTTTCAACCCAGCAATCAATATAATTGCAGCAAAAGTTTTTGGGTTCTCCTTAATTTGTATTTATATCCCTCACCCAAATTCGTCTCTTATCCCAGATATCCGTCAGGTCCTTTCTTCTTTGCCCCCCCCTATTATTTTAATGGGCGACTTCAATGCCCATCACACATCATGGGGCGGAAGTCATGATGATGCTTTTGCATGCTCCCTTATAGAATTGTTTGATGAGATAAATCTCTGTATCATTAATGATGGCTCCCCTACACGCAGAGTATATCCTCATCAAAATCCAAGAAGTGCAGTAGATCTTACAGTCTGTTCCCCTTCTATTTCTTCCTTTATTTCCTGGTCTACTCTTGGTTCCACACATGGCAGTGACCACTTCCCTATACTTCTTAATTTCTCTAATAGAGTATCCCCGGCTATAAACTTCTCTCCTTCCCTAAAATATCGACTTTCTGGTGCAGATTGGGACTCTTATTCCTCTTGCCTTGATAATATTTTAAATTCTCTTCCTAGCCCAAATAATCACAATTTACCTACAGTTTATTCAAAATATGTTGATGCCATCACATCTAGTGCAAATAGACATATCCCTCAAAAAAAGAATAGAAAATGTAAAGCCTCGCCCCCATGGTGGGATTCTGAATGTTCCTTAGTCATTCGTGAAAGAAAAGAGGCAGAACGTAAATATGGACTGGTCATGAATGTCGAAAATTTTATTAACTATCGTCACAAATCAGCAATAGCAAAGAAAGTTTTGTCTGCAAAGAAGAAAATTGGATGGCACAGGTTCTGTGAAACGTTATCCCCTAGAACCCCGTCTAATTTGGTGTGGCAACAAATAAGACGGTTTAGGGGATCTTATAATGTTGTTGATACCTCAGCCAATGATCCATCATCTTGGCTTGACGCTTTTGCTGATAAATTGGCCCCTCCTACTGCACCCAATGTAAATTTCTTTCCAGCTACTCCTTTTCCAAATACTTCCTGTTCCCTTATGGACCAAGATTTTTCTCTTAATGAACTTGATCTGGCTCTTGAAAATCTCTCTGACTCCTCTCCAGGTTTAGATGGCATCCCATATTCTTTTCTTGTGAAATCTTCTGTTAAGAATAAATTGTATTTTCTTAACCTCGTTAACTGCATTTTTAACTCTCAACAAATTCCTGTTCCATGGAAAACCCAAATAATTATACCCATTCCTAAGCCCGGACATAATCCTTCGGATCCTAACAGTCGTAGGCCTATAGCTCTTTCGTCAGTTTTGGTCAAAGTGGTTGAACATATGATTAAACACCGTTTAGAGTGGTATCTAGAAAATAATAATCTTCTACCATATTCTCAATTTGGATTCAGAAAGGATATGAGTACCCTCGATAGTCTTAGTATCTTGACAACTGACATACATATTGCCTTCACCAAAAATGAATACTTGGTTGGCGCATTTCTAGATGTGGCGTCTGCATATGATAATGTTTTACTTTCAGTTCTAAGGAATAAATTAATTCAGCTTAGAATCCCTGAAAAGTTAGCATTCTTCATTTGCAACCTCATAATGGAGCGTAATATAATAATTAAAAATAAGGGCTCATTCACTCACCCCAGAGTTGTGTGGAAGGGTTTACCTCAAGGGTCAGTGCTCAGTCCAATGTTATACAATCTGTATACTAGCGATCTTGATGAAAGCATTAATCAGCACTGCTCCGTCCTTCAATACGCAGATGATTTAGCGCTTTATGCCTCTTCTGACTCCTTAAATATCACTTCCTCGAGACTTAATGCCGCTTTAATCTCCCTTAATAGTTGGCTGGATATCCATGGTCTAACACTGTCTGCTCCAAAGTGCAAATTAGTAGTTTTCTCCAGAAGAAAAAATATTCCTGCTATCGAAGTTTTCGTAGAGAACCAGTTAATTCCCCAGGTACAAAAAGTTAAATTTTTAGGGGTTTGGCTAGACTCTTCTATGTCGGGTGCCCCACATTGCGATTATTTGTCCTCCAAATGTAACAAAAATATCAATATTATTAGATCCCTGTCTGGAGTGTGGTGGGGTGCTCATCCCTTTACCCAAAGGATTCTTTATAATGCTATAATTCGCAGTAACCTAGACTATGGTTCCTTTCTTCTAGACACAAGTAATAAAGGATCCTTGGAAAAACTGTCAAAAATTCAGGCAAAAAGTCATCGTTTGATTCTTGGAGCTATGAAGTCATCTCCCATTAATGCAATGCAGGTTGAATGTGTAGACCCTCCCCTTTACCTTCGTAGACAATTCCTTGCCGATAAATTCTTTTTTAAATTATCTCAAAATTCTCGACACCCTCTTTTGCAAAAACTTGACCTCCTATTTAAATTAACAGTTAGGAAAGGATACAACTCACTCTTTGACTTGCCTTGTTTATTGCGGAGCTTCATTAGATTCTCCCGTTTACCAGATCCTGTTCTTCAGTTCCCCTGTAAATTAATTTTTTCCTTACCTTATAAAGCCCTTACCTTTAAACCAAATATAATACTAGATTTTGGTATTGTAAAAGACTCTGCAGCGGCTGAGAAAACTTTAAAAGATAAAATTCAGGCAAAATATCCACAATGGTTAACAGTTTTTACAGATGCTTCAAAGTTTTCTGAATGCAGTTTGGTAGGAGCAGCAGTGTGGGTTCCTGCTTTTAATATTATTCTAACATATAAATGTCCTTCTGTCACCACTGTCTTCACAGCAGAAGCTACAGCTATTTTAGAAGCCATAAAATTTATTATCACTCACAAATTAAATAACTCCATCATCTTTTCTGACTCAAAAAGTTGTTTACAAGCTATATCATCAAATTCTTTTAAATCTAAACCTGGGTCCCCCATAATTATCCAAATTAAAAAACTGCTATATGATTGCCATCAACAAGACTTAAATGTTGTGATAGCTTGGATTCCAGGTCACTCGGGCATTTCAGGTAATGACATAGCAGACTCATTGGCTAAACAAGCAATTAATATAGGTTGTATGGACCATTACATTATTGTTCCTCTTGACATTTGCTCCAATTTGAAAAGTAGACTAATGGATGCATGGAATAAAGATTGGCAGATTTCTAAAAGGAAAAAAGGTTTGTTCTATGGAAGTATACAACCAGAAATACCTCCTAAACCTTGGTTTTCTGTGTTCAAAAACCTTGATAAATGTTCAACATCAACTATCTGCAGAATACGGTTAAATCATTCTTGCACACCAGTTCATCTAGCAAAAATCAGGATACGGGATAGCTCCCTTTGTGAATGTGGCCTTGACGACGGTGACCTAGACCATATTTTTTTTAATTGCCCTAATCTCCGGCTATCCCTTTATAGTATGCTCCCTCCAGAAATTCCTCGTCCCACCTCCATGAAGACTCTTCTTACCTTTACTTTCTCTCCTTTTGTCCATATTTTATCCAAATTTATTAAGGTGAATGGTATTAGATTATAAAATGTACATTGTCCTAGTTTGTGTATAACTAATACTGTAATTATTGTTCTGTGTGGTGTTGGTTTAGGATATACTAATCATAAATGTATTTGTCTGTGTTTGTTTCAGATTCGGGTCAACTTGAAAGAAAATATAAAATACCCTCTATTTTATTTATTTCCGATTATTTTTTATTTATCTACCTGACACTGGCAGAGTTGCGTTAAGTTATAACGCAAGGGCCATTATTAAGAAAAAAAAAAAAAAAAAAAAACATTCGTGACGGAAAATATAAATCGCATATTCTCGTTTATATTCGGGAAACGTCAAAAATCCTACGTGACTTCACAGCGGCTCACCATGGCGGGTGCGTATCGTTCGAAATTTAAAATATGCCGCGAGTTTATAGTTTAAAATAACTTGATAGAACTCCTAGATTTATCAAAGATTCCAATCGGAAGTAGGAATGTGACTTGTTGTCGAGCGAAGTTGTTTATTTCACTTGTCGTGCAACTTAACCTTTGCTCTAATGAATATTAATTACTTTTTAACTTTGGAAGTCTAGGAATAACGACCGCACTTCCAAATTTCTGAATCGAATTTTATCTTTTTGAAATACAGGAAATGTGAGGGCCCCATTTCAGTTATTTTACATAGGATAAAAAGTTTCATTTAGTACGTACTCTCAGGTTTTGTGGATGGGATACTTTCATGGAAAAATAATTGGAAAAAAAAAATAACGAGCAGTTTGATAAGAAGAAACAGTAATTGTAATTCATATTAGACACCAGTTTTAAATCTCTAAAACATTTTCTTAAATTTTATAGTTTTTTTTGCGATTTTAAAGCATGCTTAAGAATTTCTTTAGAAGTTGTAAATTTTATTTAATTAATATTTATATGGGATAACTATGCACTGTACCTAAATTGGCCTTTGCCTAAAATAATAAAGATTACATATTTTATTGTTGGTATATTAAAAAGCAAAGGCAAATTTTCGTAAGGTTTTTTACATGCCTTTTTAAAATTGCAATATGAAACAACAATATGATCACAAAAATGTTGTATTGTTACCAAAACAGTTGGCCTGCCCATCACATGCAAGCTTTGAAATGTCAATATTTATCAAACAGCCAAGGAAACAGATAACAAATGTCAGATAAGAGAGAAAATTTAAATCATTGACAACATTGCAAATATTTTCTTAAGTTTCAGATTTTAAGAAGTTTCATAACATGAAGTTGTGAATTAGCATGGTATTAACACGTTTTGACTGCCTATAGAAATATCACTAAGTATGCCATAATAGAAAATACAGTACAATCTCACTAATCCGGCACTTCGATAGTCTGGCACATCCAATAATTTGGCACCCTCCTTCCTCGCCCTTCTACACCCGTGCCCTGCAAAATGCTTTATTTTATTCATTAACTTTGACTTTTTCACAATAACTAGTCCACTACTGAACGTAGGTCTCCCCCCAAGAAAGTGCCGGCCTTTCCTTTCATTTCCAATTTGGCGTGCTGATCTTACGGGCAATGTCGTCCGGTTCTCAGTGAATTTTTCATTAAAATCCAGTAAACCGAACATTCCAATAATCCGGCTGCCTCCCGTTTCTAATAGTGCCGGATAAGTGAGATTATACTGTATAAACAATTATAAGAATTACTAGCTATATTATCATCATCAGCCTATTGACTTCAAACCATGATGGGTGTATAAGCAATGCCCCTACTTTTCAGAAGGCAAAAAAAAATTAATAATTTTTGTTTTGGTTTATCTCTACAACCTTTTAATTTCTTTTAAAGTAATTAAGCTACCATTAAGAAAAAATCAGAAGTGGTGTATAAATAAACTTGCAAATGATTGACATCATAAAAAAGAAACTACTTTTTTTATACATCCTTCTGGTTTGAAGCCCACAGTATTTCCCACTGCTGGTCATGACCATTTTTTATACTTGTGTATAGGTTGCACCATGCTGGCCTAGTGCAGATTAAGGGATTTAGAAAAATTAACCTTTGAAATCCCTAGAATCTTTTTATTCATTCAGGTTTCCTTAGTGATTTTCCTTATTTTGATAGTATGTGATAATTTTTCATTTATTTTATAGACAAACATACATACTACCATATAAAATGCACATATACATGCAAACATTTGAAGCTAATAAAAAATTTTGTAAAATGAATTTAGCACCAAAACTAACCAAAATAGAATATCTAGAATAAATAAATAATGAATTTAGAATATCTTCTTCCAATAGACAATTAAAAAAAACACTTGTCATTTATCTAGGACAATATTTCTCACCTATTCATGATTAAGAGATAACTGTATCAATAAGAAACTTGTTTGTAATTAATTAATTAAGTAATCATGAGTTATCAACTATTATTGAAATAGGCTATTCAGCCAATCATTCCTAAACTTTTAATTTAGAGTATGCAGTATCTTTTTTAATTGACATGCTTGAGTAAGCAAGAACAAAGTTGATTGGAATTATAATTAAGGCACTTAATGTGTTTCTTACCTACTTTATTTCTAATTCAATGCCATGTAGTGTACTTCCACAGAAGCCCAAAAGCGTTACACATTAATTGTGTAATGTCTAGTTTATTGTGAGCTCAAGGTATTCTAATTTATATGTCAAATTGCTTTTGTTAAATGAAGATGTAAAGCCTAATGATTTTTATTCAGAATTTCGTAAGACAAGCTGGGCATTTGGGCTTCTATAGAAGCACTGGCATTGATGCAATAATGTCAAACTAAGGGTTAATATTATCTTCAATAGCCCATATACATCCCACTGTTAAGGATGGGCCTCTACAACTAAAGGTTAGGCCATAGTCTACCACATTGGCCTAAGAAGAATAGGTTTAGCATTAGTATTATAGAAGTTATTTGTTTATATGGAGTTATGTTACACTTTCAAAAAACCATTGTTTGGTATACATATTTCTGAACACACACTAAGATACATTACAGAGAGACTTTATAATTGCGTTTGTTACAGCTAAAGCGAATCCTTACGGAAATCTTGTCAAAGACTTGGAAGTTGATGGGAAGACATACAAATACTTCGATTTGGCAGCTTTGGGACCCAAATATGGTATGTGATATATATTTTCTATGAGATCACTTATGCATTTTAGATCCAATTTATTCAATACTAGCGACCCGCCCCGGCTTCGCACGGGTGCAATGCTGATATTTAATAGATGTTATCATACATATAAACCTTCCTCTTGAATCACTCTATCTTTTAAAAAAAACCACATCAAAATCCGTTGCGTAGTTTCAAAGAAAGCGACTTTGTTTTATACTATGTAGTGAAGTGTTATATAATTTACCCATGGTGCGTTAATTGCGTCTAATTTCACTAATTGTAATTGCTTTCATTTTTTAATTTATTTTTCATTTTTCCTAAGACTTAACTCTTTGTATGAATTGGTGATAACACTAATTGTTTTATTTTTTTATTTTTAATCACATGCGGAGATCGATCCCGCGGCCTTTCATTTTAATCTAACCACTGCGCCACAAGGTCTAAATGTTCATAATTATCATCAGCCCATATATCCCACTGCTGAGCATGGACCTCCTGTACAACTTGAGAGGATTTAGGCCATAGTCCACCACGCTGACCTAGTGCGGGTTGGCGGACTTCACACCTTATTTTTTTACAAAATGTTAGCTGTACAAATCTCCTCACGATGTTTTAAGTCACCATCAAAGTACTTGATAATTCATTGAAAAAACATTACTAAATGTTATTTAAGATTTGTATAATATTACCATGAAGTATTTTTGAGTAATTCTTACCACATATTTGACCCAGTAGGTAAATTTAAATTAGGGTCGAGTTATGAATATTCATACATACATAAACTCACGCCTGTATTACCCGAAAAGGTAGGTAAAGGTGTATTTCTGCACCCATATTACACCAAGTATCAGTCAATACAGTTGAATTAGACTAGAAATGTGATGCCGAGCGTGCCGAACCTACGATTACACTGTCATATGTTTGACACACACGCTTCTTAGTAATTCTTTGTAATATCAACACTTTAATGTGCGACAACCAACAGCCCGCCATGTTTGTGTGAAATAATCATTGTTGGTGTGTTGTAGTTAGAGGTATCGATCCCGGGCTTCGGGATCCCGGTCATATTTTAGTCCCGAAAATCTCGGGATTAAATTCAATATATCCCGGGATTTACGGGATTGATATATTTATAATAAAAGTCAGTAAAAATGTTCTTTTTAAGATCATTAAACAAGAAATTACTGTACTGAAAGGCTAGTTTTACAAGAGGCTATAATTTGGAGACAACCTATAAAAAAATATTGACGATTCCTCCAACTTCCATCGATTTCATCATCGATCAGCGTTTTTTTTCGCTTCTACATATTTGTGGCACAAATTAAGAAGTATACTTTCGGATCAGACGTTGGATGCGTTTGTTATTTCTAAGATTTCATTTTCGTGGCTTAAAAAAGTAATTTGTAGTTCCTGTATTTATATTTGATTTAAAATACATTGATCTCTTTTGCATAGTGTTTTTTTAAAGTATAATGGCGTTTCTTTGTTTAGATATAAGGGCTTAATTTGTTTATTTTATTATAAGAAATTATAATTTTGTTATATCTTCGAATATTTAAGTAAAGATTTAAAATAAAAGATTGATTTTAATATGTTTTACTTTCTTTTTGTTACTACTTTTTATTACTAATACAATCTCGGGATTATCCCGGGATCCCGGGATTAACTGTTAATAATCCCGAAATCCCGGTATTACAAAAATCGACCGGGATCGAATCCTCTAGTTATAGTAGAATGAACAGGTGACAGACAAGCGGCGACACTCGGACACATACTGAATACTGGATATTTCCCTTCTAACCTTATTCAGCTGTTCTGTGGTATTAGATCTATGTAATAAGGGTGCCAACTGCATTTTTTGTGCACATTTCTAGACTCCGGTCTACAGAGAATTTTCTAATAGAAGCCCAATAACTGGGATTTGGTCTCGCGGAACACGCATGTGCCGTGCGATCTAGAGGTCCTGGGTTCGATTTCCGGGTCAGGCAGTGTTATTGGGTTTTTCCATTAGTAAATTCTCAGGAGAAGCAGTGATGGCCTCGAGGTTTGGGCGCGCGGTCGAGAACCTCGGCGGTCGCGGGTTCGAACCCCAGGCACACACCTCTGACTTTTCGAAGTTATGTGTGTATTCACATTGAATTATCACTTGCTTTAACGGTGAAGGAAAACATCGTGATGACACCTGCACACCTAAGAGTTCTTAAGAATTTCTTAGATGTGTAGTCCGCCAACCCGCATTAGGCCAGCGTGGTGGACTATAGCCTAAACCCTCTCAATGGGAGGGGAGACCCGTGCTCAGCAGTGGGCGTATATGGGTTGATGAAGAAGAAGAAGAAGAAATTCTCAGGAGCACGTAGTCGGAAAGTGTGTCCGAAAGACGGCAATAGGCTCGCCCCCTATTACGTGGGACTGATACCTGGCGAAATGTGGGTGCAGAAATGCATCCCTGCCTACCCCTTCGGGGAATATAGGCGTGAGGTTATCTATGTGGAAATACAATAACAATACCCGATTTGGGATCTCTAGATCGCAAATCTAAAACTTTTACTACAAGACAATTCTAGATTTTTGCATATTTGCATTAAGACGACACCCGCATCTTGGTATCAGTGGCTGATAAGAGCTACTGATAACAGATGTTGACATAACCAGACGGATACAGGGGGGAAGCTGATAACTTGAGTCCAGGGTTCAAAGAATTTTAAATAAATACACCCAACAGTCACATACCTAGTTCTGAGCACTAACATATTAAAAAAACTACCAATAATAAGAATACAAACTTGTCTTAAGAGCGTATATACAAATTTAGCGTCATTTGGGCAAAAAGAGTACTTTTCGAACCCCTTAAAGTTGATGAAAGACCCATTGTAGAAATATGTAAATTACCAATTATTGTAGGCAATTTTGTCATCTAAAAAGTTAGTTAAGAACATTTTAAGATTTTTTCGTAAATTTTGATAAATAAAAAGATAACTGAGCTAAGGTCGTGAAAATTCACTTTTAGAGTCATTTTCGAGGCTTAAAATTTTGTTAAATTCATAATATATGTAATGAAAATAAAATGTTATTAAATAGACAATATCCCCGAGCAAAAAGTTAGTTACGAACATTTTAAGATTTAGATCCAGTTTTCGAGTAATAAAATATCTAAAGCGTTCGAAATAATTGAGAAATTACTGTCTCTAAATATTTTTTTAAACCTTATATGGTACTTTATTTAACAGAGCAATATTTTTTTATGAAAGAAGAACATATACTTGAAAACGTACAATTTTTATTTTGAAGAAATCAAACTTATTGTTTTTTTAATAAATTTTATAAAATGGGCTATAAAACGCTGCGCGCAGACCTGAGCAAATCAGTCCGCCGCATGGCCTTTCAGAGAGAGGACGTGTCGCTCTGGGCTCCGTCCTTGTATCGATGTTTTTAAGGTTATTACTCAAAGTTATAACTTACACTATAGTCCGGTCTATTTAAGCCTAAAATCAGGAGGAAGGTTACATAAATTCCCATAAAGCTGAATATTGGCATAGTTGTTCAAAACATCATTATAAAGAAAATCTCAAAAGTCCTCATCGTTCCGAGGTGTGCTAAAAATTTGGCACGGGGTCAAAGGTAAAAAAAATGAGTTTTTTGCGATTTTTAGCGAAACGGTGAGTTTTTTCGCAAAATTACCCCAGTACAAAATTGTAGATCACGAAATTCTCTACAAAAAATATATTAATAATTTTTTTCCTAAAAGCCACCATTTTGGAGATATAACGTTCCGAAAAGTTGGATCAGTCGTAATCCCTCTATTTTGCACACGTACGCCACATATGAAAGTCACTAAAGGTGTAATAGAACTAAAATAAGTTCGCTATTATTTATTGTAACTTGCTTATGTAAAATATAAGTTAAACTACGAGAATCTCAGGTATAATGAAACCCCGTTCCTAAATTTGTACGTCAGTATAACCTTGGGATAACATCTGTCTTTTATTCTATTGTCCGCGTGGCTAGGGTCGTATACCTGCTTTATGTTGGCATGCCCAATATATGAAATACATACCGTTAGTCTTGAGCGCCACTGCGTAGGGAAAACATGTGCTTATCTTAACCTATCTTTTAACCTATTTTGTGCGTTTTAGATTTTTATAAGAAAAATGTCAGAATATTGTTTTATTTGTACTCATCTTTTAACTGAAAGTGAAACTGTAACTGTTGATCGTGGTATGAAGACACTGATTAATGCAAGTGCTGAAAGAGATGATGGATACTCGGAATTTCTTAAAAAACAAAAATCTGTGACAATACATAGCAACTGTCGTAAAATTTATACGCGGAAGTGTTCTATTGCTGCTGCCATCAAAAGAAAACGCGAAGAACAACTCAACAACATGTTATCACCAACGGAGTTCAATTTCTTCTTGCTATGTACGGAGCCCCCAAAAAAACCACTTGCTTAGATAAGTTGCGATACACATCTTTCGTGAAAAATACGCGTAATAAAAAACAAGTCAACTTAGCTTCTCTTCCTCCAACCTCAGTAGCTGCTCATCAACATCTGTTTCGGGTATATTACCAAGTTCAAGTGTGGCTTGGTAATCAGCTGGACCCTAAAGACTGGGGTTGGAAGTTGATCGACAATACACTAGAGCCAGTTCAAACTTTACTTCCACCAGCACCTGAGAAACTTCTCAACACAATATTTTGCAACTGCAAGAAAGGGTGTAGTGCAAAATGTGGTTGCAGAAAAGTTGGACTGTTTTGTTCCCTGGCATGCACACACTGTCAAGGCCGATCATGCTCGAATGTTGAGTCACCAACTCTTGAAGATTCGTTTGATACCGATCAGGAATCGCTATTGGGGCAGTTTACGTGTGAAATAGAACAAGAAGAAGAAGAAGAACAAGAGGATGAACAGGAAGAAGAAGGAGAAGAAGATCAAGAAGAAGAAGAAACAGAAATCTTGGACAGTTATGAATCAGACGACTAACTTTTTATTTTAAGTATTTTATTTAATTACACCGCCGTTGTTTTTGCCCACTATAATATACAGGGTGTATTTAGACCGTGATCGAAAACTGAGGCAGGTAGTAGCGATAGTGATTACAAACCCCCTGGCATTCAAGAAAATCTCGACAAAAAATAAAATTTTTGAGGTTTTTCATACAAACCACATACTTTTAACACCGATGGTTGTATCGAAAACGTTAAAATTTTTATTCTTTGTCGGGATTTTTGATATTGCCACTGGGTTTGTGATCACCCTCGCTATTACCTGCCTCAGTTTTCGATCACGGTCTGAATACACCCTGTATAATATTATTTTGCAATAGTTTTAAAACATATAAAATCTCAGCAGACCCGTGGAATAGGCCTACTGGGGAAACGACGTTAAAAAAAACGCGCTTTGTACACTACCTCATAGGTGGCGTGGAAACGTGTGCAAAATAGAGGGATTACGACTGATCCAACTTTTCGGAACGTTATATCTCCAAAATGGCGGCTTTTAGGAAAAAAATTATTGATATATTTTTTGTAGAGAATTTTGTGATCTACAATTTTGTACTGGGGTAATTTTGCGAAAAAACTCACCGTTTCGCTAAAAATCGCAAAAAACTCATTTTTTTGACCTTTAACCCCGTGCCAAATTTTTAGCACACCTCGGAACGATGAGGACTTTTGAGATTTTCTTTATAATGATGTTTTGAACAACTATGCCAATATTCAGCTTTATGGGAATTTATGTAAACTTGAATGTGTAAATAGACCGGACTACTAACGTGCTCAAGGTTGAGTGCATTCTTAGTGGGAAATTTTGATAACATCAGCTGTAATTTCAAATTGACGTAAAATAAAAATGTAAACACGGATTTTACAAGGCGAGGGCACGGTGTGGTAAATTCACTTTGGGACTAGACTGCGTATTTCGACAATGTCACCAACGGTGAAGTGGCCTAGTTAGCAGTATATCCGCCTCCCACGCGGACACTCAAGGTTCGAGTTCCGCATATTATGTTTCTTTTTTTTTACTTTTTTTTTCTTTTTAAATTAACCATTTTAATAATTAAATGATTTCTTCATCCATTAACATTGCTTCATAGGAAATAGAACTAGAACATTGTGACATTGTTAAATTATTTTTTGGAGCAAAATTTTAAAATGCTCAACTGCCACTGTTAATTTCATTTTTGAACTTTCACTATACATAGAAGCATCAGGAACTTGTTGTTCAGCTGTTTATGCACTAGTAACATCTTGATTCACAGACATTTTTATTAAAAACTCTTTAAACAATTTATTTTGAGTTTGATATAATTTCGAAACAGTAAGTCACAGAAAGCTACAAACTCTGTGAAGCCTTCAAATAGACTGCCAAGTTGGCCCAGAGGTTATACTCTAATGAGAAGAGTAACGATAATAAATTCAACTTTGGGGAACATACACTACCTACGTGTAATATAAAAAAAAATGCTTTCTAATATTGGTGAGGCTTGAGCGAAACCGGTTTGGTGAATACCCAAATAATATTTTATGTTATTCATATATAATATATAATTGAAAAATTTGTTAAATAATTAATGATGGATATAAATGTGGTTATTATTTATGAATACCATAATTATTAGCTGCTTTATAATTTAGAAAGTATAATATGTAGTTAATGTAAATTAAAATTAATTTTATACTTAAAAATTTTGTTCTTGATTGAATTTATTTAATTATTAAAACAGTTAATTCAAAAAGAAATAAATAAGTAATAAAAAACAAAAAGTCAAAAGCAGGATTTGAACCCTGAGCGTCCGCGTGGGAGGTGGAGACAGTGCTGACTAGGCCATTTCGAAGTTAGTACTATTGTCGAAAATAAATAAGTAAACTTACATGTAAAGATTCAAAGAACAAAACAAAATATTTCGCGGACGTCATGTTGCGTCATTGGTCATTTGCTTATCTCTATGGGTAGTAATATTATAGTAGGAGAGCTAGCATACATTTTTGGGTTGGTATTTGAGGCAAGCTGAAAACTTGTTATAGCTCTCCTATTATATCCCAACACGGAACTGCAGACTGCCTCGTGGTCTCGCGGTATAAGTATGCGCCGGGCAGTATTATTGCAATTAGCAATTTTTCAGTAGCATTACGGAGTCTGGAAATGTGCCCGAAAAACGGCAATAGGCTCGGCCCCTATTACATGGGACTGGTACATACTTGGCGAAATGTGGTTGCCATTTCTGCAACCAGTTCTGGAGTACCCCTATGGAGGATAGATACAGACGTGAGGTTATGTATGTGTATGTGGAGCTGCAGACCTGGCTATGAGTAGCGGGGTTAAATCAACCCCAAAATAAAAAAAATAAGCCCGACGTATTATTTTTATTCTTTTAACATTTAACTACAACATACATACATATATTGCAACATATATTGAATTAAATTTATTTTTAGATTTTTTTTTTAATTTAGTGATTAATTTAGCCCCGCTACTTACCAGCCAGGTCTGCAGTTCCGTGTTGAGATATAATATATATGACAAGTTTTCCACTTGCTTCCAATACATACCCAAAAATTCATGCCAGCTCTTGAACTATTAGCTCAATGCGACGAACTAATAAAATTGAACAAGCGAACGCCACCGCGGCCGGCGATGCGCGGCGGCACCTTTGAAACCGCGGCACCTTTGACGCCGCGCCTTGTTTGACAATTCGCCGACGCAACGAACGAAATAGATAAAAGGAAAAAATCAAAGGACTATAGCCTGAGTCCTGTCGATGGTAGAGGAAGCCCGTGCCCAGCCGTGGGACGTATAAGGGTTGATGAGAGAATCAAAATAAATAACAGTACTTTCCATACCGTAATTAAATGTACTTTTATGGGTAATTTCTCACTTCATTGTATAATTTAAATTTAATATAACACTAGCTGTTGCCTGCGACTTCGTCCGCGTAGACTACAGGGTTGAGTTCAGAAAGAAAATCTATTTTACTCCTCAGAGTCCTATTTATGCCCATACCAAAAATCATACGAATCGGTCAAAATTACGTGAAACCGTAACGTGCCGGCCGGCGCCTTGTACATAAAGAATTGCGCGCTTGATCATTATTTTAAACTGCGATATCTTCTTAGATACTTATTGTAATTAAATTATGTAAAGGGCAAATTTCTTTAAAATTAAATACTTTTACTAAATAACGCATTTGTTTGGATAAGGATTAATAGAATCTTTATAAAAACACCTTGACAAATAATGCTTTATGATATAACAAATTTGGTTAGCATAAAAGAGGTTATAGTGAACAAATCCTAAAAGTTAGACATATGCTACCGCTGACTTTTTTGTAGGCATTATCAAGCTCTACAACTTTTCTCTAGGACTTAACTATATATCTCCCATGGGTAAGGCTACGTTTGCAGAAAACCCATTCGTTCGACCGATTTTTCTCCGACTCACTTCGCAAATCCGGCCACAGCGAATAACTAATATTTTTTTTTCGGACTAATATATAGCCTATGAGACTCACAAAGAACGTAGCTTTCGATTGGTAAAAGAATTTTCAAAATCGGTTCAGTATATCCAGAGTTTACTTTCTACAACGTCACAAATTCACAAACTCAATAACGTTACCTCATTATAATATTAGTATAGATAATGTATGTAAAAGATTAGAACAATCACAATTTTATATGTGATATTTTCATTTTATTATCCATTTATGAAATTCGAATATACCGCTAAGGATCTCGGTCACTGACCACTGTTGTGTTATACACGGCGAGTGCCCGCCCCCCACACGTCGATGTGTGCCGGCATTTACGTTGGTGTGAGTTGAAATTCGGCGAGCGGCGATTTGTTTATACGCTCTTAACTTGCTATATCTTTTTATTCAATATTTTATACTGTTTAAACATATACAGGGTGTATTTAGACGGTGATCGAAAACTGAGGCAGGTAATAGCGAGGGTGATCACAAACCCAGTGGCGATATTTAAAATCCCGACAAAAAATAAAAATTTTGACGCTTTCCATACAACCATCGGTGTTGAAAGTATGTGCTTTGTATGGAAAACCTCAAAAATTTTATTGTTTGTCGGGATTTTCTTTAATGCCAAGGGGTTAGTAATCACTATCGCTATTGCCTGCCTCAGTTTTCGATCACAGTCTAAATACACCCTGTATAAACTTTTCATAACAAATTTCAGCTCCATACAATTCAATTGTCCAGTCCAGAATGATCAAATCTGTCAGTCCGGTTGTAGAAGATAAACATTAAATCGACCTTTGCATAGAATAAGGGTACTTATGACTATAACACCAAAGTACTTTTTATGTCTATAATAGAGTTAAAATTGTTTATATATTGCACTAGTGAAGTAATAATAATCATAAATTTTGTTGTTTGAAGAACATAAAAATTTACTGATAATTTTGTGCCCTATTAAGTTTAAATCGCTGAGAAAGAGAAGTTGTGCAAAAGCACATACAACTTTCTACTGTGCATAGGTCGAAATGTCTCATATTACATATACCCTTTAGGACTAGGTAGGGCCACTAAACTTAGTAAATTATAAACTCTCAAAATCTGCTATTTTCAAAGTTGTGGGGGGTTTAAATAGGGAAGAATAACCGAATATATCCTTAACATATTCAAGTATTAGTAAAAATACTTTGTAAAAAAAGAAATTGTTATTAATTTATTTAATTAATTGTTAATTTTAAAAAGTTAGTGTAATTAAAATTGATAGCAGTGATGGCCTCGAGGTTTAGGCGCGCGGTCGAGAATCTCGGCGGTCGCGGGTTCGAACCCCAGGCACACACCTCTGACTTTCCGAAGTTATGTGTGTATTCACATTGAATTATCACTTGCTTTAACGGTGAAGGAAAACATCGTGATAAAACCTGCACATCCTAAGAGTTCTTAGGAATTTCTTAGGTTTGTAGTCCGCCAACCCGCACTAGGCCAGCGTGGAGGACTATGGCCTAAACCCTCTCAATGGTATAGGAGACCCGTGCTCAGCAGTGGGCGTATATGGGTTGTTGAAGAAGAATTAAAATTTGCCCAACACTGCTAGAAACCCATCTCCATTCCACCAGACCGTCTGCCGTTCAGCATCAGAGTACTCCTGGAGTCGTGCGTGAGGAACTGCGACGGGTTCCAAGTGCTGCAGAAGGACGTGCAAAACGTCCTCGACTGGGAATCGAACCAAGCGCTGGATGGAGGAGTGGAGATCGCGTTCAAACCAGCGAGGGTTATACTGCAGGTAACTTTGTGAATCGATATAAGTTATGAAAGCTTTTATTTTTTTTATTGTGATAGGCCTGAAATGTGGTGCCATTTGGCACCACAAGGGGGATTTGCCATAGTCACCACGCTTGGCAGGCGGGTTGGTGACCGAAAGGTGAAAGAAATGAAATGAAATGAACAGAAAGGTGGCGGGAAACGGATGGATGAGGGCTGCAGAAGACCGGCATGGTTGGCGCTTTCTTTGGGAGGCCTACGTTCAGCAGGGGACGGTGATAGACTGATTGATTGATTGATAGGCCTGAATTATGTTAATGGTAGAGGAGGTTTGTGACCAATAGTGAGACGTATATGGGTGGACGATGACGATGATGATGATGACGATGTTGAAGATGAGATGACGACGCCGCCGATGATGATGACGACGACGCCGACGAAGATTATAATCATTATGATAATTTCAATGACGACGGTAATGATGATGACACCGACGACGATGATGATGATGACGACGACCAAGACGATGATAATGACGATGATGATGATGATGATGATGATAATGGCTACGATGACGATAAAGCCAAAAATGACGGTGATGATAATAATGATGACGATTTGTTCCAGGATCTGACAGGAGTGCCAGCTGTAGTGGACTTTGCGGCGATGCGGGATGCTGTGAAGGACCTAGGCGGGGATCCCGATAAGATCAACCCGATATGTCCAGCAGATCTGGTTATCGACCATTCAGTTCAGGTGGACTTCGCTAGAATGTAAGTTTATGCGTTAACGAAATGTAAACGGTTTTTGGGTCGGTTAACTAGTTGAAAATTAGTTGCAATCGTCTATTAGTTGGGGACGGGCGTTGAATAAACGAACTAGTCTAATCAACCGTTGACGATGAAGAAACGAACGAACGGTCGATGGATTCTAAAAAACTAACTGAATTTGTAATACGTTAGTAAATGAATTCTACCTGTTTTTTTTTTCATAAAATTCGATCTGCCTCTACGCCATCTATGCCTCTTAATAAAGCCGTGTACAAATTCAACAAGGTTTTTGAGAATTCTACAACCGTTCATTCGTTCGTTCATCGTTAATTCAACAGTTGATTCAACTAGGTCGTTGATTCAACTCTATTCCCTAGAGCAGGGCTTCCCAAACTTATTTACACTATGACGCCATATAGAATTGTTATTTTTCTTGTGACGCACCCCCCCCCTCCATCATCAAAACTACCTACTTTACTGGAAATAAAAACAGCAGTAGTCAGCGTAATATGAGGTAATCAGAAAAATACGGACAGCGAATGTTTGCCGATCGCCTCACGACGCCCCCAGGATGTTGCCGCGACGCACAGTTTGGGAATCCCCGCCCTAGAGGCCAGTCATTTCTATTAGTGGCAGTACTTCCATAGAATCCCAAAAGCGTTACACGTTAATTGTGTAATGTCTAGTTTATATTTTCTTGTGGGTTTAGGATATTTTCGTTTATATGGCAAATTGCTTTTATAAACATATGAGTATAAAAATTATTATTTAGGATTTCGTAAGGCAAACTGGGATTTAGGGATTCCGTGGGAGTACCGCTGGAATTTTCCAGTTACTTTCAAAATAATTTCGATCATTTGAATAGTAACTGGCTGCAGGAGGCTTCCGACCGTTCCCGGTGGAAGTCATTGGGGGAGGCCTATGTCCAGCAGTGGACGAATATTGGCTGTTGATGATGATGATGATGATGATGAATAGTAACTCCCGTCACATAACGCCAGATGGTGCTTAACCATAATTTGATCTTTTCAGGCCGGACGCCCTCAACAAGAACCAGGAGTTGGAATTCGAGAGGAATAAGGAGAGATTCCAGTTTCTCAAAGTGAGTAATTTGTCTCTGTTTGTGATCACCGCAGCTATTACCTGTCCTAGTTTCCGATACACTGTCTGAATACAGTCTAACCGCACCCATACACCTTCAATAATATTGAACAATATTCTGATTGTACAATATTATTGCACGTGTAGGGATAGTATTGAAGCATTGCGCCGTGATTGAACAAAAGATTGAGGGAGCTTAATTTTTATTGAACAATATTTTTTTATTGCGCTGTGTAGGGTTAATATTGCGCAATATATTTCTTTTTTTTTCTTTTCAACAAAATCACCAGCGTGGCTGCCGCCAAAACTTCGTCGTCAGACATGTTGCTCGCACGAAAATATTGATCAGAGTGGTTTATCAATTTTATTGACAGAATTAATTGAACGTCTGGAATCAAAGGGGGTGTTCAATATTATTGAACAATAAAAATATTGTGCAATATTATTGTAGGTGTATGGGGCCCCTAATATAATTTATTAATGACTTGTTTTTTTTTTTAATATTTCCAGTGGGGTGCCCAAGCGTTCGATAATATGCTGATAGTACCACCTGGTTCTGGTATAGTACATCAGGTATGTAATATTTACATTTGTAGTCATACTTATATCCCTAAACATCTTCTTCATCAACCCATATACGCCCACTGCTGAGCACGGGTCTCCTTTACACTTGAGAGGGTTTAGTTAGTCCACCACGCTGGCCTAGTGCAGGCGGACTACACACCTAAGAAATTCCTTAGAACTCTTAGGTGTGCAGGTTTCATCACGATGTTTTCCTTCACCGTTAAAGCAAGAGATGATTCAATGTGAATCCACACATAACTTCGAAAAGTCAGAGGTGTGTGCCTGGGGTTCGAACCCGCGACCGTCGAGATTCTAGACCGCGCGCCCAAACCTCGAGGCCATCACTGCTTCTCCCTAAACATGTGAGAGTATAAGTAAAAGAAATCATAGCAAAATCAGGTATGCAAGAATCACTGCTGCAAGGGTTGATCATTATGATGAGAAGAATGGTGATAGTGATGATGATGAATATGTATTTTTATTATACACAGATCCTTCTAGAATTAGAGGAGGATCTAGGTCAATAAATGTATGTCTCAATCTTGTAATGCAGTTTGCTTGACACTAGTTTGACAGCTATCGATTGTAAGTGCGATCCCCGCAGAGACAAATATTTGTGTGATCCTCTAATCATCTAATGTGATATTTTGTTATTTTTACCAAAATCCTCCCCCTTTTTGAGTCTCACGTGATTAAAGGACTGCATCTAACCAAAAACTTATTACCAAGATCTCATGAAGATACTAGTTCATCGTCATCAGCCCATATGCGTCCCGCTGCTGCACGGAGGATGCTGGCCTAGACCGCTCTACCAGACCTAATTCCCCCATTTTCCGCTATATATCTCTCTGTACACAAAAACTCAACACCAACGTCTCATGCGCAGTATATTTGTCGTTAGATCCCTCTACATCCCAAACCTTAACACTACCATCTAAAATCTGGTTTTTCCAGGCTCTATACCCAAAACCTCCAGGTGTAACCCAGCTGTAATTCCCAGGCTCTATAACTAAAAGTTTCAATGTCTGGGATGATCCGACCGTTCCCGGTGGAGGTCACTGGGGGTGGCCTATGTCCAGCAGTGGACTAATATTGGCTGATGGTGATGATTCTGATGATGACGATGACTGATTATATTGATGACGACATTGATTATATTGATGATGATTATGATGATGATGACGACGACATTGATTATATTGATGATGATTATGATGATGATGACGACGACATTGATTATATTGATGATGATTATGATGATGATGAGGATGATGATGATGATGTACTTATCCCCAGGTGAACCTGGAGTATCTAGCGCGCGTGGTGTTCACCGGCTCGCTGCTGTACCCGGACTCCGTGGTGGGGACGGACAGCCACACCACCATGATCAACGGGCTGGGGGTTGTGGGTTGGGGGGTTGGAGGTGGGTGTATATTTGTACACTTTGTTGTATAGATTTAAATGTGTTTTTATTGTTCAATAAAGATTTTTATTATTGTTTCCAAGTGTATCAAATGTGGCATCTTGACTTGTTAATTTTGAATTTGTTCTATCTAATAAGGTATTGATTGAAGTATCGATTTTAAGCAGGTATATCGATTGTGGAATAAATGTGTATTCTTTTATTATTCTAGGAGAGAGTAGGTTAATTTAAAAACAGGAAAATGGGGATGGTGACGGTAAAATTGTAGTTATAATTTAATTTTTTTAATAGTGTAGATTCGCTTTTAAAATTAGACTGGATTGTTTTAGACAGCTGTGGTAAAGTTAGGAGGCAAAAGTTTATAAAAAAACTATGACTATTGAAAATTATAAAAACTTATACTTTTTAATTAGTAATGTAGATTAATTTTCAATTATTTATTTCGATTATTATTAAATCACATAAATCTATAAAACCGTGTTTATCTATAGTTGATATTCAAGTTAGACACACCATCATCTTAACATCACACTTACTTCCCCCCCCAGGCATCGAAGCAGAAGCTGTGATGCTGGGGCAGGCCATCAGCATGTTGCTGCCCAAAGTGGTGGGGTACAAACTGGTGGGGGAGCTGGACCCCATGGTCACTTCCACTGATTTGGTCCTGACTATTACTAAGGTAAGTGGCAGAACTTTCATAGAATCCTCAAAAGTAGTACATATTAATTTTGTATTGTCTAGTTTATAGTTTATTGTTGCTTTGAGATTCTGATTCATATCTCAAATGTGTCAAATAAGAATACTTTGGCAGTCTTGATGATATTTAATGATGATGATGATTTCTCCAAAGGGCCAAAAAGTTCTCCAGTGGAGGCCACGAACGGGAAAGCGCAGCGTGGGACGTCCCCCAACAAGGTGGTCCGATGACCTTGTCAAGGTGGCGGGACGTCGCTGGCTGCAGGAGGCTTCCGACCGTTCCCGGTGGAAGTCATTGGGGGAGGCCTATGTCCAGCAGTGGACGAATATGGGCTGCTGATGATGATGATGATGATGATGATTTTGCTGTTGACAATTATGCCTATTATAATGATGATGATAATAACAATGGTGCTGATGTCAAAATCAAAATCAAATCTTTATTCAAATGGACCTTCATAATTACTTTTGAATCGTCACTCATAAACTATTTTTTAAAAGTAATGACGATTCGATTATAATGATGATGATGCTAATGATATTGATGATGATGTTGTCGATGATATGGTAATGATGATTATGTTACTTATGATCATAAAGATGATGATAGTGACGATAACGAGAACGGTGATTATGACGATGATAATGACGATGGTGGTGATGATGTTAATGATGCCGATGATAATGATGCTGATGATAACGATGATTATTTTAATGATGTATTTGATTATAATGATTAATTAATCATGTTTTTGTTGTTAATGACAATGGTGCCTATGATATTGCTGATGTCTGATGATGGTCCGCAGCACCTGCGCTCGCTGGGCGTGGTGGGCAAGTTCGTGGAGTTCTTCGGCGGCGGCGTCGCGGCGCTGAGCATCGCCGACCGCGCGACCGTCGCCAACATGTGTCCCGAGTTCGGTGCCACGCTGGCGCACTTCCCGGTGGACAGCCGGTCGCTCGGGTACCTGCACCAGACCAGTGAGTATAGCAGGCGGGAGGGGTGGGGATACACTTGCCAGGAGACCAGTATGTATGGGAGGAAAGACATAATGTGTGAATAGACCAGTAGGGGAAAGTATGGACCAGTAAGTAGGGGGGGTATTCAGGATGTATTCAGACCGTGGTTGGAAATTAAGGTAGCTAATGGCTACGGTGATCACAAACTTATGAGCGTTAAAGGAAATCCTGACCAAAAATAAAAAAATCGGCATTTTCCACACAATTGGTATTTTATGTCAGAATTTCTTGGACGCCGATGGGTTTGTGGGCGCCGTAGCTGTTACCTGCCTCCGCTTTCGATCATGGTCTGAATACTCCCTGTAGACATCCAAAGAGACCAGCGAGTAAGGGGGCTGAGTGCTGAGATACATTTTAAAGACTAGGGTGTTAAGGGTGTGAAGCAGTGATGGCCTCGAGGTTTAGGCGCGCGGTCGAGAATCTCGTCGGTTGCGAGTTCAAACCCCAGGCACACACCTCTGACTTTTCAAAGTTATGTGTGTATTCAAATTGAATTATCACTTGCTTTAACGGTGAAGGAAAACATCGTGATAAAACCTGCACACCTAAAAGTTCTTAGGAATTTCTTAGGTGTGTAGTCCGCCAACCCGCACTAGGCCAGCGTGGTGGACTATGGCCTAAACCCTCTCAATGGTAAAGGAGACCCGTGCTCAGCAGTGGGCGTATATGGGTTGATGAAGAAGAAGAAGGAGTATTAAGGGGGGATAGACACTTGATAGTAGACCAGTGTGCAGGAGCCCGTAGACCAGTGATTAGGCAGGGGCGAGGATATAGATTTAAATACACCAAGAAGTAGGTTCCCGGCACTAACATCTGCGCGGACATGACGTCGCCGCCCGCTGGAAGACCAGTGACCCCGACATACGCTTCCCGCCCCCCTCCCCAGGGCTGGCGGGAAGTAGAGCCATAACTAGTTTTCCCCTCGGAAAAGAAAAGGAGGACCAAATTATATATGTAAATAGACCAAGTAGCGGGATGGAGGGGAAATATACATATGTAAATAAGCTAGGCCAGCATGTTGGACTTAGGCATAAACCCACACTATGGTAAAGGAGCCCCGTACCTAGCAGTGGGACGTTAAAACTTGACGGTGATGATGATGATAGAGGTGATGTTGATAACATGATGACTAGACGATATTATTCGTGTCGTTTGAGGTCAGAACCAAGAGGTTGTTTATTTATTTATATATGGAATGCTTGGAGAGTGGGATAAGTAAGGACATTTAGAAAGGCAAAAAGATATAACAAATAATATAAATTTTCAGACCGTTCCCGAGAGAAGATCAACGTGATAGAAGCGTACCTTCGAGCCACGAAGCAGTTCAGAGACTATGACAACCCTGAACAGGACCCGATCTTCTCTGAAGTAAGTCAAGCATCAATACTTTTTTATATAAGATATTCAGACCGTCGAAAATTAAGACAGGTAGTTAATGTGATTACAAATATACTACTGGAAAAAATTAAAGGATCAAAAAATAAATCCAAATTTTTGGGCGTTTTTTAACAGGCCGTAACTTCGAGAAAAATGGTCGTACAGGAAATTTAAAAAAAGAAAATTGTAGCTTCAAGTCTCTAGTTTTTGGATTAATACATTAAAAATTTGTAGCATCAGTGGTTTTTGAGTGCTCTTAGGAAAACCAGCAACAAAAAAATTTCAAAATTTTTAATGCTTCTTTTTTTTGTTATACGGGCTCGGAAAAAAATTTTCTTGCTTAACCCTTATAAAGATCGGATACTTTGTTTATTTAGGTTTAATTTCAATTTTTTAACACCTCGATATGTTTAGTTCTCGCCGAGATATCAGTCTCCAAATGGAAAATGATCCTTTTGTCTTTAATTATCGATATCTCAGCAACCAATAATTGCACACCAAGTTAAAGGTGCGTTTCAAGAATTTGGATAAATATTCTTTAACCACCAGCTATTACATTTTCGAAAAAACAAGAATTCTTCTTGTTACATAAATTTGAAAATGCAACAAAAAATGAGTTTTAGGTGGTGTTTTGGAAAATCAAGCGCTGGATCGAAAATATTGTGAAAACCAATAATGTTAAGTGTACGTTTTACAGTTCAATATGCCCACAATAATCCTACAAAGTGCCAAATTAATCCATCCAGCCGTTTTTTTGTTTCACTCGATCGAATTTTTGAAAAAAATAAGGAATCACTTTTTGCTCTGCAAAACTCATAATTTAAGAAATGAGAAATATTCTTTTTTAAGAGCTTTTTCCACATTTTGTTGTATAGATTTGTTGTTTTGGAACAACTTGAAGAAATTTAACAAACAAACGCCCAATCAATTCAATATTCCGTCAATGCGAATATTGTTGCTCGAAAATTCGTTAATCACAAACAATAGTCTACAACGGGCAATATTGGCGTTGGTGACTTGAATTTCCTCAATTTGTCCCAAAACAGCTAATTTGTACAACAGAAACGTGGAAAAAGCTTTAAAAAATAAATATTTTTAATTTCTTAAATTATGAGCTTTGCAGAGCAAAAACGTGATCCCTTATTCTTTTCAAAAATTCCATCGAGTGAAACAAAAAAAACGGCTGGATGGATTAATTTGGCACTTTGTAGAATTATCGTCGGCATATTGAACTATAAAACGCACACTTAACATTATTGGTTTTCACAATATTGTCAATCCAGCGCTTGATTTTCCAAAACACCACCTAAAGCTCATTTTTTGTTGCATTTTCAAATTCATGTAACAAGAAGAATACTTGTTTTTTCGAAAAAGTAATAGCTGGTGGTTAAAGGATATTTATCCAAATTCTTAAAACGCACCTTTAACTTGGTGTGAAATTATTGGTTGCTGAGATATCGATAATTAAAGACAAAAGGATTATTTTCCATTTGGAGACTGATATCTCGGCGAGAACTAAACATATCGAAGTGTAAAAAAATAAAAATTAAAGCTAAATAAACAAAGTATCCGATTTTTATAAGGGTTAAGCAAGAACATTTTTTTCCACGCCCGTATAACAAAAAAAAGAAGCATTAAAAATGTTGAATTTTTTTTGTTGCTGGTTTTCCTAAAATCACTCAAAAACCACTGATGCTACAAATTTTTAATGTGTTAATCCAAAAACTAGAGACTTGGATCTACAATTTTCTTTTTTTAAATTTCCTGTACAACCATTTTTCTCGAAGTTACGACCTGTTAAAAAACGCCCAAAAATTTGGATTTATTTTTTGATCCTTTAATTTTTTCCAGTAGTGTATATTGCCAAAAGAAATAATAAAAAAACTTTCTGTTTTGCCTTAGATAAACCATATAAAGCCTAAAGAATAATACATTTTGATATTTTGTATATACAGAGTCCAGACAGGTTTTAGTAACGGTGATTACATACACACTGGCAATAAAAAATTATCCCAAAATAAAATAAAGTTTCCCTAATTACCATAACTTATTTGTCTTTGTTTTTGATCACGGTTTACATTTGGAATTTCTCAATAGCAGTCTATAATCTGAAAATCCTAAAAACAGCAAAAGTTAAAACTATACCTTTTGTTTACCACTACAAAAAATACAGACTTAAGGTTATTCTTGTATATTAGTAAAAACTGCAATAGACTAGTTAGTAGAAATTTAAACATTTGTTTAACACTACTAGGAAATATGTATTTGGAAATATATAATTATAATATATATATATTACTATATTTCAGGTGGTGGAACTTGATTTGTCTACAGTGGTGACCTCTGTCAGCGGCCCAAAGAGACCTCAGGACAGAGTGTCTGTAACAGTCATGAAGAAAGACTTCCAGGAATGCCTTACTAACAAGGTAAGATTAGGTTTAAAATTATTAAAAAACAGTTTTATGTATAAACACAGTTTTAATAACAACATATACTTAAACTGTCCACTTACCATAGTCATCACACACCCAGTGACAGAATGACAAACATGTCTACTGAGGGAGTGACAACTACGTTAGTTAGACACACACAATGATTGATTCAAGTTGAAGAACATAGAACACACACGTTGATACTGTCCACTTACCATAGTCATCACACACCCAGTGACAGAATGACAAACATGTCTACTGAGGGAGTGACAACTACGTTAGTTAGACACACACAATGATTGATTCAAGTTGAAGAACATAGAACACACACGTTGATACTGTCCACTTACCATAGTCATCACACACCCAGTGACAGAATGACAAACATGTCTACTGAGGGAGTGACAACTACGTTAGTTAGACACACACAATGATTGATTCAAGTTGAAGAACATAGAACACACACGTTGATACTGTCCACTTACCATAGTCATCACACACCCAGTGACAGAATGACAAACATGTCTACTGAGGGAGTGACAACTACGTTAGTTAGACACACACAATGATTGATTCAAGTTGAAGAACATAGAACACACACGTTGATACTGTCCACTTACCATAGTCATCACACACCCAGTGACAGAATGACAAACATGTCTACTGAGGGAGTGACAACTACGTTAGTTAGACACACACAATGATTGATTCAAGTTGAAGAACATAGAACACACACGTTGATACTGTCCACTTACCATAGTCATCACACACCCAGTGACAGAATGACAAACATGTCTACTGAGGGAGTGACAACTACGTTAGTTAGACACACACACAATGATTGATTCAAGTTGAAGAACATAGAACACACACGTTGATACTGTCCACTTACCATAGTCATCACACACCCAGTGACAGAATGACAAACATGTCTACTGAGGGAGTGACAACTACGTTAGTTAGACACACACAATGATTGATTCAAGTTGAAGAACATAGAACACACACGTTGATACTGTCCACTTACCATAGTCATCACACACCCAGTGACAGAATGACAAACATGTCTACTGAGGGAGTGACAACTACGTTAGTTAGACACACACAATGATTGATTCAAGTTGAAGAACATAGAACACACACGTTGATACTGTCCACTTACCATAGTCATCACACACCCAGTGACAGAATGACAAACATGTCTACTGAGGGAGTGACAACTACGTTAGTTAGACACACACAATGATTGATTCAAGTTGAAGAACATAGAACACACACGTTGATACTGTCCACTTACCATAGTCATCACACACCCAGTGACAGAATGACAAACATGTCTACTGAGGGAGTGACAACTACGTTAGTTAGACACACACAATGATTGATTCAAGTTGAAGAACATAGAACACACACGTTGATACTGTCCACTTACCATAGTCATCACACACCCAGTGACAGAATGACAAACATGTCTACTGAGGGAGTGACAACTACGTTAGTTAGACACACACACAATGATTGATTCAAGTTGAAGAACATAGAACACACACGTTGATACTGTCCACTTACCATAGTCATCACACACCCAGTGACAGAATGACAAACATGTCTACTGAGGGAGTGACAACTACGTTAGTTAGACACACACAATGATTGATTCAAGTTGAAGAACATAGAACACACACGTTGATACTGTCCACTTACCATAGTCATCACACACCCAGTGACAGAATGACAAACATGTCTACTGAGGGAGTGACAACTACGTTAGTTAGACACACACAATGATTGATTCAAGTTGAAGAACATAGAACACACACGTTGATACTGTCCACTTACCATAGTCATCACACACCCAGTGACAGAATGACAAACATGTCTACTGAGGGAGTGACAACTACGTTAGTTAGACACACACAATGATTGATTCAAGTTGAAGAACATAGAACACACACGTTGATACTGTCCACTTACCATAGTCATCACACACCCAGTGACAGAATGACAAACATGTCTACTGAGGGAGTGACAACTACGTTAGTTAGACACACACAATGATTGATTCAAGTTGAAGAACATAGAACACACACGTTGATACTGTCCACTTACCATAGTCATCACACACCCAGTGACAGAATGACAAACATGTCTACTGAGGGAGTGACAACTGCGTTAGTTAGACACACACAATGATTGATTCAAGTTGAAGAACATAGAACACACACGTTGATACTGTCCACTTACCATAGTCATCACACACCCAGTGACAGAATGACAAACATGTCTACTGAGGGAGTGACAACTGCGTTAGTTAGACACACACAATGATTGATTCAAGTTGAAGAACATAGAACACACACGTTGATACTGTCCACTTACCATAGTCATCACACACCCAGTGACAGAATGACAAACATGTCTACTGAGGGAGTGACAACTACGTTAGTTAGACACACACACAATGATTGATTCAAGTTGAAGAACATAGAACACACACGTTGATACTGTCCACTTACCATAGTCATCACACACCCAGTGACAGAATGACAAACATGTCTACTGAGGGAGTGACAACTACGTTAGTTAGACACACACAATGATTGATTCAAGTTGAAGAACATAGAACACACACGTTGATACTGTCCACTTACCATAGTCATCACACACCCAGTGACAGAATGACAAACATGTCTACTGAGGGAGTGACAACTACGTTAGTTAGACACACACAATGATTGATTCAAGTTGAAGAACATAGAACACACACGTTGATACTGTCCACTTACCATAGTCATCACACACCCAGTGACAGAATGACAAACATGTCTACTGAGGGAGTGACAACTACGTTAGTTAGACACACACAATGATTGATTCAAGTTGAAGAACATAGAACACACACGTTGATACTGTCCACTTACCATAGTCATCACACACCCAGTGACAGAATGACAAACATGTCTACTGAGGGAGTGACAACTACGTTAGTTAGACACACACAATGATTGATTCAAGTTGAAGAACATAGAACACACACGTTGATACTGTCCACTTACCATAGTCATCACACACCCAGTGACAGAATGACAAACATGTCTACTGAGGGAGTGACAACTACGTTAGTTAGACACACACAATGATTGATTCAAGTTGAAGAACATAGAACACACACGTTGATACTGTCCACTTACCATAGTCATCACACACCCAGTGACAGAATGACAAACATGTCTACTGAGGGAGTGACAACTACGTTAGTTAGACACACACAATGATTGATTCAAGTTGAAGAACATAGAACACACACGTTGATACTGTCCACTTACCATAGTCATCACACACCCAGTGACAGAATGACAAACATGTCTACTGAGGGAGTGACAACTACGTTAGTTAGACACACACAATGATTGATTCAAGTTGAAGAACATAGAACACACACGTTGATACTGTCCACTTACCATAGTCATCACATACCCAGTGACAGAATGACAAACATGTCTACTGAGGGAGTGACAACTACGTTAGTTAGACACACACAATGATTGATTCAAGTTGAAGAACATAGAACACACACGTTGATACTGTCCACTTACCATAGTCATCACACACCCAGTGACAGAATGACAAACATGTCTACTGAGGGAGTGACAACTACGTTAGTTAGACACACACAATGATTGATTCAAGTTGAAGAACATAGAACACACACGTTGATACTGTCCACTTACCATAGTCATCACACACCCAGTGACAGAATGACAAACATGTCTACTGAGGGAGTGACAACTACGTTAGTTAGACACACACAATGATTGATTCAAGTTGAAGAACATAGAACACACACGTTGATACTGTCCACTTACCATAGTCATCACACACCCAGTGACAGAATGACAAACATGTCTACTGAGGGAGTGACAACTACGTTAGTTAGACACACACAATGATTGATTCAAGTTGAAGAACATAGAACACACACGTTGATACTGTCCACTTACCATAGTCATCACACACCCAGTGACAGAATGACAAACATGTCTACTGAGGGAGTGACAACTACGTTAGTTAGACACACACAATGATTGATTCAAGTTGAAGAACATAGAACACACACGTTGATACTGTCCACTTACCATAGTCATCACATACCCAGTGACAGAATGACAAACATGTCTACTGAGGGAGTGACAACTACGTTAGTTAGACACACACAATGATTGATTCAAGTTGAAGAACATAGAACACACACGTTGATACTGTCCACTTACCATAGTCATCACACACCCAGTGACAGAATGACAAACATGTCTACTGAGGGAGTGACAACTACGTTAGTTAGACACACACAATGATTGATTCAAGTTGAAGAACATAGAACACACACGTTGATACTGTCCACTTACCATAGTCATCACACACCCAGTGACAGAATGACAAACATGTCTACTGAGGGAGTGACACCTACGTTAGTTAGACACACACAATGATTGATTCAAGTTGAAGAACATAGAACACACACGTTGATACTGTCCACTTACCATAGTCATCACACACCCAGTGACAGAATGACAAACATGTCTACTGAGGGAGTGACAACTACGTTAGTTAGACACACACAATGATTGATTCAAGTTGAAGAACATAGAACACACACGTTGATACTGTCCACTTACCATAGTCATCACACACCCAGTGACAGAATGACAAACATGTCTACTGAGGGAGTGACACCTACGTTAGTTAGACACACACAATGATTGATTCAAGTTGAAGAACATAGAACACACACGTTGATACTGTCCACTTACCATAGTCATCACACACCCAGTGACAGAATGACAAACATGTCTACTGAGGGAGTGACAACTACGTTAGTTAGACACACACAATGATTGATTCAAGTTGAAGAACATAGAACACACACGTTGATACTGTCCACTTACCATAGTCATCACACACCCAGTGACAGAATGACAAACATGTCTACTGAGGGAGTGACAACTACGTTAGTTAGACACACACAATGATTGATTCAAGTTGAAGAACATAGAACACACACGTTGATACTGTCCACTTACCATAGTCATCACACACCCAGTGACAGAATGACAAACATGTCTACTGAGGGAGTGACAACTGCGTTAGTTAGACACACACAATGATTGATTCAAGTTGAAGAACATAGAACACACACGTTGATACTGTCCACTTACCATAGTCATCACACACCCAGTGACAGAATGACAAACATGTCTACTGAGGGAGTGACAACTGCGTTAGTTAGACACACACAATGATTGATTCAAGTTGAAGAACATAGAACACACACGTTGATACTGTCCACTTACCATAGTCATCACACACCCAGTGACAGAATGACAAACATGTCTACTGAGGGAGTGACAACTACGTTAGTTAGACACACACAATGATTGATTCAAGTTGAAGAACATAGAACACACACGTCGATACTGTCCACTTACCATAGTCATCACACACCCAGTGACAGAATGACAAACATGTCTACTGAGGGAGTGACAACTACGTTAGTTAGACACACACAATGATTGATTCAAGTTGAAGAACATAGAACACACACGTTGATACTGTCCACTTACCATAGTCATCACACACCCAGTGACAGAATGACAAACATGTCTACTGAGGGAGTGACAACTACGTTAGTTAGACACACACAATGATTGATTCAAGTTGAAGAACATAGAACACACACGTTGATACTGTCCACTTACCATAGTCATCACACACCCAGTGACAGAATGACAAACATGTCTACTGAGGGAGTGACAACTACGTTAGTTAGACACACACAATGATTGATTCAAGTTGAAGAACATAGAACACACACGTTGATACTGTCCACTTACCATAGTCATCACACACCCAGTGACAGAATGACAAACATGTCTACTGAGGGAGTGACAACTACGTTAGTTAGACACACACAATGATTGATTCAAGTTGAAGAACATAGAACACACACGTTGATACTGTCCACTTACCATAGTCATCACACACCCAGTGACAGAATGACAAACATGTCTACTGAGGGAGTGACAACTACGTTAGTTAGACACACACAATGATTGATTCAAGTTGAAGAACATAGAACACACACGTCGATACTGTCCACTTACCATAGTCATCACACACCCAGTGACAGAATGACAAACATGTCTACTGAGGGAGTGACAACTACGTTAGTTAGACACACACAATGATTGATTCAAGTTGAAGAACATAGAACACACACGTTGATACTGTCCACTTACCATAGTCATCACACACCCAGTGACAGAATGACAAACATGTCTACTGAGGGAGTGACAACTACGTTAGTTAGACACACACAATGATTGATTCAAGTTGAAGAACATAGAACACACACGTTGATACTGTCCACTTACCATAGTCATCACACACCCAGTGACAGAATGACAAACATGTCTACTGAGGGAGTGACAACTACGTTAGTTAGACACACACAATGATTGATTCAAGTTGAAGAACATAGAACACACACGTTGATACTGTCCACTTACCATAGTCATCACACACCCAGTGACAGAATGACAAACATGTCTACTGAGGGAGTGACAACTACGTTAGTTAGACACACACAATGATTGATTCAAGTTGAAGAACATAGAACACACACGTCGATACTGTCCACTTACCATAGTCATCACACACCCAGTGACAGAATGACAAACATGTCTACTGAGGGAGTGACAACTACGTTAGTTAGACACACACAATGATTGATTCAAGTTGAAGAACATAGAACACACACGTTGATACTGTCCACTTACCATAGTCATCACACACCCAGTGACAGAATGACAAACATGTCTACTGAGGGAGTGACAACTACGTTAGTTAGACACACACAATGATTGATTCAAGTTGAAGAACATAGAACACACACGTCGATACTGTCCACTTACCATAGTCATCACACACCCAGTGACAGAATGACAAACATGTCTACTGAGGGAGTGACAACTACGTTAGTTAGACACACACAATGATTGATTCAAGTTGAAGAACATAGAACACACACGTTGATACTGTCCACTTACCATAGTCATCACACACCCAGTGACAGAATGACAAACATGTCTACTGAGGGAGTGACAACTACGTTAGTTAGACACACACAATGATTGATTCAAGTTGAAGAACATAGAACACACACGTTGATACTGTCCACTTACCATAGTCATCACACACCCAGTGACAGAATGACAAACATGTCTACTGAGGGAGTGACAACTACGTTAGTTAGACACACACAATGATTGATTCAAGTTGAAGAACATAGAACACACACGTTGATACTGTCCACTTACCATAGTCATCACACACCCAGTGACAGAATGACAAACATGTCTACTGAGGGAGTGACAACTACGTTAGTTAGACACACACAATGATTGATTCAAGTTGAAGAACATAGAACACACACGTTGATACTGTCCACTTACCATAGTCATCACACACCCAGTGACAGAATGACAAACATGTCTACTGAGGGAGTGACAACTGCGTTAGTTAGACACACACAATGATTGATTCAAGTTGAAGAACATAGAACACACACGTTGATACTGTCCACTTACCATAGTCATCACACACCCAGTGACAGAATGACAAACATGTCTACTGAGGGAGTGACAACTACGTTAGTTAGACACACACAATGATTGATTCAAGTTGAAGAACATAGAACACACACGTTGATACTGTCCACTTACCATAGTCATCACACACCCAGTGACAGAATGACAAACATGTCTACTGAGGGAGTGACAACTACGTTAGTTAGACACACACAATGATTGATTCAAGTTGAAGAACATAGAACACACACGTTGATACTGTCCACTTACCATAGTCATCACACACCCAGTGACAGAATGACAAACATGTCTACTGAGGGAGTGACAACTACGTTAGTTAGACACACACAATGATTGATTCAAGTTGAAGAACATAGAACACACACGTTGATACTGTCCACTTACCATAGTCATCACACACCCAGTGACAGAATGACAAACATGTCTACTGAGGGAGTGACAACTACGTTAGTTAGACACACACAATGATTGATTCAAGTTGAAGAACATAGAACACACACGTTGATACTGTCCACTTACCATAGTCATCACACACCCAGTGACAGAATGACAAACATGTCTACTGAGGGAGTGACAACTGCGTTAGTTAGACACACACAATGATTGATTCAAGTTGAAGAACATAGAACACACACGTTGATACTGTCCACTTACCATAGTCATCACACACCCAGTGACAGAATGACAAACATGTCTACTGAGGGAGTGACAACTACGTTAGTTAGACACACACAATGATTGATTCAAGTTGAAGAACATAGAACACACACGTTGATACTGTCCACTTACCATAGTCATCACACACCCAGTGACAGAATGACAAACATGTCTACTGAGGGAGTGACAACTACGTTAGTTAGACACACACAATGATTGATTCAAGTTGAAGAACATAGAACACACACGTTGATACTGTCCACTTACCATAGTCATCACACACCCAGTGACAGAATGACAAACATGTCTACTGAGGGAGTGACAACTACGTTAGTTAGACACACACAATGATTGATTCAAGTTGAAGAACATAGAACACACACGTTGATACTGTCCACTTACCATAGTCATCACACACCCAGTGACAGAATGACAAACATGTCTACTGAGGGAGTGACAACTACGTTAGTTAGACACACACAATGATTGATTCAAGTTGAAGAACATAGAACACACACGTCGATACTGTCCACTTACCATAGTCATCACACACCCAGTGACAGAATGACAAACATGTCTACTGAGGGAGTGACAACTACGTTAGTTAGACACACACAATGATTGATTCAAGTTGAAGAACATAGAACACACACGTTGATACTGTCCACTTACCATAGTCATCACACACCCAGTGACAGAATGACAAACATGTCTACTGAGGGAGTGACAACTACGTTAGTTAGACACACACAATGATTGATTCAAGTTGAAGAACATAGAACACACACGTTGATACTGTCCACTTACCATAGTCATCACACACCCAGTGACAGAATGACAAACATGTCTACTGAGGGAGTGACAACTACGTTAGTTAGACACACACAATGATTGATTCAAGTTGAAGAACATAGAACACACACGTTGATACTGTCCACTTACCATAGTCATCACACACCCAGTGACAGAATGACAAACATGTCTACTGAGGGAGTGACAACTACGTTAGTTAGACACACACAATGATTGATTCAAGTTGAAGAACATAGAACACACACGTTGATACTGTCCACTTACCATAGTCATCACACACCCAGTGACAGAATGACAAACATGTCTACTGAGGGAGTGACAACTACGTTAGTTAGACACACACAATGATTGATTCAAGTTGAAGAACATAGAACACACACGTCGATACTGTCCACTTACCATAGTCATCACACACCCAGTGACAGAATGACAAACATGTCTACTGAGGGAGTGACAACTACGTTAGTTAGACACACACAATGATTGATTCAAGTTGAAGAACATAGAACACACACGTTGATACTGTCCACTTACCATAGTCATCACACACCCAGTGACAGAATGACAAACATGTCTACTGAGGGAGTGACAACTACGTTAGTTAGACACACACAATGATTGATTCAAGTTGAAGAACATAGAACACACACGTTGATACTGTCCACTTACCATAGTCATCACACACCCAGTGACAGAATGACAAACATGTCTACTGAGGGAGTGACAACTACGTTAGTTAGACACACACAATGATTGATTCAAGTTGAAGAACATAGAACACACACGTTGATACTGTCCACTTACCATAGTCATCACACACCCAGTGACAGAATGACAAACATGTCTACTGAGGGAGTGACAACTACGTTAGTTAGACACACACACAATGATTGATTCAAGTTGAAGAACATAGAACACACACGTTGATACTGTCCACTTACCATAGTCATCACACACCCAGTGACAGAATGACAAACATGTCTACTGAGGGAGTGACAACTACGTTAGTTAGACACACACAATGATTGATTCAAGTTGAAGAACATAGAACACACACGTTGATACTGTCCACTTACCATAGTCATCACACACCCAGTGACAGAATGACAAACATGTCTACTGAGGGAGTGACAACTACGTTAGTTAGACACACACAATGATTGATTCAAGTTGAAGAACATAGAACACACACGTTGATACTGTCCACTTACCATAGTCATCACACACCCAGTGACAGAATGACAAACATGTCTACTGAGGGAGTGACAACTACGTTAGTTAGACACACACAATGATTGATTCAAGTTGAAGAACATAGAACACACACGTTGATACTGTCCACTTACCATAGTCATCACACACCCAGTGACAGAATGACAAACATGTCTACTGAGGGAGTGACAACTACGTTAGGTGAACATAAAAAGAAGTATTTAAAATAAATCTTTTTCTTAGCATATTATTAAATAATTTATCTTAATATTTTAAACAAAATCAAACACGAGTATATATTATATATAAATAATTCTAGTTATACTATAAATAATTCACTGCACTTATTTAGTTGTTGTCACAACCGATTGCAAATCGTTACTGATTGATTATCGTCCTGACCGAAGTATTTATATTCCAAAATGGGTACCTGAGCAACCCTTAATTACAGGTATCGTAATAAGGTCATTAATTAATTAATCTTTGGACAATTTGGAATAATATTTGTCGTGAAAGTAATGATTGAATTACTAATGATCGTCAGGATATTAAATTAGTGTTGAGTATGTAAAAATAAATATATGTAAGCTTCTGAAGATAGAGTCTTGGGTCGCAGAGTTTTGGCAGTCGCGGGTTCAAACCTCTGACTTTTCCAAGTTATGCGTATTCACAGTGGATTATCATTGCTTTAACGGTGAAGGAAAACATCGTGATGAAACCTGCACACCTAAAAAGTTCTTAGGAATTTCTTAGATATGTAGTCCGCCTGCACTAGGCCAGCGTGGTGGACTAAGGCTTAAACTTTTCCAGATGTAGAGGCCATAACCGGCAGTGAGGCGTGTATGAAATGTTTTTTATTTTTATTTATTATGAATTTCTGAGCTTAAAATCAATACACTATGCTAGCCCCATAGTATCTTTACATAATCACGACAGAAAAAGAGATATAACATTTTTAAATTATTAATTTTGTACACTTGAATACTATCCTCACTATAAGGTTATAATATACTTTGAAATAAACCTAAATATGTAATTTATATTTAACTGGCTTTTGCCCGCGACTTCGTCCTCTTAAGACTTGGTCTAAGACGTTGGTCTAAGACGGGGTGCGATTGAAAATCTCCCAATTCAATTAGAGTTACTCTTGCATTTATAACATATACCCATTCCCACGGGAATACTATATTTCCGGGATAAAAATTGTCTTGTGTTACTTCGGTGGGTTCCACCTATCTCTGTACCAAAAAATCATTCAAATCTGTTCAGTAGATCCTACTTACTTGACAATTATCGTCATATTTCGGACAATTCCACACTATCTTTAAAATTGTCTATGTGTTATTCTGATGCATAAGCTATATATGTATTCAAATTGAATTATCAGTTGCTTTAACGGTGAAGGAAAACATCGTGATAAAACCTGCATACCTGAGTTGTTAGGAATTTCTTAGGTGTGTAGTCCGCCTGCACTAGGCCAGCGTGGTGGACTATGGCCTAAAACCCTCTCGTTGGTAGAGGAGACCCGTGCTCAGCAGTGGGCGTATATGGGTTGATGAAGAAGAAGATAAGCTACATTATTGTAAACTTTCATTGAAATCCATTCGCTAGTTTTTGGGTGAAAGAGGACCATACATCCATACGAAGAAACTTTCGTATTTATAATTTTAGTAGGATTCTGTTAATAGTTCTCTTTCCCTCCCATACCGAATATATACTCAGCCTATCGCCGTCCCCTGCTGAACATAGGCCTGTCCAAGAAAGTGCCAACCATCCCGGTCTTGAGCAGCCCTCATCCATCCGTTACCCATACCAACCATTCAACCATTTCAATCGCAATTTAAATGTTTAGGATGATATAGAAGAGATCTCATCATCAACCCATATACGCCCACTGCTGAGCACGGGTCTCCTCCATCACTGAGAGGGGTTAGGCCATAGTCCACCACGCTGGCCTAGTGCGGGTTGGCGGACTACACACTTAAGAAATTCCTAAGAACTCTTAGGTGTGCAGGTTTCATCACGATGTTTTCCTTCACCGTTAAAGCAAGTGATAATTCAATGTGAATACACACATAACTTCGAAAAGTCAGAGGTGTGTGCCTGGGGTTCGAACCCGCGACTGCTGAGATTCTCGCCAGTCACTGCTTTAGAATAGATCTAATCCCTATTTGTTTGTTTGTTTTGACAATTGTACCGTTAAAAACGTGTTTACAATAACCTTAAGCGATTAATGACGAAAATATTTATTGACTTAATGACAGGTCCAAATCTGCAACGTTAGAAAGTAATTAAGAATGTAAACAATGTTATTTTTTGTTTTGTGTAAAAGATACTAAAGCGAAAGGCTGTGGGTTCGATCCCAGTATATACAGGGTGTATTTAGACCGTGATCAAAAACTGAGGCAGGTAATAGCGATAGTGATAACAAACCCCCTGGCATTAAAGAAAATCCCGACAAACAATAACATTTTTAAGGTTTTCCATACAAATCACATACTTTTAACACCGCTGGTTGTATGGAAATCGTCAAAATTTTTATTTTTTGTCGGGATTTTTAATATCGCCATTGAGTTTGTGATCACCCTCGCTATTACTTGCCTCAGTTTTCGATCACGGTCTAAATACACCCTGTATAAGTCTTTTTATCATTAGGAAATCTTAAAATTGGCAAGATCTTGCGAGATTATTATTCATAATTTGCGAGATCTCGCTTAAACCCAATTTTCGCTAGATTTAAATTTGATAATTAAAATATATGATCACGCTACGTCAATAGGAGTCCAGCAGCATTGTAAAATTCGTCACCGAGGATAAAATATTACTCGAATAATTATGACGTCATCAATTAAATGACTCGTTATCATAATTGCAGTGATAATTATTACTTATTTAGTAATTATTATTGTAATTGCATTCATATTAATTAAATTAATAGTTACATAGAAAAGTAATAATATGCAATTGCATTTTCTAATATATTTACTGAGACTCAATTAATTTAATAAGATTATCGGCTATATTTTCGAAGAGGTAGGCAATAGGTGTTTGTGGGCCTAAGAAATTTAGGTATGGCTTTTAAACCAACAAAATCGATCGATTTATTAAATCTATCGAATAAATAAATTGTTATACCAAGTCGTTTTATAATAAAATTACAAAAAAATTTAAGACTGTACTTTGGTATCAAATGAAAGATTTTTTTTTATTGTGGAAAATTTTTATTAGCTGTCAAACACACACACACCTCTGACTTTTCCAAGTTATGTGTGTATTTACAATGAATTAACAGTTTAACGGTGAAGGAAAACATCGTGGGAAAACCTCTACTCAAAAAAGTTCTTAGGAATTCGGTGTGTAGTCCGCCTGCACTAGGCCAGCGTGGTGGACTACGGCCTAAATCCTCTCAATGGTAGAGGAGGCCCGTGCCCAGCAGTGGGACGTATGTGGGCTGATGATGATTAGTTTAGAACAGTCTTTCCCAAAGTGGGCGATAACGCCCCCTTGTGGGCGCTGCAGGTCTCAAGGGGGGTGGTAAGAGACCCAGAAAGAAAATGGGGGCGTTGTGTAGAGGCCTGGGGGTGATTTGTAATTTTATTTAGCTAGGACGCCTCTTAGACAACGACTGCATGAGCTCTCGACTCTCAATAACAACTTGTGAACATCAACTAATTTGAATTAAAAGATTGCTCAAACTCGGTTCTATATTTCTCCTAGCGTGGTTCATATATCTGTCCTATTTTATTGAATATAGAAAAAATGAAAATCATGTCAATCGGTCGCTCCGTTTCGTAATGAAAGTAGATAGTAAAAGTTTCTTTTAGAATTCTCCGTTAATATACATATACAGATCACAATAATTAATTAATTTAATTTGAAGTTATAGTGGTTTTTAAATAGGTGTTTTCTCAAAGTGGGCAGTAGACAAAATAAGCAAAGGCCTAATAATTAAGACCAAATTGTAAGTCATTAATTAATGTGATTATTACGCAAATGAAAGTCATTTATATAAAGATATCTTAAAAGAAATTCATTTTAATATTTTAATTATTTTTATTATGATTAAATTGTTAAATATTTAAGGAGAAAAATAATAAGTACTTATTTATTTGTTGACCACTTAACATCAGGTGGCTCACTGGCTCGTTTGCCTCCTTTCCCTAAAAAAAAAAACAAAAAAAAAATTGTAGTTCTAAGACCAAGTCTTGTGTCGTGTATCAGAAACTACCAGAGCTTTTCTCTCAACACCCAGACGCGAAACAAATATCAGTGGAACACACAAACATTTGTCTCTGCGGGGATCGAACCCGCGGCCTCTCGTTTCGCAAGCTGGTGTCTAGACAACTGCGCCACGGGGGCTGGGTATGATGATGATGTCTTCGTTATCCTGGTTCTGTGGTACGATCCTGGGATACAGTCATCAATTTCCCAGTGACGGCTGGAACGTCCCCTGGGCTACTGAAGACTGTTACCCTAAGATCACGTATCTTCAGATCTTCAAAGACTACTTCCAAAGAAGCCGAACAGTCTTGACTTAAAAAACCCGAATAGTCTTCAAGCTTTAAATGTTTAACAAACGTAATTTGTTTGAATTTATGACACACAAGATTTCATTTTAGTGTCAGAATAATACAGGGTGTATTCAGACCGTGATCGGTAACTAAGGCAGGTAATAGCTGCGGTGATCACAAAAATATTGGCGTTAAAAATAACGACAAAAAAAATATAAATTTTGACGTTTTCCTAAAAAACAAATTTCGATCACGGTCTGAATACACTCAGTAAAGGATTCTCTCAATTTCCTAGAATCTTCTGGATTCTTCTAGAACCTTCTAGATGTAAAATCTCACAATACTACTTAGTGAAGAAGCTTTATGAGGCAAATCATTTAAAGCTTAATCACCAAATGATTCTTTGAGATATCTTCTTTGTCTTCTATCCTCGAGTAGTAGCTGTATAAATGTATTTAATTTATTTATTTAGTTAGTACGGTTACACCAATTACTAATTAAACAAAACTATACAATATAAAAACATCTTAAAATAAAGAAAACAAAAACACAAAACTGCGAAAGAAGAGTTAATTAACATTATATAAAATTCAATTTATATTATTATGCAATATTGTATATGTTTCGAATTTGAACCTGTGACCGTCTAGGATATACATAAATAAACCAACGGTCACATGCTGATCCCACACTAAGTTAGAAGTCTTGTGTCGTGGGTATCAGAAACTACGAGAGACTTTACTTTCACAAACATGACACAAATATTAGTGGATCACACAAACATTAGTCTCTGCGGGGATCGAGAGCTCTCGTTTCACAAGCTGCTGTCTAGACAACTGCGACATGACTGTCAATATATTTATACTTTTCAAAAAACACAGCCATAAAATCAGTTTTGTGTATTACAACGAGAAATTACTCACAAACGCAAAATATTAGTGGATCACACAATCTCTGCGGGGATCGAATCCGCGGCCTCTCGTTTCTCAAGCCGACTTCTGCACCAGTAAAGATACTTCCAAAAAGGCCAAAAGCCCAGTTTGCCTTACAAAGCTTTTAATGGTTATTTAAAAAAAGCAATTTGCCATATAAAATAAATAAATACACCCAACAGTCACACACACAGTCCTGACCCCACACTAAGATACAAGTCTTGTGTCGTCTGTATCAGAAACTACGAGAGACTTTACTCTCACAAACACTCAGACCCGAAATATTAGTGGATCACACAAACATTTGTCTCTGCGGGGATCGAACCCGCGGCCGCTCGTTTCGCAAGCTGGTGTCTAGCCAACTGCGGCATGGGGCTGTCAAAAAATGAGAATATCCTGACACAACAAACGATAGATATCACTCAATTAACGTGCAACGCTTTTCGGCTTCTGTGGAGGTACCGATACTAACACTTACCTATGAGAAATGACACAATTGTTTTCCTAAATATCTTTTATATTTACATATAGTACCGTTATCTTCATGCGGTCAGATAATTGTGTACAGTATGTTGTACTATAGAATATATCGACCTATGCATAGAATTCTACTACTATTATAAAGGCGAAAGTTTGCAAGTATGGATGTATGGATGTATGGATGTTTGTTACTCTTTCACGTAAAAACTACTGAATGGATTTGAATGAAACTTTACCACAATATAGCTTATACATCAGAATAACACATAGGATAGTTTTTATCTCGGAAAATTAAGTATTCCCGTGGGAATGGGTATTTTGTGATCTACCAAAGCGATTTGAATGATTTTTGGTATAGAGGTAGGTAGGCTCACAGAATTAACATGGGATAATAATATCCTGGAATATGTAATCCCGTGGGATAAACATGTTACAAATGCAAAAATCTCTCTGCACTTAGCCCTAGAGTCTACGCGGACGGAGTCGCGGGCAAATGCTAGTAAGGTAATATTTGCAAAATCTCAACTTCTCTTTCTCAGCGATTTAAACTTAATTGGGCACAAAATTATCAGTTACTTTTTATGTTCTTCAAACAACAACAAAATTTATGATTATTATTACTTCACTAGTGCAATATATAAACAATTTTAACTCTATTATAGACATAAAAAGAACTTTGGTGTCATAAGTAACCTTATTCTATGCATAGGTCGAAATAAAAAAATACACCCAACAGTCCAGACCCCACACTAAGATACGAGTCTTGTGTCGTGGGTATCAGAAACTACGAGAGACTTTACTCTCAGAAACACTTAGACCTGAAACAAATATTTGTGGATCACACAAACATTTGTCTCGGCGCGAGGTTATTTTATGAGTTGGCCTAGTGCAGGCGGACTACACACCTAAGAAATTCCCAAATCGTTTAGTTGTGCAGGTTTCATCACGATGTCTTCCTTCACCGTTAAAGCCAGTGATAGTTCATCGTGAAACACACATATCTCGGAAAAGTCAGAAGTGTGTGCCTGCGGTTCGACGATTGAGATTCTCGACCTCGTGTCTAAACCTCGAGGCCATCACTGCTTCAATATAAAATGGGACCAATCTAGAAGGATCAGCTTTTAAATAAAAAAATATCAGAATTGGTCCACCTATTCGAAAATTCTGATGTAACAAACATAAAAAAAAAACCAACGAATTGATAACCCTTTTTTTAAAGACGTTAAAAAACAGGGATTTGCTTTTCAATGTACATGACCTCGCCGAGGTAAGAACCTCCTGTACAGTATTATCGTTAGCATATCATTTAACCACAAAACCATAATGATATTTTAATATCAAATACAATCAATTTCATTTCATAATATAACTTAACGCGGTTTCCGATAACGGGTGGGTAGAGTTTGAAATGTCCATATTTTAAATTTATTTATAGTAATAAATACACCCAAGCAGTGATGGCCTCGAGGTTTAGGCGCACGGTCGAGAATCTCGGCGGTCGCGGGTTCGAACCCCAGGCACACACCTCTGACTTTTCGAAATTATGTGTGTATTCACATTGAATTATCACTTGCTTTAACGGTGAAGGAAAACATCGTGATGAAACTTGCACACCTAAGAGTTCTTAGGAATTTCTTAGGTGTGTAGTCCGCCAACCCGCACTAGGCCAGCGTGGCGGACTATGGCCTAAACCCTCTCAATGGTAGAGGAGACCCGTGCTCATCAGTGGGCGTATATGGGTTGATGAAGAAGAATAAATACACCCAACAGTCACACACATAGTCCTGACCCCACACTAAGATACGAGTCTTGTGTCGTGTATCAGAAACTACGAGAGACTTTTCGGTCTCACAAACACACATACCCGAAGCAAATTCTTACAAGTTCAATAAGTTCTTGAAATGAAATTAAATAATATTTATTGAATCTATAAATACATCACTTAGATTCAGTAATTTCAAAATGTACCACCCTGTTCGTTTGTCATCACTAGAGAAGAACGCGCGAGAAACTCTAGTGTTGCTCTTTTACAATCAACAGATAGTTTACAATATCGATACAAAGATTTAATTTCCCGAATTATCATCATCAACCCTTATCCGTCCCACTGCTGGGCACGGGTCTCCTCTACCATTAAGAGGGTTTAGGCCATAGTCCACCACGCTGGCCTAGTGCAGGCGGACTACACACCTAAGAAATTCCTAAGAACTTTTAGGTGTGCAGGTTTCATCACGATGTTTTCCTTCACCTTTAAAGAAAGTGATAATTCAATGTGAATACACACATAACTTCGAAAAGTCAGAGGTGTGTGCCTGGGGTTCGAACCCGCGACCGCCGAGATTCTCGACCGCGCGTCCAAACCTCGAGGCCATCACTACCATTTCCCGAATTAAAGCAGCTCATTAATACAATATCAGAATGCTGTATTGCATGTGATAATAGCACTTATGTCAATAAATAGAAATTACTAAAAAAAAATAAGTCTAGGTTTTATCACGATGTTTTCCTTCACCGTTAAAGTACGCAATAATTCTTTGTGTAAACATAACTTAAAAGTCAGAGGTGTGACCCTGGGGTTCCTCAACCTCAAAGCAAAGACGTCTTTACTAAATAAGTATAATGAATTTAAATAAAATTGACATATCATATCCTATTTGTAAATATAAAAGACAATACTCACGCTTATACGAACGGAAGGATAGACAGAGATCTTTTCTTTCTTGATTTAATAATGGCGAGCCTATTGCCGTTTTTCAGACAATTCCACACTCCAAACATAGAATTTTTAAACGAAAAACACTGTCTTAGTACCCGGGACTTTAGACCGTATCACACGCTTACACTACTAGAGAAAGACAAAATTAAGTTTTTAGACCAATAACAGTACTTCCATAGGAGTCCAAAAGCCCTTGCCTTATAAAATAATAATCTTCAAATGTTTAATAAAAGCGATTTGCCATATAAATGAGAATATCCCGACACAATAAATTATAAACTGGACATTACAGAATTAACGTGCAACGCTTGTGGGCTTCTATAGAACTACCGCCAATGGTCTAAAAGACTTAATTGTATTTCTAACTTATAGTATGAGACCAGTATATTGGGTTCGAATCCCCGTTGGTCACTCTATCGCAAAACTGAAACAACTGATTCCAATTCCGTACTTAATGTATTTATTAAACAATTTTTGATGGAGTCAGCTGTTTTTGAAGTTCCGCGTTTGGACGATTGTAAAAATTTTGTAATGGTCACGATCTTGTATGAGAATATTGAATTGTTTGTTTTTCAAATCCTCCTTTATATCTTTCTGATGATTTTGGTTAAAAACAAAACAAACATACCTCACGCCTATATTCCTCGAAAGGGTAATCGAAGATGCATTTCTGCACCCACATCGCCAGTTATGTATCAGTCCCACGTAATAGGGGGCGAGTCTTTTGCCGTTTTTCGGGCACATTTCCAGACTCCGTGCTGCTACTGAGAATTTCCTAATGGAAAAACCCAATAACACTTTGTCCGACCCGGGAATCGAACCCAGGACCTCTAGATCGCGCGGCACATACTTGTACTGCGAGACCACGAGCCAATCCACGATCTTGGTAGATGATGACAAATAAGGTTCCCTTAGATTGTGTGAGCTTCACTCGGCGTCAATACTGTGCGTGCTGTTGGTCCTGGAGCACATGAGTTATAGAATTTTTAATGAGGATATTCTTACTAGCACAGATTATGGTAATAATGAATACCCCCAACAGTCACGTACATAGTCCTGACCCCACAGTAAGATACGAGTCTTGTGTCGTGGGGATCAGAAACTACGAGAGACTTTTCGGTCTCACAAACACCCAGACCCGAAACAAATATTTGTGGATCACACAAACATTTGTCTCGGTGCGGGATCGAACCCGCGGCCGCTCGTTTCGCAAGCTGGTGTCTAGCCAACTGCGCCACGGGGCTGTCAAAATAAAAAACGAAACATACTGTCCCCTATTATTCAGAACTTAGCCATCATTCACGTACCACTGCTGGGCTCGGGACTACTCTACCATTTAAAGGGTTCAGACCTATGGAGAATACTTTTCGTTAAAATAACAAGAAATTACCCTCAAATGACCATTATATATTTTTTGTGACATTGAAAAGGTAGATTATTTTCTAGGGCCCTTTACAAGCTAAGTAACAATTTTTTATGATCGTACATAAAAATTGAGAAAGTAATCTGTCGAATTATGCGTTATAAAACATTTGATTAACTTTTAATTAATTATGTTCTGCCTACATCTTATGGGGATAAACGTGATGTATATTCAAAGTAATTGGCAATATCTTATTGAGGTCGCCATAACAATACTCAAAGAATATGAAGGCTACATAAACGCTGAATTTGCAAAAATATACTAATATTGTAAAGCTGAAGAGTTTGTTCGTTCAAACGCGCCAATCTCAGGAACTACTGGTCCAATTTGAGAAATTCTTTCAGTGTTAGATAGCACATTTATCGAGGAAGGCTATAGGCTATATATCATCACGCTACGTCCAATAGGAGTGGAGTAGGAAGCAAAAATGTAACTCGTGATTAATAATTTCTTGAATACAGTTTCGCGTTCAATACCTAATTTGCTTATAAATATAATTTTCTCACGAATTGTTTTGTAATAAAATAAACATGTCTTCCTCGTTGCTTTCGTTGCAATAATAAGCACGTGCGATCTTGAAGCTCAAGGTTTGATTCTCTGATCGGTGAAATTTTACTTTTAGCTATGACGTGTCATCAAATAATTAACGCTTATTGATTTTATGTAACAAAAATTAAACTAAATGGTATTAAGTAACATCACTACATAGTATAAAACAAAGTCGCTTTCTCTGTCCCTATGTCCCTTTGTATGCTTAAATCTTTGAAACTACGCAACGGATTTTGATGCAATTTTTTTTAATAGATAGAGTGATTGAAGAGGAAGGTTTATATGTATGATAACATCCATTAAATATTAGCAATTTACCGTGCGAAGCCGGGGCGGGTCGCTAGTACTAGATATTTGTAACTAGTAGGTTCTCGTTAATGCATTTATGATACAGATGAAGATCTGTATCTGAGTGGCATTGGTTTGCTATCTTTAATCTAATTGAAAAACCCACCAACACTTTGCTCTACACAGGAATCGAAACCAAAACCTCTACTAATGTCCCTGAAAAAATTCCCTGAAAAAATTACAACAACCAGGCTGATATATTTTTTCCTCAAAACATCTTCTCATATTTTTCAATCAAATTCTGTTTGACCAATTACGCAACCAAGCCGATGAATAAAGACATCTCCTTTTTCCCCATCAGGTCGGCTTCAAAGGCTACGGTCTCACCCCCGACCAGCTGTCTATCTCCGGAGACTTCACCTACAGTGATGGGAAGACGTACAGCATCACCCACGGGTCGGTGATCATCGCTGCCATCACCTCCTGCACCAACACGTCCAACCCCAGCGTCATGCTCGGAGCTGGTGAGGATATAGTAGATTTATCATCAGGATAGGTGATGAGAGATCGACCCTTGGTTAATTAAAAAAAAGTCTTCCAAAACTATTTTTAAAACAAAGAAACAAGCTCCAAAAATTAAAAAAAAACAACAAAGTCAACGTCAAATTTTCATTATTCAAATAGACTTTTGAATCGTAATTTTAACACTATTTTTAAAACTAGTAACTGAATAATAAACTTTTCTCTTAATCAATATGTAGGTACGGTCTTTGTTATTACCCTTTCTGGTAATAATATAATGTAGTTAAAATCATTCATATTTCTGGAGTCAGTACTGTGGCCTAAACCCTCTCAATGGTAGAGGAGACCCGTGCCCAGTAGTGAAACGTATATGGATTGATAATATGATAAATAACATAAATCTTCTTTTTCCTTCTGTACCAAGATACTTGCAAAATCTACCAACAGTCGGATGACTTGTATTATTTCCAGGTCTTCTGGCAAAGAAAGCGGTAGAGAACGGTCTCTCCGTTCTTCCGTACATCAAGACATCTTTATCACCAGGATCTGGAGTCGTCACTTATTACCTGAGGGTAAGAAATTGAAATTTTTATACAGGTGTAATTTGATTTAACGGTGAAGGAAAACATCGTGATGAAACCTGCACACCTAAGAGTTCTTAGGAATTTCTTAGGTGTGTAGTCCGCCAACCCACACTAGGCCAGCGTGGTGGACTATGGCCTAAACCCTCTCAATGGTAGAGGAGACCCGTGCTCAGCAGTGGGCGTATATGGGTTGATGAAGAAGAAGAAGAAGAAGATACAGATGTATTCAGACCGTGATCGGAAACTAAGGCAGGTGATAGCTGCGGTGATCACAAAGGCATTGGTGTTAAAAAGATGCTGATATGAAATAAAATATTTGACGTTTTTCGTACAAACCACATACATTTAATGCATAGAATTATATGGAAAACGTAAAAAATTTTTTTTTTCGAAATTTTTTATCGCCATTATTTTTTATCACCACAGCTATTTCTTCCCTCAGTTTCCGATCACGGTCTGAATGTATATAATTTATTTTTATTGCTTTTACACTTAAAAATAAAAATTAGAACAAAACTTAGTTCTGTATTTGCTTTTGTGAGTAAACATTGGAAAAATAAAATTTAATGAAAATGCACAAAAAATTGGCATAGAGACGATTTCTTATAAAATAAAAGCAATTGTTTTTGATTTAATATCACTTTTTTTATACATACATACCTCACGCCTATATTCCCCGAAGGGGTAGGCAGAGATGCATTTCTGCCCCCACATTTCGCCAGGTATCAGTCCCACGTAATAAGGGGTGAGCCTATTGCCGTTTTTCGGACACAATTCCAGACTCGGTGCTGCTACTGAGAATTTCCTAATGGAAAAACCCAATAACACTTTGCCCGACCCGGGAATCGAACCCAGGACCTCTAGATCGCACGGCACATACTTGTACCGCGAGACCACGAGGCAGTCGCTGTTTTTTTATGCATGTGTGCACAAAATATGTTAACCAGAAACCATGTGGCAAAAATTTACCTGTAACATACAAAACTTGTGTGTTATTGTGCGGCCACAGCTATGTGACTATCTGGTATATTTATACAGGGTGTATTTAGACCGTGATCGAAAACTGAGGCAGGTAATAGCGAGGGTGATCACAAACCCAGTGGCGATATTAAAAATCCCAACAAAAAATAAAATTTTTGACGCTTTCCATACAACCATCGGTGTTAAAAGTGTGTGGTTTGTATGGAAACCCTCAAAAATTTTATTTTTTGTCGGGATTTTCTTTAATGCCAGGGGGTTTGTAATAACTATCGCTATTACCTGCCTCAGTTTTCGATCACGGTCTAAATACACCCTGTATATTTTATTTATTCCACTCTAATCTTGTAATATTTCCTTCCCAGGAGTCAGGAGTGATACCCTACTTGGAGAAACTTGGCTTCGACATCGTGGGATACGGATGTATGACTTGCATTGGCAACTCTGGACCGATAGACGACAATATTGCCAACATTATAGAAAAGGTAATCCATACTTTAATAAGAAACCAGCAGCTGAAAGTTTTTAGGAATTTCTTAGGTATGTCACTAGCTTTAACGGTGAAGGGAAACATCGTGATGAAACCTGGATACTTAAAAAGTTGCTAGGAATATCTTAGGTGTGTAGTCCGCACTAGGCCAGCGTGGTGGGCTAAGGCTTAAACCCTCTCTGTTGTAAAGCAGGCCTGTGATAATGATGATGAAGACGACGACAACGACGACGACGATGATTGTTATTTTAGGGGTGTTGATGATAATGATGATGGTGATGATAGTGATGATGATGATGATGAAGTCAAAGTCAAATAATCTTTTTTCAATTAGACATTCACAAGTACTTTTGAGTCGTCATTATATATATGTTTTAAAGCTAATGACGACGACAATGAAAATAATGATAGTGATAATTATGATATCGACAATGATAATTAAATATCCCGTACATTCATCCCCCTTCCATCTTCTAGAACGGTCTAGTCTGTTGCGGGGTCCTGTCAGGCAACAGAAACTTCGAGGGTCGCATTCACCCCAACACCCGGGCCAATTACCTGGCTTCCCCACTGCTGGTCATAGCGTACGCGCTGGCCGGGACCGTGGACATAGACTTCGAGAAACAGCCGCTTGGTGAGTGGAGATATAGGTAGAATATACTTTTAACCCCACACTAGCGTAAGGTTCCAATAAAATTGTTTTAAAAATATAATTAAACTAGCGACCCGCCCCGGCTTCGCACGGGTGAAATGCTGATGTTTAATGGATGTTATCATACATATAAACCTTCCTCTTCAATCACTCTATCTATTAAAAAAAAACGCATCAAAATCCGTTGCGTAGTTTCAAAGATTTAAGCATACAAAGGGACATAGGGACAGAGAAAGCGACTTTGTTTTATACTATGTAGTGAAGTAGGGTTTTACGGCTTTTTTAGTAGGAAAATGATGCAAGTAGGTTATAATTATATGCGGCACTGAGAGATAGGATCATTCTGGACCGGACGATTGAATTGTACGGGACGAAATATGTTATGAAAAGATTACATGTTTAACCGTCCGGTCAATGACCGGGTACCCGGGTATCCATTTTAACTTTGCAGTTAGAATTTAATAACTTTTTCTTAAAAAAAATACAAAACCTTCTGGATCCCCAAAATTTAAGTAGTTTTAAACCCCATTCTTGTTAAAAATTATTATAATTAATTATATAATAATAGTAATTAACTACCAAACTTGACACCTCCTTCGTTCAATGACCAGGCACCCGGGTACCCACTGAAAGTATTACGCATGAACGTCGGTAATACTCGCTAAAAAAACTAATTGTTTAAGGTATTTTTGTAATTTAACTTTAAAAATAATTAAAAAATTATATAGTTTATAATTTATTTTATTTAAATAATTTTTTTTATTAGCAATAGCAAAAATAGTAAGTAAAAAGCACATAATTCCCGTCATATTTTATTAGTCTAAATTTCTTTTATTATATATTTATTTATATTGTATACTTTTTATAATGATACACTGCTAAACGGAAATAAAAGTAAATTTTATCATGACGTTCATTCCAACCCATGTTCATCAGAAATAAGGTTTTTCATACTGAACATATTTTTCTAGTTTTCGCGACGTTTCTTTTTTTAATTGTCTTAAAAATACTGGGACCTTGATTATTTACTTGTTATAGTTTACACATATGGATTGATAGCTTGGCCAGGAAAAGATTCAATCGCCACTTTTGTTTATAAATGCCTCAAAATTTGAGGATTCTTCGAACGATTTATAACGAAAGGAGTACGCAGTTGTTTGCCCAATAGCCGAAAAATAATCGTCGCTCATGCCATTTTTAACAGGCATTTATGATTTTCATCATATAGAAGATATGGTGAAAGTCAGGCGACATCGAGAATATTATAGAGATATGCTAGAAGCCATCTATGTGTTGTAGTATATCAACCAAGCATTTTCTCCATAGTGTCCACTCCAGCTTTTGACCAGTCACAAAATTCAATAATTGCGGGTTGTTTCTTTGCACCAATACTAATTTTTGCTCCGTGATGCATTGAAGATAATATAATTATTGCCTTTTTGGAACATAACTGCACATAGTTATGTTTTTTATGAACTTTAAACGCAGTCGATAATGGCCTCTCGCGTTTTCGATTAAGCTATTGCTGGTGGAATAAATGCCTTATTTTTCTCCAAAATGCTGACAGTCGTCAAGATTCACGATAGTAAACATTGTACCAATGGAAGAGTAAGAAAATAATTATCCAATAATAATGGTATCAACTCGTAATGTTCCTTCTTGATTCTTGATACGGAGCCACCAAGACTGAAAATTTTTACCAACATTTTTTCACGTTACGTATTTATTAATATATGTATACCTTTTTTTATTTTTACAGCAGATTTTGAACGTGATTGGCAATAAGATAAGGTAGTCACGACATATAACGTCTGTTCATTGGGATTCTAAAATTATTGTTTAGGCTAAAGGGCCGATTACTCCCAAATAGGCCCCTGAAAGGTCTAGAACCTTCTATGGGGCGTATAAACTGTATATAATGTTCATAGTTATTTCATATGCCACGTAGATAGCTTACTAATAACTTATCTACTGTCACCTTATATGTGGGTACCCGGGTACCCGGTTATTGAACGAATGCTGAAAGTTTGGTCATTGACCGGAAGGTTAAACAGTATAAAAGATTGGAAAAAAGAATATAGCAAGTTTGGATTCTCATTATTGGCAAGTGTTTCTCACACTAGGATACAGAGTGTATTCAGACCGTGATCGGAAACTAAGGTGGGTAATAGACAAGGACATTACAAACCGCATGGCATTATAGATATAGAAAATTTTGACGAAAAAAAAAAGAAAAAGACGTTTTCTTAACAGCTATAAGTAAAAAATTATGTGGTTTGTGTGAAAAACGTAAAAAAAAACTTTTTTGTCGTTTTTTTTTAACGCAAATGCGTTTGTAATCCACGTCGCTATTATTGCATTAGTTTCCGATAACGGTACGAATACACCTGTGTAGTCGTGACCCCACATTAGGATGCAAGTGTTGTTTCAGATATTACTACATATATATTTATATAACCTCACGCCTCTATTCCCCGAAGGGGTAGGCATAGATGCATTTCTGCGCCCCAATTTCGCCAGGTATCAGTCCCACGTAATAGGAGGCGAGCCTATTGCCGTTTTTCGAGCACTTTTCCAGACTCCGTGCTGCTACTGAGAATTTCCTGATGGAAACCCAATAACACTTTGCCCGACCCGGAAATCGAACCCGGGACCTCTAGATCGCACGGCACATACTTGTACCGCGAGACCACGAGGCAGTTGTCAATGATGATGATGAAAACTTATGCTGTTGGTTCCAGGTAAGAGGGCTGATGGGAGTGAAGTGTTCCTCCGTGATATCTGGCCCACCAGATCCGAGATCCAGGATGTGGAGGACAAATACGTCATTCCAGGAATGTTTAAGGAGGTAAAAACATTTACAGGTATCTATAGCTAACCCTTTTAATAGTAGAGGAGGCCTAGCAGTGGGACGAAGATGAGATGATGTTCAATTTTGTCTGTGTTATTTTAGTTTTAAATTTCTTTTTCTTATACAGAGTGTATTTAGACCGTGATCGAAAACTGAGGCAGGTAAAAGCGAGGGTGATCACAAACCCAGTGGCGATATTGAAAATTCCGACAAAAAATAAAAATTTTGACGTTTTCCATACAACCATCGGTGTTAAAAGTATGTGGTTTGTATGGAAAACCTCAAAATTTTTATTTTTTGTCGGGATTTTCTTTAATGCCAGGGGGTTTGTAATCACTATCGCTATTACCTGCCTCAGTTTTCGACCACGGTCTAAATACACCCTGTGTAGTTACTTCTGCAATGAAGAGTAACACGGGCAACGCCTCATTGTAATTCACTGGTGCCAGTGGTCCCAGAATTTTCTAAAACACTTAAGTTTTATTTCAATAAATAATATTATTTTTAGTATGTAAACTAGCCCTAGTGTTTTCTATGACATTGTTTAAATTTCAATAAACTATTTTTTTTATCTATAACGAAATGCACCTTTGATCAAGCAAGGGTAAAGTGCAATACACAAAAATTGGAATGGCCTAGAATTTCTTATATGTGTGTAGTCCGCCCACACATCAGCGTGGTGTACTAACTAACCCCTCTCAGATGTAGAGAAGGCATTCAGAGGGTTTCATCATCATCTTGTTCTGTTCCTAATTTCATTAAGGGTCGAGACTAGAGATGAAACGGATATCCGGTAACTATCCGGTATCCGGCCTATCCGGCGGCCTTCATACTATCCGGCCGAATACCGGATAGTTACTATTGGGCCGGATATGTATACGGCCGATTTAAAACAAAATTTGGATAAAAAATAAATATATTTTTAAGTAATTATTTGCTTTATTTGGTTATACTTAGGTGAAGAATTAGTATTACTTAAGGAACATAATTAGTTCTTGTTTTAAATTTTTAATCACACAATAGTAAATGAATACAATAGAAAAATAAATAATTAAAAAAAAAATACAAAAAAATTATTAGTATTTAGTACTCATACTGCACTTATGGCAAATTATGGTGAATAAATACTAATTTCTCTGCATTAAGAGGTAGCAAGCGGTTTCGCTTCTCTTCATAAATAAGGCCAGCTTCAGAAAAAAGTCTTTAGCTGTACACACTGCTGCAAGATGCTGAAAAATAGATCTTGGCAAACTATGTTACATTTGGGTATTGTTTGCCATTAGCTGCCTACCAAGAATAAGGGTCACGATTGCGATCAATTCCCACTGACTTGAGATAAAAATCCAACAGTGCATTGATAAAAAGTTCACGTATGTGCGATGCACCAAACGGCTAAGTTCGGCCGAATATCCGGTATCGGGTATCCGGTATCCGGCCAAACCACTATCCGTTTCATCTCTAGTCGAGACCAATTTCATGTAAGTTTTATCCTTCCACACATCCCTATCATGTTTTCATTCACCCCTTTCTCTTTCATATATTCTCTCAAAATCTCTTCGAAGTCAATCTTTTTTTTGGCCTTCCTTCCTTTTACTTTCATATTCGTAACCTAACTGCATATGAAAGTTTCATCCCTTCTCATATGTCCATACCACGACAGATGGTTTCTTTTCATCTTTTATTTCACAGCAGTAAGACGTAGCAGTAGGCCTTGAGGTTTGGGCGCGTGGTCGAGAATCTCGACGGTCGCGGGTTCGAACCCCAGGCACACACCTCTGACTTTTCGAAGTTATGTGTGCATTCACATTGAATTATCACTTGCTTTAACGGTGAAGGAAAACATCGTGATGAAACCTGCACACCTAAGAGTTCTTAGGAATTTCTTAGGTGTGTAGTCCGCCAACCCGCACTAGGCCAGCGTGATGGACTATGGCCTAAACCCTCTCAATGGTAGAGGAGACCCGTGCTCAGCAGTGGGCGTATATGGGTTGATGAAGAAGAAGAAGTAAGACGTATGATGATGATAATTTTTCTTGCAGGTATATGAGAAAATTGAGCTAGGGTCTCCGTCGTGGCAATCTCTCACAGTGCCCCAAGGAAAACTATACGGTTGGGACCCCAACTCTACATATATTAAGAAACCACCGTTCTTCGATGGAATGAGTAGGGTGAGATATATATTATGTACAGTATAACATATGGTAGCAGTGATATTTCCCTATTCTTGTCTCTTGCCAATAATTCATAATTATAAAAATCAGCTTTGAAAAGAGACTTTTTATTTAAACTCAATTTTATTTCTTTTTTGTTAGGAAGTCTTATTTAAATTTATTATATTATACAAGTTTTAAATGAATAACACGAATTTCCGAAACGAAACGATTGATTTCTACACTAAAGTCTTGTTTACAAGCCACATATTTCTTACATGCAGGGATTTCCACAATGATTTAAAAACGCCACAGATCCCTTACATTCAGAGATTACAAACTGTCATTTACAATACAACAGACTCCTTACATTCAGAGATTACAAACTGACATTTACAATACCACAGATCCCTTACGTTCAAAGATTACAAACTGACATTTACAACACCACAGACCCCTTCCCTTCAGAGATTACAACCCACCATTTCCACAGACTCCTCACACACAGAGATTAAAACCTCAAATCTGACATTTGACAACACCAGGAGTTGCCACAGACTCCTTAAATTCAGATATTTCAACCCATCATTTAACAATGTCAGGAGCTGCCGCAGATAAAGAGCGTGGTGGATGCTCGTTGTCTCCTCTTGCTGGGCGACTCGGTGACCACCGACCACATCTCGCCGGCGGGCTCCATCGCGAGGAACTCGCCCGCCGCCAGATACCTCGCCGCCAGGGGGTGAGACTGGGGTTTGGGGGAAGAGGGAATGGAGAGCGTGAGTTGGTGAATGAGTGATTTTGAATGGGTGGATAAATGAATAAGCAAATGAACGAACGAATGAATGGATGAATGGATGAACGTATGAGTGAATGAGCGAATGGCCATCTATTTGTATGCCATACATTCATCTATATGAAAGAATGGATGAACGTATGTATGAATGAACGAAAGGGTGGATAAATGAATGAATGATATTAAGATATATGAAGTATGTGAAAGTGAGCGTATGCATTAGACCTAAAGAATGAATAAAGGAAAGAATAAACGAATGACAAAAGGAGTGAATGAATGAAAGAAGGAAGGAATAAGACAAGTGAACCAAGAACTGAATGAATCTATAAATAAAAGTGAGGAAATCATATACTTTACTTGTAATGACTGGTCCTTTCATACCTGCAGCCTGACCCCGCGCGAGTTCAACTCGTACGGGTCCCGGCGCGGGAACGACGCGGTCATGTCGCGCGGCACGTTCGCCAACATCCGGCTCGCCAACAAGCTGGCGCCGGGGGCCGGGCCCAGCACCGCGCACCAGCCCAGCGGTGACGTCATGCACGTCGCCGACGCGGCCGAGAGGTGAGGGGGGAAGATTGTATTAAAAATAGTGTTCAAATGACGATTCAAAAGTACTTGTAAATTACTTGACTTTGACTAAGAGGCCAAGTATACCCCTCCTATACGCAGCAATGGGAGTAAGTGCCTATAAATACTTTTCCCCTTGAGAGAAAATAAATTTTGATAAATACGAATATCTCCAACATAAAACTCGAGGCCGTCGCTGTTTGGAAACTCATTTGTCTAAGATCTTCATACTTTCACTCCCCAGGTACGCAGCAGAAAACGTGCCTCTTATAGCGATAGTGGGTAAGGATTACGGCTCAGGGTCGAGCAGGGATTGGGCCGCCAAAGGACCTTATTTACTGGTAAGTGACCTTAGGGTCCATATTAACATTCCATCACTTGCGCGATTTGAGGATTTTTTTACTGATTTTTGACCGAAAAAATGACTTATAATTTTTGTGGTTACTCATTCCCCTGTCTCAGTATGTATATAGGCGAGGCCTATGTCCAACTGTGGACGTGGAAGGCTGTTGATGATGATGATGATGTCTCAGTATCTTAAAGTTATTTTTAAGTTCTTTAAGGAAACTTGAAAGAACTAAGTCTAGCAGATGAGGATGTACAGAAATTATAACTTTTTATTTCGGTAAAAAATGAGTGATGGCGGGTTATGATACCTCCAAAGACATCTAGAGTGGAATAATGAATTATCAATTGCTTTAACGGTGAAGGAAAATATCGTGATGGAACCTGCACACCTAAAAGTTCTTAGTAATTTCTTAGGTGTGTAGTCCGCCTGCACTAGGCCAGCGTGGCGGACTAACTAAACCCTCTCGATGGTAGAGGCGGTCCGTGCCCAGTGGGACGTTTATAGGGCGATGATGATGATGACTTTCTCGGCGAAGAAAAACGTGGTGATGAAGCCTGCACACCTAATATTCCTTTAGATCTTTAATCTGATCAGCGTGGAGGACCAACCATCTTATTTGTAGACGATCCGAGTATAGATCGAATATATGGACTGATACACCTAATGAAACAAATCAGTACATATACTTGACAGCCCCGTGGCGCAGTTGGCTAGACACCAGCTTGCGAAACGAGCGGCCGCGGGTTCGATCCCCGCAGAGACTAATGTTTGTGTGATCCACTAATATTTGTTTCGGGTCTGAGTGTTTGTGAGACCGAAAAGTCTCTCGTAGTTTCTGATACCCACGACACAAGACTCGTATCTTAGTGTGGGGTCAGGACTATGTGTGTGACTGTTGGGTGTATTTATTTATTTATTTATTTATTTACTTATCAGCCGAAAATAAATCCCATTTTGACACATTCTCTATCGCTGCTCCGCTCCTATTGGTCGTATTGATATAGGCTATATATCAATAGCCTTCAAATAGCCTTCGTCGATAAATGTGCTATCTAACAGTGAAAGAATTTCTCAAATCGGACCAGTAGTTCCTGAGATCTTCGCGTCAAAACAAACAAACTCTACAGCTTTATAATATTAAAAGATGTATTCACGTTGAATTATCACTTGCTTTAACGGTGAAGGAAAACATCGTGATGAAACCTGCACACCTAAAAGTTCTAAGGAATTTGTTAGGTGTGTAGTCCGCCTGCACTAGGCCAGCGTGGTGGACTATGGCCTAACCCCTCTCAGTGATAGAGGAGGCCCGTGCTCAGCAGTGGGCGAATATGGGTTGATGAAGAAGATAGATTAACAGAAATATTTTTCGCCTAGCGATCCCCATGTCACTCCCCTTCCTCCCTGCAGGGCATCAAAGCCGTCATAGCGGAATCTTTCGAGAGGATCCACCGGTCCAACCTAGTGGGGATGGGCGTCATCCCCCTGCAGTTCCTGGACGGGCAGGGGGCGGACTCCCTGGGACTCAACGGCACGGAACGGTACACCATCGTAGTGCCAGAGGACATCGCGCCAGGGGATATACTCACTGTGCAGGTATAGTGACGAGAGTTGTGGTGATGGTGGTGGTATTGATGATAAAGTTCGTGGTGATGATGATGAAGTTGGTGATGATGATGAAATTGGTGATTATGATTATGGTGATGACCATGGTGTTGCTGTGATGATAATGATGGTGGAGATGATGATAAAGTTGGTGATGATGGTTATGGTGGTGATGACGATGGTGATGAAAGAACATACAGAGAAATATTCATTTTTACATCAATAGATTTACGGGTATAAGTAAATATTGGTGTATAATCATTATTTTTATTTGCAGGTGGACACGGGACTATCGTTCAAGGTCAAGGCCCGTTTTGATACAGAAGTAGACCTGACGTACTTCAGAAACGGCGGAATCCTCAACTACATGATTAGGAAGATGTTGTAAAGTAAAGTAGAACGCCAAATATCCGAATTAATTTCGACCAGGGTCGAATCGAATAATCGAATGTTCGGATAATCGTAAATTCGGATAATTGGAAATTCGGATAATCGAATGTTCGGATAATCAAATATGGGATAATCGAAATTCGAGTATCGGAATTTTCGACATCAACTAGCAATAAAGTAATAAGAACTATCATAGACAGAACTTTATTCATACAAAAACAGTTATATACATTGATATCACCATTAATAAATATAATCACGCCATCTATATTTAAATACAGGAACTAGGCGGACAGCGACATCTATTATCAAATGTTGGAAACTACTTAAAGTTTTGTAATAGGTAATTGGTTAGTGAAAGAATACTAGTGTATAAAAATATGCTGTTAAAAATGTATAAAATATGTCTACAGTTTCTAAATGAGTTAATTTTCACAAAATAAATGTTTAAATAATGCAGAGACCAATGTTTGTGTGATCCACTGATATTTGTTTCGTGTCTGTGAGAGTAAAGTCTAGAGTAGTTATTGACAAAAGATTTGTATGCTATTGTGGGATCTATTTATGTGACTTTTGGGTGTATTTATACATTTTCAACAGCTATTTCACAACAAAATATCAAATTCATATTTCCAGTTCATATTTAAATAAAGCCTTTGTCAAATTAAAACACAATATTTTAAATATTGGTGCTGACATAATAGAACTTCAACAGAATCTAATAGATTTAATTCCCCTCATCATTTTGGGATATATAGCTTTTTAGAAGCTTGTCATGTCTGTATTGACTAAATCTTGCTTCAAAACCCACTTATAGACTATACAGGGTGTGTTCAGACCGTGATCGGAAACTGAGGCAGGTAATAGCTACGGTGATCGCAAACCCATTGGCGTTAAAAAAAAAAACGAACCAAAATTAAAATTTGACGTTTTCCATACAGCCATCGGTATTAAATGCATGTGGTTTGTATTGAAAACGTCAAAATTTTCATTTTTTTTAATTTTCTTTTATTACTAGGGGTTTGCATCGACTTTAGATATTATCTGCCTTAGTTTCCGATCACGGTCTGAATACATCCTGTATATAATTTTTATGGTTAATGTCCAGACTTAATGGTACTTATAATCTTTTTCCTTATGGGAATCGATTCATTGACTATTCAGTAGAACACATTTATCTAAGAGAAAAGGTTTAGTTAATACAGACTTTATAAAGCTTATATGTAATTAGCAACAAATTTTTAGGTGAGGGTTTTCATAAGCTAGTTTTAGTATAGATCTATTACTTCATAGTTCTATTATCAATATCCTATGATAGGAAGTCTTAAATAACCCATAGTAGAATAATGACATAACGACAAAAATATTAAAAACAATTTTTATCTCAAAAGGATTTATTTTGTAACAACGCCACCTAGTGGTAGGATTTTGAACTATAATTATTAGTACTTCATTAGAAGCCCAAAAGCGTTACACGTTAATTCTGTAATGTCCAGTTTATAGTTTATTGTGTCAGGATATTCTCATTTATATGGCAAATTGATTTATTTGAAGAATTAAAGATTATTCGGAAATTTGTAAGATTGGTTTAACTTTTGGGCTTCTATAAAAGTACTGACACTGGATATCATTACAAAATACTTTGAAGTAATGGATATTTTTATATAAGGTATAAAGGTGTTTTATTTATTGTATTTAAGTGGAAGTTTATTAAATGGTGTATTTTCATATACGTTTTGTTTTATTTGCCTACCCTACTGTTGTTAAAAATATTTTTGCAAAATGTGGGCTTGTGATAGAAATAATAATCAATATTTGAAATACGAGAACTTGAATAATTATAATATGACACAAATAAAGTGTTTTTTTCTTTTTAAAACCCTCTTTTCAATTTATGTGTATATTCACAATGAATTATCACTTGGTTTAACGGTGAAGGAAAACATCGTGATGAAACCTGCACACCTAAGAGTTCTTAAGAATTTCTTAGATGTGTAGTCCGCCAATACACATCAGGCCAGCGTGGTGGACTAAGGCGTTTGATGATAATAATGAAAGAATACTATTTAGGCTAATATTTAATAGTTTTCGTCGTTAGCGAGTTAATTTTTATTTCTTTCGGCATATTTTAACGTCTTCGTATTTGTATTCAGCGTAGCTATTACCTGTCTTCGTTTTCGATTACCATCTGAATACATTCTGTATAGAAACACGTTATTAGTCTGTTCCACTTTTCTCCAATCGGCGACTAGATGGCGCTGGCAGGTTCTTCATTTGAAATATAGATGGCGTTAAATTAATTACTCATGCAAATATGATGAGTGTAAAACATTTAATCAGCGTATCGCCGTCCACTGCCAAATGTAGGCCTCCCCAACAAAGCGCCAAACATCCCGGTCTTGTGCAGTCCTCATCCATCCGCTACCTATTTTAAAAACTCAATTTTTAAAACACTTGTATTTTGTTTTATTATAACTAGGTAATAAGATTTTTTACTATGTTAAATAGCTTTAAGTGTTTTCTATGGCATTGTTTAAAACTTTAAACTTTAATTAACTATTTTTTATTTTATTTTTTACCTTTCTCAAGTCGTCGGACCATCGTGCTGCAGGACGTCCTACACTACGTCTCTATTCCGACGTGGCGCAGTTGGCTCTAGCTTGCGAAACGAGCGGCCGCGGGTTCGGTCCCCGCACCGAGACTAATGTTTGTCTGAACCACAAATATTTGTTTCGGGTCAGGGGTTTTGTGAGACCGAAAAGTCCCGTAGTTTCTGATACCCACGACACAAGACTCGTATCTTAATGTGGAGTCAGGAGTGTGACTGTTGGGTGCATTTATTTATTCAAAGAATTCGCTACGGGCCTTAGATCGTGTATTTCGACCTATGCATAGAATAAGGTTACTTATGACTATAACACCAAAGTACTTTTATGTCTTTATAGAGTTCAACTTGTTTATATATTGCACTAGTGAAGTAATAATAATCGAAAATTTTGTTGTTGTTTGACGAGCAAAAAAAGTTACAGATAATTTTGTGCCCAATTAAGCTTAAATCGCTGAGAAAGAGAAGTTGAGATTTTGCACGTATAACTTTATTCTGAGCATAGGTCGAGTTATACTAATGATAAAAAAACCATAGTCGGAAACTGCGATACGTAATAATAAGTCTACATTATCTCCCCTCATGATGATTGATAGCTCTTCACATATTCTGACATAGCAGTTTGACTTTGACGTCTAGTGGTTTCAAATGATCGAGGGGCTGAATTCAATCTGCTTTTAGCCTCATATAAGGCTGTTTGATAAAAGCATTTATTGACGAAAATAATAATAAATAAATAAATACACCCAACAGTGACATACATAGTCCTGACCCCACACTAAGATACGAGTCTTGTGTCGTGGGTATCAGAAACGTGTGGATCACATAAACATTTGTCTCGGTGCGGAGATCGAACCCGCGACCGCTCGTTTCGCAAGCTGGTGTCTAGCCAACTGCGCCACGGGGCTGTCAAATGTCAAATAAATGTCATTATATATTATGTAGATGCTGATAAGAGAAGAGAAAGTGCTTAGGAATATCTTAGGTGTGTAGTCCGCCAACGTGGAGGACCAAGGCCTAACTAAGGACTAAGGCTTCTCTACCAATGATAGGCATTAGTAGAGAAGCCCCGTGCCCAGCAGTGGCACGTATATGGGCTGATGCTATGAGATGAGATGCTAGCTTGCGAAACGTTAGGCCGCGGGTTCAGTATCGAGGCTAATATCTGTGTTAAGGTGTGGTGTGAGATCGAAAAGTCTCTCGGAGTTTCTGAAACGTACGACACAAATTTTTTACCTACTGTTGGGTCTAAGGTATGTAATTACGTAGTTAGGAGTATTTATTTATTTAAACTTAAGTCAAATATCGCTTATAATGTTTTAAATAGTTTCAGTAGCTCTATAGAAGCCCAAAAGAGTTCACGTTAATTGAGTAATGTCTAGTGTATAGTTTGTTGTGTCAGGATATTCTCATTTTTCAATTGTTTTTATTAAATAAACATTTAAAGAATATCCGAAATATATTTTCAGGCGTCTACGAAAATACCGGCATTGATATCACGTAGAAATATTTCACCTAATTTAAATTCCTCTCTCCTGTGTTTTGTTTTCCAACATAAGTCACAGTTGTCAGTCATTTTAAAATATAGGGAGGGGTTGCGACCCTTACAACCAACCCCTTCGAAGTACAGTCACGTACGCAGATTAACTTTTACAAAGCTCACGTATTTCGATGGACATTTGTAATGTTATTTTGTACTTGTTGTTCTTTTTTTTTTTTTTTCGTTGTTAAGATTGGGTGGCATATATGGCCTTAATTTTGTAAATATTAGAAATAAGTTGTATAATGTAAAAGATACGATGGGGTTCTCATATCTTTTTGATAAAAACCCCGAACTAAATAAAGATAAAAAAAAAAAAAAATTGTACTTTTTTGCATTAATAGAAATACAATTAAGATTTTCGCGTTTATCCCATGGGAAAAAATATATTTTAGGATAATAAATAGCTTTTAACACTTATTAAAATGCTAGGAATGCCCGTGGTAATAATTATACAGATCAGAAAAGAATCTAAGAAAAAAAACTTTTTGATGTGCGGGTTTCATCATGATGTTTATCTTCACCGTTAAAGCAAGTGATGATTCATTGTGAAAACATCATCTTCATCATCACCAGCCAATTAACGTCCACTACTGGACATAGGCCTCCCCCAATGACCTCCACCGGGATCACTTTGTTAAAACATACAAAGTTAAAACAAGTATGCAAATATTTTCGTCCGCAACTTGTGTGTCTGTCTACCCCAAGAGTGACGTTATAAGACTGAACATTCACAATATCATTACGACGTGGTATTAGAGGGGTTGCTTGTTTTATCAATTGGAAATATTTTTTGGCGCCATATTAGCATTTGGAAATTGCCCAGGAAAAAAATTCATTATCTACGTCCAACCACTGGGCATGGTCCTCTTTTAACTCTAAGAGAATTAAGCCTTACTCCACAGAGCTCAAAAGCCTAGTTTGCCTCACAACATTCCAAATAATAATCTTCAGGCTTTCTATGTTAATTAAACAAAAGCAATTTGCCATATAAATGAGAATATCCTGACACAATAAACTATAAACTAGACATTACTCAATTAACGTGTAACGCTTTTGGGCTTCTGTGAAAGTACCGTCTTAATATACAGGGTGTATTTAGACCGTGTTCGAAAACTGAGGCAGGTAATAGCGAGGGTGATCACAAACCCAGTGGCGATATTAAAAATGGCGACAAAGAATAAAATTTTTGACGTTTTCCATACAACCATCGGTGTTAAAAGTATGTGGTTTGTATGGAAAACCTCAAATAATTTATTATTTGTCGGGATTTTCTTTAATGCCAGGGGGTTTGTAATCACTATCGCTATTACCTGCCTCAGTTTTCGATCACGGTCTAAATACACCCTGTATAGACCTATGCATGTCCACTTCAATAAAGGTTTCAAGTGACATAATATATCTACAGTATTCGAATAATAGGATTATCTTTTAAAAAAGTAGGATGGTATCATTTATGAAAAGGGATACACATATCGACCTATGCGCAGAATAAAGTTATATGTGCTTTTGCACAACTTCTCTTTCTCAGCGATTTAAACTTAATTGGGCACAAAATTATCTGTAACTTTTTTTGTTCTTCAAACAGCAACAAAATTTATGATCATTATTCCTTCACTAGTGCAATATATAAACAATTGTAACTCTATTTTAGACATAAAAAGTACTTTGGTGTTATAGTCATAAGTAACCTTATTCTATGCATAGGTCGATATTATATTAACGAAAAGTCAGAGTTACTTGGGCTTTGAACCCGCGGCTGCAGGATTTGAATAACCGCCTAAACCTCGAGGCTACCGTATCTTAAATTATCATCATAATCATCATCATCACCGGCCTTCACGTCCACAGCTGGACATAGACATTTGACATATTAAATTGTAACAATATATTAATTCTAATTTACTAAAAAAAAGTGACATTTCGTGTTGCTGAGGGAGTTTCTTGCCGTTTCTTGCCACAGCGATAACACGTTTCGAAGCGGCACTAGTTTAAAAAAATAGCATAAAAATGACGATTCAAAAGTGCTTGTGAAAGTCTATTTGAATAAAGGAGATTTGACTTTGACTTAGATCTCTCCTATGGCGCGCCTCGTGTTTTTTCATAGAAGGTAATGCCCATAATCATTTAAATATCTTAAATACTTTTCATATGTAACAAATCGATTTCCGAAGCGCACCGAGTGTTTCCGAAGTCACCCGAACAAGTATTCGAAGTGACACCTGCTTGAAGATTTTAACTTAAAAGCAATTAGAGCGTAAAGTGATGTCTTTAAAGTATATATAGGGGTTAAATACTAGTATTATACAGGGTGTATCCAGACCGTGATCGGAAACTAAGGCAGGTAATAGCTACGGTGATTAATTAATTAATTAGGATAATTCAAGACAAAAATTGTAAAAAGTGACGTTTTCCTCACATCCATAGCAGTGGCGTGCCTAGGGTGTCAAAGTAAGGCAAGCCCAAATGCTTATTTAGTAGCAGCATATTTTTTTTGGTACGTAGGACTAATAAATACCTACCGGTTAGTACTCACATTCACGTTTATAGCGTTATTTTATAAATAAACAATCGTTAAGTTCGTTATTCGGAACTATGTAAGGCAAGTCGGGCTTTCGGGCTTCTATGGAAGTACCGCCACTGTATACAGGGTGTGTTGAGACCGTGATCGGAAACTAAGGCAGGTAATAGCTACGGTGATTAACTTACTGGCTTTAAAGATAATCCCGACAAAAATTGTAAAAAGTGACGTTTTCCTTACAGCCATATGTTGTTAGGAAATCTTCAAAAAAATATTTTTTAAGGCCTTGGTTTGGGATCACCGACGCTATTATCTGTCTTAGTTTTCGATCACAGTCTGAATACACTCTGTATTCAGGGTGTGCAGGTTTCCTGACGATGTTTTCCTTCGCTAGTAAGTTATAATTCATTGTTGATACTCACATAACTTGGACATGCCAGAGGCACAAAGCACAAAGCTTAGGGTTTGAACCCCCGACCGTAGAGGTTCTTAACCTCAAGACCATCACGACTTATACATGCAGAGTGTATACAGACCGTGGTCAGAAGGAATAAGTACAGTGATTACAAAAACATTGATGGTAAAAAAATTAAGTTTTCCTCAGTGGCGGTACTTCCATAGAAGCCCGAAAGCCCGACTTGCCTTACATAGTTCCGAATAACGAACTTAACGATTGTTTATTTATAAAATAACGCTATAAACGTGAATGTGAGTACTAACCGGTAGGTATTTATTAGTCCTACGTACCAAAAAAAATATGCTGCTACTAAATAAACATTTGGGCTTGCCTTAGTTTGACACCCTAGGCACGCCACTGGTTTTCCTAACTTTGAGTATTAAATGCATAAGGTGATAAAGAAAATATAAAAAATCATATTTGTTACGATTATTTTATCGTTTACGTGTTTGTAATGACCATAACTATTCCCCGTCTTAGTCTTCGATCGTGGTCTTTTTACATGTTGTAGGTTCAAAATAAAACATATATTATTCGCTTTTATAAAAATTGTATTCTTAAAAGTTGGACAGAAAATCATTTCTAAAACCAATAGTTTTATACAGATTTTTCACATACAAAAGAATGAATATTTTGCTGTCCACCCGCCTCTTTTCTAGACTTTCCTATTAAAGACCCAACTTGGGCCGGTAAAGGAACTTTAGACGTTTCGATCGCCGTAAAATATTAAAACTAAAACAGAATTAGAAATGTAAGTAGCAAGTCTACGCTTTTCGTAGCAGCGTAGTGCATGCTACGGCTACGGAGCTACGCCGTAGCTGTGACAATATTTTTAAAATACTGTAATTTAAAAAAATAGAGTTTAAATCTTGGTGGTCGTAGGTTCAAATGCCAGGCATACACTTTTCACTTGAAACTTATTCCTAAATAAAACACAAAATTATTACACACTTTTACGGTAAAGGATTTTTTTTGTGTATAGTCCATCTACTGCACTAGGCCAGCGTGGGTGACTAAGTCCGAATCCCTCTCAGTTGTAGCAGAGGCCCTAATGGTTCAAGTCCTAGTCCACCACGCTATCCTAAAAAAAATCTTTAAAAAAAGAACTTTTTGGGTGTGCAGGTTTCATCACGATGTTTTCCTTCACCGTTAAAGCAAGTGATAATTCATTGTGAATTCATAACTTGGAAAAGTCAGAGATGTTTCTGGGGTTCGAATCTGCGTATGGCAAGATTTACATACTTGTCTATAGACCTAAACATATTATCACTTATATATAATATTATTTAATATTTTCCTTCACCGTTAAAGCACTAGATAATTTATTAAAAGACTTTTTTAATAACCTCAGCTATTGTTGAAAAAAACTGTCTGAATAACTGAAACAAAGGTGTAATCGTAGCAAATCAAGATTTCCGACGAAACGGGAAGTCTTCTGTCCCTCTCTTTGTATAGCTTTCTCTTTCTAAAGCACCTTTTACAAGGAGAGATGAAAAGTAGATGCGGTATTTTGATTTTGTTGAAATCGTTGTGCACAGTTGAAATATACGGTTGATTTGGTTTATATTTTAATTAAGCGGTTTTTGTATTTTGTGGTAAAAATAAAATTAGTGTAAAATCATCATCATCATCATCATCATCATCATCATCATCATCATCCCTTTGCAGGGTGTATTCAGACCGTGATCGGAAACTAAGGCAGGTAATTCCTATGGTGATAACAAACCCCCTGGCCTTAAAAATTAAAAATTTTGAAGATTTCCTAAAAACCTCATAGATTTATACCTATCGTAAGGAAAACGTCACTTTTCTATTTTTTTGTCTGGATTATCTTTAAAGCCAGTAAGTTTATAATCATCTAACGCAAGGGGCGTTAAAGAAATTCTGAAAAAAAAAATATTGACGTTTCCATACAAAATCATATACACTTTATACCTATGACTTTAAAAAACATCATAATTTTTATTTTTTGTTAAGATTTTTTTTAACGCCAGGGGGTTTGTTATCATCTTAACTATTACCCACCGTAGTTTCCGATCACGGTTTGAATATACTTTGTATAACAATAAAAAAACGCACATAAATTTTAGTATAGACAAATTTTCTTCATCAACCCATATACGCCCACTGCTAACCTACACCTAAGAACTTTTAGGTGTGCAGGTTTCATCACGATATTTTCCTTCACCGTTAAGACAAGTGATAATTCAATTTCAAACACACATAACTTCGAAAAGTCAGAGGTGTGTGCCTGGGGTTCGAACCCGCGACCGCCGAGATTCTCGACCGCGCGCCTAAACCTCGAGGCCATCACTGCTTGTATAGACAAATTTTACTATTATAATTTTATTTACGGCTTTCTTTACTAAAACATCGAAGTATTAATTAATTTAAATGTGAAATAAAAAAGCAAAAAGTCCGTACGTATACCGTATCCCATATTTCCGTGCTCCATTCCATCGTATTGAACTGGCTTGCACAGTACGCGCCTCTACCGCGCCGCGCGCATGTCTGCACTTATCGCCTCGAAAATCCTCTAAAATATATGAAACTTGATGAAAATTATCAGTAATATTACATAAAAAACTACTATACGTGTTTCTGTGTGTGAAAAAACAGTTAAAATGTGCCATTTTTAGTGTAAAAAGGATCTATTCGTGTGTTCTCTGTGGGACAAGATGGCGTAGAGTTACGATTTTTGTCCGAAGGTTTTTGAGGTATGAAAAACTGTTTTTTACTGCACCAAATGTTGGTTTTTGTGTATTTATTCATTGTATTTCAAGTTTTAAATACATTTTGGTAAATATCTCTACAATATTTCCCTATTTCGACCTATATTTCAATCATATCTTTGGTTATGTTAAGCCTGTAAAAATGTTTTACGATTTATAAAATTTCCACGTTTGTATTCGATGGATTAATTTGAAATATACTTAAGACTAATCAACAGTGATTTTTTTGTATATTAAGTCCAATAGGCCAACGGGGTGGACTAAGGCTTTGACTGTAGAATGGTAGGCGGTTCCAGCATACGCATATAAATAGATAAAATAATATATCAATAGACTATCATGTTGGATTAAGGCTTAAATGCTCTTTTATACAAGGTTTACAATTCTAAGATACAATTTTGGTTAAATAAAGACATATATAGTCCGAAATATTAGTGTATATAGCAATCTTGGTACTTCCACAGAAGCTCAAAAGTGTTGCATGTTAATTGAGTAATGTTTAGTTTATAGTTTATTGTGTCAGGATATTCTCATTTATACGTCAAATTGCTTTTGTTAAATAAATATTTTGTTATGCTAGCGGTTCTATGGGTTGTATGGAAGTACAGATATTGATATACTATACAGGGTGTATTCAGACCGTGATCGAAAACTGAGGCAGGTAATAGCGAGGGTGATCACAAACCCAGTGGCGATATTAAAAATCCCGATAAAAAATACGTTTTCCATACAACCATCGGTGTTAAAAGTATGTGGTTTGTATGGAAAACCTCAATATTTTTTTTTTATCGGGATTTTCTTTAATGCCAGGGGGTTTGTAATCACCATCGCTATTACCTGCCTCAGTTTTCGATCACGGTCTAAAAACACCCTGTATATTAAGAAAGTAATTCTCAGTAGCAGCACGGAGTCTGGAAATGTGCCCGAAAAACGGCAATACCCTCGCCCCCTATTACGTAGAACTGATACATACCTGGCGAATTTTAAGTGCAGAAATGCATCTCAGCCTATCCCTTCGGAGAATACAGGGGTAGTAATGTATTTACAAGCCCTAGGACCCAGTTTTGTGTTGTAAGCTTAAATGTTTGTTATATACAAAATCCATTTCCCATATAAATGAGCACTCAATAAACTATAAACTAGATATTACAAAGTTAACATGTAACGCTTTTGGGCCTCTGTGGAAGTACCGACGCTGTATGTGATGAATAAAAATTGTAGTATACACACATACGGGGTATTAAATCGACCTATGCATAGAATAAGGTTACTTATGACTATCTTCATCAACCCATATACGCCCACTGCTGAGCACGGGTCCCCTCTGCCATTGAGAGGGTTTAGGCCATAGTCCACCACGCTGGCCTAGTGCGGGTTGGCGGACTACACACCTAAGAAATTCCTAAGAACTTTTAGGTGTGCAGGTTTCATCACGATGTTTTCCTTCACCGTTAAAGCAAGTGATAATTCAATGTGAATACACACATAACTTCGAAAAGTCAGAGGTGTGTGCCTGGGGTTTGAACCCGCGACCACCGAGATTCTCGACCGCGCGCCCAAACCTCGAGGCCATCACTGCTTACTTATGACTATAACACCAAAGTACTTTTTATGTCTTTATAGAGTTAAACTTGTTTATATATTGCACTAGTGAAGTAATAATAATCGTAAATTTTGTTGTTGTTTGAAGAACAAAAAAGATACTGATAATTTCGTGCCCAATTAATTTTAAATCACTGAAAAAGAGAAGTTGAGATTTTGCATATATAACTTTATTCTGCGCATAGGTCGAAATGTATGTCGTTGTAAGGAAAACATCAAAATTATAATTTTTTGTCGGGATTTTCAGTAACGCCAATGGGTTTGTGATGACCGTAGCTATTACCTGCCTCAGTTTCCGATCACGGTCTGAATACACTGTGTGTAACATGTCATACTAAGTTCCGAAGGGATAGTGCCTAGAATACAACAATTCTATCATTAAAATGGGCAGAAATACTAACTAGATATAAATTTATTTTACGCTTTATAACCTCCATCTTCTTCTTCTTCATCAACCCATATTCGCCCACTGCTGAGCACGGGTCTCCTCTACCATTGAGAGGGTTTAGGCCATAGTCCGCCACGCTGGCCTAGTGCGAGTTGGCGGACTACACACCTAAGAAATTTCTAAGAACTTTTAGGTGTGCAGGTTTCATCACGATGTTTTCCTTCACCGTTAAACCTATACCTCCGTATAGTATATATAACGTATAACCTCCATACCTGTTAATAATTTGTGTACTCACAATGAATTATGACGCACTTTAACTGTGACGAAAAATATTGTGATGAAACCTGCATATTTAAAAGTACTTTGGAATTTCTTAATTGTGTATTTTTCCTACACTAGGACAGCGTGGTGGACTAAAGCCTTAACCTTCACAGTAGCCTAATAGTGTAATTCACTAATATTTCTTTCGTGTGTATGAGAGTAAAGTCTCTCGTAGTTTTCGACTCAAGATTTGTATATTAGTAGTCAGAACTATGTATGTATGTGACTGTTGTGTGTATTTATTAATTTAAATGGTCTATTCTTTGTTTTCGAACCCGCGATATGAGGTCCATCGTCTTCTATTTTAATTGCTGTTTTAAAAAAAGCAAGTAATAGTTTAGTAATAAAAATAGTTTTATATTTCTCTGATAATAAAAAGTGAACTCTACATTAAGATATTAAATTAAACATAAATAACTAAGGTTTAGAAAACAGATTGAATTTTTAATTTTTCGCCCCCAAAGTGTAAAACAGGACCCTATGACTATGACTTCGCTGTCTGTCACCAGGCTGTATCTCATGAACCGTTATAGATCATCATCATCATCATCATCATCATCATCATCAGCCAAAGGACGTCCACTGCTGGACATAGATAGACAGATATAGATAGACAGGAGAAATGTTGACAGGTTATGTATTTCTGTTGCCGATATAACAACAAACCATCAACTTTAAAAAAAATCTTTTAAAATTGCGTCAAAGAACTATTTTTTCGTTCCCTTAATTTTCAATCTTTGTACCTTTACTATAAAAGCTCGTGTTTTATACAATTAAAAAGCTATAATCAATTTTAAACCATAAATACAAGGACTAAAGTTTTTATTTGTGTGTTTGACATCCCTCCCTTTTCAACGTAAATGGATTTTGACAAATGTTGTAGGGGACCAGAGTGGTTGCACAAATTTCGTTAGTTGTGATAAATTTGACGGAACAGATACCTAGTATGTTTAAGTGAGTGATGGCCTCGAGGTTTAGGCGCGCGGTACAGAATCTCGGCGGTCGCGGGTTCGAACCCCAGGCACACACCTCTGACTTTTCGAAGTTATGTGTGTATTCACATCGAATTATCACTTGCTTTAACGGTGAAGGAAAACATCGTGATAAAACCTGCACACCTAAAAGTTCTTAGGAATTTCTTAGGTGTGTAGTCCGCCAACCCGCACTAGGCCAGCGTGGTGGACTATGGCCGAAACCCTCTCAATGGTAGAGGAGACCCGTGCTCAGCAGTGGGCGTATATGGGTTGATGAAGAAGAAGAAGAAGATGTGTCATTGTAGGTAGACAGAAGTCCAAAAGCGTTACACGTTAATTGAGTAATGTCTAGTTTACAGTTTATTGTGTCAGGATATTCTCATTTATATGGCAAATTGATTTTGTTAAATGCAGATTTAAAGCTTAAAGAATATCGTTTTAAAAATTATAAAAAATATATTATATATACGCGAAATAATCTACATGTTTTAATATCATAAAGAAGAAAGATTTGAGATTTCGTTTGTAAAGATTTAACTCAAGAATACTCGACAGATTTGAACGAATTTTTGCGTTAAACACAGATGTTACTTTGGCAAGAAACTTCTATTTCATCTTCTTCATCAACCCATATACGCCCACTGCTGAGCACGGGTTTCCTCTACCATTGAGAGGGTTTTAGGCCATAGTCCACCACGCTGGCCTAGTGCGGGTTGGCGGACTACACACCTAAGAAATTTTTAAGAACTCTTAGGTGTGCAGGTTTCATCACGATGTTTTCCTTCACCGTTAAAGCAAGTGATAATTCAATGTGAATACACACATAACTTCGAAAAGTCAGAGGTATGTGCCTGGGGTTCGAACCCGCGACTGCCGAGATTCTCGACCGCGCGGCTAAACCTCGAGGCCATCACTGCTTTTAGCAACTGCAACTTCTATTTATCCCAGAAATAATTGTTCCTAAAAGATGATCACGGAAATCAAAATCGCGTCCGCGCTATGTTAAAGGCTACCTTACCAAAGCTTGGAAATCGCCACTCTATGCTTTTAAAACCAAAACGCCAAATGCTCTTTAGATCACTGATTGAATTGGGGTCCCCTAGAGGCACACTTTGCGATAAACGGGTTCCGAAAACGAAACGCCAGTGCCATGTCTAAAACTAATTTGTTGAGAGATTTATTTGATCGAGAGTAGAGGGCTTATGGGATGAAAAGAGCTATAGAATGTATGCTGTATTCAGACCGTGATCGGATACCAAGACAGGTAACAGTTACGGATTACGAAACTATTGGCGTGAAAGGAAATCACGGTAAACAATAAAAGAAATGACGTTTTTTTAACAATACTATAAAATGTATGGAAAGCATCAAAATTCTTATATTATTTTTTATCGGAATTTTCTTTAATGCCAATAGGTTTTAGACCAGGGTAGATAATTTTTGAAACCAAAAAAAATTACAGTAGGATGAAACCCATTCGAAAAGCAGGGGAATATGATCAAAATGAGAGGAAAAATAAATTACGGTCGATCCGAGTTCGGGAAGAGGGAGGGGGTGAATTTTTAAGGGTAAAAAAATGGTTTTTTGAATTTTTCACCTAAATTTTGAGGTTATGTGAAAAATCTGCAAAAACAAAAGTTGTAGATCTTTTTATTGCGTACAACTTTGCCATTTGACTTTTTTCCATAGGACTTGTAGTTTTGCCGGAAATCAAGATAAACCATTTTTTACCCTTAAAAACTCACCCCCTCCCACTTCCCGAACTCGGATCGACCGTAATTTATATTTCCTCTCATTTTGATCATATTCCCCTGCTTTTCTGATGAGTTTCATCCTACTGTAATTTTTTTTCATTTTTTACCATTTTTGTAGGCTTTGACCCTGGTCTATTTGTGATCACCGTAGCTATTACCTGCCTCAGTTTCCGATCACGGTCTGAACACACCCTGTATATTTATAAACATACATGCACACAAACATATTATAATTTACTAGCGACCCGCCCCAGCTTCGCACGGGTGCAATGCTGATATTTAATGGATGTTATCATGCATATAAACCTTCCTCTTCAATCACTCTATCTATAAACAAAACCGCATCAAAATCCGTTGCGTAGTTTCAAAGATTTAAGCATACAAAGGGACATAGGGACAGAGAAAGCGACTTTGTTTTGTACTATGTAGTGATATAAACAAATTATAAACTTATGTCTACTAATAACAAAAATATTAGATTTTTGTTATTAGTTAGAAAGTAGAGTATTTTTAGTAGTAACGCAGAGTATATAAAACTGATTATAGCAATTCTGTAAAGTCAAGTTTTTATAGGATAGGAACCAGTGGCGTGCCTAGGGTGTCAAACTAAGGCAAGCCCAAATGTTTATTTAGTAGCAGCATATTTTTTTTGGTACGTAGGACTAATAAATACCTACCGGTTAGTACTCACATTCACGTTTATAGCGTTATTTAAATAAACAATCGTTAAGTTCGTTATTCGGAACTATGTAAGGCAAGTCGGGCTTTTGGGCTTCTATGGAAGTACCGCCACTGGTAGGAACATATATCTCTATATAAGAATATAAGTCTCTCGATATAAGAATTCTATTTACTACTTAGGGATCACGCACGTCGTGTGTTGTCAGTGCGTTGAACTCTAGCGTTAGTTGAAACCCTATTCTATTGCGTTGTTCAAAAAGAGGAAAGAAATATATTATCTTCATGGATAACACCAATCAACAGCAATTTTGCGCACGGGTTATATATTTTTTTATTGCTTTTTTACATAGAAATAAGAATTAGAATAAAAAATAGTTCTGAATTTGATTTTGTGAGTAAAACTTGGAAAATCAAAATCAATAATACACAAAAAATTTACATAGTCGATTTTTTAAAAAATAAAAGCAAATATTTTTGATAATTTTTAAGTAAGACTCATGCGCAAAAAATTGTTGATCAGTGCAATCAATGCATTGCCGCTTCCAAATACGATATGTAAAAAATAAAAAAAAACGATGTTCCCGATCACGGTTTGTATACATCCTGTATAATGCCTTTCCTTTTACAGGTTTTCGTTCGAGATTTCTTGTGGTTGATCAAAGGTAAGTTTTTGAGTTTTTTTGTCCAAGTTAAAACAGGTCAATGATGACAAATCTAAGTGATCATGTAATCTTCATCGTTTCCGCGTGACTCAAAAGTTTACCAAAACGGTTATCCAGAGATTTCATCTGTTACAATCCTATGGCTCTCATCCCAACCCGAGAAAAGAAGCTGGAACATCTACTTTTAACGCTATAACCATGAATTTTGATAACAACTAGACAGTAATTTCTGAAGACGTTGAAAAAATTCATACCACAAAGTTTCATGCGATAAAAAATATTAATTCTTATTCTTAGTCCTATCTGGATGATAATGAGTATAACAGAGTGATATTTGAGTGCAAGTGATGTCGGCCATCTTGGTTAACGGCTTTTTTAACGTCTGGCGTGACTGAGGAATCTGTTGCTTACAGTTTTATAATCTGTGAAATATTTGTTAATTTATTATGCTTTATTGAAATGCAAGAATGGTAAACAGACGGTGATTGAAAATTTACAGGTAATTATCAATTTGTTTTGAAATAGTTTATTAAAGCGGTTTTTGTTTGGTTATTTTAAATGTTATTGACTCCTTTATATTCTTGCAAAAATATTTAATTATATATATCTCATGTAACTTATACAAAAGGATGAAAATATCCTTCAAGAAAACTTGAAGTTAATAATTTTCATGTTTTTATTACGCGATGTTAAAATGTCAAATAGTAAATGGTAAATGTCATCCTAATGCCAAAGTTTAAATGTCATGTTGTGTGGAGACAGCCTTGATTTAAAGTTACATACAGAGTGTATTCAGACCGTGATCGGAAACTGAGGCAGGTAATAGCTGCGGTGATCACAATCCCATTGGCGTTAAAAAAAATCCGCCAAAATATAAAAAATATGTTTTCCATATAAAGCACATATTTATTACCGATGATTGTATGGAAAACGTCAAATTAGTTTCTGTCGGGTTTTTTTAACGCCAGGGGCTTTGTCATCACCTTGGCAATTACCTGCCTTAGTATCATGACAGCCCCGTGGCGCAGTTAGCTAGACACCAGCTTGCGAAACGAGTGGCCGCGGATTCGATCCCCGCACCGAGACAAATGTTTGTGTGATCCGCAAATATTTGTTTCGGGTCTGGGTGTTTGTGAGACCGAAAAGTCTCTTGTAGTTTCTGATACTCACGACACAAGACTCGTATCTTAGTGTGGGGTCAGGACTATGTATGTGACTGTTGGGTGTATTTATTTATTTATTTTATTTATCCGATCACGGTCAGAATACACCCTGTATAATATTAATATATAACCCCTATATATATACTTTAAAGACACTTTTCGCTCTAATCGCTTTTCAGTTAAAATCTTCAAGCAGGTGTCACTTCGAATATCCTTTCGGGCAACTTCGGAAACATTCGGCACTCTTCGGAAATCGATTTGTGACGTATGAAAAGTAATTAAAACACGATAGCCTCGAGCTTTAGACGGTTATTCAAATCTTGTATCCCGTATGCATACTTAAAATTTTAGGAACAAAATAAGGAGTTATAATGCACCTCTGCCTATCCTAACAGTTACACTAGCGTGAGTTTTCATAATAAAACCGGCTTTGACGAGTCGTTCGATAAAATGGTCGAAGTAATTAATCTTTTTCAACTACCCTCTGTTAGTTAAAAGCAAAGATAACAAGAAATATCGCTAGTTAAAATTATTTACTGACTCAAATTTAAGGCCTTGTGGTGCAGTTAGCTAGACACTAGCTTTTGAAATGATATGCAAGTTCGATCCCCGAAGTTCGTTTCGTGTGTCTGAGAGTAAAGTCTCTCGTAGTTTCTGACACAAGACTTGAATGTTTGTTTTAAATTATTCGTTATAAAAATACCTAAAAACTATATAACAGATTCGATTAATTTATGTCTAAGAATGTGAAATATTAATCTTCTTCTTCTTCTTCATCAACCCATATACGCCCACTGCTGAGCACGGGTCTCCTCTACCATTGAGAGGGTTTTAGGCCATAGTCCGCCACGCTGGCCTAGTGCGGGTTGGCGGACTACACACCTAAGAAATTCCTAAGAACTTTTTGGTGTGCAGGTTTCATCACGATGTTTTCCTTCACCGTTAAAGCAAGTGATAATTCAATTTGAATACACACATAACTTCGAAAAGTCAGAGGTGTGTGCCTGGGGTTCGAACCCGCGACCGCCGAAATTCTCGACCGCACGCCCAAACCTCGAGGCCATCACTGCTTTTTAAGTATAAAGCGCCAAAACGTATGATTATGTTATTATTTTGCAAACGGACTATGATCCAAAACTAAAATAATTAATAGTTACAACAATTAAAAACACATTTTAAAATCAAGCTTTTATTATGCACGAAAAATTAAAAAAATAAACTAAGAAAACATTCATAAAATTCGTATTTTTTTAAACTTTACAAGTAACAATTTACAAAAGTGTTCGGTTTATCAGTAGAAGTATGATACATAAACATATATTATCTATAACTAGTATAATATTAATATTCTTAAGTGATCTAAAAGCTCGTCGCGGCCGAGGTCCTTGCATTAACGAAATTGCGCGACAAGCTTTTAAATCACTTAAGAATATTAATATACTAGTTATAGATAATATATGTTTATGTATCATACTTCTACTGATAAACCGAACACTTTTGTAAATTGTTACTTGTAAAGTTTAAAAAAATACGAATTTTATGAATGTTTTCTTAGTTTATTTTTTTAATTTTTCGTGCATAATAAAAGCTTGATTTTAAAATGTGTTTTTCACCGTTAATTTATTTTTAACTTTTTAGTTGGAAATATTTCTAAGTCTATCCATTTCGTAGTCATACCGAAATTCAACTCAATCGGTCCATGGAAACTAGTGTTCCTATGGGCACCTTCCAACTTCTCATGACACCAGATCAACGATACCTTATTATTATGTTGTCACTAAAAATACAAAGGCATACCAAATTTTAGCTTACTTGGTCCACAGGAATCGGAGTTCCTATGGGCTTCTTCCAACTCCTCATCAGATCAGCTTCATGATACCATATTTTTGTATTATTACCGAAGTTACGAAGACACACCAAATTCCAGTTCAATTGGACCACAAGAATCGGAGTTCCTATGGGCATCTTCCAACTCTTCGTCAGATCAGCTCTATGATACCTTGTTATTATATTGTCACCGAAATTACATAGGTATACCAAATTTCAGCTCAATCGGTCCAAAGGAATCGGAGTTCCTGTGGGCTTCTTCCAACTCCTCAATAGATCAGCTCCATAATATCATATTTTTGTATTGTTACCGAAGCTACGAAGACATACCAAATTTCAGCTCAATTGGACCACAGAAATCGAAGTTCCTATGGGCATCTTCCAACTCTTCGTCAGATCAGCACCATGATACCATATTTGTGTATTGTTATCGAAATTACAAAGACATACTAAATTTCTGCTCAATCGGTCCACAAGAACCGATGTTTCTATGGTCATCTTCCAACCTCATCATCAGACCAGCTCCATGGTACTATATTATTGTATTGTCATCCAAGTTACGTAGGTATACCAAGTTTCAGCACAATCGGTCTATTGGAAGTGGTTCAAATCTTCATTGCAAGATTTGTAAACATACAAACATACATACATACATACAAAAGTGAAGTTAAATAAAAGCTTGTAAAAAACGTCAAAATTGTCATTTCTTTATAGACAATTTTATCATCAACATATTCCGCAAATATTACCCCTCTGATTTTTCGAAAACAATCTGTACTCTACACAAACATTGATCACAGAAACTTCTCTAGTATTTAACCAACACCTTACAAAATAAAAGGCTAGAATTTACCGCATTTGTTATTCTTATCGGAAACATGGAATGACGACTAATAGCTAGGTTCTCAGGAAAACCCCACTTGTGAACAGCGCCATCTATTATTAAGTTTCAATCAACTCTTGCGTGCATACAATTTTTACATTGTCATGCCATGATGTCTATCTATGGATAATTCCTAGAGTTTGACATGCAGGTGCTGGATTATGGTAATTTTTAGGGTTCTGTAGTTTTAGTAAAAATAAAAATAAATAGCACGATGGACCGACGACTTGAGAAAGGTGGCGGGTAATGGATGGATGAGGGCTGCACAAGACAAAAGGTTGGCGCTTTCTTGGGGAGGTCTACGTTCAGCAGTGGACGGCGATAGGCTGAGTATATAATAATAAATACACAGTCACATACATAGCTCTGACCCCACAGTAGGTTACAAGCAGTGGCGTGCCTAGGGTCTCAAACTAAGGCAAGCCCAAATTTTTATTGAGTCGCGGCATATTTGTTTTAGTACGTAAAACCAAAGTCCTAATAAATACCTATCGTTAATTACTCACATTCACGTTTCTAGCGTTATTATTTATAGGTATACAAAGATAAACTGTCGCTTGTTATTGGACCTCTATTAATAATATACTTTTTGACAAAACACACTGATAACATTATTAAACAAAATTATGGCTTTGAAAACATTTTTACTGCTTTTTTGTATTGTTAAGCTAAGTAAAACTGAACATGATTATTTTTTTCTCGCGCTACTTTGCAGTATACGCTCCAAGTTATTAGCAAACTTAAACATAAAATGAAAACATTATAAAATCGCAGGAAACGACGACAATTAATATTATTAGTATTATAGTGATAAATATCTCCATATTAAGGTACGTTTACACGCTTGCCAAGCCTTCGCAAGCCCCAACAATCACAAGCGTGTAAAGAGGGCGTTTGGCTTGGCTTGCGTGAGTTTGTGGGCGCTTCCTTCCGATCCAGTCGAGTGTCGGTTTTTTGACGCAGATCAAAGGGCGTTTGCGGCAAGCGCTTGCGACGCATTTACACGTTGGTCCGCGTTCAGTGGGCATTGTGATCTCGCGGCGAGTACACGTTTCCGCTCTAGCCCGCACAAAATTATAAAAATATAAAAGCTCATTAAATTTTTCTTCTATAAATTGTCTGTAACAAATTAAATACAGGTACAGTAAATATTGTGGCATAACGGCGTAACTACAGCAGATAATGGTTAAACCAAAATAGTAGTTACCTGGTACGATTTCGATGAATCTTTTTCATCCACCATCTTCGTTGTCGTCGAGTTTTTCTTTTTTTTGTTTCACTTTGCTTGCATTTTAAATAAAAGTACGATAAACCAAATGCAATAGCCGTCACAAGTTCGGTGTCCGCCATGCTTGGATCTATCTTGCAGACTGACGCGTTCCCAAGCGTGTAAACTCCTTTCAAACGCCAAACGAGATTTGTGGAGGCTTGGGGCTGTTTGCCGCTTGCGAAGGCTTGGCAAGCGTGTAAACGTACCATCATGCATAAAAGTACTCGGGAGCTTCGTCGTGTTTATTTATATTTCAATACTAGACCATTAAATATCAGACACGGAAAGAAATAATACCTATCATACATCCTATCATCTATAATCATCTATCATCTATAAACCTTCACTAACGCCATTCTGTTGTTGTTTTATAAAACTACACTGATTGAAAAATTGTTAAAAAAATGAATTCACTTAAAAATAAATACCTAACTACGATAATTTATAAAGTTTGATTGATATGTCATGGTGTTTGAATGGAATCAGGAAGAGATGTAGAATAAAATGAGAATAATATCAGCTGTCAATCTCAAAAAAAAACTGGATTACGATCAACGCGAGTGTTATGTTTTGAAATTTCGTCACATATAATTGACGACAAATGGGTGTTTCAATGCAATGTTAACCAAAATCATGAAAAGAAATTGACGCATTCAAGTGATATTTGTGAATTGGGGTGCTTTTTGCAAGCACTAAACAAATAAATTCAAATCGTTTGCTAAAATTATAAACATTTTTATCATTAGAAAATAATATGCAATACAATAATAGCAGTATAACTTTTCCTATGTGAATATCCAACAATCTAATTAATTTAGTAAACCGATCTAATGAAATCTATTTTATATGGTTATTACAATTTGTTGTAGGTTATGAGCCGGTGACGAGCTGTTTCATGTTATTATAATTTAGTGAATTTACCTTTTTCTCACAGGACACGACACAGAAACACGCACACACCTTAAACCACCGAACAGTACAACACTCATTTTGTTTGTTTATATCATAATTACTGAATTAAAATTGTAAATAACACAACACATTCAATTTGGTTCAAACATGGAGTAAAATGTAAACAACAAGTGTTACAAGTCCTGTGTCGTGGGTATCAGATACTACGAGAGACTTTTTCGGTCTCACAAACACCCAGACATGAAACAAATATTTGTGGATCACACAAACATTGGTCTCTGCGGGGATCTAACCCGCGGTCTCCTTTTTCACAAGCTGGTGTCTAGAAAATTGCGCCACGGGGCTGTGTGTTTTCGATCACGGTCTGAATACTCCTGTATATTGATTTTGAAGTCAATTTTTCGACGTTCCTTCACTCCCCTGAATTATTAAACCAAAGGAAACCGATCGCAGTCCTCCAAACTTGTAATTTATTCACGAAAAAGGAAAGTTTTTAAAAGCATAATGAATATTTCAATACATTCCCAATTCAGTATTGGGAATTTATATAACTTTTTTTGATGCAAGAATTTATTTGGAGGGTTAGGTAAAAAGGTAGGTAAATATTTCAAAGTATTCTATGATAGAATAGATTAAAGGAAACCGTCTGTCGTGGTATGGGCACATTATGAGAAGGGATGAATCATATGTAGGTAAAAAGGTAATGAATATGAAAGTTAAAGGATGGACTAGCAAAGGAAAGCCAAAGAAAAGATAGAATGCGTCACTGAAGTTATGAAAGAGAAAGGGGTGAATGAAGTCATGACGGTTGATAGGGATGTGTGGAGGGATAAAACATACTGTTACACAAATAAAATTAAGAACAAGATTGGAACATGAGATGAGATGAAGTTATTTGGATAATAATTCATTAGCTCACGTAATAAAGCGTTCTACGTTTTTCGGGCATATTTCCAGACTCCATGCTAGTGAAAAATGATAGATATCTCAACATTTTGACCCAGGACTTCTAGATCGCACGGCACATACTTGTACCGCGAGACCACGAAATATATAACCTAAATATTGTTGAATTGTAATCTCAGATCTTCGAGAATCTTCAGTCGAGATTCTCGGCGGTCGCGGGTTCGAACCCCAGGCACACACCTATGACTTTTCGAAGTTATGTGTGTATTCAAATTGAATTATCACTTGCTTTAACGGTGAAGGAAAACATCGTGATAAAACCTGCACACCTAAAAAGTTCTAAGAAATTTCTTAGGTGTGTAGTCCGCCAACCCGCACTAGGCCAGCGTGGCGGATTATGGCCTAAACCCTCTCAATGGTAGAGGAGACCCGTGCTCAGCAGTGGGACGTGTATGGGTTGATGAAGAAAGAAGAAGAATCTCAGATTATACATACTCTTGATGATCTGGTTAGTTTATGTATTATGTTTGAATTACTTGAAAAATTTTTTGTCAGTTTTGTTTGTTTAAATTGAATTGTGTCATATTCGATTATTCCGAAAATATAGCTTGTAGAACTAACATGTCTTATCAACATTATAAAGCTGAAGAGTTTGTTTGTTTGTTTGTTTGTTTGTTTGTTTGTTTGTTTGTTTGTTTGAACGCTAGGATCTCAGGAACTACTGGTCCGATTTGAAAAATTTTTTCACTGTTTGAAAGAACATTTATCGAGGAAGGCTTTAGGCTATATAACATCACGCTACGACGAATAGGAGCGGAGCAGCAATAAAGAATGTTTCAAAATCGGGGACATTTTTTCCTTTTTGTGAGCTTCCGCTGCGTGCGCTGCGGAAACGGTTAAAGTTTCGCTAAAATAATGTATGAGAGAAATGTTCCTCTTTAAAAGTTCTAAAAAAAAGTCCGCGACAGCATATGTCTATTTTTTAAGGTTGGCTCACTATAAAGTTTTTTATCCTAACCAAATTTATTTTAAAATAATGTTTTATTTGTGGAGGTGTTTTTATAAATATGATATTAATCCTTATCAAAAAAAATACGTTATTCATTACAAGTATTTAATTTTAAATAAAATTGCCCTTTATATCATTTGATTTCACTGAGTATCTTAAAAGATATTGCAGTTTTAAAATATTGATCAAGCGCGCAATAATGATGCACAAGGCGCCGATCGACGCGTTACGGTTTCACGTTTGAACAATTTGACCGAATTGTATGATTTTTGGTAGGGACATAAATAGGATTCTGAGAAGTAAAATAGACTACAACTTATTTTCCTTCTGAACTCAACCCTGTAGTCTACGCGGACGGAGTCGCGAGCAAAAGCTAGTATTATATATACATTTTATAATGGTTTCTTATAATCTATACTAATATTATAAAGCTGAAGAGTTTGTTTGTTTGTTTGTTTGAACGCTAGGATCTCAGGAACTACTGGTCCGATTTGAAAAGTTCTTTCACTGTTAGATAGCACATTTATCGAGGAAGGTTATAGGCTATATATCATCACGCTACGACCAATAGGAGCTGAGCAGCAATAAAGAATGTTTCAAAATCGGGGACTTTTTTCCTTTTTGTGAGCTTCCGCTGCGTACGCTGCAGAAACGGTTAAAGTTTCGCTAAAATAATGTATGACAGAATTGTTCCTCTTTAAAAATTCTAAAAAAAAAGTCCGCGACAGCATATGTCTATCTTTTAAGGTTGGCTCACTATAACGTTTTTTATTCTAACCAAATATATTTTAAATAAAGCATTATTTGTGAAGGTGTTTTTACAAACATGATATTAATCCTTATTCAAATAAATGCGTTATTTAGTATAATTATTTAATTTAAAAGAAATTTACACTTCACATCATTTGATTTCAATGAGTATCTTAGAAGATATCGCAGTTTCAAAAAAATGATTAAGCGCGCAATAATGATACTCAAGGCGTCGACCGGCGCGTTACGGTTTCACGTTGAAACAATTTGATCGATTTGTATGATTTTTGTATATTTAAGTAAATGGGGCTCTGCGGAGTAAAATGCTACAACTTATTTTCTTTCTGAACCCAACCCTGTAGTCCACGCAGACGGAGTTGCGGGCAAAAGCTAGTCAAAAATAAATTCAAAATGTTGAAGTTGAAATAAATAGAATTAGAATCAACCCTTACGAGTCTTTTTGGTTTGGTAATGATCGCATTAGCCACAGCTACCTTTTAACAAATATTTCATCTGCAGCAATAATTTTGTAATCACCAGCAGTCCGCCATATTGGTCGGCCATTTGCAATTAGTAAATCAACGGATGCATTCAAATTAACGATGTTTTAAACAGAATTTAGTATTAGTTTATGTTTAGTATTGTGCTTTAATTTTCTGCGTCTAAAACACTAATGGTTATTTAAATGTAGGTCTAAAGCAGTGGTACCCAAACTTATTTTGTCTACTGCCCACTTTGAGAATAACACATTTTTTAGCGCCCCCATTAAAACGTGCGAAACCACAAATGAAAATAAAATAAATTATTTATTTAACCGTCATCCTAAAATAAAAAAAAAAACAAGAGCCACTCTGGACAGTAGTGGCCACTTTTCACCACTATTACCCAAGATTCTTCTAAAAAAAAAAAAGCAGGAACTGCATAGTATGGTCATGTATATTGCGATCTAATACCGATTTTTGTCGCTCCTACCTACATAAAATTACTAATCACCCCCCAGGCCTCTAGGCTCTACACAACGCCCCCATTTTCTTTCTGGGTCTCTTACCGCCCCCCTTGAGACCTCCAGCGCCCACAAGGGGGCGTTATCACCCACTTTGGGAAACACTGGTCTAAAGTATAGCGGTCTAAAGAGTTTAATCAAAGCTTTTTATTGCTAAATATTTCTTTTGGCTGACTAAGGACTTAAGTCATTAAGGATTTTTAGTGATTTTTTGCATTACTAGTAATGTACAGACACACTAGACACTAACTTGTGAAATAAGAAGCCACGCGTTTCATTCTACGGATAAATGATTGTGATTAACAAGTCGACCTATGCGCAGAATAAAGTTATATTTGCAAAATCTCAACTTCTCTTTCTCCGCGATTAAACTTAATTGGGCACAAAATTATCCGTAACTTTTTTTGTTCTTCAAACAACAACAAAAGTTATGATTATTATTACTTCACTAGTGCAATATATAAACAAGTTTAACTCTAGACATAAAAGTACTTTGGTGTTATAGTCATAAGTAACCTTATTCTATGCATAGGTCGAAATATTTGTGTCGTGTGTGTTTGTAACGTCTCTCTAAGTTTCTGATACACGACAGGACTTGCATGTTAGTGTGCGGTCAAACACCTCCGTTAAAAATGTAATTAATAAATGTATAACAACTGGGCATGGGCTTCCTTTACAACTGAGAGGGTTTAGGTTTTAGGGGCCCCATACACCTACAATAATATTGAACAATCTTTTTATTGTTCAATAATATTGAACACCCCCTTTGATTCCAGACGTTCAATAAATTCTGTCAATAAAATTGATAAACCACTCTGATCAATATTTTCGTGCGAGCAACATGTCTGACGACGAATTTTTGGCGGCAGCCACGCTGGTGATTTTGTTGAAAAGAAAAAAAAAAAGAAATATATTGCGCAATATTAACCCTACACAGCGCAATAAAAAAATATTGTTCAATAAAAATTAAGCTCCCTCAATCTTTTGTTCAATCACGGCGCAATGCTTCAATACTATCCCTACACGTTCAATAATATTGTACAATCAGAATATTATGCAATATTATTGAAGGTGTATGGGTGCGGTTAGTCTACCACAAAGAAGATAATTGAAAACGAGTACATCTTATGCTCCTCAATATGTACGTGTTACGAGTATGAAGCTTTCGATTTTGGTACGTTTTTATTTCTGAATTTTTCGCAATATAGTGCTGAACTTAATAATTATTTACATGTACTTAAAATAGAATTTAATTAAGAAGTAACAAGACATTCATTGACGGGTAGGGCGATACGAAGTTTGTTAAATAAATTTGTAAAATTCACATGTTCATTTTCCTTATATTTCTTTATTTATCTTCTGATAAATGAAAATATGATTTCTTATACATTCCTTGACTTTCATAGGTTATACAGGGTGTATTCAGACCGTGATCGGAAACTATGACAGGCAATAGCCACGGTGATTACAAAAATCGTGACATTAAAAAAAACACAATTATTTTTAATGTTTTCCTAATAACCACATATTTTTAATACTTGAGTTTGTTAGGAAAATGCATTTTTTAACTTTTATTGGGATTTTTTAATGCCACAGCGTTTCCTGTGTTCCTGTATTAGTTTTCGATCACAATCTTTATACACCAGAGCTTCCCAACTTTTTAGGCCATGCCCCCTCGCATTTCTAAACTTTTTATGTCCCCATATTTTTAACTTTGAAAAATTGTCGCTACACACAAGTTAATTTTTTCTAAATTTCCTTTTAATTATTAGCTAAGTACTTTTAGGTATGATAAACAAAAAAACTTACATAGTAACGTTTCGTTTCATGGAGAAAAAAATGGATTGATCTGCTAATATCTGTTCACTATTTTTTTGTTACATGTTTTAATTAACGACATAAGGACTTTAAATAGCCATGCCCCCTCCTTAACTATCAATCCCCCCCAAAGGGGCGTGGGACTCAAATTGGGAAACACTGTATACCCTATTTTTCTATTATTTAAATTTCTGAATTCATCACCGAATCTGCCAAAGTAGCAGGCAGTGTTAGTAGACTATTAAGTAGTTTCTTTGGTGATGATGATAATGGTGATAGTGCTGGTGATGGTGATGGACGAGACCGCGTGTAGTCCTCAGGGGGTCTGAAATCTTCTTTTTTCGGCGCTTTGGGTGTAGAATTTTCAAATTTGGGCACTTGATCTTCTCTTAATAATGAAGTCCCATCTAAAAAAATTAAAATTAAATCAACAGATAGTTTACAATATTGATCAAAGACTAAATACCACGACCAAGACCACAACTGCCTCGTGGTCTCGCGGTACAAGTATCTGCCGTGCGATCTGGAGGTCCTGGGTTCGATTCCCGGGCCTGGAAAGTGTTATTGGGTTTTCCATTAGGATATTCTCAGTAGCAGCACGGAGTCTGGAAATGTGACCGAAAAACGGCAATAGGCTCGCCCCCTATTACGTGGGACTGATACCTAAATGTGGGTGCAGAAATGCATCTCTGCCTACCCATAATTTGGTGCCCAATTATGTTTAAATCGCTGAGAAAGAGAAGTTCAGATTTCGCACATATAAATTTATTCTGCGCATAGGTCGATATGTCTATGTTAAATATTTCACCCAAGAGAACGAGGCAGTCCAGTCAGCCTCAGTCGAGTGAGGTTACATTGTAACTCCATAAAGCGAAAAAACTGTTTTTAATTCCATTTCCATAGGTCAGTAGGTGAGATCTCTTACTTATGGATACATGACAGAGGTTTGTGAGCGCAAAGCACAAACAGAATAAGATCAGAAGGGAAATATCCAGCATTTAGTATGTGTCCGAGTGTCGCCGCTTGTCTGTCACCTGTTCATTCTACTACAACACACCGACAATGATTTCAAACAAACATAAAGAGATATTGGCTATTGCACATTTATAAAAGTGCTGTCATTGTTTTTTATTACGATTTTTTTTTTATGTTAGAGTTTTTTTTTTGTAAGAGATTCATCATTATCATCATCAGACTTTATCGCGTCCACTGTTGGACATAGGCCTCTCCTTTGTACATTTAAATAGGTAAAGTATTTGATTGAAAACTAAGGCATCGTGATAACAAATTGGCTTTGAAAAAAAAACCAACAAAAATAAAAATGACGTTTATCTAATAAATAAATACACCCAACAGTCACACACACAGTCCTGACCCCACACTAAGATACGAGTCTTGTGTCGTGGGTATCAGAAACTACGAGAGACTTTTCGGTCTCACAAACACCCAGACCCGAAACAAATATTTGTGTATCACACAAACATTTGCCTCGGTGCGGGGATCGAGCCCGCGGTCGCGCGTTTCGCAAGCTGGTGTCTAGCCAACTGCGCCACGGGGCTGTCTAACAACCATAGACCGTATTAAATATATATGGTTTTTGGAAAAATGATATTATTTATATTTTTTGTCAAGATTTCTTTAACACCAATGTGTCCGTAATCAACATAGCTATTACCCGCCGTAGTTTCCGATCACGGTCTGGATACACCCTGTATAATTAAAAAAAGTACCTGAATTGACAATGATCACCGATTGCGTAGGATAGTAGTCAGGTTGGTAGTACTGCGGGGGATACTGCATATAGTAATCCTGTTGAGGTCTTCCTACGGAGACACCTAGGAAAACAAAATCCCAACTAATATTTTTAATGCGAAAGTAACTCTGTCTGTTACGCTTTCACGTAAAAAATACTGAATGGATTTTAATGAAACTTTACAATAATATAGCTTATACATCAGAATTACACATAGGATTCTTTTTATCCCGGAAAATGTAGTATTTCCGTGGGAATGGGTATTTCGGGATCTAGCAAACCGATTTGAATGATTTTAGGTATGTGCATAAATAGGACTCTGAGAAGTAAAATAGACTATAACTTATTTTCTATCTGAACTCAACCCTGTAGTCTACGCGGACGAAGTCGCGGGCAACAGCTAGTAATATTATAAATGCAAAAGTAACTCTGTCTGTCTGTTACGCTTTCTCGCTTAAAACTCTAAACCGATTTTGATGAAACTTGGCACAGACAATCTTTAGACCATGAGAAAGGACATAGGCTACCTTTTATCGCGAAAAAAAGGGATGAAGAGGTTGAAATAGAGGTTGAAAGTTTGTATGGGATTTCTTAATTTTAAAACATGAAACTTTATTTTTAGGCACTTGATAAGAAATAATTAAATATTTGTTCTAGCGCTTCTGAAAATTCTACCAGTGAGGGGGTGAAATAAGGGTTGAAAGGTTTTATGGGAGTTAGTTTCTATCCATTGTGAATACTTACGAAAGTTGGAAAAGTCAGGAGTCTGTGCCTGGGGCGTGAACCTGCACTCGCCGAGATACTCGACCGCGTGAGTTAACCTCGAGGCCATCACTGCTTTAGTAAAATGAGGTTATAGTAATCTGATTTGCCCACAAATTATTTTAAATAGTGTTTGTCTTTGAAAACGTGCATGCATGAAGAGGATAATGTAAAGATTTATGGATCAGACGAACATTTGTCTCTCTTTCTTCTTCTTTCTTTATCAACCCATATACGCCCACTGCTGAGCACGGGTCTCCTCTACCATTGAGAGGGTTTAGGCCATAGTCCACCTGGAATGTCGCTAATTAATAAAACAACCGTACTGCTCCGTAGCTAGTTTATTACTGGCAATGCAAGTACCCCCGGGCGTATATATACCATCTCTCCCACATCAATTCGGAAACCTATAAATACAAAAATACAATAAATCACAATTTAAAACTATTATATAAAACTAGAAATATTTCTTATAGTCTACAGGTTTTCTTAGCCTCTTAGAGCGATTTACTGTACTAGGGCTTACAGTGCTAGGCATATTTTCCTCATGAGGAGTAATGACGGATCCGGTTGGTTGCGGTTCGTTTGCCACAATCCCTAAGGTATCCTGCCCGTCGTCACCGCTTGTAATTCCCTTGTCTTCGTCGTTACGATCGTGGGATATCTCTGGGGCTGTTATTCCATTGCCCCCGTCACTGGCTGTACTTGGTGGAGTGATCGTAGACTCCACTAACTGTGGTGATACTGGCGTGCTACTGCTCGTCGGTATATTTATTTGCGGTGCCGACAACGCGTTGTACGTATCTGACAAATTCCTATCCTGGTTTACATTTGTATGCTTATGGTCTAAAGTATTTTTATGACTAATATAATATTTTCTAATTTGGTCAATATGTCTCTTACAAATTATGTCGAACTCCTTAAAATATATTTCAAACATTCGGGTACCCAATACTTTTGTTACAATGCCCATACGCCAGACACATTTCCTGGCGATGAACCATCTGGCCCATACAGTTTCCCCTACTTTAAAACACCTACTTCGTTTTAAATGCATATGAACGTCTTTTCCATAAAATTTATTTTGAGGTAAAATTAAATCAAGTTTACATCTTAAATTTCGACCCAACATTAACATGGCCGGCGTAACACCTGTTGCACAATGGACAGTATTTCTAAATGAGAAAAGAAAATCCTGTAACTTGTTGTGAATTTCTTTAACACACTTTAATTCAGTAAATAAACATTTTAACATTTTTTTGCAAGTTTTTACTGAATTTTCCGCTTGGCCATTGCTACACGGGTGATAAATAGGTGATGTTAAGTGCTGAATTCCGTTCATCTTGCAAAAATAATTAAATCCTGACGAGCTAATTTTAACATCATTATCGGAAACTATAACATGTGGCAGTCCGAATCGAGAAAACATTTCATTCAGTTTTACAATAAGACAATGTGTAGAAGTACCACGCTCCATATGAACACATTCCAACCATTTGGAAAACGCATCAATAACTATTAAGTACGTCGCCTGCCCTATAGACATATAGTCGATGTGTATTCGGTGCCACGGGCCGGCCGGTCGCGGCCACGGCGCAGGTAATGCCTTCGGCGGCGCCGCGCGCAGTGAGGCGCACACGTCGCACGCCCCTACCCACCGTTCTATATCGGCGTCGATTCCCGGCCACCACATTCTACTACGGGCCGCGCTCTTAGTTTTAACCACGCCAAAATGTGCAGAATGCAATTCTTTTAACATCCTGTGTTTTAAAATATTAGGAATAACTAGTCTGTGTCCGCGAAACAAACATCCTTCAACTACCTCCAAATCAGTTTTACATTGAAAGTAGGGTTTTATCGAATTACACGTAATTTTTCTCGGCCAGCCGTTATTCATATATTTTATCACCGTCTTTAAAAGTTCATCCGCGGCCGTCGCGTGCTTAATATTTTCAAATAATACCGGTTCCAAGCCGGCTTCCAAGTAAAGAAAATACTTAGAACTATGTATTTCTTGTTCATTAGTATGTGGAACTGATACCGGTGACCGCGAAAAATAATCGGCTATTTGATTATTTTTGCCGTGTACATACTGAACCGTATAGTTATATGCAGATAAAATTATAGCATATCTCTGCAAACGCATGGCAGCCGTGACCGATACACCGTTTCCCTTTCCAAATATTGCGAGTAAAGGCTTGTGATCGGTCTTGAGAATAAATGGTTCCTGCCGGCCATATAAATACTGGTGAAAATGTTTAACACCGAAAATAATAGCTGTAGCCTCCTTTTGAATTTGACTATAATTTTTTTCGCTAGTCGATAAGGATCGAGAGGCGTACGCTATCGGGCGCTCGCGACCGGCGGCGTCTTGATGCGCCAGTACAGCCCCTAGCCCACTGGGACTCGCGTCGACGGTTAGGACGACCGGAGCGTCCGGCTGGAAATGAGCCAGCACACGCTCACTAGCTAGCTCGCGCTTCACCCTGGCGAATGCTTCCTGTTGTCGCGCGGTCCACTGCCACTTTGCCGCCGTGCCTAGTAATTCGTGCAGTGGCTTCAATATTGCTGAAGCGGAGGGAATAAAGTTCCTGTAATAATTCACTACACCTAAAAACCGTTTCACCTCCAAAACATTTGTAGGTGGCGGCGCGTTCAAAATAGCTTCAACCTTAGTTGGACAAGTCCTCAAGCCATTTTTATCTATAACGTACCCTAAATATTTTACACTGTCCTCGAAAAATACGCACTTATCCTTTTGCAATCGTAACCCTGCGTCCTGCAATCTATCCAGAACCTCTCGCAATCTAGAAATATGCTGATCTTTAGTTTGACCTGTTACGCATATATCATCTAGCCATATACTAACTCCATCCAATCCTGACAATAAAGTTTCCATTGCTTTTTGAAAAATGGCGGGTGCGTTTGCTAGGCCATAAACTAAACGGGTATATGAAAATAAGCCTTTATGAGTGTTAATAGTTGTTAATTTTTGTGACGATTTTGTTAATTTAAATTGATTATAGGCATTACTCAAATCAATTTTTGAGTATTTTTCGCCACCGCCTAGCCTAGAGAACACTTCTTCTATACGAGGTAAAGGATACTTATCAATGTATAGGTCTTTATTTAAAGTGCATGAAAAGTCACCCGCTATTTTTAACTTTCCGTTTTCCTTTAAAACCGGCACTATGGGCGTAGCATAATTAGAGTGATTGACAGGTATTAGTATGCCCTTACTGACCAATCTATCTATTTCGTTGCTGACCTTGTCTTTGAAAGCAAAGGGCACTGTACGTGGTTTAAAAAATTTGGGCACGGCATTGTCTTTTAACAGTAATTCGACTTCAAACTTATTGAAACAACCTAATTCGTCTTTCCAAAGATCCGGATAATTATCTAAAAGACGTTGCACTTCTTCAATGTGGCTCCCTCTACACAAAATCTTATTGTTCGACGATGTAAAATAGATTTTAAATTTATTCATAAAATCACGTCCTAGTAGGGGTGGTCCTCCATTTTTTATAACGTAAACTTTTAACTCATTACACATATTGGAATATTCAAGTTTAGCAAGAAAATAGCCTAAGGGTAAAATGTTGTGACCGTTATACAAACACATTTGAATATCACTTTTGAATAACGGTACATGCGCATAATGAAGTTCATACAATTGATTTGAAATAACGGTAGTTCCGGAACCCGAATCCAACTCCATAGTCATTTGGATGTCATTTAGTTTTACCCTCAACTTTATTGGACTGTATTTTACATACCTCATGTTGTAAAGATTACATTCCTCACACATGTCCGGTTGCTCCGATTTCTCTATGGTGATGGTATGAAGATTACATTTTGTAACGCCACACATCTTTTTTAGGTGTCCCTTTTGTCCACATTTTAAACACTTATAGTTTCTAAATTTACACGCTTTCGCTGTATGGTTTTTTAACCCGCACACTGAGCAACGGAATTCGACGCCACGTGTCCCTGCCGTTCGCTGGTTGCCGACGCCGCTGCTGCCGTTGCTACCGCCGCTGTGGCCGCCGCTGCCGCCGCTGTGGCCGCCGCTGCCGCCGCTGTGGCCGCCGTCGCCGCCTCTGTAGCCGCTGGCGCCGGCGCGTGGGGCTCCCTCTGAGTGGAACATCGGCTCGTCCTTAATTATCATAGAAGTCGCACGTGCTTCTCGAGCACATGCTGCCTTTTGAGCTACTTCCAATGCTTCACTGAACGTCAACTTCTTGCAGTCGCACTCAAAAAGTCGATCACGTTCCGGTCCCGCTTTGAAGCCCAGTACGAAACGGTCACGCAGAAGTGTGTCCAGTTCCGTCCCAAAATCACAATAAACGGCTAACCCACGAAGCCGTGCCGCCCATTCTTGTATACTTTCACAATCTGATTTCGATGCTTCGTAGAATTTTGCCCTATCGGCAAACGTTGATCTTTTGGGCGTAAAATGTTGGTTGAGTAATATCACCAGCTCCTCAAAAGTACTGTCTTCGAGCCTTTTCGGATACACGAGGTTTCGAACGAGACGGTATGATTCGTCCGACAAATTAGTCAGCAACACAGCACTTTTGTGAACATTCGAAATGTTGTTGAGCTTAATAAATTGCGATAAGCGTCCATAAAAAATGTCCCACTCGTGTAATTTATAATCGAAAACGTTTAAATTTCCTATATAATTCGACATTTTAACACACGCGGGTAGTGAAATCCTCGTCGCCAAATGGAATGTCGCTAATTAATAAAACAACCGTACTGCTCCGTAGCTAGTTTATTACTGGCAATGCAAGTACCCCCGGGCGTATATATACCACCACCACGCTGGCCTAGTGCGGGTTGGCGGACTACACACCTAAGAAATTCCTAAGAACTTTTAGGTGTGCAGGTTTTATCACGATGTTTTCCTTCACCGTTAAAGCAAGTGATAATTCAATTTGAATACACACATAACTTTCGAAAAGTCAGAGGTGTGTGCCTGGGGTTTGAACCCGCGACCGCCGAGATTCTCGGCCGCGCGCCTAAACCTCGAGGCCATCACTGCTACATTTGTCTCTGCGGGGATCGAACCCGCGGCCTCACGTTTCGCAAGCTGGTGTCTAGCCAACTGCGCCACGGGGCTGTCAAAAAATTCTAACCATGTACACAGTAGCACCTAGCTCGTCATTCTCTATTTCCCTCGTCAGCAGTGTCATACTTTTAAATAACAATTAGAGCCATCATTTCCTACATCCCGAGAGTACACTTGTCCGTTTTCGGAGAGGCCAATAAATATATTTTTTGTAAAATTATTAAAATAGTTTGTTTTAAAAAGGCTTCTAGCCAAAATTGACCAGGGTAGAAGCCTTTAAAAATAATAAAAAGTGAAAATTCTAAAAATAGGATGAAACCCATTAGAAAAGGAGGAGAATATTATAAAAATGAAAGGAAAAATAATTAACGGGCGATCTGGCGTCGGGAAGGGGGTGGGGGTGAGTATTTATGGGTAAAAAACGGTTTTATTTTAAATTATTTTCCTTTCATTTTTACAATATTCTCCTCCTTTTCTAATGTATTTCATCCTTCTGTTATATTTTTTGGTTAAAAAACGTTAACGTCTTTCCGATTTCTAACACAAGAACAAAATGTTTAAAAAATATTGACTCACCTATGGAAAATAGCACGATGGTTAACATCTTCAATCTTAACATAGTGATTGATTCTTCGAGCCGATACTAGTTTTTATATCAAAGAGGTTTAATCATCTGAATCTATACATTGGTCACTAGCTTTTCGCCCTGACTTCTATCAATATTTTAACACATTTCTTTTAAATACTTTATACAGGGTGCATCAGTGATCGGAAACTAAGGCAAGTCATAGATACGGTGATAACAATCCCCTGGCATTCCCAAATTTCCAATTCGCAAAGAAAATCCCGACAAGAAAATAAAATTTATACGTTTCCTAGCAACTATAGGATTAAAATGCCTACCCCTTCGGCAAAAACAAGCGTGAGGTAATGTATGTATGAAACACACACTACCTTCGTATATTTCTGTATATACATAGATTTGTTTTACTAAACTTTCAAAGCATCATACACGATTTAACTTCCAATGTAATCATTTGAATGGATATCAAATATGAAAACAATATAAGTATTATTGACTCAGTATTATATTTAAAGGGCGTGGATTCGTCGAGTCGCATTACTTTTTCTTTCCCCCCTCCCGCAGGGCTGGCGGGAAGTAGCTCTATAATAAAATTTCCCCTCGGAAAGAAAAAGGGATTTTCGATTCTGCATTAAGTTAGCTATCATAAATAGAACAGTCACATACTAACATAGAAGTATAGTTATAGTTATTAATCCGTGGTGCGTTAATTGCGTCTAATTTTTGGTAATTGTAATTGTCTTTCTTTATGTGAGGTTAAACCTCATAGCTCAATGCTTTGTCACCCGCTTTGCTGTGGAGGGAAGTGGACAACTCTTTGTTTTCCAACTCCTCCTTTACATTGCTTTTTCTGTTTAACTTCGTTGCGGGGTTATGACGATTTAGGTCCCCTTAGATTCGCTGAGCTTCATTGCTCGGCGCCAATACTGTGCGTGCCGCTGTTGATCCTGGAGTACAGGAGTTGCAGTGGCGGGTGTCTGGTGGGATAGGACAAAAAATCAAATATAGAAGGTTTGTGTCATTAACTACGAGAGACTTTACTCTCACAGACACGACACAAATATTAGTGTATGACACAAACATTAGTCTCTGCGGGGATCGAAAGCTCTCGTTTCACAAGCTGCTGTCTAGACACAGGGCTACAGGTCATTGTTTTTCTTTCCATTTAGATATATTTTGGTGAGACAAATGTTTGTATGATTCACTTAAATTTATGAATTTGTGGGAGTAAAATGTACATAGGGTGTATTTAGACCGTGATCGAAAACTGAGGCAGGTAATAGCGATAGTGATTACAAACCCTTGGCATTAAAGAAAATCCCGACAAAAAATAAAATTTTTGAGGTTTTCCATACAAACCACATACTTTTAACACCGATGGTTGTATGGAAAACGTATTTTTTTTTATTTTTTATCGGGATTTTTAATATCGCCACTGGGTTTGTGATCACCCTCGCTATTACCTGCCTCAGTTTTCGATCACGGTCTGAATACACCCTGTATATGGAAAACGTCAAAATTTATATTTTTTGTCGCGATTTTCTTTAACGACAGGGGGTTGGTAATCACATTGTGTATTACCTGCCTCAGTTTCCGATCACGGTCTGAATACATCCTGTATAAGTTCTTTTAGGTATTTGTGTAAAAAAACACATCAAGAGGTTGCTACGATCACTTTTTGGTTGAGGTATCTGTTTTCAAGATAGAGGTGTAACAGTTCGGTGTATAGGTACGCTTAGGAATTCTATGAGACGCAAAAAACTGTATCAAAGAATATGAAAAACTGGACCTATGCGCATTACGACTAATACCATAAACATACCTACATAGTGAATAAAAAAATATCCATTAAAATCAAACTGAGTGCATGCATAGTTATGTTTTAACCATCGGCACTTTGATAATGCGGCATCAAAGGTTTTGTGCTTACTTCTTAAAGTAATTTGCCGTTTTTCGAAAGTACATGGTTATGATACACGCGCCGGCGGCTTCTTTTGAAATCATATACAACAATCGTTGCCGCCGCGCCGAAATCACAACATTTGACACTATTTGATTGCCGCCACAGGGCGTCGATTAAAATATTCTTAGGTTCTTTAAAATACAGTCAAGTTATTGTAATTAATTTGTTTTTTTACATGTTTTAGCAAATGTAAGCTTATAAATCATAAATGTTTATTAAGAAACAGTTACTTCCATGGAAAACGACATATAGGTCAGTTGATTTTTCGAATTTCTTATCAAATCTTCAGTTATTTATTAATCTGCTTGATCTTTACTATGGCTATGTTAATTCAAGCTCACAATGTTCCAATTCTAATACGTTTTTCTAAGATTTAAAGTAAACTTTAATAAATAGTAATAGACTAATAGGTAATTGCAAGACTTGCAAGACTCTTGCTGCAAGGCCAAGACCAAGACCAAGACTGGGAGCGCAAGACCAAGACCAAGACCAGGTGTATTGGCGCAAGACCAAGACCAAGACTGGCTAAGTCTCCTCTTGTTCTTGCATTTGGGCAACACTAGTTTTGACTATTAGAATTAAAGAATGTTTTTAAGTACCTTTTTCTTACAGGTATGAAACTAATCTGTCATTGTTAGTATTAAGTTAATAAATATATTTGTTTTGTATTTATAATTTACCATTTTGTATTAGTTGAACCGTGATGGCCTCGAGGCTTAGACACGCGGTCGAGAATCTCGGAGATCGCGGGTTCAAACCCCAGGCATACACCTCTGACTTTACCAAGTTATGTGTGTATTCACATCGAATTATCACTTGCTTTAACGATGATGGAAAACATCGTAAACCTGCACTCCTAAAAGTGCTTAAGAATTTCTTATACAAAATTATGATATTTATAACCTTTTCTTAATTAAATTTTATTTACAATTTTTTTTTCATTAGTCGGTTGAAACGCTAAATTAAAGCATGGCGTAACGATTAGTATGTGAAGCTATTTTTATCTGTATTTTGTCGTTGGTTAGATCGGTACTGGATTTGATTCCCAGGATGGTCAAAACGTTATTAATACACTAGCTTTTGCCCGCGACTCCGTCCGCGTAGACTACAGGGTTGGTTCAGAAAGAAAATAAGTTGTAGTCTATTTTACTCCACAGTCCTATATATGAACAATGTACATACTAAAATCATACGTACGAAAGAGACATAGGTACTATAAAGTTATTTTAATAAAAAAAGTATCCTATATTTCTTATAATACCTCCAAAAATATGTATACAATGTTTCATGACGATCGGTTGAATAGTTTTTGCGTGAAACCGTTACAAAGGCGGTCTAAAAGCGGTCGCGGGTTCGAACCCCAGGCACACACCTCCGACTTTTCGACGTTACGTGTGTATTCTCATTGAATTATCACTTGGTTTAACGGTAAAGGAAAACGCCGTGATAAAAATTGCACACTTTAAATAATTATTGAAAATTTTAATGAATTTCTTAGGTGTGTAGTCCGCCAACCCGCACTAGGCCAGTGTGATGGACTAAGGCAGGGCTTCCCAAACTGTGCGTCGCGGCAACATCCTGAGGCGTCGCGAGGCGATCGGCAAACATTCGCTATCCGTATTTTTCTGATAACCTCATATTACGCTAACTACTGTTGTTTTTATTTCCAGTAAAGTAGGTAGTTTTGATGATGTCTTTATTCAAATCGATTTAAACAACTGCTTTTGAATCCTCATTTTAAAACTATTGCCACTTCGATAATCGGAAATAAGTTCGCTTGCCCTTAAAATTTGACAAACCTTTTAAAAACCTCTACCTTCCTTTTCAAATACAGCAGTGGTACCCAAACTTATTTTGTCTACTGCCCACTTTGAGAATAATTTTTTTTTAGCGCCCCCATTAAAACGCGCGAAACCACAAATGAAAATAAAATAAATATAACATTGTTTATATAGGAATGCTTAAGTAGACCATTATTTATTTAACCGTCATCGTAAAAAAAAAAAAAACAAGAGCCACTCTGGACAGTAGTGGCTTTTCACCACCATTACCCAAGATTCTTCTAAAAAAAAGAAAAAAAAAACAAGAACTGTATAGAATGGTCATATATATTGCGATCTAATACCGATTTTTGTCGCTCCTAGCTAAATAAAATTACAAATCACCCCCCAGGCCTCTACACAACGCCCCCATTGTCTTTCTGGGTCTCTTACCGCCCCCCTTGAGACCTGCAGCGCCCACAAGGGGGCTTTATCGCCCACTTTGGGAAAGACTGAAATACAGCATTGATATATAAAATTTAAAACACCGTAACGGAATCTTAATACCACTAATTTACCGTCGAAAAATTTTCAAAACATTTTTCAATTACATTTGTTGTTGCTTCCTCAAGCGTGGTAGATTAGACAATAATATATGAAGCTGTTTTTAGTATATATAGTGCGATGTAGAAAGAGATTTCACAGACCGAAAGGGAAGCAAGTCAATATGATCAGAATTTTCTTCTTCATCGGTAAGTTAAAATATGTTTTTTACTACATACATACATAAACTAACGCCTATACTCCCTGATGGGGTAGACAGGGGTGCATTTCTGCACCCACATTTCGCCAGTATGTATCAGTCCCACGTAATAAGGGGCGAGCCTATTACCGTTTTTCGGGCACATTTCGAGACTCCGTGCTGCTACTGAGAATTTCCTAAAGAAAAACCCCATAACACTTTGCCCGACCCGGGAATCGAAACCAGGACCTCTAGATCGCACGGTATATACTTGTACCTCAAGACCACGAGGCAGTTATTCTACTTCTTCTTCTTCTTCTTCATCAACCCATATACGCCCACTGCTGAGCACGGGTCTCCTCTACCATTGAGAGGGTTTAGGCCATAGTCCACCACGCTGGCCTAGTGCGGGTTGGCGGACTACACACCTAAGAAATTCCTAAGAACTCTTAGGTGTGCAGGTTTCATCACGATGTTTTCCTTCACCATTAAAGCAAGTGATAATTCCATGTGAATACACACATAACTTCGAAAAGTTATTCTACTATTCTTCTATAAACGTCTGAAAGTAGCTACTGTGGTAAAAACGATGAAAGGAAACCGTCTGTCGTGGTATGGGCATATTGTGAGAAGGGATGAATATCTTCTCACAGGATCTTCACTTCCTCACCTTTTTTCACAGGATTTCACCTATGGCTGTTAGGACAACGCAAAAATCTTTATTTTTTTGAGTCAGGATCGATTTCAACCAGCCTTAATTTCCGATTACAGTCTGAATACACCCTGCATAAAAAATCTCTAAAATCCTTAAGGGCTGAAACTGCGTTATACGGGCACACGCGCGGTTTCATACAAAAGTGCTCCGGCACGGGGAGCCGCGCGCCGGGGCCCGCCTCCGTGCCGCGGGAACCGTCGCAGGGGCACGCGCGGTGCCCGCCAGCGGTAACACGCACGGACTTGTTCAGTCAATAAACGGGCTTACTAGCTGTCTTTTCTTTTTTGCTAGTCGTCGTTTGGCTGTGTATAATAATATATTAAGTTCTCCATTGACACGACCGTACATGCACACCGTTAAAATTGAACTAGCAACACTGCGTAAATCCGGTCTTCGCGACGGGTACCCGCGACGGGGACCGTCGCGTTCCCACGGAGCCCGTCCGCGTGTCCACGCGAGTAGACGCGCGACGGTTGCCCGTCGCGGGTGCCCGCTTAACGCAGTTACAGCCCTAACAGCATCAAACTAAAAACCAACCTTATAAACGTTCATATCTACCCGCAAAAATAGCATTACTATTACATACATACATAAACTCACGCCTGTATTCCTTGGTGCGGTAGGCAGAGTTGCACTACTATAAATTCTGCTATTTTCCAGCCCTACTATGCCCAGCCTGGTCCAACCCCCTGGGCCAGGCCACGGTCTGCGAATCATCAACCTTGCTTCCCGGCATGGGCTTTGGCCTCGGAGGATTAGGATATGGTCTACCCTACGGAGGACTAGGGGGTACCCTTGGCGGGGCCACGGTCTGCGAAACCATCCCTACTATGGGGTGTGGTATGGGCGGAACTACCGTTTGCGAAACTGTACCTAGCATGATGGGGATGGGATGTGGGATGCCTTGTGGGGGGATGGGGGGAGCTACCATTTGCGAAACTGTTCCTAATATGATGGGCATGGGGATGGGATACGGGATGCCTTGTGGCGGAATAGGCGGAACTACCGTCTGCGAAACTGTTCCTAATATGATGGGCATGGGGATGGGATACGGGATGCCTTGTGGCGGAATAGGCGGAACTACCGTCTGCGAAACTGTACCCAATATGATGGGAATGGGAATGGGATGCGGGCTACCTTTAGGTGGTATGGGCGGAGCTACCGTTTGCGAAACTGTTCCTAATATGATGGGGATGGGATGTGGGATGCCTTGTGGGGGAATGGGAGGAGCTACCATTTGCGAAACTGTCCCTAATATGATGGGTATGGGGATGGGATGCGGGCTACCCTATGGCTTGGGGATGGGAGGGATGGGAGGAATGTGGGGGGGTATGGGAGGTTTAGGCCTCCCCATGGGATACGGAATGCCGTTCGGGGCTGGCATGGGATGGCCTGGCTTGGGCCTAGGCTGTGAGACCGGGGCCGGTATGCTTGGCCTAGGCATGGGCATGCCCCTCGGCCGTCCTTTTTTATAAATAGCTCTTCTTCCTCAGCATCCCTTAGTTCTAATAATATGCGGGGGGGAAGTTATATATACCCTTCTGTGAGCCAAAGCGATTTCAAATCTTATACGAATAATAATAGAGTTGCTTTCGGCTTGTAGGAAACGATATTGCGCTCTCAACGGTATAGGCTGGATTTTGGTTCGTATATTTATGGAAAATGAACAATTTTAATGGTAAATCATTCAGTAATACGGCTTATAAGTTTCTAACAATAATAGTTACATAATATTTTGGTATGTTTAACAAATAGGAAAGGTAATTTCTAATCTGTCAATCCGCCATCTTGTAAAATATGATGTAACATAACAGTTCCTTTAATCATTGAATAAAACCAACAGATTATAATTATTTTATAAGACAGATGGCGTTAATAATTTTTTTTCATCTTTTAATTTTTTAGTTGAATTTATTGTTTGTAAAAATTATTTTTGTTAACTCTTAAAGAACCAGTCCGGCCTATTTGATTTTTGCTAATTTATTTTATTTTCAATCAAAATTATTATATATGTAGTGTTAAAATATTTAGACATACTAAAATAACAGCAGTAAAACTTTATTAAAATGATCTCACAAATCTAACTTCTTGGGCAAGTATGTCTAGATATATATAAAGAATGTAATAAAAATATATATGTATCTTTTCGGCTTTCTTAATAAATTATATTTATTGCATTCTGTTTTATTTATTTTTTGTTCTTTATTAAATCGCAACAATTAAAATTCAGATTTATTTATATACAACTTAAGTGACATTTGACTAATATATTTTTATAATTCAGAAAAAATAAATATAAAATAAAGCTAGACTAGAATTTAATGAAAATATTTTTGCAAGTCTCCTCATAAATGGAGTTTAAATCGTCAAGAATTTGTCTAAATAAAATGTTTTGTTGACTTCAAAATGTTCTTATTGTTTTTAAAATACTTTTCCTTTTTGAATTTACGAACGCACCGCAACCATCTTGTACCGCCATTACGCGTTGGCGCGAAATTCGTAAATCATATTTACGTACTTTTTTTAGGCAGATTAATGTTTTAGATATAATCTGAGTCGTTAGGTAATAATTAAATTGTTCGAGGTTTATTTGTAGCGTTTTATAATTAGGCCGAGGCGTTCTTGTTTAATAAAAATAATACGTTTAAGAATCTAAATGTCAAATACGCCATGTTGGCATTTTTAAAAGGCGCTTTAGTAACATAAATTTGCTTTGAACTTTAAAAAAATGTCTGTTTTTTGGGTTGCAATAATTTAATTTCTTGTTTTTATAGCCTAGAAAACGTAAAAACTAAGGTTATAGACTAAAACATTTTTTTCATCACCATCATCAGCCCTTATATGCCCCACTGTACCACGCGCCTCCACTACAATTTAGTTTTAGGCCTTAGTCCACCACGCTGGCCTACTGCAGACGGAATACACACCTAAAAAAACTCCTTAGAACTTTTAAGTCTGCAGTTTTCATCACGATTCCTTCACCGTTAAAATTGTAATTTCATTGTGAAAGCACACGTAACTTGGAAAAGCCAGAGGTGTGTGCCTGTGGTTGGAACCGCTGAGATTCTCAACCGCGTGTCTAAACCTCGATGCTATCACTATATTTGACTGATTGAAAGGTAAAGAATCCCTACTAATATTATAAATGCGAAAGTAACTCTGTCTGTCTGTCTGTTACGCTTTCACGTAAAAACTACTGAATGGATTTTAATGAAACTTTGCAATAATATAGCTTATACATCAGGAAAGGACATAGGATACTTTTTATCCCGGAAAATGTAGTATTCCCGTGGGAATGGGTATTTCTGGATCTACCAAACCGATTTGAATGATTTTTGGTATAGAGATACGTAGGGTTCACAGAATTAACATGGGATAATTTTATCCTGGAAAATATAATCCCGTGGGATAAACATGTTATAAATGCAAAAGTCTCTTTGCACTTAACCCTAGAGTCTACGCGGACGGAGTCGCGGGCAAAAGCTAGTAGTAAATAAAACAAATAGTCATATGCTTTTATATACCCATATATCATTCAAACTATTATGTACAAATGTTTTATAAAAGGGGGCAAGACAGGGTCCATAGGCAGTCTCAGTACTTCCACAGAAGCCCAAAAGCGTTACACGTTAATTTTGTAATTTCTAGTTTACCTTTGGGGTCAGAATATTCTCATTTCTTGCTGTTTCTTCTCCACAGCAATAACACGTTATGAAGCGGCAATAGTTTAATGTTAACTATTCAAAAAATGACTTTGACTTTTGAATTTTGACTTTTGACTTTCGACTTTTGACTTTTTACTATCGGCTTTTGACATTCGACTTTGACTTTTGACATTCGAATTTGATTTAAATTCAAAATTGCATTAAAAAAGATTACATTTAAATATTCAAAATTTCGCAAGCTTTTGGGTTTCTACAGACGGGATCATATTATTGCGAGCAAGGGCAGGGTTCAAAACCTTCACTGGGTCCATAAGACCCGTTTCCAATATCTTCATTCAGGATGTTGACAGCATCGTGGTTCGGGTTTCTGATGCAGGCTGACCCAAGGATCTTGAAGACCACGGGGGGGTTGGGTCGGAAGCAGATCGTGGGAGGGGAGGGGACGATGATCTTCGGTGGTCGGATGATGATCGGTTCAGGTGGTGGGGGGTGCACTTGCGGCGGTTGTATCTGAAATATAGGGGAGTAAAGTTATGTCTAGTTTATAGTTTATCGTGGGCTCAGGTAACTATTATAATAAATATCAGTTAACGGTTTTAATATTAAAGATTCGGTACACTTTGAGCCTTCAGGCAAGTTGATCTTTTGGGGTACTATGTGATCATCAGTAGACCATATACTTTCTATACCAATTAGAGGATTTAGACCTCCACAATGCTGGCCTAGTATGCCAGTTCCATGGAGGTACCGCTAGGGGGCAATCCATAAAATGCGTCACATCTAAATATCGTGACGTCACACTAAAGTGACCAGCTGTGACAAGGACGGGGGACGGGTCAAAAATCATGAACTAAGACGTAATTTATGGATGTCACCTAGTTTTATTTTCATCATAAATAGACCTAGATATATACTCACCCTCATTGGAGGATGTCTAGGTACGGAGATAGGAGGAGGTCTGATCACTATCGGCGGCTGTGGCTGGGTGGTGGGGACGTTGAAGATGAATGAAGAAGGGTTAGGTGGTTCCTCAGGCTCTGGCGCTGGTGGGGGAGGTGGTCTGATCCAGAATGAGGACTGTGAGGGGCAGTGCAGCTCTCCTGGCTTCATTACTATTGATCCTGGAAGATATAAATACAACCAACAGTCACACACATAGCCCTGACCCCATATTAAGATACTTGTGTCGCGGGTATCAGAAACAACGAGAGATTTTCGCTCTTAACACCCAGACCCGAAACAAATATGAGTGTATCACACAAAAATTTGTCTTAGTGCGGGGATAGACGCGGCCTTTCGTTTTGCAAGCTGGTGTCAGTTGACAACTGCTCTACGAGCCCGTCAGAATTAAGATTTGTTAATAAAATAGAAAAAAGCAGTGATGGCCTCGAGGTTTAGGCGCGCGGTCGAGAATCTGGGCGGTCGCAGGGTCGAACCCCAGGCACACACCTCTGACTTTTCGAATTTATGTGTGTATTCAAATTGAATTATCACTTGCTTAAACGGTGAAGGAAAACATCGTGATGAAACCTGTGCACCTAAAAGTTCTTAGAAATTTCTTAGGTGTGTAGTCCGCCAACCCGCACTAGGCCAGCGTGGCGGACTATGGCCTAAACCCTCTCAATGGTAGATGAGACCCGTGCTCAGCAGTGGGCGTATATGGGTTGATGAAGAAGAAGAATAAAATAGAAAATCGTATACGAATCTTCGTTTAAGTTGACAAGTTTTAAAAAACAAAAAACATAGCAGATTGTTTATATTAATTAAAGCATCATAAGCTCATATACGTCAGATTGCTAGCCATTCCAGAACGTAGGCCTCCCCAAGACAGCGCCAACCATCCCGGTGTTGAGCAGCCCTCATACATCCGTTACCCTTCTCAATATAAAATATAAGGTCCAATATATGTACCTCCTTGCGGTTGTCCATAGACAAAGTTTACTCCAGTCTGGCTACACGACCCCATGTGAACCACACTGGGGTCACATGGGCCATGGTGGCAGGAGAGCGGGCAGGGGTCAAGAGTGTCAAGGCAGGGGTCGCAAATTGACCTGGAGCCACGAACTAAGATGGGGTCATGAAACTGTGTGGGGTCGGGCAAAGGCTGCCCGAATGTAGAGCCTAGGATGAGAACTGAAAAAAAAGGATTTAAAAATCAAGTAGATGTCTAAGGGGACCTAAATTACCATAATCAAGCAACAAAGTTACACAGAAAAACAATGTAAAGGAGGAATTGGAAAACAAAGGGTTGTCCACTTTCCTTCGCAGCAAAGCGGGTGACAAAACATTGAGCTATGAGAAAAGGGAATTCATGAATTAATCAAATATACAGAAAAATATGAGTATTTCATTATTACTTACTGACATGCGAAGAGACTTTTAAGCAACACTCTAAAATATCGCCTGGATTTATGCTACAATTTCCTTTGACAAATTTAAATATAAAAATACTAAACATTTTTAGTCTATTCCATTGTTACATAATGCAAAAAAATACATTTATTTAAGTCATTAATTACCTTAATTCATGTTACATAAACTTAATAGTATGTGTAGTTATATTTTAATCTACTTTAAAAAATTAAATAATTACCAGAAATCCATAGAACTTTGCCCCGCGCCATGTTCGAGTCGTCTAATACTTGTACATTTTCCCGCCTTTTATATAACTGTCAATGTTGATAGTTGACAGAAAAAAGTATTTAATCGATTAAAAATAACTTTTAAATGTTTTATAAACCGTTAAAAAAACGTTAACCACGAATAACTATTGTTTATAAAATATTATTGTTGTGTCGTGTCATACACCAATTGATGTTTTTACAATATTTATTTTACCGCTAAATGGCTATGGTTGATTATACCTTAAATTTATGGTTTTCGTTAAGTATTAATAGCATGGATAATTATTTTTAAATATTGATTACTGCGCAATTTTTAAAGAGTTTTACTTGGCAACGATTTCTTACTTACAAAATGCATAATTCTGAAATAGTTTTATAATAATTTAATTTTAAAGAGTTATTATTTTCATAATAAATTTATTTTACTAAGGATGTGATTTGAGCTTTCGCTTGTGTTAAGAAAAATGTCAGTGTCCACAGATACGAGTACGATAAAAAACCATTAAATTATCTTCTTTTAATATTTGTAAAGGCGAAGGTATATTTACAATGAAGCCTTTTGAATTGTGTAAATAATTTTATTTATTTATTTTATTTTGTTTGGGATATCAACAGAACAATAAAAAAATTAACAAAATATAACACACAATCCAAAAACAATTTCCACTTATAATTAGATCATAAAATAAAAGCAAGTGAACATAACAAAATAACGAAATAAACTATACAAAAATAAATATGAAGGAACTAGGGTATTTTTACAGGCCGGCTTCATCGTTTTAAGGCAAATAAACGTCAGGCGTGAGTATTAGGGCGAAGAGAATAAAATGCAGTTAACATAATCAACGTATAATCGAAATAATATAGCTAGTGAGTCTGTAATATTATAATTATTCAATTTAGCGCGACACTCCACCGAATACCTGGTACTATCTTTTGATCACGACGGATTCCCAAAAACGTCTTGCCGTCGTCCCTTGACACTTTTTCGTACCAGTCGCCGGTGTTGTGTCAGAGTGGCAGGCTGTAGCGGGATTGCCACTCTAAAAAAACATAAGCGTCGACAAATATTATACATAAAATATTTTGGAGATTTGACAAAAAAAATACACTAATAAGAATATAATTAATAGTAAATGCTTTAATTATAATATGTTTATATTTAGTAATACTTGAAGGGAGAATATCTTTTATTTTTTCTAGCAATTATTATTTCATGCCTCATTAATGGAATTTACTAGATGTTCTTAAAGGCTCCGTAACCCGTTCTATGCATGGTGTATTAAACCTTTTACTTATTTGCCAAAAAGTATCGGATTGTGGAACTATGGGCTGATGAAGATAACTGTCTTAAAAGTTTGTTGACAATATAAATAAATAGATCTAACAGTAGAGCCCACACTAACATACAAATCCTGTGTCTTGTTGTATCTTAGTGTGGGGTCAGGACTATGTGCGTGACTGTAGGGTGTATTTATTTCCTTAATTACACCGGTCAATAATTTTATTTTTGCGCAAGGGTTTTACTTAATATATTCTGAATTCTGATTGTATACGCACAGACACAGACATATATAAAAAATGTGATTATAAATAAAAAATATTCCCTTTTATTTTTCAAGAAATTATCTCTATGTCAATAGTTTGTGTATTTCCATTGGTTGTTTCAATTTTTGCTCACAAAAGCAAATTCAGAACTATTCTTGTTCTAATTCTTATTTCTAGGTATAAAACAATGAAAATAAATTATATATAACCCGTGCACAAAGTTGCTGTTATTTTCGGACGCTATTGAATCTTTATTTTTTGCTATTGAATTTTTTCTTTATAGAAGTTATGTGTGTATTCACATTTAATGGAACACACAAATATTTGTCTCTGCGGGGACCGAGCCCGTTTCCTTTTATTTTTTGAGCTAGTAAGGACTCCTTAAGTAAATAAATAAATACACCCAACAGTCACATACATAGCTCTGACCCCACACTAGGTTACAAGACCTGTGTCGTGGGTATCAGACACTACGAGAGACTTTTTCGCTCTCAAAAACATCCAGACCCGAAACAAATATTTGTGGTTCACACAAACATTTGTCTCGGTGCGGGGATTGAGCCCGTTGCCTTTTATTTTGTGAGCTAGTAAGGACAGCTAAGGGGCTGTTAATAAAAGTACAATTTCAGTTTTTACATCGCTACTAATTTCTAAAAGGTCTAAAGAACAAACAAAAATTTAGAATCAATATTTTATTTTTATTTAGCGCAGCGTTGGACAACCACCCTCCAGTGGGACTGATGATCTTACGAAGATCGCAAGAAGCCGCTGTATGCAGGCCGCTTCTGAAGACCGCTTTGGAAGTCTTTGGGGGAGCCCTATGTATACAGTGGTCGTATTTTGTCTGGTGATGACGAATATTATATAACCACTAACACCAAGTCTTTCAAAAAATTGATTAATTTCAATCTTCCAACTATAAAGACAATTTCTCACTATAAGACATTCGTAGATGAAATGGTTCACACAAGAAGGGTAATGTGAGCATGCCGAGCGTGCCGAACCTACGATTACACTATCATATGTTTGACACAACATTCTGATCTTGTATGAATGAGCTGCTCTAATTCGGGAAATTGAGTCTTTGTAACAATATTGTAAGCTATCTCTTGATTGGAAAAGAGCAACACTAGAGTTTCTTGCCCGTTCTTCTCTAGTGATGACTGCCTTCCGAACAGGGTGGTAAAATTTGAAATGACTGAATCTAAGTGATGTATTTGACATTTTATAGATTCAATAAATATTATTTCATTTCATTTCATTTCACACACGCTTCTTAGTAATTCATTGCGTGTTATATCCACACTTATAATTATGTGACAAATGAATTCGTTACAGACCTTATAAGTTCTACCCCCCTAGACAGTCTTGATGAGAACACCCCATAAATTTTTTTCGAGCATATTTATTGCATTTATTTATAGAAATATAGTCCATTGTAAGATCGTTCATACTGGGTCGGAAGACAGACGAAAGACGACTGCATGCAGCAGAAATGCGAATGTTGCGATGGATGTGTGGTATAACAAGGAGTGACAGAGTGAGATTTGAATACTTTAGAGGAAATTTGAAAGTGGCTCCCGTGATAGATAAGCAGAAAAGCAACTGTCTGACGAGGTATGGTCATATTATGAGAAGGGATGAAAAATTTGGTAAAGAAGTAATAATTTTTAAAGTTGAAGTTGATAAACAGAAGAAGGCCAAAGAGATCGATGGAGTGAAAGAAGATATGAAAGAGAAAGGGGTGAATGAAGACACGACGGCTGATAGGGATGTGTGGAAGGATAAAACATACTGCGCCGACCGCAAATAGAATTAGGGACAGGACAGGAGGATGATAATTAAAACGCAAAACTGAAAGGACTATGGGAAATAGGCAATACATTCATAGATTTTTACATGTTTACTAGTAGTCTTATTTATTTATTTATATTCTTTATTGTACACCACAATAATACAATATTGATACAAGTAATTCTAAATCACGTAGTGTCACAATTGGCGGCCTTATCGCTGTCAGCGGTTTCTTCCAGGCAACCATTAGATGGACTGGACAGATCGGAGGCATAATGTGGGTGTCACAATTAATGTGATTATTTTTATGATAAATTAGGTACATAGCATTAAAAACTACATGTATATAAATACTATACAGGGTATACACCCTTTATGTATTTCTTGTAAGTTTGTTTATATTTGTCGAATTAGTATACAGGGTGTATTTAGACCGTGATCGAAAACTGAGGCAGGTAATAGCGATAGTGATTACAAACCCCCTGGCATTAAAGAAAATCCCGACAAAAATAAAATTTTTGAGATTTTCCATACAAACCACATACTTTTAACACCAATGGCTGTATGGAAAACGTCAAAATTTTTATTTTTTGTCGCGATTTTTAATATCGCCACTGGGTTTGTGATCACTCTCGCTATTACCTGCCTCAGTTTTTGATCACGGTCTAAATACACCCTGTATACTAATTCGACAAATATAAACAAACGTACAAGAAATACATAAATATGATATATCTATAGATAGGTACATATTTAATAGTATATTACGTAAAATATATACAATATACATACATATTCTTATTTCCCGATTCGACCAAAGTTTTACATTATCATAGGACAGCCCCTTATCGCAATTGGCTTGTGACACGAGAGGCCGCGTCGATCCCCGCAGAGACTAATGTTTGTGTCATACAATAATATTTTGGGTCTGGGTGTATGTGAGAGTAAAGTCTCTCGTAGTTACTATACTATACACAGGACTTGTATCCAGTGGCGTGCCTAGGGTGTCAAACTAAGGCAAGCCCAAATGTTTATTTAGTAGCAGCATATTTTTTTTTGGTACGTAGGACTAATAAATACCTACCGGTTAGTACTCACATTCACGTTTATAGCGTTATTTTATAAATAAACAATCGTTAAGTTCGTTATTCGGAACTATGTAAGGCAAGTCGGGCTTTCGGGCTTCTATGGAAGTACCGCCACTGCTTGTATCCTAGTGTGGAGTCACAATGTTGTATGTAACTGTTAGGTGTATTTATCACTACATAGTATAAAACAAAGTCGCTTTCTCTGTCCCTATGTCCCTTTGTATGCTTAAATCTTTGAAACTACGCAACGGATTTTGATGCGGTTTTTTTTAATAGATAGAGTGATTGAAGAGGAAGGTTTATATGTATGATAACATCCATTAAATATCAGCATTGCACCCGTACGAAGCCGGGGCGGGTCGCTAGTTTATTATATTTTATTCAAAACATTAAAAAAGCAGTGATGGCCTCGAGGTTTGGGCGCGCGGTCGAGAATCTCGGCGGTCGCGGGTTCGAACCCCATGCACACACCTCTGACTTTTCGAAGTTATGTGTGTATTCACAATGAATTATCACTTGCTTTAACGGTGAAGGAAGACATCGTGATGAAACCTGCACACCTAAGAGTTCTTAGGAATTTCTTAGGTGTGTAGTCCGCCAACCCGCACTAGGCCAGCGTGGCGGACTATGGCCTAAACCCTCTCAATGGTAGAGGAGACCCGTGCTCAGCAGTGGGCGAATATGGGTTGATGAAGTAAGTAAGAAGTAAGTATTCAAAACATAATGTATTACTGATTTTAAAGCATGTGATATTTAAATGTATTACTTTTATTATATCAACTGTTTGTTTTCAAACTCCTTTATATATTTCTGATGAACTTAGTAGATGATGACAAATAAGGTTCCCTTAGATTGTGTGAGCTTCCCTCGGCGCCAATACTGTGCGTGCTGTTGGTCCTGGAGCACATGAGTTACAGTGGCAAATATCCATCCTCTCCATTTAAGATGACTATGTTGTTCGAATATGCAACACAACATTCTGATATTGTATCAATGAGCTGCTCGAATTCGGGAAATTAAGTCCTTGTAACAATATTGTAAGCTCTCTTGATTGGAAAAGAGCAACACTAGAGTTTCTTGCCCGTTCTTCTCTAGTGATGACTGCCTTCCGAACAGGGTGGTAAAATTTGAAATGACTGAATCCAAGTGATGTATTTGACATTTTATAGATTCAATAAATATTATTTCATTTCATTTCATATGACTTATTATAAAATCGACAAAAATGTAATTCTTAAAATAGGATTCGAATAAAACAACTCTTCATGCGATAAATATATATTTTTATATACATAAATAAATACATATTACTACATTTGTACATACTACACTACAGTTCGAATGTATATGGGCATTAATATAACTTCATATATAATTAATTTAGCAACTATCTGCGGGTAGTTTCACGTTTTGAGAGCCAAGTTGTCATCGTTGCAAGAGATCTTTGGAATAACTAATAACACTACATTAAAGATAGCCAGTTTAAAATGACTACAATTGATAGAAAAGTAGTCTTAAGACTACGCGTCAGAGATTTTGTAGTATACTGACTACAAACTAGAGATAAAACCTAAAGTGAGATACGCTCACTACTGCATTATCTCTACTTTGTAGTTTAATTACTGCTCTGATGCTACACTTGTAATTTTGTAGTGTTATTTTGTAGTTCATTTAGTTTGAGCAGGGGCATGGGAAGTCAAAAGACTGGGAAGATCTGGAGACCCCTATAGTCCCATCACCCCTGAAGGACACTTCTCCTGATATATTAGGAATGAAAGAGGTCAAACTGGGTTCACCAGATTGAAACCCTAAAGGACCTCCAGAAAGATCTTGGCACTCTATTCCATGCAAACCTGAAACGCAAATTTGAGGGCCATGGAACTGCCTTTGTCTCGAAAAACATGGCGATATCTCTTGCTTGGTCACACATATCTCTGTTTCTGGTCTCGTGACAAATTGTCTTTGCTTTAACAAACATGGCGATATCTCTTGCTTGGTCACACAAATCTCTGTTTCTGGTCTCGTGACAAATTGTCTTTGCTTCAACAAACACGGCGATATCTCTTGCTTGGTCACACATATCTCTGGTTCTGGCTTAACGATGGGCGGTGGCTGTGATAATGTCCTGACTGAAGTTATGGAGGAGACTGGCGGTGGCCGGACTACGATGGGCTCAGGGGTTATATCAGGAATGGCGGGTGGATGAATAATCATCGGTGGTGGGGTGATGGGAGGCTGTTGAGGCGGGGTGATGATGATGGAAGGCGGCTGGATGACCACGTCGGGCGAGGGTGCGAAGTAGAAGGTTCCACCAGGCACAGGGACCTCTTGGAAGCCGACTTGACGAAGAGTTTCTGGGATTGAGTTCCTCGGCACCACTACACGGATTTGACCTTCGCCGTACGGTGCTGTGGAAAATTAATGGAAATTCATCATCATTTTCTTGCTCTGATGCTTGTTATTTGTAGTGGTGCAGTATGTTTATTGCTTTCACACATATAAAAGTCTTTGATTAAAATTAAACATTTTTAAATAGATTTTTCATAGCATCATTAAATCTTACAACTAACGGACGCTCACGAGGCAGTCCAAGTTTATCATCATCATCAGTCCATATACTTCTCATTTACTCTCACGCTGGCCTAGTCCGGGTTCACAAGTACCACTTTCTTTTTCATCACACAGGTCTCATCATCCGCTCAAATACGTTCACTGCCAGACATAGGCCTCTCCTAATGACCTTCAAACTGTTCTGTTGGAAGCAGCCTGCATGCAACGTCTTCTCGTGATTTTTACCAAATCGTCGGTCCACTGATAGGATGGACTGATAGGATTTTGTCTGTTAATCGTGGAAAGCGATTGAAAATTTATTTCTTACAGCATGTAGCTATAATACTCACAAACAACTTCAAACGGGTCGTAAGGACATGTAGGAGTAGATGCTAGATGTTCTTCCAGGTTCACTCCAGTGCCGCTGGATGGTAGACTATGGGAGCTTAATAGTACTCCAGAACTGGTGGTTGGTAGACTATGAGCACCTGATATGCTATGAGAGCTGAATAATATGTCGGGGGCGCCAGATCGGAGGCCTTGGGCGGAAGATGATAAGCCAAGAGTGCCAGGTAGACCATTGGAACTTAATACCACTCCAGGACTGCCAGACTGTACGCTATGGTGGCTTAAAAGTATCCCAGGGCCGGTATGTGGCAGGTCAGAAGGGCCTGATGGTAGCCCATGGCCATGTTGAAGACAGGGGCAGGGAGCAGGATCCGCCGACAAAGAAGGCGCGCTCGAGAAGTAGTGTGTTGTGGGCGCTGCTGATATCGATGCTATGAACGCTGAAAAATAAAGAATTTTATAAGTATATTAAATCGCTGACATATTTAAAACTAGTATGTGCACGCGACTCCGTCCGCGTAGACTCTAGGGTTGCGTGCAGAAAGATAATAAGTAAATCTATAATGCGTCTCCTAAGTGCCCAAAAAAAAGTAAAACTTTGACATACCTATTTTTAGACCTGTACCAAATTTCATTCAAATTGCTGTGGTAGATCCAGAAATACCCATTCCCACGGGAATACTACATTTTTCGGGATTAAAAGAATCCTATGTGTAATTCTGATGTATAAGCTATACTACTGTAAAGTTTCATTAAAATCCATTCAGTAGTTCAGGGGTTCCCAAACTTATTTACACTATGACGCTCTACAGAATTATTATTTTTCTTGCGACGCCCCCCCCCCCCCATCATCAAAACTATCTACTTTACTGGAAATAAAAACAGCAGTAGTTAGCGAAATATGAGGTTATCAGAAAAACGGACAACGAATTTTTGCCGATCGCCTCGCGACGCCCCTCCGATGTTGCCGCGACGCCCCAGGGCGTCGCGACGCACAGTTTGGGAAGCCCTGCAGTAGTTTTTACGTGAAAGCGTAACAGACAGACAGACAGAGTTATTTTCGCATTTATAATATTTGTAGGGATAATCATCATCAGCCCATGTATATGTCCGAATACCAATAGACACGTCCTAACTTTACCATTGAGAGGGTTTAGGCCTCAGTCCACCAAGAAGGTCTAGTGCAGGCGGACTACATAGCTAAGAAATTCCTATGACCTTTTAGGTATGCAAGTTTCATCAAGATGTTTTCCGTCACCGTTAAAACAAGTAATAATTCAATGTGTGTTTAGGAATTTTCTGAATTATAGTCTACTAATTCGCTCTAGGCCAGCGTGGTGGACTAACCCCTCTCAATGGTAGAGAAGACCCGTACCCAGCAGTGGGACGAATATGGGCTGATAAAGATGAACACTTACCAATAATACCGAACGCCACAAGTCGCCCCATATCGGTCGCTTCTGAATTATTTGCGAATTTTCAGACATTTAAATACTTGTGGGTTGTTTTTAATTTTTATACGTCCGATTGGAAGTGACGAAAGATTAACGATTTCGAGAATTGATTTTGAACGGTGGAATAAAATACTAAAAAAATATTTTTAATGTACGTAATAGTCACGGTGATCACTAACCTATTGTTAAAAAATCTGGACAAGAAATAAAAATTTTGACGTTTTCCGCACAAACCACATATATTATTTAATATAGGGAGCTTTCCTTGGAAAAAAATAAAAAATCTATTAAGGATAAAGTTTATAAATAAAGTTATTATAAAATTTCTGATTATATTGAAGATAACAACTCCTGGGAGTAAGTAAATTGATCGGAGGTTGTGTTGCTGCAATTTGTTTCCATATGACATATTAATTTGTAACAATCCAATAATTCTAATTTGTTAAAAAAAATGACATTTCGTGTTGCTGAGGGAGCTTCTTGCCGTTTCTTCTCCACAGCGATAACACGTTTCGAAGCGGCGCTAGTTTAAAAAAATATCAAAAAAAGATGACGATGCAAAAGTGCTTGTAAAAGTCTATTTGAATAAAGGAATCTCCTTGATTATTTCAAACAAACATTAAGGGCTGCTTTTGGTTGTCGCACATTAAAGTGTTGATATTACACGCAAACTGAATTACTAAGAAGCGTGTGTGTCAAACATATGACAGTGTAATCGTAGGTTCGGCACGCTCGGCATCTGAACATTTTCTAATCTTATTCAATACATCTGTGGGTAGATAGTGGGTATTTTGAAAAGAATATATATCCGTTGAAAAGTTTAAGATGCGCCTCCATAATGAATAAATCGCGCTAAAACATGCCAGTTGGACGTTCATTAAATAACTTTCAATTCAAAAGGTTTTTTAATAGTTGAAAAGACTTGTTGAGTTCAGAATTATGAGATTTTCTAAAGGACTGTCTGTATAAGACGAACTTATGCAAAGTTCACCAAACAAAAACCTATTTAGAATCGTTAGCTTTTGTACCTTTCTACTAGAAAGGAAATGTGAGCATGCCAAGCGTGCCGAACCTACGATTACACTGTCATATGTTTGACACATGCTTCTTAGTAATTCTTTGTAATATCAACACTTTAATGTGCGACAACCAATAGCATTCATGTTTGTTTGAAATAATCATTGTTGGTGTGTTGTAGTCATGGTTGTAGTAGAATGAACAGGTGACAGACAAGCGGCGACACTCGGACACATACTAAATACTGGCCCTTCTAATCTTATTCAGCTGTGGTATATTTAGCTGTAAGTCCTTGTATGTTATGGATAAAAATTGAACTTTCAAAGCCTATACGCCATCCATTTCCTTGGTAATCGCTCAATCTGTCACACGCTGTCAAATTCTGCAATATCAGGTCATATTAACTTGAAAGATATCGATCATTTTACGCATTTCATGCCCTCAATAGCTGGTCAATATATAAATGGGACACATGACGTATTTTTATCAATTTTAGGCAGTTTCAGTACTACCACAGAAGTCTAAAAGCGTTACAAACAAGTTAATTGAGTAATGTCTAATTTATAGTTTGTTGTGTCAGGATATTCTCATTTATATGTCAAATTGCTTTTGATAAATAAAGATTTAAAGGTTACATTATTCGAATGGACAAACAAACCAATCTATAGAAGTTCCGTCACTGTTTTAAGACTAGTCTAGTACAAAATACAACAATTATTTGTAAAACCGAAAAGTCTCTTAGTAGACCCGTGTCGAGCAATGAGACGTAAGCTGCAAAAAAATCATACTCGCATCGTTTTACAAGGTATGTTAATAATATAATTAGAGTTAATTAAAGTTATACTTTCTTCGGTGATTTATTCAGACCGTGATCGGAAACTAATGGCCGAATACTGAAACGATACTTAATTTTAAGTCGATAAAGACCGACTAAAATAAGAAGGAATTAGACGTTTAAGTTCACCTTAATTCTTAAGTTGCGTTTCAGTATTCGGCCATAAGGCAGGTAATAGCTACGGTGACCAAAAACCCAATGGCGTTTTGATGTTTTTGATGTTTTCCTAACAACTACATACATTTAATTCTATAGCTGTATGGAAAACGTCATTAGTTTAATTTTTTTATAGGATTTTTTTTTTACGCCAGGGGGTTTGTTTTCACCGCAGCCATTACCTGCCTTAGTTTCCGATCACGGTCTGAATACACCCTGTATGTGAATAATCCCTACTATCCCTACTAATATAATAAACTAGCGACCCGCCCCGGCTTCGCACGGGTGCAATGCTGATATTTAATGGATGTTATCATACATATAAACCTTCCTCTTCAATCACTCTATCTATTAAAAGAAACCGCATCAAAATCCGTTGCGTAGTTTCAAAGATTTAAGCATAAGGGACATAGGGACAGAGAAAGCGACTTTGTTTTATACTATGTAGTGATACTGAATTTGAATTTGTGTGATCCACAAATATTTTTGTCGGGTCTGGGTATTTGTGAGACCGAAAAAGTCTCTCGTAGTGTCTGATACCCACGACACAGGTCTTGTATCCTAGTGTGGGGTCAGAGCTATGTATGTGACTGTTGGGTGTATTTATTTAAATGCGAAAGTATAAACTATGTTTGTCTGTCTGTCTGTTACGCTTTCACGTAAAAACTACTGAATGGATTTTAATGAAACTACAATAATATAGCTTATACATCAGAATAACACATAGGATACTTTTTATCCCGGAAAATGTAGTATTTCCGTGGGAATGCGTATTTCTGATTCTACCAAACCGATTTGAATGTTTTCTGCTATGTGCATAAATAGGACTCTGAGAAGTAAAATAGACTATAATTTATATTCTATCTGAACTCAACCCTGTAGTCTACGCGGACGAAGTCGCGGGCAACAGCTAGTATCACTACATAGTATAAAACAAAGTCGCTTTCTCTGGCCCTATGTCCCTTTGTATGCTTAAATCTTTGAAACTACGCAACGGATTTCGATGCGGTTTTTTTAATAGATAGAGTGATTGAAGAGGAAGGTTTATATGTATGATAACATCCATTAAATATCAGCATTGCACCCGTGCGAAGCCGGGGCGGGTCGCTAGTAATACATTATAATGGTATCCCAAATTGATTGAAAAAGTTCGAGAAACCGCCCCATTTTTACCTCAGGTTCGATTCCTTGGGGTATTGGGTTCGTTCCCGCCCTGGTGCATTCATCATTCATGTTTATGACTTAGGGGCCAAATTGCAGTATTATTGAAATTTATTACTTGTTAAGAATTAATCTAATATTTTTGATTTCTGGGCTTTTATGCGAATGGAAAGAGAGAATGCTTCTTAAAATTATATTTGAACCACCAAATATGATCTTTAGAGTTTAAAAAAGTTTTTAATTCAACGATAATAATTATCTGTCTTTTTCTATGCAATTTAAAAAATCGGCACAAAATGCAAATTTTTCTTTTACATTATATTTGACAAGACAGCAGCTTGTGAAACGAGAGACCGCGTCGATCCCCGCAGAGACAAATGTTTGTGTGATCCACTAATATTTTAACACCGTACTACACCCAATGATCTGTCGTACTTCTAATAACCACGACACTCGACTTGTTTCCTAGTGTGGACCAGAACTATGTATGTGGCTATTGGATGCATTCATTTATCCGTAATGCATCATTTTTTGTGTACCATATTTTCGTTAAAATCTGTTCTTCGGTTTTGCCACAAAAGTGCTACTAATATTTTGTATGTATTTATAATGGATGGATAATGCTAAAAATCACAAACAACCACAATTATTTTAACGCAGTAAAAAAAGTAATAAACATATTACTTTATTCAACTACAAAATACCCAAAAACAAAATTTTCTCAAACGAATTCGAACAATCGAATATTTATGCTAGCACTAACAATCATATAGAACAGAATCCCATAGATTTTTACCCCTCATTTATTTATCCCTTACGCGAGTTCTATTCACCCCAACTGCCATTACCGGCTTCCATAATGTCGAGAATAGACGTGTTGGAAACGTCAAAATAGTTTCCCGCGTTTTTTAATCTGTGCGAATTGTTGTTTTTATTAAGCAAAGGGCTCTAGTGTATACAGCCTTAAATAATTTTTAAGTAATTTATAATTAATAGTTTTATTTATGTAATTTTGATGTAAGAGTGAAATAATAAACTCTTTTAAGTGCAAATAAATAACCAGTTATATTTTTGTAATTTGTGGCTATATAGTGAAGTGATAAACTCTAAAGGATATTTGTAACATAAGTGCTTATAAATTTGAGTGATTTCGAGTTTGTGACGTAAATTGGATGCCAGTGATAAAATAGTAGTAAGAATATTTCATATACCTAATTCATTATAAAAATTCACCTTTTTCAACAATTTTTAAAAATTAAAGTTTCAATTAAAACTATTTATCGAGATTAAAGCATTCAAACAAACTTTTGCTCTATAATATTAGTAAATTTTCGAGAATAAGACCATATTTCATATATTACCATCGTATTTTAAAATATCCAAAGATCTAGAGTGACATAACGATTTTCCAAAATTAATAATAAAATTCCTGTCGAACTTTGGGTTATAAATCTTGTCCCCCGTTCAGGAAGGAATTCTTGCAAACATTCCCTATTCTTCAACTTCCGGTTAGAAATTTCGCTATCTAAGAATACTTTGAAATGATTTAGTATCTGTTTAAAGTGTTTGATGTATAGGCGTTAGAGTCTCATCAGTTGTAGGTTTAAACCTTAGAGTTTTCCAAGTTTTTTTTTTACCCAATTATCAGTTTAACGGTGAAGGAAAACATCGTGAGCAAGTGATAATTCATTGTGAATACACACTTAACTTTGAAAAGCTGGAGGTGTGTGCCTGGGGCTTGAACGCACGACCACCGAGATTCTCGACCGCACGCCTTAACATCAAAGCCGTTACTGTCCAGAGACAGTTTTTATTATTATAATATAAAGTGAATGAGTAGAATAATTACTCAAAAAATAATACCGTATGTGACGATTTCCGAAAAACAAGAAAAAATCGTCAATCGTGACGTTCACGTTTATCTTAAGCGACCAAAGTACCCCTTTTTTAATTGTTTTACTAATATTTGAAATGTTTTTAAATACATCTTACTATGTTTTGCAACATATACAAAAACTGGGTATGTATAATAAAAAATAAAAAAGTGATCAGAAAATAACGTCTCCTGTAAAATTACTAAAATGTCGCTTACGACGTTCTTCCATAACAGGGTCGATATGTATGAAGTTTAAATGGAAAATTTTTCAAAAATATACCGTACAATATTCAAAAACACTCAGGTATCATTCTTATCTATTTAAAGTATAAAATTCTAACATTGTAAGGTTCATTCCCCCCATTCAGTTATAAAAAGCGTTTCTTATCTAGATTCCCGCCGCGCAATAAATCCATGTCAAGTTATCTGACGTTGTAAATCGTACCGCTAGATGGCAGTGTTACTATATTTACATTTTGAGGTTACTTTTCATATCTTTTCTAACAATGAATTATTAATGTATAATACTTGGCATGGATACTAAATGTTATTAAATAAATAGGAAACAGGAACGTAGTTTTGACTTACATACAAGTCGTTATGTTGTGTAATCATGAAAGACTTTATCTCTCTCTCTCTCTTTTATTTTATTATGTTTTTAGGTGTCTTTCTCTTCTCTCTCTTCATCAACCCATATACGCCCACTACTGAGCACGGGTCTCCTCTACCATTGAGAGGGTTTAGGCCATAGTCCACCACGCTGGCCTAGTGCGGGTTGGTTTTTCTAGGTTTCAATGTTAAATTTCTTTTTAGATAGGATTTAAGATTACGGTAGTATTAAGCTTTAAAACTATCATCATTAACGTAAACGTAACGTAATTTTTATTACTTTTTGCCGGGATTTTTCACGATGTTTGTAATTACCGTAGCTTATTACCTGGCTTACTTTCCGAACACGGTCTGAATACATTCTGTACAGAGTAACATAATGGTTGCGTTTAAATCTTGTTATTGAGTAAAGAGAAAGCTATACTTTGCCAGCCCCGTGGCGCAGTTGGTTAGACACCAGCTTGCGAAACGAGCGGCCGCGGGTTCGATCCCCGCACCGAGACAAATGTTTGTGTGATCCACAAATGTTTGTTTCGGGTCTGGGTGTTTGTGAGACCGAAAAGTCTCTCGTAGTTTCTGATACCCACGACACAAGACTCGTATCTTAGTGTGGGGTCAGGACTATGTGTGTGACTGTTGGGTGTATTTATTTAATAATACATAACCTTACGCCTATATTCTCCTAAGGGGTAGGCAGAGGTGCATTTCTGCACCCACATTCCGCCAGGCACCAGTCTCAAGTAATAGAGGCGAGCCTATTGCCGTTTGTCGGGCACTTTTCCAGACTCCGTGCTGCTACTGAGAATTGCCTACTAGAAAAACCCAATAACACTTTGCACGACCCGGGAATCGAACCCAGGACCTCTAGATCGTACGGCACATACTTGTACTGAGACCACGTCCTTTACTTTACGTGTCAAACGGCAATTTGAGTGTCGCGTGTGTAACTAGATATCTCACGGCGGGAAATGAGCTTCAATATATCAACTTGTCTTTGGGGTAGCAGTTTGTTTAACGTTAAATTTAATTCCATAGACCAGGGCTTCCCAAACTGTGCGTCGCGGCAACATCCGAGGGGCGTCGCGAGGCGATCGGCAAACAATCGCTGTCCGTATTTTTCTGATAACCTCATATTACGCTAACTACTGCTGTTTTTATTTCCAGTAAAGTAGGTAGTTTTGATGATGGGGGGGGGGGGGTCGTCGCAAGAAAAATAATAATTCTGTAGGGCGTCATAGTGTAAATAAGTTTGGGAACCCCTCCCATAGACAACATTCTACTAGAGTTGGTACTATAGAAGTCCAAAAGCGTTACACGTTAATTGAGTTATGTCTAGTTTATAGTTTATTGTTTGGCGAAGATATTCTCATTTATATGGCAAATTGATTTTATTAAATAAAAATTAATGATTGAATGCAGTGATGGCCTCGAGGTTTGGGCGCACGGTCGAGAATCTCGGCGGTCGCGGGTTCGAACCCCAGGCACACCTCTGACTTTTCGAAGTTATGTGTGTATTCACATTGAATTATCACTTGCTTTAACGGTGAAGGAAAACATCGTGATGAAACCTGCACACCTAAGAGTTCTTAGGAATTTCTTAGGTGTGTAGTCCGCCAACCCGCACTAGGCCAGCGTGGTGGACTATGGCCTAAACCCTCTCAATGGTAGAGGAGACCCGTGCTCAGCAGTGGACGAATATGGGTTAATGAAGAAATAAAAATTGAAAGTTTAAAGATTATTTGGATTTTTAAGGCGAGCCGGGCTTTTAGGCGTGGTAAAATTTCGAAAAGTCAGAGGTTTGAAATACCAAGATTCTCCCAAAACTCCTCGCCATCACTGCTCTTAATAATAGTTGGAATTAAACGTAAAAATTAGCGGGTATCTATTCTGCTCATGATACCCAATAAATTTTGCCATAGTTCCCCCAAGTCGTGACGGACGCGTGTCGTGCGCGTGTCGGGCGCGTGCAGGAAGTGTCAGAGATACGTCATGTGTATCGAAGGGTAGCAGGGTCGAACCCCGGGCGGGTCTTTGTGAATTTTTAATTAAAACTCATTGTTGATTCGTTTTTTAAGTCGTGTGCCGATGAGTGACTATGTCGGACGGTCATGGGTTCAAATCACAGTTCAAAGAGTTTTATCTATCCTTGCTAATGTTATAAATGTGGGTGTAGAGATGTTTGTTCCGAAAGCGAAAACTACTCAACTGATCGTCATTAAACTTTGTACATGCAGGGTGTATTTAGACCGTGATCGAAAACTGGGGCAGGTAATAGCGATAGTGATTACAAACCCCCTGGCATTAAAGAAAATCCCGACAAACAACAAAATTTTTGAGGTTTTCCATACAAACCACATACTTTTAACACCAATGGTTGTATGGAAAACGTCAAAATTTTTATTTTTTGTCGCGATTTTAATATCGCCACTGGGTTTGTGATCACCCTCGCTATTACCTGGTTCAGTTTTCGATCACGATTTAAATACACCCTGTATATCCTTGGAGGTATAAAAAGTAACATAAAGTACTTATTAATAAAAATAAATAGGGAAAAATCGGACAATGATTGGAAAAAGATTTGGAAATAATTTTTATGGGGTTAGATGGGACCCCTCGAAGTAACATCAGATATTTTTTAACCAGGAAAAATAGTGTTCCCGTAAAATAACCGTTTTATCGTAATGTTTTCCTTCACCGTCAAAGCAAGTAATAATGCCCTATTTTTCTATTATGAAGCCTGTCTGTTAAGTTAAAAACATAACATGTCAGTCAACAAATACCAGTTAATCTTTACAAATAGTTTTTGGTGGCGATATTCCCGCCGCTTTCCGCCCCTTGCAAATCCCAAACATATTGGCTTTAATGTCAAACGCATTCGTCCTACGAACCGCTTTTTATTAGCGTTTCTCACGGTAATAATAATGTAGCATATGATCTTTTATAATATTTAATTTAGGACACAGAACAGTTGAGATTGGAAGGGAAATAGCCAGTATTTAGTATGTGTCCGAGTGTCGCCGCTTGTCTGTCACCTGTTCATTGTACTTAGTGTTGCCCAAATGCAAGAACAAGACGAGACTTAGCCAGTCTTGGTCTTGGTCTTGCGCCAATACACCTGGTCTTGGTCTTGGTCTTGGTCTTGCGCTCCCAGTCTTGGTCTTGGTCTTGGTCTTGCAGCAAGAGTCTTGCAAGTCTTGCAATTACCTATTAGTCTATTACTATTTATTAAAGTTTACTTTAAATCTTAGAAAAACGTATTAGAATTCTATTTGACGGTTGTGTTATTCCTTACAGTGATAAAGTTAAGAATTTGGGAATACTTCTTGACAAAAACTTATCCTGGGGTCCCCAGCTCCAAGAAGTTAGCCGCAAATTATTTGCTGCTGCGGGGTCCCTGAGAAGACTCCGGAATTTTCTTCCTATTTCCACGAAAATCGCGCTTGCACAGTCCCTCCTCTTTCCTCTCCTTGATTATGGTGATGCTAGCTACCTTGATCTCACTGAAGCCCAGTTTGAAAAACTTGAGCGACTCCAGAATTTTTGCATTAGGTTCATATTTGGACTTCGTAAATATGACCACGTCTCTGAATTTCGAATTAAACTCAAGTGGCTTCCTATTCGTCTTCGCCGAAATACTCGTATCCTCTCTCTTCTTTATCGTACTCTTTTTCTTCCTTCTTCACCATTTTACCTCAAAGAACGATTCCATTTTCTTAGCGGTACCCATGCACGACCGCTTAGATCACTAGAGAATTTGATGCTAGAAATTCCTAAACATAGTTCCTGTTTCCTTGGCAATTCGTTCTCAGTCCATGCTGCTCGTTTGTGGAACGAGCTCCCTTTGTCCATCAGGCGAGCAAAAACGTTGTCTGCCTTTAAGAGTAGTCTCAAAGCAGATTACTCCAAACCACTTTAATTGTTATTATAAAATATATTTGTGTATTCAGCTTTTCTTAGTTTTTTATTTTTGTTTGTTTTAATTTTTTTTTTCGTTTCTTTTTGTTATGTCGTTGTTGTTGCTGTCTTTCTGTTTTTTTTTTTTTTTATAACCACGGTGACCACCCCTTTCTATTCACTTGTAAGTTCTGGGTTGCCTGGAAGAGATTGCTAATAGCGATAAGGCCGCCCTTTGTGACACATTAGATTATAAGTTAGTATTGTTTTATATTTTATTCCTGTATCTGTGGTGTACAATAAAGTAAATAAATAAATAAAAATAAATAAATAGAATTGGAATATTGTGAGCTTGAATTAACATAGCCATAGTAAAGATCAAGCAGATTAATAAAAAACTGAAGATTTGATAAAAAATTCGGAAATTCAACTGACCTATATGTCGTTTTCCATGGAAGTAACTGTTTCTTAATAAACATTTATGATTTATAAGCTTACATTTGCTAAAACATGTAAAAAAAACAAATTTATTACAGTAACTTGACTGTATTTTAAAGAACAATATCTGTCTAGAAAAAAAACTTAAGTTAGGGAACTGTTAACAGAAGTTAGGGAAATATTACGGAAGTTTCATGTGTTGCGCATTTTTTTTTATTTTATTAAGAAAATGGCAGATCGATTTTTTTTTGTCTAGGGGACACAAAAACCTACACTAAAAAGTAGAATGACCCACCTACGCCCTGTGGCGGCAATCAAATAGTGTCAAATGTTGTGATTTCGGCGCGGCGGCAACGATTGTTGTATATGATTTCAAAAGAAGCCGCCGGCGCGTGTATCATAACCATGTACTTCCGAAAAGTGGCAAATTACTTTGAGAAGTAAGTACAAAACCTTTGATGCCGCATTATCAAAGTGCCGATGGTTAAAACATAACTATGCATGCACTCAGTTTGATTTTAATGGATATTTTTTTATTCGCTATGTAGGTATGTTTATGGTATTAGTCGTAATGCGCATAGGTCCAGTTTTTCATATTCTTTGATACAGTTTTTTGCGTCTCATAGAATTCCTAAGCGTACCTATACACCGAACTGTTACACCTAACTACTCCGTGAAATAGCGCTAAGTCCTAGCTGCAAGACGCAAGAGTCTTGCAGGCTATGTCTTGTTCTTGCTCAAGTCTTGCACGGTCAGTCTTGGTCTTGGTCTTGCTAAAAATACGCGGTCTTGTTCTTGGTCTTGGTCTTGCAAAAACGCAAGAACAAGACCAAGACTGCAAGACCAAGACTGAATTTGGGCAACACTAATTGTACTACAACACACCAACAATGATTCTTTCAAACAAACATGAAGGGATATTGATTGTCGGACATTTATGAGTGTTGATATTACAACCAGAATTACTAAGAAGCGTGTGCGTCAAACATATGACAAATTAATCGTAGGTTCGGCACGCTCGGCATGCTCACATTTCCTTTCTAGTCTTATTTAACTGTTTTATGATAAAAACCTAATCTTCATACGTAGGTACCGCCTTTTAAACCAAAGACAATACTTAAACTCGTCTTAATTAAAAGCGATTTAAATTATTTCTGGTTATTAATAGCTACCCTTGGTGCTAAACAAGGGGTTAAAACAACCCTCACTATAATATGTAAGGCGTTTTATTGCCCGCGTCACGAAATAAAAAATATTACTTTTTAACTAGGTTTTTCAAATATGGCGGATCTTAAATTATGTCAAATTTATGTGTCATAAAAAATATGAAGTTATTGCTGAAATAAATTTTCTGGAAGTAATTAAAATGAATTTTGTAGAACTATTTTTACTTTTTATTTAGTTCTTTACAATGTCTAAAATGTAATTTTTGGTCCCGTGTCGCAGTTGTCTAGACAAAAGTTTGTGAAACGAGAGCTTTCGATCCCCGCAGAGACTAATGTTTGTGTCATACACTAATATTTGTTTCGTGTCTGTGAGAGTAAAGTCTCTCGTAATTTCAAACGACAAAACATTTGTAATAAGCCCAAAATCCCAGCTTACCTTACAAAAATTCAAAACACAATCTTTACCTTATGTTTAAATCTGTAATTAGCAAAATCATTAATTTGCCATATCATCATCATCATCAGCCAAATGACGTCCACTGCTGGACATAGGCCTCCCCCAGAGACTTCCAAAGCGTTCTATTGGAAGCGGCCTGCATCCAGCGGCTTCCCGCGACCTTTATCAAATCGTCGGTCCACATTGTGGGTGGACGTCCAACACTGCGCTTACCTGAACGTGGCCTCCACTCCAGAACCTTTCTGCCCCAGCGGCCGTCAGTTTTGCGAGCTATGTGCCCTGCCCATTGCCACTTCAGCTTGCTAATCCTTTGGGCTATGTCGGCAACCTTCGGCAACCTATTTATTTATTTATAAAGCTTCATATACACAACAGTATATAGGCGGACTTAATGCCATGCGGCATTCTCTGCCAGTCTACCTTAGGGTGGTGGAGAGATAAAGCATGGTTGGTGTAGAAAGCAACTTTTAGTGTAGACGAAAGATAAAAGTACTCGCATAAATGCATACATACATACATACAAACTCATACAAAATATACATAGCTATGAATATAATATATATAAAAAATAATAATATACATAGATATACTTTAGCTGATGACTCTGACAGTTTACTGAGAAATTGATCTTGATTGATTGATTGATAATTGAAATTGATTGATTTGCCATATAAATGAGAATATCCTGACACAATAAACTGTAAACTAGACATTACAATTAACGTGTAACGCTTTTGGGATTCTGTGAAATATATATGTTACTTTTGCGTGTATTTATTTAGGATAAAAAAACCACTTTATTTTACACCATTTAAACATAAAAACAATCACAGAAAAACAACTTGAATATGGATAATTGTCCGTCTTATCTCTTGGAGCTTGTTTTGACTTCCACCTTGATAACCACTTACAAATCGACCTATGCGCAGAATAGTAAAATGTGCAAAATCTCAACTTCTCTTTCTCAGCGATTTGAACTTAATTGGGCACAAAATTATCTGTAACTTTTTTGTTCCTTTAACAACAACAAAAGTTATGATTATTATTACTTCACTAGTGCAATATATAAACAAGTTTAACTCTATAAAGACATAAAGAGTACTTTGGTGTTATAGTCATAAGTAACCTTATTTTATGCATAGGTCGAAATATTTGATGTTACTCCATACTTCTAGCTTGAAAATATTTAACCAGTAACAGTTTAACTAAAACACGTGAACAATTGCTTGGAAAGTTATCGTGAGAGTTTCGCTAATTGCAAGGATCAGGGGTCGAAATAGGGAGCGTCAAAGGGGCATCAGTAAACATGGGGTGAGTCGGGAAATACAGAACATTTAATAATGCCACATGACTTGTTATGTCATGACATGACAATGTAATAGCAGTGATGGCCTCGAGGTATGGGCGCGCGGTCGAGAATCTCGGCGGTCGCGGGTTCGAACCCCAGGTACACACCTCTGACTTTTCGAAGTTATGTGTGTATTCACGTTGAATTATCACTTGCTTTAACGGTGAAGGAAAACATCGTGATAAAACCTGCACATCTAAGAGTTCTTAAGAATTTCTTAGGTGTGTAGTCCGCCAACCCGCACTAGGCCAGCGTGGTGGACTATGGCCTAAACCCTCTCAATGGTAGAGGAGACCCGTGCTCAGCAGTGGGCGTATATGGGTTGATGAAGAAGATGAAGAAGACTTGTTTAAAAACTGTTTAGTACTAAAAATACAGACGAATTGATAACCTCCTCCTTTTTTGAAGTCTAAAAACTTACATACAGGAAATCGCCATACAGAACATATAGACAGCTCCGTGGCGCAGTTGGCTAGACACCAGCTTGCGAAACGTGAGGCTGCGGGTTCGATCCCCGCACCGAGACAAATGTTTGTGTGATCCAAAAATATTTGTTTCGGGCATGGGTGTTTGTGAGACCGAAAAAGTCTCTCGTAGTGTCTGATACCCACGACACAGGTCTTGTAACCTAGTGTGGGGTCAGAGCTATGTATGTGACTGTTGGGTGTATTTATTTATTTATATTTTAATATATACAAGATGTGCCAAATACTATTAATTTAAAAATAAGCGTTATTTAAACCGCGTAAGAAACTATTCTTTAGAGAATTTCTCGATATCCAACAACTTTTTATACTGACTCAATTTTGCAAGCTTTTTCCCAAACAAAAACTTAACAACATGCCTTACCCGGGCACCAAACCCGGAATCACAAACAAAAGTATAATTTGCAATATGTTAATTTTCGTAATTTGAAGGGTTGTGTTCCCACGGGTTCTGCCAATGAAGGGATAATCTTGACAAACGTCACTTACAAATCACGCACGCTTACTAGATAACTGTCAAGCTTATTTGCATAAATACTTCGAGGGTAGGAGGTATTAAAAAGATTCAATCTTCGTCATCAACCCATATACGCCCACTGCTGAGCACGGGTCTCCTCTACCATTGAGAGGGTTTAGGCCACAGTCCACCACGCTGGTCTAGTGCGGGTTGGCGGACTACACACCTAAGAAATTCCTAAGAACTCTTAGGTGTGCAGGTTTCATCATTCAATAGCTTCCGAAAATAACAGCAACTTTGTGCACGGGTTATATATAATTTATTTTCATTGCTTTCATACCTAGAAATAAGAATTAGAACAAAAAATATAGTTCTGAATTTGCTTTTGTGGGTAAAAATTGAGAAAATCAATGGAAATACACAAAAAATGACATAGAGACGATTACTTAAGAATTAAAAGCGAATATTTATGAGATATAATCACATTTTTTATATATATGTGCGTATATAATCAGAATATATTAAGTAAAACCCATGCACAAATTTTTTTTTGACTAGAGTCATTAAATAAATAAATACACCCAACAGTCACACACATAGTCCTGACCCCACATTAAGATACGAGTCTTGTGTCGTGGGCATCAGAAACTATGAGAGACTCTCACATATACACAGACTCGAAAGAAATATTAGATCACACAAACATTTGTCTCTGCAGGGATTGACGCGTTCTCTCGTTTTCGAAGCTAGCATCTGGCCAACGCAGGTAAACGCAGTGTTGGACGTCCACCCACAAGGTGGACCGACGATTTGATAAAGGTCGCGGGAAGCCGCTGGATGCAGGCCGCTTCCAATAGAGCGCTTTGGAAGTCTCTGGGGGAGGCCTATGTCCAGTAGTGGACGTCCTTTGGCTGATGATGATGATGATGATGATCTGGCCAACTGAACTTTACTGAAGTTATTCTGTTTTGGTTTAAAATGCCTAAATGTAAGGCGTATCCTTATGATTTTTTGCATGTACATTAAAACACCAAATGAGCTTTGTCGTTTTCAATTTATTTTACTCTTTGCATTTTCAACCCTCTTTGATCTTAGTAATTCGGTTTTCTCACCCTATTTTTTACGAAGGGGTAGTTTTGGGGCGTAATTCCATTCGAACTGCGGGTGGCTAAGTGGATTAAATAGGGGGTGGGACTTGTCAATGAAATTAAATAGCTTTTAATGGAGTTTCTTGCGGTCGCAATTGTTTTGACGGCCGAGCGTACCACAATGAGTATACGCCCTGTATTCAGACCGCGATCGGAAGCTAAGGCAGGTAATAGCTGCGGTGATCACAAACCCATTGGCGTTAAAGATCTCGACAAAATATTTAAAAAATGACGTTTTCCATAGAAACATCGGTATTAAATGTGCGTGGATTGTATGGATAACCTCAAAATTTTTATCTTTTGTCGCGATTTTCTTTAACACCAGGGGATCTGTAACAGCTATGCTATTACCTGCCTAAGATTCCGATCACGGTCTGAATATACCCTTTATAGTATACTAGCTGTTGCCCGCGACTTCGTCCGCGTAGACTACAGGGTTGAGTTCAGAAAGAAAATAAGATATAGTCTATTTTACTCCTTAAAGTCCTATTTATGCCCATACCAAAAATCATACAAATCAGTAAAATTATTTAAACGTGAAACCGTAACGCGCCGGTCGGCGCCTTGTACATAATTATTGCGCGCTTGATGATTATTTTGAAACTGCGATATCTTCTAAGATACTCATCGAAATTAAATGATGTAAAGGGCAAATTTCTTTTAAATTAAATACTTATACTGAATAACGCATTTATTTGGATAAGGATTAATATAATCTTTAAAAAAATACCTTCACAAACAATGCTTTATTTTATAACAAATTTAGTTAGCATAAAAGAGGTTATAGTGAATCAACCCTAAAAGTTAGACATATGCTACCGCTGACTTTTTTGTAGATATTATCAAACTCTACAACTTTTCTCTAGGACTCAACTATATATCTCCCATGGGTAAGGCAGCGTTTGCAAAAAACGGTTTCGTTCGCCCGTTTTTTCTCCGACTTACTTCGCAAATCCTGCTACAACAAAAAAGTGTTATCATTTTTCGGACTTATATATAGCCTATGACACTCACAAAGAACGTAGCTTTCTATTGGTAAAAGAATTTTCAAAATCGGTTCAGTAGATCGCGAGTTTACTTTCTACAACGTCACAAACATACAAACATACAAACATACAAACTTACAAACATACAAACTCACAAACCTTACCTCTTTATAATATTAGTATAGATTAGCTCATATTCGTACAACTACTCGACCTCTGTTATAAAAGAGAGGATTATGAAATTCCTATGAATTGCAGTGTGCAGGTTTTCCAAGATATTTTTTTAACCGTTAAAGTAATTTTATTGTGAAAACCAAAGAACGGTTGAATAAGCTAGAAATGTGAGCAATACAATTAACAAATAAACTCTTTAAAACTTCTAATCTTATTTATTTTGAGATTTTTAAGACAAATTTGAGGTTATTTCGCCGAAAATTCTTCCCGCCAAAACACACGTCACCAGTCATGTAGGTGCGTTCAAAGAATTTAATATGTTTGTCCAGGGGGAATAGGAAGGGGCGCTGCGCGTTGTATTCACCCCATCAGGGAATCACTCATAAGGAATGTAGTGCTTTTAAGGAGAATACGAGAAAAAAAACAATTTGTATTTTATTTATTCTTTATACAATTTCAATAGTTGACATCAGTTAAGAAACTTAATTAAACTTAAAAAATTAAGGAACTATTATACTTCTTGATAAACAATAATAAAAATAAAAAGTATGTGTTTACATGTATGCATTTTAATAACATATTTTATTGCCACATCTTTTGTGTATTATCTCTGCATCACCCTTAATTCGGCGGAGAATGCCTTAGCCATTAAGTCAATATGTGATATGTTAACAAATAAATAAAAGTATACCGAATAAAATCGAATTAAATGTTCTAGTAAAAAGACAAACAGAACATTTTGAAAACCAAGTAATACCTTTACAATATGTTAGGCAATTGTACATTATTTGCGGCTATGTACCCGCAAAATCATCAGACTAGGTTTCAATAGAGCATTAAACGCACTTAGAACTTAAGAGCGAAATACATATGTTTCAACATTCCAATATTATGAACGAAAAAATACAATTTAATTGAAACGAAATATAAAAGATCAATATCAAAAACAGCAACGATGTATGTTTATGAAAAAACAATATAAACAAATTATTTTTTCGGCTTTACGCAAACAATTATAATGACATTAACAGTTGTTGCAAATTGCTTTCCAAAAGTGTTTAAATTCGTTTATCAAAAAGCTTTTATTTATTTTAACAAGTTTACATATTTATTTCGTCTTATATTCAGCCAATAACGGGTATAAGCTAGTAAAATGTCACCAACACTATTCATAAAACATCAACGAACTGTCAGATTTCCCGCAATTTTTTAGTATCACCTAATAGAATCTCACCCACACTCACACGCACTCACACACACACACACACACACACACGCACGCACACACACGCACTGACACACACTCACATTTTACGAGTTTATAATTTGGTATAAATTTTTAATTATTATCTTCAGTTTTAGTTTTCTTTTTTTAAGTTTTTTGTTTTCTTCTTTATATTCAAGAATTGTTGCATGTTAAAATAATTTAGATTATAATATTTTATTACATGTAAAACTACTTTATTTTAGTTCTTGGGGGAAATAGCCCTGCAGGCTGAAATGCAGGTTCGTCCTAGTTTTTAGAATTAAACATTTCTTTTATGTTATATACTACTGTAACCTTAGTAAGTGAATAACAAAATTTATCTCACCTAGGCTGAATGACTTCGTCTTTTACCTCTTCTTTAGGATGTTTAAAATATCAACGAACTGTCAGATTTCTCGCCATTTTTTAGTCTTAGCCAATAGAATGTCGCCTTGGCTGTAAGATTTCGTCCTTAGCCTTTTCATAAAGATTTTTATAACGTTACCAAACATTTTCATTTCCAGCCAGTATTTAGTATCACGCATAGAATGTCACCTAGGCTGTATACCCTTTACCTTAGCCTGTCCATAAAAGTTATTAAAAAATCACAAGATGTCGGATTTCCCGCCGATTTATTTTTATTTATTTCCCTTTTATGCTTATTTTAACAAGAACGTCCCCTTAACCACAACCCTTGTTGCACAAATCGATCACCCTTAGAATTGGGGTGCGTTGCGTTGTTCCACGCAATTATTTGTCCTAAGTTATTGAAAATTTATGACTTTTATTGGACGAGTCATGTTCCCGTAGTATTGAAGAAAACCGATTTGATTGCTTCCATTTCATAAAAAAACATATACAGATCAGAATACAGAAACATAGAAACATATACAGATCGCGCAGATCTAGTAGGTACAATAACATTTTTTGAGTATTTCAATTTGTAACAGAGGGCTTTTGACTTATATTAAAATACATACATAAACTGTCGCCTGTCTCCTGTTGTAGACAGAGACTATAGAGCGCCAAATACCGCGGTACAAACACACTTTGTTGGGTTCCTCAACCAACATTATCTTTTTCATGCATGTAGGTTTCGAGGACTCTTTACATTACTTTCTATAATAAATCGCCTATTAGATGTTTGCATTATTTTTTTCATTACACGGGCGTCCTCTACAGACTCCAACTGAGCAGGTTAACTAAGTAACACACATAAGAAATTCCTAAGAACTTTTTATGTGTGCAGGTTTCATTATTATGTTTTCCTTCACTGTTAAAGCAAGTGATAATTCATTCAACACACATGATTGGGAGAAATCAGAGATGAGTGTCTGAGTTTGCATGCGACCGGCAAAATTCTCGGCCGCGCGTGTAAACCTCGAGGCCATCACTACTTTATCGACTTTTAGCACATATTGAATGTTTTTCTGTTTGTTCTCAGATGAGGAGGTGTACAACTCGTGGTCCGGCGAGCTGAGCGACCATGGAAGCCGCTTGGGTGTTGCTCGCAGCGGCGCTGGCTGCCGCGCACGCGCAGACAAACAGAAGTAAGTCTAACATCTTCTTTAACCCGCCATCACTCGCGCGATTTGACGAGATTTATTTCCTCATTTTTGACCGTAATAATGAGTTATAATTTCCGTGGTTACTCATTCACTTGTCTCAGTATTTTAAAGTTACCTTCACGTTCTTCAAGGAGAGTTTAAAGTACTGAGACTAGTGGGTAAGTTACCATAGAAATTATAACTCTTTATTTCGGTAAAATATGCGTGGGATCCTGACAGCATCCCGCGCGAGTGATGGCTGGTTAATAAAAAAAGAATCATCAAAATTAGTCCACCCAGTCGGAAGTACTGAGGTAACAAACAAAAATACAGACGAATTGATAAACTCCTTTTTTGAAGTCGGCTAAAAACACCTATTCCGAAATAAAGTAATATGCTCTGAAAAATATTTGCGTATTCTTCTACCTATAACTAACGGTACGATCGGTACAATCTTTGTTTTTACCAAGCACTGTAATAATAAAATGTAGTTAAAATTATTGTTACTCTTGGCATCGGTGTCAGCCAAGGTAGGTTTGTAACTTTATATCTACACCAGTAAATTGCCATTTATTTAAATTGCTATTTAAAACAACATTTCTTTAAGTATTCACGTATTATTATCACTACATAATATAAAACAAAGTCGCTTTCTCTGTCCCTATGTCCCTTTGTATGCTTAAATCTTTGAAACAACGCAACGGATTTTGATGCGGTTTTTTTAATAGATAGAGTGATTGAAGAGGAAGGTTTATATGTATGATAACATCCATTAAATATCAGCATTGCACACGTGCGAAGCCGGGGCGGGTCGCTAGTTTCTATTAAATTCTAGTATTTCTTGTGACTGATGATGATCCAATGAGCAAACAAATGTTGGTTTAGTTATTAATTTTGAAATCTATCCTCTATGCCCGTATCAATTTTATCATAAATTTAATTCATCAAACAAGCTAAATAATTTACCAAACGATAATGAAATAGGCTGGAAGCCAAATTGCATTTCACGCACAAATAGTTTAATAGCCAGACGGCAGACTTCCATCTTGATTTAGAACAAAATGGCGTCGATATCCGGAATTGGGAAGCGATCATATTTACAGTTATTGCTCTTGAGAAATAAAAGGATTTCTTTCAGTTACAAAGTTCTTATAAGTATTTGATGTACGGTTTATATTTTACCAATATCTGCGGTCATGGCAAACTATATCCTTCTTAATAGTAGAAACCATGTGGGTATAAAATTATTTAAGTTGTAAAATATATTGATTTGGCAATCGCATAAAATAAATCTTAACAGCAATACATGTCTATACTAATATTATAAAGCTGAAGAGTTTGTTTGTTTGTTTGAACGCTAGGATCGCAGGAACTACTGGTCCGATTTAGAAAAATTCTTTCACTGTTAGATAGCACATTTATCGAGGAAGGTTATAGGCTATATAACATTACGCTACGACCAATTATTTTCTTTTCAAACTCAACTCTGTAGTCTGCGCGGACGGAGTCGCGGGCAAAAGCTAGTATTAAATAAGACTGTTACGAGTACCAATAATTTGATTGACTTGTAAGTAGTCTAATATTTCTTCTTTTTTAAAGGCAGCTTTTTTGTAATTTTTTTAGCATAGATTTTCGGTAGTAATAAGCTACTTTTCAGACTATTCCCGAGAAGGCACAACTCTAAATAAATAAAACGAGATTAAACAATTAAGGGCGGGGAGGCGGAAGTGGGGAATGGCGGCGGTTCCGCCCTGCAATGGCGAAATTTATCGCCCCGGGCCGGAATTACGCCCAGATGCTCTTGTTTCGGTAGAAATTTTGAAAAATATAGACATAAGCCATTATTTATATTTACAAGTAATATTACTGCTTCGTGATCTAACTAAATTATGCAGCAGGTGCTATTTAATACTAAGTACTATTTAAAACATCGTTAAATAACTGTCTTGCCCAGAAAAGCTTAAAGCGATATGCTGACAGCAGCGCCATCTACCGGGTCCAATTGTGTTTTGAAATCATACAGGGACTTATTGGAATATACATAAAGAAATTCATCCCAATCGGTCCAGTCGTTTAGGAGGAGTTTGAATGACAGTGGCGCCACCTGTCCAAAAATGAGCCGTACCAACTCAGAAACTTTCTTTGGCTCGTGCAAAACAACTTCGCTAAAGATCATCATATGATCAAATCGACCTATGCATAGAATAAGGTTACTTATGACTATAACACCAAAGTACTTCATGTCTTTATAGAGTTAAACTTGTTTATATATTGCACTAGTGAAATAATAATAATCATAACTTTTGTTGTTGTTTGAAGAACATAAAAAGTTACTGATAATTTTGTGCCCAATGAAGTTTAAATTGCTGAGAAAGGGAAGTTGTGATTTTGCACATATAACTTTATTCTGCGCGTATGTCGAAATGTATAGTTTACGATATTATAAAGGACATTCAGAGAAATATCGACGCAGCCTTTCGTTTCACAAGTTGTCTAGCCAACTGCGCCACGGGGCTGTCATAAAAAATATCCCGCCTTTTCAGTGGCCAAGAAAGAATTGAATAACTTTAGCTTCATTCGAAATACATCCATTTATTTAAAACTTTGCACATGCAATGGACAGAATAAGGGATGTTAGTTTGGGGAAGTTGAAAAAAATTGAACCAATGAAGTGTGAATTGGGAAAAGAAATAAAAGAAGCATTTTTTCTACTGCAGCTACATCAAATAATATTAAATCAAACTACAATTGAGTGGTTTAGGCCTTGGCCTCGAGATTTGGGCGCGCGGTCGAGAATCTCGGCGGTTGCGTGTTTGAGCCTCTGACTTTTCAAGTTATGTGTGTATTCACAATGAATTAACACTTGCTTCAGTTTTCTGCCGTTTATTCTGCAAAATAACCCGTTCCAGAGCGGCGATAGTTGAAAATTGACATCATTTTGATACTAGTTTTAAAAAATAGCACAAAATATTGACGATTCAAAAGTGCTTGTGAAAGTCTATTTGAATAAAGGAAATTTGACTTTGACTTTTTGACTTACAAGAGAACTTACAAAATCGAAGCGTATTTTAACGTTAATGAACTCTTGTTTCAGATGATGGCCCGAGATTCCTATCGCGCGGTCACTCGTTCCGCACCGTCGTGGGCGACACACTGCTGCTGCCGTGCCAAGTACAGAACCTAGGTAAGTTACAACATACAGGGTGTATTTAGACCGTGATCGAAAACTGAGGCAGGTAATAGCGATAGTGATTACAAACCCCCTGGCATTAAAGAAAATCCCGACAATTTTTTTTTTTTTTGAGGTTTTCCATACAAACCACATACTTTTAACACCGATGGTTGTATGGAAAACGTCAAAATTTTTATTTTTTGTCGGGATTTTTAATATCGCCAATGGGTTTGTGATCACCCTCGCTATTACCTGCCTCAGTTTCCGATCACGGTCTGAATACATCCCGAATGCGTACTTAAAATTTTAGAAACAAAATAAAGAGTTATAATGCACCTCTGTCTATCCTAAGAGTTACACTAGCGTGGTTTTCATAATAAAACCTTTGATGCGTCGTTCGATAAAATGGTCGAAGTAATTAATCTTTTTTAACTACCCTCTGCTACTTAAAAGCTATTTGAAATAATTCAAGCATTGTCATAATTTAAAGCAACATGGTTCGAATTTCTGGTAGTCAGTCTTACAACGGTAAGATAGCGCGACTCAAGCACACGAAAGGTTAATTATCCCTGATGATGCACTGGTTCCAGGGTCCCTGGTGTTGCTGTGGAGACGAGGTCCTGCCGTGCTCACCGCCGCCAGCCTCATGGTCACTAGGGACGAGAGATTCCGCCTCGTGGACGGATACAACCTTCAAATCACTGATGTCGGACCACAGGTAAGAATTGAGTTTTTAAGGATTACTAGACTAAAAAAGGAGTCCTCGAAACCGACGTGCATGCATGAAGAGGATAATGTCAGTGGAGGAAGCGAAAATGACTTTGGACCGTGGCATTTGGCGCTCTAGTCTCTGCCTACCCTAACAGGAGACAGGCGTCAGTTTCTTCTTCATCAACCCATATACGCCCACTGCTGAGCACGGGTCTCCTCTACCATTGAGAGGGTTTAGGCCATAGTCCACCACGCTGGCCTAGTGCGGGTTGGCGGACTTAAGAAATTAACTAATTAGACTTAAGAACTCTTAGGTGTGCAGGTTTCATCACGATGTTTTCCTTCACCGTTAAAGCATGTGATAATTCAATGTGAATACACACATAACTTCGAAAAGTCAGAGGTGTGTGCCTGGGGTTCGAACCCGCGACCGCCGAGATTCTCGACCGCGCGCCCAAACCCCGAGGCCATCACTTTAGTTTATATAAATAGGTATTGTTGGTGACAGTCTCGTGGCGCAGTTGTTTAGACACCAGCTTGCAATATAGGCCGTAGTATACCAGTTTAACGGTGAAGGAAAACATCGTCATGATCACACTTTAAAGAGCTTAGGAATTTCTTAAGTGTGTAGTCCGTCTATTCGAGCTAGACCAGCGTGGTACACTAAGGCTTAAACTCTCAGTTGTAGAGAAGACCCGTGCCTGATTATTATATTAATTTTCAATGCAAGTTCCAAAAACACAGAACTATGCCACCTCTTCATTTTCAAAAGCATTATATTTTACCATAGCAAAAAATAACCTCAAAACAATTTATTTAGAAAACAGCAACCATAGAGAATTAGGCGCGAAATCGCGGCGGTGTTGCCAACATAAAAAATAACGAGCCGACACACCCCGCATTACCATAACTCAACGCTCAATTAGCTTTTAGAGGCGTTTAGCATTTTTGACGACTGCGAAAAATTGAGGATTTTGGGGATTATTTTTTTCCCTATTATGTAAAATTTATTGCATTTTATTTACTGGATATTTTGTTTTTAAATGTTTATCTTATTACCTAACGTTCTATGCTCTATCTACACATATTTCAAGGATATTCAAAAAATCTATCTTTATACGATAAAATGGTAATGAGTTTTAAATATGAGCTTTACAATACGTACAATTGGCAGAGAATGGGTGCAAAATTGCACCTATAACTTTATTCAGGGATATTTTTAACACAATACACAAACTCACTTTACCTTCTAACCTCGCTGTAACATATTAATGATGTGTTAATTTCAACTAGAGACTTTGCTCTCACAAACACAAAACAAATATTAGGGTATCACTCAAACATTTCATCATTACTTTACAATCACGTTGTATTCAGACCGCGATCGGAACCGAAGGCAGGTGATTTGAAACCCATTAGCGTTAAAGAAAATCCTGAAAAGGAAAACAATGACTTTTCCCATCAATAATAGCATACATTTAATACCGACGGTTGTATGGAAAACGTCAATTTTTATTTTTTGCCGGGATTGTTTTTAACGCCAATGGATTTGCGATCGCCGTAGCTATTAAATAAATAAATAAATAAATACACCCAACAGTCACACACATAGTCCTGACCCCACACTAAGATACGAGTCTTGTGTCGTGGGTATCAGAAACTACGAGAGACTTTACTCTCACAAACACCCAGACCCGAAACAAATATTTGTGGATCACACAAACATTTGTCTCGGTGCGGGGATCGAACCCGCGCCGCTCGTTTCGCAAGCTGGTGTCTAGCCAACTGCGCCACGGGGCTGTCATTACCTGCCTTAGTTTCCGATCACGGTCTGGACACACCCTGTATGTGAAATAGTAATTGTTAAAATAGTCTTTTAAATTCTATACCTCAGAAATATATAACAAAAGTTCGTTGACTCCCAAAAGCGCCCTATTCACCACCCAACCTCGCCTAACGTTACAATCTCAATTGGTAATATTATCCTTAAATTCTCCGTTTTGACAAGTTTATATTTCTGATGCTAATGAGGTTGGTGCCATTGAATTAAGTTTATTTTTGTTGTGGTAATACTGTTGGGGTGTTTTTTATTTTATTTTTTTCAGTTACTGAATAAAATTTCCGTGTAACTTTTTGACTGTAATTGTTGCTGTATTTTCTTAATTATTTTTTTAGGTTAATATTTATTTTGTATTACATAGTGTTAAATAAAAAAATGTATAAAATAAATAATGCAGTTTGTTTATAGTTCAATTCTTAATTTTATTAGTAGAAATGCCGATTTCTTGGTACGTATATAATACCTAAATTAATTGCAACTAAAACATATTCTTATTTAAATTTAAAAACAATAAATACTGTAATTGAATTTACGCCATCTATCGGTAAATTAAAGCAACATTCCATTACTGAACATAATCCAATGGGTTTTTAAATTAGACGGGTTTAATCAAACCTTTCGTGTTATCTATAAAGGAATCTTTTTGTCAAACTCACGAAGGATTAAGTGTTCTGTAAAAGTTATTTAGGTATGAAATAGTGATGGGCGGTTCGCTATCGTATATCCGCGAATAGGGATTCGGATATTTAGTGTTAATATCTGCGGATACGGATATGGTTATTTATTTCTCACTAAATCGGTGTCCGCGCGTGACCTTGAAATAAGTAATATTGATCTCATAAGATAGTTTATTTTGTATTTTCGAGTTGTATACAATTGGTGCGGAAACTTACTAAAATATATGTTTGCAATTTAAAGGCCCAGATACTTGATTTTCACAAGTAAAAAATAGTCCGAATTAATATTTTAAAAATTATTCTGTTCAGTCACACAATTTAATTTGTTATGCAGAACTTAATTTTGTCTATAAACTTCTTAAATTAATGAAAGCTCCATAAAATATCCGCGAGAAAAGTGGCGGATACGAATACCGAGCCTATTTTTTCCACGGATATCCGTGGATACAGATACAACATCACTAGTAAGAACTCATTCCATTCCTCCTCATTAAATTACAGGATACTTCTTAGGTTACCGTTCGTGACAAAGAAAGAAACATGCTTTGTCCTCCTCTATTAATTGACCTGTGACGTTGGAGGAAAAGAGACAGAGCATATTTTAGTTGTTGTTATATTATCCACAGATTTTAATAAAGGTGATTAAAATTGCGCTATTTAAAAGAATCTATTTATGTTTGACTTCTTATAATTTTAATGGTGAAATATTGAAGGTGTGACTAATTATAATAAACGGTTTATTTAGGTATTATACCTATCAGGAATGGATATTTAAATGATAAATGTCGTGGGTATCAGAAACTACGAGAGGACTTTACATTCACAAACCCAAAACAAATATTGATGTGCCTCTGGAAAACATACAGCATTGCTTTGAAGAAGACGTGCATACTTACGCGTAAACTGCGGACTTCCGGTACACCAAGTCATCCGGTTGTTACAATTTTATGTGGCGGTAGTTTTTTCCCACCAGCTAGAACCTACCTTTGGCGGTGCTGTCATTTTTCAATTCATAGCGTTGTGTACTTTCGCCGAGTGCGGACGAAATTACTTAGTTCATTTTCATGATACCACATATATAGTAAAATACATTGTTTTGATTTCTTATAAGAAGCAATATCAAAAAGTTTAGTTTGAAATTTAAAAAAATATATGGTGAATCGCAAATGGATAGTTAGTCGGAAGGCAAGATCGATATTATCGACAAGGCCAATCGACCAATGCTTGTAAATTCGCCGGCATCCGAGAAGGAAACAGAACAAGATAAACGGGGACTCCACTGGCTCTGGCAGTTCCTCGTGCAGCGAGTGGGATGAATCACCACGTAGAAAAAGAAGTCGTGTCGCACAGGTAACCGTCGATCCTAGTATCGATGAGTTATATGCCCGGGTGAGTCTCCTTATTTTATTATTATACAACAAAGTTCCGTCCACAATCTATACAAGGACAATTATATCATGGAAGAGCATGACTAAAATAACAATGACTACGCAACGAATTTACTTAAATCATTAAAATTGCAAAATTGTTTTTGACGAAAAGAGGGTATTATATGCCGCAAACAAAACACGTGCGCAACAATTACGTAATCTTTAGCATTTTAATTTGCTCCTGTGGTAGCACATTCTATACAAGAATTTCTCTATATACAAGAATATTAGTAGTTACGTAACTTACTTTCCCAGGTTTCTTGTAACCAAAACATTTACGATGAAATGTGTTGTTTTTATGAGGGAAATGATCTTTTGGCTACCATCGAGGAAGCAATTGCGGGTATTACCTATGCATTGTTTAAATCAAAGAGAATTATTAGTCTGGTTTAAAAGGTATCTTTGATTTGGACCCACATATGTCCATATGATTTTATTTCGGATAATAATATTATCGTTATGTAAATAATTTAAAATTAATAATAATGCAAAATTGTATAAATAGTGACACCCGCTTTATGCCTCCGATCTCTCCAGTCCATCTAACATTTGCCTGAGAGAAATCGCTGGCAGCGGTAAAGCCCCCATTTGTGACACTACGTTATTTCGAGTTGCTTAAAACAATGCAGTTTTATTATGGTGTACAATAAAGAATAAAAATAAGTAAATAAATATTACCGAAGCTTCCATAAAATATTTTTCAACAGACGGACTGTTGATTCAGTAAATTGTTTGCGGTAAACGAACCCGATAAAGGTATTCAAAGGTCTATAGCTAGTTTACCTCCTAGCGATTAATTCTTGTTCAATAAAACAAGATTAAATGTTCAGATTGCTGTTGCGAAGATTAAATGCCTTGGACGTCTCAAGTTTATGGTTGTCATCGCAAAGCCAAATTATAATAATAATATCAGAACAATTGTTGACGAAAACAACATTGGAAATAAAGCCGTTTGGACCGAAATCGACATCGGATAAATTATTCAAGGTCTCTTGAATCAAATCTTTCTCGAAAGAGTACTCAGAAAAATTCTCGAGTTTTATCTCGCAACATTTTCGTAAAAAAAAAAAAAAAAACGCGATGCTTTTGTCTGACAAAAGGCGATGCCTGATTTTCCAGTTATGACATGAATTTGACTTCAGACGATTCTGTACAAGATTTTCGGCTACCGAGGCATTGGGCAGTAAAACTATATGCCACGTGACAATAACAAAATCACACAAGCTGTTTTTTGAGAATCAGTTGAGACCATTTATTGGAATGATATGCCAGCCTTTTAGGTCCAGCCTAAACGCCACATCTGTTTTTGACGTGTAGGGTCTCGGCGACTCTGTGCACGAAGGAATGTCGAGTGCTAGATGTTTCTAGACGACTTCCTTATGGTCAATCAGGACCATTTCCAAGTTATGTACTCAGGCTGCGGAAGCCGTGAGGCACTTGGAACTTCTGGGTTATATTATAATTACCAGAAACTTTATTTTTTGGACCAACCCAGGATTGGAATATCTGAATATTCGATGACAAATGGCAAAGAACATCATATTCCTTTGAAAAACGAGAAAATTCTCAACGATGACTTAGATTGATGCTCTGAAACATAAAGCCGAATGAATCTTCGTAAATAACAAAGCATGCTGGGTTATTTAAATTTTGCCATTTTTGCCGTGCCTCAGGGCAGATTACAAAGGCGCAACGACCAAGATTTTATAGCTTTTCAACAAAAGCCAAACGAACCAAACACAAGATATTCCAAGAAATTTGCGTTACAAGAAATGGTAGCGCGGAGCTATCATCCACTCTTGATCAATACTCAAATTACTCATTTCTGAGCGGCGGACGCTACGGATCTGAGTTAGGGTGCGGAACCCTATTGTCCGGCACATGGACACTTCGCCAGAAAACGGTGGTATTGCTACAAGAAGGCATTTGTACACAGTCACAGCAGTAACCAGGCCAAAGCGACTGGTTTAGAGAACTCTCAATTATGCTCGTACAATCAAACGATCAAACCTTGATAGCATATATACGAAAGGAGGGAGAAACAAGGTTACTAGCCTTACTGGCTCCAATTTGCAACCAGTTACGGTTCACAGTTAATAAAAATAACCATTTGACAGCCCTTGCCGCTATTGGTTGAACACCGCCTTGCGAAAAGCCGCGGGGTTCGTTCCCTGCACCGACCACTATTTATGTGATGAGCAAATATTTGTTTCGGGTCTGTGTGTTTGTGAGACCAAGATGAGTCTCTTATGGTCTGATACTCTTGACGACTTTTTTCCTGCTGTGGGGTCGGAGCTGTGCTTGTGACTGTTACGTATATTTATTTATACACTTATTATCTCACAAAGAAGTATAATACATATAATAGCAGACAGGTTTATGCGAGAAAAATAGCCTGCAGAATAGCATCTTTAGTCTCAAGCGACTTTAAAAGTCTTTCAATAGTGAGACCAACCCTAAATAGAGCTATTTGCAAGTTGGAAAGGTGCTATAGTGAGAAAATACGACTCCATAGAGTCCAATCACTAGATAACATAGATGCCTACAGCAAAACATTGAAATTAACAAAAGTATTCACACTTCCTAACCTCCTACCAAGGGTGCTCCTGCACTCGTACAGTGTGAGGAGAAAATACTCATTTCATTATTAATAGCACTCTACCATATACTATTGGGCCAATCTGCCTCATGCTTTTTGTTTTGAGGACCTGACCAGCAAAGTCCAGGACCAACCACAGTTACCCTGGAAGATGCAAAAATGTCATTACCCCCTCTACAAGGAGATAATTCAATCTTGATAGGTTAGAAAATGGGGGGGGGGGGCAAAATAATACTGGTAAAGAGAAGAGAATACAAGGAACATCTCATAAGTAGCCGGGAGAGAATTCCACTTTGTCATCATACCTACCAGTCGAAGGAAATAGACAACATGGTGTTTCAAGTTCCTCAACCATCTGAAATTGATAATTTTTTAATGGTGGTTTTGTTTTTGTTTTCTTTTTCAGGAAAAATTATATTGCAATACTTGTTTATAAATTATCAATTTTGGCTTTTTGTGGTCCATATATAGAACAAGAAAAAATTACAAATTTAATTATAAAGCAAACAGTTAAGTAATTAGGTTGGCCAGATCAAAAAGTTGTACTTTCACTTGTGGCTCAAGAGTGGTTTTAGAATAGCGTTTTATCTATCTCCATAATATACTCGTTTTGAAATAGCTCCTAAAAACCTCAACGGTTCTCAGGGAGTTTTAATAGTCCATGATCTTACTGTACTTAGATTTTAAATCATAAATTTTTTGATAATGGATCAGAATTTTTATTGAACATAGATACTCTGTCAGATATATATATTAATCTTCATGGAGGCTTTCTTAACACTGTGTTGTTAACAGCTGCCTAGTATTTTTGATTACATCACTAATGAAATAAATAAAAAATTACAGAATAGAGCACAAATACCACCAATTAACACAAACAACCTTTTAATTTCACTATCAAATAAAGTAAAGACAGTCTTTACAGCCATGCTCCAAATTGAAATGGAAAGCATGTTTTACATAGATATTTGAGTTCATCCACCTCCTGCAAGTTGTAGGTCGGTTGTAGTGTCTTCAGTGGGTTAGAGATTGAGCCAATTACTAGTGGATGGATTTTATCTTGTGGTCACCAGAAATCGTCTACCACAAGCCTTATTGAACATTGTCGTGAAGTTAATCTTACTAACAACGTAGTAACGTATTTTTATTTTTTATTTTTTCCATCCTAATTAGTTAAGAGTTAAATATTGACATTTTATTTAACTAATCATGGAGTTTAGTGATTATGTATACAGTACATTCTTGATAGCCTTTTTGTCTGTCTACAATCAGTTTAGTAGGTATCACTTTTTATACTAATAATAACATTAAATTCAATCTTATTTCCGATTATTCATTATTTATTATTATCATCATAGCGTTGTGCTTTTACTAATCACCAGCAGATAACAAACACGTCTTCAAAGCAATGCTGTATGTTTTCCAGAGGCACATCAATATAACGGTTTTACATAACAATAAAACCGATATTATGTGCCGAGAAGAAAAACATACAGCATTGCAGGAAGTTCTTCCTGGTGAAGACTATGAATTGAAAAATGACAGCACCGCCAAAGGTAGGTTCTAGCTGGTGGGAAAAAACTACCGCCACATAAAATTGTAACAACCGGATGACTTGGTGTACCGGAAGTCCGCAGTTTACGCGTAAGTATGCACGTCTTCTTCAAAGCAATGCTGTATGTTTTCCTTCTCGGCACATAATATCGGTTTTATTGTTATGTAAAACCGTTATATTATTGTATGACACAAACATTAGTCTCTGCGGGGATCGACGCGGCCTCTCGTTTCGCAAGCTGCTGTCTGTATGTTTCTCATTATGAAATACGGTTTAATATTAATATCTAACGTATTAACATTTTTCAGGAATATTAACCAGCGTCGGTACTTCCACGGAAGTCCAAAAGCCATGCACGTTAATTGTGTAATGTCTAGTTCAGGGCTTCCCAAACTGTGCGTCGCGGCAACATCCGAGGGGCGTCGCGAGTCGATCGGCAAACATTCGCTGTCCGTATTTTTCTGATAACCTCATATTACGCTGACTACTGCTGTTTTTATTTCCAGTAAAGTAGGTAGTTTTTATGATGGGGGGGGGGGGGTGCGTCGCAAGAAAAATAACAATTCTATAGGGCGTCATAGTAAATAAGTTTGGGAAGCCCTGGTCTAGTTTATACTTTATTGTGGGCTCGGGATGTTCTCATTTATCAATATGTCAAATTACTTGTTTAATAAAGATTCTAAGCTTAGGTTCGGTTATATGTAAGGTGAAAAGTGTCACACGGCTGTATTAGGTTAATAAGTCTGTAATAGTTGTGTTGATAAGAAATAAATAAGTTAACTGGACAATTTGGCTTCTATAGAAGTACTACTGATATCTTTCAAGCTAAAATAATACAGACTTGAAACAATCTCTAAAAATCTACCCATTCTTTCAGGACGCAGGCGACTACGTCTGCCAGATATCTGACCGCGTGGCCCGAGACCAAGTCCACACAGTCGAGGTCCTAGTCCCGCCGAGCGTGCGCGCGTCCCCGGAGTCTCGGCACGCCACCGCGCGCCGGGGGGGCGCTGCTGTGCTCGAGTGTCGCGCCGCTGGCAACCCGGTGCCGTCCGTCACGTGGCATAAGTTGGTTAGTACTGAGGGGGATAGATGGCGGTAGGGGTATTGATGTGACGTGGGACTGTGTTAAACTATGATGGGCATAAGTTGGTTAATACCATGGATGATAGATGGCGGTAGTTGTATTGATGTGACGTGTGACGTTGATGTGATGTCAGGTTGAAGCAGGTTTAGGCGCGTGGAGGAGAATCTCGGCGCCAAGTTATATGTGTATTCACAATGAATTACCACTTGCTTTAACGGTGAAGAAAAACTTTTAAACTTTCTTAGGAATTTCTTAGTTGTGTTGTCTGCCTGTACTAAGCCAGTGTAGTAGATTATGGTCTAAAGCCTCTCAGTAGTAGAGGAGGCTGTATGTTGATGATCATGATGATAAGGATGATTTATTTATTTATTTATTTAAACTCTTTATTGTACACATTTTAACAAACAGAATATACACAAAAAAGAAGAGGAAAGGTACAACTGGCGGCCTTATCACTCAAATGTTGATGATGCTGATGATTACGATGGTGATGGTGGTTATTAGGACGATAACGATGATAATGATGTTTATGATGATAACGACTATGAAAATAATGAATTTGACGACTACAATCATAACAATGACGACACACACCACGCGAAATACGCCCCCCCAATCCCCACCTCCCAACGCCAGCCAATAAATGTTCCAAAGCTGTACTTCCAGAACGACAGCAGCACGCGGCTGGGCGAGGGGCCGCAGCTGCAGGTCTCCCGGCTGGAGAGGCACCACAGCGGGGTGTATGCATGTACAGTGGACAACGGAGTGGGGCCGCCGGTGGTCACCGAGTTCCAGTTGCAAGTTCTTTGTGAGTATTTGTATTTAGTCTAAGCTTTAGCTGCAGGTCTCCCGGCTGGAGAGGCACCACAGCGGCGTGTACCCCTATACAGTCGACAATAGAGTCGAGCTGCCTGTCGTCACGGAGTTTCAGCTAGAAGGACTTTTTAAGTACTTGGATTTAGTCTAAGGTTTTCAAAGTCAAAGTCAAATCATCTTTATTTAAGTATACTTTCAGAAGTCCTTTTGAATCGTCACTATTATATGCTTTTTACAACTAAAACTCATGCTTAAAACTAATTTCAGTTCCAAGTCTTGCGTGAGTACTTGCATTTAGTCTGAAATATTAGTTGCAAGTCTTGCGTGAGTACTTGCATTTAGTCTGGGGTTAAAGTAGCAAGTCATGTTTGAGTGCTTAAGTTTTGTCCTATAGATTATGATTTTGATGTTTGAGGCGACAGCTCAGTCAAAATATTTGGTAATGGCACACACCTTTGAGGTTTCATGTTATGAGTGTATTCACAATTACGACTTAATTTAACAGTTAAAAAAAACATGGTGAGGAAATATGGACATTTAAAAGTTTCTATATAGTCCAATATTTCGCTCAAAAACATCGTAATGGACTTACCTAAAGTTTCTCAGTTATAGAGGCTCGCGACGAGCAGTAAAACATACAAGTAATCTTAAAAGTGCTGATAGTGATGATGGTGATGATGTTGATGATGATGATTATAATGCTGATGACAGTGTCGATGATGCTGATGGTGATGATGATATTCCAGATCCCCCCGAGATAACAGTGGAGCGGTCCTGGGTGCACACAGGGGAAGGGTTTAGAGCTGAACTCCTGTGCACAGTACTGGCTGACCCACCGGCTGAGGTAAGAAATCTTTAATTTTTGCCTACATACTATCTAGAGAAACCCTCAACTTACAAGTTTTCATTCTGCTAAAATATTTACAAAGTATATAAAAGTCGTAATAGCCATAAAAGTAAGGCGAGCTATAGAGTCAAAATAATAATAAATACTCCCAACAGTCACACACATAGTCCAGACCCCACACTAAGATACGAGTCTTGTGTCGTGGGTATCAGAGACTACGAGAGAGTTTTCGCTCTCACAAATACCCAGACCCGAAACAAATATTTGTGGATCACACAAATATTTGTGTCGGTGCGGGATCGAACCCGCGGCCGCTCGTTTCGCAAGCTGGTGTCTAGCCAACTGCGCCACAGGGCTGTCAAAATGTATGTATGTATGTTTATATGTATACATAATTACAGGGTGTATTCAAACCGTAAACAGAAACTAAAGCAGGTAATAGCTATAATGACTACAAACACCCTGGCGTTAAAGAAAAACCCGTCAAAAACCATAAATCTAAACGTTTTCCGTACAAACCTCATACATTTAATACCGATGTTTGTATATAAAATGTAATCTTTTGATTTTTTGTCGAGATTTTCTTTAACGTCAGGGTGCTTGGAATCATTAATCACCTTAACTATTACCTGTCTTAGATACCGATCACGGTCTGAATGCACCTGTATACCCCCACTAGACAAGCATGGTGGGCAAAGACCTACATTTCTTCAATAGGGATTGGCCTCCTGGTCAGGAGTGAGACTTATGAGCTGATAATGATATAATTACAGGTATCCTGGTACCAGAACTCGTTCCCTCTCAGTGCCTCCGAGCGAGTGACGATGTCCGCGAGAGGGAACAACCACACACTCCTCATAGCCAACGTACAGCCCGAAGACTTCGGCAACTACAGGTAATATTCTATACTAGCGCCACTGTACTGCGGACGATGTTGGAACTAAATGTAAGAATGCCATCTGTTGGTGGATGTTAGTTTAAAATTGTTTTTCTGTTCATATAATTGTGTAAAGGTCAATACAGTTTTTGTTTTTTTTTTTGATAAAATATGTATTAACATATCGACCTATGCATCGAACAAAGTTACATGTGCTTTCGCACAACTTCTCTTTCTCAGCGATTTAAACTTAATTGGGCACAAAATTATCAGTAAATTTTTATGTTCTTCAAACAACAACAAATTTTATGATCATTATTACTTCACTAGTGTAATATATTATCAATTTTGACTCTTCTACAGACATAAAAAATACTTTGGTGTTATAGTCATAAGTAACCTTAATCTATGCATAGGTCGATATACGAGTGTGTGTGCCCGCAGCTGTGTAGCGACCAGCTTAAATCTCACTGTCTTTTTCCTTTTTTCTTTTGTTTCTTTGGTTTTCTTTGCTTTTTTCCATACGTAGTATATATTAACATACATTTCTGCAGCTACGTGACGAATAGCCTGGGTCACGATGTTATTTTTTCTCTTTTTTTGTTTCTTTTCTTTTTTCTGTTTTTTTTTTTCCATATATAGTGTGTATTAAAATTCGTGTATGTGTGTCTGCGTGTCGAACAGTCTGGATCTCGCTGGTTTTACATTGTTTTCCCACATGTACTGATGCTCGTGTTGTTGTGCAGCTGCGTGGCGGACAACAGCCTGGGCCGCGCGCGGCAGCACGTGGAGGTGTCGGGGCGGCCGGGCCCGGCGCGCTTCACGTCGCCGCCGCTGGCGCGCGCGCCCACCGCCTACACGCTCGCCTTCGCCGTCGACAGCTACCCGCCGCTCGACGAGCTGCGCCTGCTCTACCGACAGCTCGCGGCGAGTATCTAGATATTAACCTCCTTGTTTTTTTTTTAGGGCGACACTAGGTAATTTTGAGATGACAATTTTTTGGATGAACTTGCGACAATTCATCACGTGATTTGCCACGTGACTTGATCGAAAATGCGTAGGACACAAAAATCTGCTCTACCAACAGCTTGCGGCGAGTATCCAACACTGTCACACAACACTAGCAAACATCACTGTCAAACGTCAATATCAAACAGCACTGTCAGGCATTACTGTCAAACATCGTAAGGAAACCTGCTCTAGGTCTAGTGGCGGACTATAGGCTAAAGCCTGTACATTGTAAAGGGGGCCCGTACCGAGCAGTAGCGTGTGATGATGATCATGCTCAGCCTATTCAGCTCAGAGTTATAAGGAATTGGATGTACTTCTATATAAACTCAAAAGCCTAGATATGTTACAAAATTGCAATTAAACCTTTTATTTAACAACTTTGACATATAAATGAGAATATTCTGAGCCCACAATGAACAATTATAAAGTGGACGCAGAGTACTAAGGCTTAAACCCTTGCAATAGTAGAGGAGGCTCGTGCTCAGTAGTTAGATGTATGTGGATTGATGAGAAAGACTTACAGCTTCATCATCATCAGCCAATTTTGGTCTACTGCTGGACGTAGGCCTTCTCCAATGAGTTCCACCGGGAGCGGTCGGAATCCCTGTGCAGCCAGCGACGTCCCGCAACCTTTAAAAGGTCGCCGGACCACCGTGTCAGGGGACGTCCCACGCTGCGTTTTCCAGTACATGGCCTCCACTCCAGAACCTTTCTGTTCTAACGGCCGTCAGTTCTACGAGCTACGTGCCCTACCTATTGCCAATTCAACTCGCTAATCCTTTGGGCTATGTCGGCAAGCGGGAAGCCGCTGGATGCAGGCCGCTTCCGATAGAACTTTTTGGAAGTCTCTGGGGAGACCTATGTCCAGCAGTGGGACGTCTCTTGGCTGGTGATGATGATGATGATGATGACGATAATGATAATGATGACAGATGAACGAGAGCGTGCAGCAGCCCGGGCGCTGGCACGACGTGGTGCTGGCGGCGCCGGAGTCGCGCGGACTGACGCACCGCGTGGCGCACGAGCTGCGCGGCCTGCAGCCCGCCGCCGTCTACGAGGCCATCGTGCAGGCCAAGAACAGATACGGCTGGAACGAGGTGCCCTAGTCCTTATTCATTACTATTTCATTCATTCATTTAAAAGAAAACTGAGGTGCTCTACCCATCAGTCTTTATTATTACCATTTAACAAGAGATATTACAGTGTTAGGGCTTTCTTTCAAGTATTCTACGCTTGTGTCAGATAATTTGAGTAGAGACTTCGATACCATCTTTACACTGATGTAAAAGTACATGTTTTTGATTTAACTTCTTCACACTAAACAGTTGGATAAATATCAAATACTGAAGTAAATATGGCTTAATTATTTAACTCTATTACAGGTCAGCGACATCTTCCAGTTCCACACACTGGGCGGGCCGCACTCAGCCCACGCGGACGAACTCACTCCAATGTTCTCCTCCGCGGCCCAACACCAACTGGCGTCCCTCACCTGTGCTCTCGCTATTTATACCGTCGTCTCCCGCCTCCACAGCCACCCAGCGTTCCAAATTTCAATTTGAATTTGTGTTGCCACACCAAAAACTTTCTACCAAACTACCATAGGGTAGTTTAATCGTGAAACGATTGTAACACCAAAGATGATTTTTTTATTTAAATGATAAGCTTTTGAAGTGTTGTGACAGCGTTTATAGACTGTTTAAAATAGCTGATATTGAAATTTGATGACGTTTAAGGCCGATTTTAAAACGATTTTATAAAGATTACATAAGGTTTTTGAAAACATCTGTGTGTCCCTAGTAACCTAGGAAACGTCACTAGACTACTTAAAAAAAACAGTAATAGTCTCGATATTCAGGCGCTTAATCAAGTATTCCAGCAGTCGCGGGTTCTGACCCCTGAACAAAATGAATATACGATTGTAGATACAAGTCTTTTAAGCCTAAGATATTAAATAATAGTCGTGAATAAATCGGCCTCAAATGTTTTAACTCATGCTACCTTTCATTTACATTTCACCTAGAGTAATTTCAATTTGTGTTAAAATACATGAGGGCTTTTTAAATCGATTACAAAACGCCTTAGGAAATTTATCCAAGTCATTTTGGTAAAATATATTTTTATACTGACACGGTAAATAGCACATAAAAAAGTACAGTTATAAGTTATGATACATACATAACCTCACGTCTGTAGACCCCGAAGGGGTAGGCACTTCATGGTCACATTTCTTAACAAAAGCTCGATAACACTGTCTGACCGAGAAATCGAATTCAGGACTACTTAAAAAACTGTAAAACATGACAACTAAGGTAGTTAATACTTACATATGTTTGTGAGGAAAAGTATTTTTTTCCGGTTACTTTTTAAATATTATCATCAATGACTGCAATCACTATAACATACCTTAGTTGTCAATCATGATCTGTTTACATTTAATATAGAGCATAAGAAATACGGTCATTAATGTTTAATATCGTGTCAGTATTAAAACAGAAAAATTAACTGCATAGACAGAGAAGCAAAACACTTTTGACTGCCTTTTTTACATACAATTTAATTTTTCAAACAAAATTTCACCAGTTCGCCCTTAGCCGCTTAGAGTTGCCAGGAAATGAGAAATCCTACCATAAAGGTATAACTTAGTTCTATTATTTTCTTATTAAAAATCCGCATAAATGAATTTATTACGTAGGTATCTAATATTAAGCAATAATATGTGTTAGTGATACTGCTAATAGGATAAACCACCCTTGTACCTACCTAAATGTTTGATTAAGGATTTTTCTACTATTTTTTAATTTTATTTTTAACGTGACGATTGATGCAATGACGGATTTTTACAAAACATATTTGATAGTGGCTGTATGACGTTTTTCCTTATCATGCTTCGTAATTAAAAACTGCCAAGCTTTCCAAATATTTATTATTACATCTTTGTAAATGACTTTTGAGTATATTTTCCATTTTATATCTTTCTCTGATATTTTATTCCATTAACGTGTGTAATAAAGACTATATTTAATTCATTTACTTATTGAACTGTATTTGTATAAATATTTATTCAGGAAATATGTAATAAAACCTGAATTGTAATCAATCGCCGCCATATTTGGGTGCAATATTAATTTTAAAAACGAAAAATTATAAGCAATAATATACACATCATTGCCGCATGTATTAAGAGTTTTGTAAAACTTTTGTATCGTAATTTTACGGATTTTATTTATACAAACATATTGTAAGGAACGTTGTCTGATATTTCTACGCTGTGTTTTGTTGGATTTTGAGGTGGATGTATTTCTTAATGTGGAAATTAAAGTAAATAAAAAGCTAAAAGACCAATAGGCAAATCGTAAAATAATTTATTTTGGCGGGAATTTTGACAGTGACAAGTACACTTTTTTTTATTAGCAACCAGTGGTGTGATAAGATCCCGTTAAAAAGTTTTTGTGGATATAATATTTTATCCAAGTAACGATTTTTACAGAAGTAAATAACTAATTTGAGTACGTCTATGTTGAAGATACACACATTTAGAAATACACAAGACGCCTCTTTTTCACGCAAAATAAACTTTTATTCCTTTTGTATATTCCTTCATTAATTGTAACGTATTTGTAGAGTGTTTTGAGAATCAACATTGAGATATCAATAATCTGTCTCGTAATAATTAACTTATTTAACTACGAACTGGTTTTAAGCAGTAAAGTAATTTGCATTTAATTCCAATTTAATTTCTCGTATTGATTGGTGTAATGAAATAACACAATTTTATTAGAAACTGAGATAAGGCAATTGTTTCGTTTCATCTTAATTCAGTAAAAAATAGCCTACATATCTATTCCTCTGTTTCTTTGATGGATTTAAAAATATACTGTTTAGATCACCAACCCTTGCTATACTGTATTAGTAAACAATGGTCTAAATGTTGAAACAGAACTATCTCTTGTCTATAAGTTAAATAAAAAATTAGCGGGACTCTTTAAACAGGCCTTTGGAATTGTTTAGACAAATTTAAAATCGTAATTATCCCAAATATTATTGAATTTTGTACCAACAAAACTTTAAGCTCATTTAATTATCTGAAAATATAACAACTCAACAGTTAGAAAGTCTTTTCTTAAATCTTTCGCGATTACGAAAAAGAAAACAAAACCATAATATTTAAAAGTAATCTGAACTGTCACATTTCCCGCCAAAACGTAGTTATTTAGCGCGGCAAAATATGACTTTTGTTGACGAAAAACTGAACCTCGATGTTGTTTCTCAAATGCGAAACGTGTTTTAAGAAATTAATCGGCCGTAATTTGAATCTTTTACGAGGATTAGACGTAATTTTTTAGGAAAAAATATATTTAATAATAGTACGAGTGGAAATGTAAAAATTCGATGGGCTGTAGAAATAATGCCTTTTTATTTAAAAGAAAAAAAATAATAAAAATGAATCCTGTAAGTAGTAAATAAACGTGTAAGTTTATTATAAACTGTGTTTTATTTATGTATTTACTAAAATATTTTGGTGTCCGTAACTACATATTCAACAGGAGTTTGAAATCCTTATTTATATATTTCTCATTTATCCGCTTCTGTCAGTCGAAGCATGATAGTAAAAAATAGCCTCGATATTTTGACTATCTAACACTGAAAGAAGTTTTCAAATCTTATGATTAAATTCTGAATTAGCGCCCCCAACTAAACTTTGAATATTTTTTGGTCTTAATTGTAATTCGATGTGAGGAATTTTAAAGCTGCGTCAAGATAATATTATCTTTCCTTATCGTGCCTGCAAACAAAGCAAGGCTATCGTGGTGGACTAAGGCTATGCGACTTTAAACTCGAGGTGCCCATAATATGACATAAACATGTAATGTCTGTATAAATTTGAATATAACATTCGAATGTGCGTAGACAGTAGGGTGCATCACATAGGAATACGTCACATAATCACTATCTATAGCATCATTTTACATCAACTTTTAAAAGCATTCATTAAACAGATAAATCATAGAATGAATGTTACAAAACTATGTATAGGTGTACAAATTAGCAGTGGATATAAGAATATATATATATATATATATAAATTGTAAAATAAAATAAATTGATCGTAAAGATAATTTTTTATTCAAATTATACTTGTCATATTTCGACCACAAAAAATAAGCAGAGCGCAACATTATGAGCTTTCAAGGTCCCTGATTAGTTACATTTTTAGACACAGAGCGGCGCTACAACTTATTTTATTGATTTTTCCTGATGTTAAGAAAAAGCTGCTGTTACTAAACTTGCTAAGAAATAAGTTTTTTTCTTAAATTAAATCAACATCTGATTTTAATTTAATATAATTATGAAAACCGGTTTTACGATTTTAAATTTAATCGACTATTCAGCATCATAACTCATAAGGCCCAACCCTAACTTTAAAAATGAAAACTGGCTGTATTGCTTCGTCCTTATCTTTCTGTTTAGACATAATAAAACATAAATGTCAATAGAAAAAATAATTACTTAAGAAAAAATATAAACAAAAGGATTTTATTTCTAATAATTGCAAATTTATAACAGAAAAATAAAAGAAAACATGGAGAATACATTGAAAACAGAGTGGTTATGCTGTCGCGTATGTTTGGGCTGCGAAAAACTGTATAACATTGAACAATATAATCTCCTTGATACATTTCTTCACTTAGCAGGATCAGAGGTTTTCTACTTTATTATTAAACTGTTTTATAGTAGTTACAAATGCATTTTAAATGTGAGAAGTCTAAAGGTAACGCAACTTAATTATTATAAGTCTGATTTCCTTTAAAGGACGTTTTTAGTAATTTAAAGAAAAAAAAAATGATTGAAATTCATAAATGAAGGGATAAACATAAAAATGCATTAAAAACTATTAGACAGTTATAGATGTAGTGTAATCTTACAGAGCAGGATTGCAACTTTATGTTTTATTTTAGAAGTATTTTATAATTGACGGTTGTAAGTACTATTTTGACTTTCAGTAATAATAGTTTTAATAAATACTAAACAATTTTCAGGTATCATTGAACACAACAATCTACTTATGTTATATCTGTGCTACATTACTACACAAATATGCAGCATTTAGATTGAGATGCAAAGAATCAGAGAAACTATTTAATACAGCTAGAGAGAGGAATATGGTAATTATTTTCTACAAATATTTTTAAATCCTCAAAGCATAGACTGAGGTAAGATAGATATTCTAAACCTATTCATTGCCACTTTTTTGCTCATTTGTGGGTCTATATTGTTTAGATCCCACCTTGCCATACCAAATTCCTAATATTAATTTTCACCTTTAAATCTTTCTTTAACAAAAGCAATATGCCCTATGAATGAGAATATCCTAATCCCACAATGAACAATTATAAAATAGACATTACACTATTAATGTTCTATGCTTTGAACTTTGATGGGAGTGCCAATACTAATTCCACTATTATTTGATTGCAAAACTATTTTTCTTTCAGATCCCTGACACCGTTCATCAATATACAAAATCAAAAACACACATCACAGAATACCCAGATGACACTGAACTAAACATTTCACAAGTTATTGTTGACTGCAAAAATGCCATTTCAAGCAATAATGGCATTCTAAATGTATCAGTTAAGACTGAACAAGATTTGCCTGACGAAATTGAAGTTAAAATTGAAAATGATTGCATTGACTCTCTAGAAACACATGATGATTTAGAAGATAATGACATGGAATATGAAACCGAAATTATACACACCAAGCCTAATAAAGTTAAGAAAACTAAACGTAACAAAAATGGTTTTACAGAAAAAGATTTAGAAGAGAAATCGGATAAGAATGATAACCAAGTTACATTTAAGCAGAAAGGCAAATATTTTGAAACGAAAGAGAATATTGCTAACTTTGAAAGAGTGTATGATGTAGATATTAAGATTTTGAGCAGAGAACAGCAAATGCAAGATATAAAGGAGAAAGATGCATTTAATTATCCGTACAGATGTAACGATTGCTATAAAGGATTCATGGATGAAGCTAATTTAGTGAAACATAACTTGTCTTTACATGATCCGGTGAGTCTAGGATATTTTTTTGATCGACTTTATCTCAAAAATATTGTAAGAAATAGAAATAGTTTTTATACCTGAGTGGGATTTTTAAATGTCTAAGAAAGCCATATAAATAAAAAAATTTAAGTCACTCCAGACCACACTCTACATACAAGCCTTTGTGTTGAGTAACTAGGAGAGAGTTTTTGGTCTCATAACCACTAACAAAACAAATTATAGTAGATCACATAGAAAATCTCTCACTGTGGGGATTGTATACTGTCAAGCTTATTTGCATAAATACTTCGAGGGTAGGGGGTATTAAAAAGATTCAATCTTCTTCTTCAACCCATATACGCCCACTGCTGAGCACGGGTCTCCTCTACCATTGAGAGGGTTTAGGCCATAGTCCACCACGCTGGCCTAGTGCGGGTTGGCGGACTACACACTTAAGAAATTCCTAAGAACTTTTTAGGTGTGCAGGTTTCATCACGATGTTTTCCTTCACCGTTAAAGCAAGTGATAAATCAATTTGAATACACACATAACTTCGAAAAGTCAGAGGTGTGTGCCTGGGGTTCGAACCCGCGACCGCCGAGATTCTCGACCGCGCGCCTAAACCTCGAGGCCATCAGACATTGAATTGAATTACAATTGACATTGAATATATAAGCTGGTTTTTTATATAACTACTCCATGGAGCTGTCATATAGACTCTTTATACTTGTAATCACTACATAGTATAAAACAAAGTCGCTTTCTCTGTCCCTATGTCCCTTTGTATGCTTAAATCTTTGAAACTACGCAACGGATTTTTTTTTTTTTCTGTTCCTCTTGAGCTGCAATCAGTCGCCAGACTTTTATCAGCTGAGTTTTGTGCGCTATGGGGGTATGAGAGCAGCTAGCCATTGCCACGCTGTCTACCTAGATTATGTGGTGCCTTTTGAGTCTTTTAACCACATTGACATGACAGAGTAGGTCTGAAGCGAGATGATTTGGATGACCTTTGAGACGCTCAATGTGTAGTTTCTTATGGCGCTCTATTTCGGATGCCACTGTTGGTATGTTTAAGTATTCGTGTATTTCGTCGTTCCTCACAAACCACGGAGCATTTACAATGTTTTTTAGGATGTTGTTCTGGACTCGTTGAAGGCACATTATATTGCTCTTAGAGGCAACTCCCCATATTTGGATCCCATAGGTCCAAATGGGCTTTAGGATAGAGTTGTAAATCATTATTTTGCTGTCTAGGCAGAGCATAGAGTTTCTACCTAACATCCAGTATAAGCTGCGAAATTTGTGGTTAACTTGATCTCTTTTGGCTTTTATGTGGTCTTTCCATGTTAGGCGTCTATCCAGATGGAAGCCCAGATACTTCACGCAATCAGTTTGAGGTAGGGTAGCGTCTTTTAACCGAACTTGGGGGCAATCTCCTTTTCTGAGGGTGAAGCATATGTGGGTGGATTTTTGCGCGCTAGCTTTAATACGCCATTTATCGAGCCAGTCCGAAGTCTTGTTAAGAAGCTTTTGAAGCTTTTCACTAGCTTTTACAGGGTTAGTATCCACAGCGAGAAAGGCAATGTCGTCAGCATACGTAGCCACAGTGACATCATCTGAGGTTGGTAAATCGGATGTGAATATGTTGTACAGGACTGGACCAAGTACAGACCCTTGCGGCACACCAGCTTCAATGGGAAAAAGTGAGGATCTGGCGTTCCCGTGCTTGACTCGAAAGTACCTGTCAGAGAGATACGATTCCAGAATAAAAAATATAGAGTGTGGCAATTTCTTCTTAATTTTGTAAATCAGTCCTTTGTGCCAGACTCTATCAAATGCCTGCTGTACGTCTAGAAACGCAGCAGAACAGTATTACGCAACGGATTTTGATGCGTTTTTTTTAATAGATAGAGTGATTGAAGAGGAAGGTTTATATGTATGATAACATCCATTAAATATCAGCATTGCACCCGTGCGAAGCCGGGGCGGGTCGCTAGTTAAAATATAAATACTTATTTTTCCATATCAACTTCTACTGAAATACATTCATATATATATTGTAATTGTATTACGTACTTAAGATATATATGTTTAATATATAGCTTAAATATTGTGTGTAGTTCATCATAATTAAATTTACACCTAGACTTTTCATCTCTGCACCATCTAAGGCTCGACTGAAAGAGAATGCCTCAGGCATTTAGTCCACCTTTACATCATGTATATAAATAAATAAATAAAATGTCATATATTTTACAGAGCCGAGGAGATTCAGTGTGTGATATATGCAAGTCTAGATATAAGGACAAGAGGGACCTAAACAGACATATGAAGACACACCGGCTGAAATTCACTTGCAGACAATGCAAATATGTGTGTAGGAATACGTAAGTAATTTGACTATTCTGATGTAGTTAAGAATCTGTATCCGTCATACTCAGCAGTGCGATGGATATGTTCTGGTGATGATGATAACAAAGGTAGTGACTAGAAATTGTCTTCTTAATAGAATAATAAGGCTCGACCGAGATGGATTTTTTGTTCTCGGCCGAGACCGAGACCGAGAATAAAATAAAGTCTCGACCGAGGCCGAGAACCGAGACCGAGAATAGACAAAGCGTGATTTTTTTAATACTGTTAATTTTTTTAATACGCTACTACTACTACATGTCCCTCGACATAAAATTGACCAGCTCTCCTAAACAGTTGTTCACTTGCTTAACTAGTAGGCGGCGCAGTTAAAAAATTATTTGTTGCAGGCTTAAGCACTAAGCAACTTATAAGGTGACACAAACCAATACTCAAAAATATTAGCATTTCTTTGATTACCGAGCTTGTACTATATTTACGCGTGGCCACGCGCGGTAAAATTTTAATGCCGATTCGAAAAAAGTTACAGTCTCGGTTATGACCGAGAATCTCGGCTAGAAACAGCCGAGAACCGAGACAAATTTCTCGGTTGGATTTGTAGCCGAGAATGCCGAGACCGAGACCGAGATCTCGGTCGAGCTTTATAGAATAATCTTGTAATTTTACACCCGACCAGGGAATCGAATTCAGGAGACTAACATGTAGTTATTGACTTAAATATTTATTTTCTTAAGGTCTAACGCTGTGGAACATTTTAAGATGCATTCTGGACAACTGTACAAATGTGAAAACTGCTCCAAGTCATATGAGTAAGTACTCTTTTCATTTAGTTGTAGAAGCAGTGATGGCCTCGAGGTTTAGGCGCGCGGTCGAGAATCTTGGCGGTCGCGGGTTCGAACCCCAGGCACACACCTCTGACTTTTCGAAGTTATGTGTGTATTCAGATTGAATTATCACTTGCTTTAACGGTGAAGGAAAACATCGTGATAAAACCTGCACACCTAAAAGTTCTTAGGAATTTCTTAGGTGTGTAGTCCGCCAACCCGCACTAGGCCAGCGTGGTGGACTATGGCCTAAACCCTCTCAATGGTAGAGGAGACCCGTGCCCAGCAGTGGGCGTATATGGGTTGATGAAGAAGAAGAAGTTGTTTGAAGTTCGAATCTCGAAGTGGTCATAGAAAAATGTCTTGAAATATTTTATGTAATGTACTATATATATATTTTATTATTATATTATTGTATGTATTGATAGAAGATATTCATTAAAATTTGTTTAGCTATTTAGATACTAATAGCTTCCAAATTTATGATGTAGGCTATATAAAAATATTTCCATCGCAAATTTAGAATTTCTTTCATACATCCTTTCTTTTAATTTATTCTATTATGGCTAGACACCAGCTTGCGAAACGAGCGGCCGCGGGTTCGATCCCCGCACCGAGACAAATGTTTGTGTGATCCACAAATATTTGTTTCGGGTCTGTGTGTTTGTGAGACCGAAAAGTCTCTCGTAGTTTCTGATACCCACGACACAAGACTCGTATCTTAGTGTGGGGTCGGAACTATGTATGTGACTGTTGGGTGTATTTATTTATTACAATATAAAAAAATCCAAATCCAAAAATATGTAGGTGTTTTTGTTTATAACCTTTTATTCCTCTACTAAAGTAGGTGTTGTGTTTATAATTACTAAACTATTTATCTGGGACAGTGGCGTGCCTAGGGTGTCAAACTAAGGCAAGCCCAAATGTTTATTTAGTAGCAGCATATTTTTTTTTGGTACGTAGGACTAATAAATACCTACCGGTTAGTACTCACATTCACGTTTATAGCGTTATTTTATAAATAAGCAATCGTTAAGTTCGTTATTCGGAACTATGTAAGGCAAGTCGGGCTTTCGGGCTTCTATGGAAGTACCGCCACTGATCTGGGAGTTTGAATTTATTTCTTGACAAACAGGAAGCAATCTACTTACCTGACCCACATGCGACTCAGACACCCTTCTCAGTTAGTATGGTGTGAAGTTTGTGGGGAGTCTTTCATATCGGATTTTGGACTCAACGGACACAAGAAATTGGCTCATAAAGATGTGAGTACTCTTATTTATTATGTAAATACGACAGCCCCGTGGCGCAGTTGGCTAGACACCAGCTTGTAAACGTGTGGCCGCGGGTTCGATCCCCGCACCGAGACAAATGTTTGTGTGATTCACAAATATTTGTTTCGGGTCTGGGTGTTTGTGAGACCGAAAAAGTCTCTCGTAGTGTCTGATACCCATGATACAGGTCCTGTACCTAGTGTGGGGTCAGAGCTATGTATGTCACTGTACATAAAAAAAAAATACATAAATATGACCAACAGTCAGATACATGGTTCTGGCCCCACATTACAAGTCTTGTTACGTGGGTAACAATAAAATTAAAAAAAAAAAATTCTTACAAATCACATACATTTAATACCAATAGATGTATGGAAAACGTCAAATTGTACACACATGTGCCGTGCTATCTAGAGGTCCTGGGTTCGATTCTCGGGTCGGACAAAATGTTATTGTGTTTTTCCTTTAGGAAAATCTCAGTAGCAGCGCGGAGTCTAAAAATGTGCCTGAAAAATGGCAATAGGCTCTCCAAAATGTGGGTACAGAAATGCATCTCTGCCTACCCCATCAGGGGATACAGGCGTGAGGTTATATATGTATTTTCAGCTAAAATTCCCTCCAGACACAAAATGCCCAACTTGCAATACCCAGTTCATGAGCTCCGAAGCTCTAACACTCCACCGGGAGTCGAACCCGTGTACCTCTGTAGCGAGCTGCGTGCACTGCGGCATGAGTTTCACCACCAGGTTGATGCTGAAAGATCATCTCTTGGAGACGCATCGGCAGAGAAGCAGTAATGGACACTATCCTTGTGTGAAGGTAGGTGGAAATTGATAGGTCATGTTGTGGATTTTAAGGTCTGGATCCATATTTATTAGTAAATGGTAGAATATGGAAGGTTATTATGGAACCCTGGGGGATTCGGATCCATGGTTATTTCTTGAGGTTCTTTGATGTACGAATGTGTGGAGTGGCAAGGATGGAAGTACGATTTCCAGTTGGGAAAAATTGTTATAAAGAAGTTAAGGTGGCAATTTGTTTTTATTACTAGTCATAAGATCATTGATTATTTAGTTTTCCATTGGTGTTTTACTAAGTTACGTCCAATTAATTTGTTCCATTCACCCACTCACTCACTCCCACACACACTCACTCACCCACTCACTCACTCACTCACTCACCCACTCACTCACCCACTCACTCACCCACTCACTCACCCACTCACTCACTCACTCACTCACTCACTCACTCACTCCCTCACTCACCCACTCACTCACCCGTTCACTCTACAGTGCAGCAAGTGGTTCCCGAAACAGAGTCTGTACAGCGCTCACTACCGACGCGTGCACGCCGACCCCGCGACAGTGACTCGCAAACACATCATCTGCGAATTATGTGGAAAAGCGGTGGCGGTGAGTAGTAGAGAATAGAATAGGTCTAAGGGGCCATCCATAAATTACGTCACGTGAAACTCATAATGTTTCGATCCCTTCCCCGTCCTCTAGTCTCAGCTGGTACGACTCCCCACTACTTTGTGTGATGTCGCATATTTTATAAATTTACTTCTATAAATTACCGTTAAAGCAAGTGATATTCATTGTGAATACACACATAACTTGGAAAAGTCAGAGTGTGTGGGGTTCGAAACTGCGACAGTAACTCGCAAGCATATCATGTGCGAACTGTGCGGGAAAGCGGTGGCGGTGAGTATCATCATCTCCGTCATCCCATTCCCAGGTCCCATTGCTGGGCATTATATTATGCCCTCTACTATTGAGAGGCTATAGTCCACCACGCTGACCTAGTGCAGGTTGGCGGACTACACACCTAAATAAATCCTAAGAACTTAAAGGTATCATGTGCGAAATGTGGGGGAAAGCGGTGGCGGTGAGTAGTAGAATACTATACAGGGTGTACTCAGACTGTGGTCGGAAACTGGGGCTGGTAATAGCCACGGTGATTACAAAGGCATTGGCGTAAAAGAAATCATTCTCCTGCCCTGCTCCCAATTATTTGGGGTCTGCGCAGCATGTTTAGTCTTTCCACACAGGAAGGAAGGACAAAACATGCTGCATAAGAGTTTTGGCAGATGTTTTACGGCCGGCCACCTGCCTGACGCCAACCCTCCGCGGGACTTTCATTGTTTTAGGAATGTTTGGGACAGCGTGTGTTTAGGTACAGGATATTGCAGGTAAAGATACTTGGCCTGATGGTGAGGATGCTACAGTCCCTGGCGTTAAAGGAAATCTTGACAAAAAATAATAATTTATTTATTAAATTTTTATTTTCTGACAGTTTTTAATGCCAATGGGTTCGTAATGACCGTATCTATTACCTGACTCAGTTTCCGATCACGGTCTGATTACACCTGTACAAATGATCATTCTTTCAGAACAAATGTGAGCTCCGGTATCACCAACGCACACACACAGGAGAGAAGCCTTTTAAATGTCCACAATGCCCGAAAAGCTTCATAAAAGCAGCACTTATGAAGGTAGGTTAATAAAATATTCATCAGTAACAGTTCTGATCTACTAACATACTAGTCTTGTGTCACTAAAAGGGACTTTACTCTCAGAAATACACGAGAAACTTAACTAATAATATGTTTCTGCAGTCTTAACAATTTTTCTGTCTTATGAGTCACATGTGACTCACGATGAAGTTTAAGAATAAATTTATGAGTAACATCGACCTATGCGCAGAATAAAGTTATAAGTGCAAAATCTCTACTTCTCTTTCTCAGCGATTTGAACTTAATTGGGCACAAAATTATCTGTAACTTTTTTTGCTATTCTAACAACAACAAAAATTATTATTATTACTTCACTAGTGCAATATATAAACAAGTTTAACTCTATAAAGACATGAAAAGTACTTTGGTGTTATAGTTATAGTAACCTTATTCTATGCATAGGTCGATATGTTTCTGCAGGGATAAAACCAGCTGCCCTTAAATTTGGCTCTGAATTTAAGAACTACCCTCTTAACAACTTAACTGTCTTATGAGTCACCTGTGACTCACGATGAAGTTTAAGAATAAATGTATGAGTCACAAAATCGAATAACTGAAGCAAAAAACAATAACTATTCTTATAAAATATTATTTTTAATATAACGTCAACGTTCTTTAATATACCAGAACAAAAATGTGGTAAATTATAGTCGTAAATTTTGGTACTGTTTAGTTGTTAATATCTGTTTGTCCACAGAACCACATGCGCGTTCATTCATCAGATCGTCCATTCGCTTGCAAATTGTGTCCGAAAACTTTCAAAGGGCCGGCCGCTTTGAACGGACATCAATATGTAAGTAAACTAGCGACCTGCCCCGGCTTCGCACGGGTGCAATGCTGATATTTAATGGATGTTATCATACATATAAACCTTCCTCTTGAATCACTCTCAACTAAAAAAACCGCATCAAAATCCGTTGCGTAGTTTCAAAGATTTAAGCATACAAAGGGACATAGGGACAGAGAAAGCGACTTTGTTTTATACTATGTAGTGATACAGAGTGTATTTAGACCGTGATCGGAAACTGAGGCAGGTAATAGCAACGGTGATTACAAACCCCTGGCATTAAAAAAATCCCAACAAAAAATTAAAAAATTCATCTTTTCCTAACAACCATAGGTATAAAATTTTTGTGATTGTTATGAAAACGTAATTTTTTTAATTTTTTGTCGGGGTTTTTTAACGTCAGTGGGTTTGTGATCACCGCAGCTATTACCTGCCTTAGCTTCCGATCACGGTCTGAATACATCTGTAAAGATGTTACCAGCACCATATTGTGGAAAAATTTTAAATAATTAATATGTATATAGATTCCTTATTTAAATAAATTTCTCGTTTTAAATGTCAGTTAAAGAATGATCTTTTATAACATGGATATTTATATTTAAAATTTTAAATGTCTCTTGTCAGGTGCATACAGGATTGAAACCGCCAGCAAGACGGAAAAGGAGGCCCCAATTTGTTTTAGAAACAGAGAGAACAAATTAATAAAGATTATTAAAGTGCGGTACTTGTTTTATTATGTAATACATGAGGGTAGGTACAAATTTATTAAGATACTAGTGGACCTGGCAGATGGTGTCACGTACACAATATTTAATTCATAAACAAAATATTTTCTCTTTCTATTCTAACATTATCGAATCCACCTGAAGACACAGAAAAAAAATTATTTGCCTTCTCTTGAACAGAGAAAATGAACTGTTTCAAACTTTGGGTTTATGTTCTGATATGAGAAAAAAAAATATCCAAGAACTGGATCGCAGTACTATCTACCGGGTACAATTTAAATCCAGCTAGTCTAAAATCTAGAATCCAGCTGAATGTATACAGAAAATTTAATTAAAATCCAGCCTTAGGAGGAGTTTTATTTAAATTTGCTGTATTAAACCCCAAATAAATAGTTTACGTCTATAGTTATCAAAAGGTAAAATAACGAAATTTAATCAGTAGGTACTCATAATTGCCACAAAAATCTAATCGCAATGGCGGCATAGAATATCTATAGAGAGGGGCGGCCACAGTACCGTTGCGGGTGGACAGATATGACCACTCACCGATTTTGGCTTTCTACATCGATAAATTACATCACTAGTCAATTTTGCTCCACTCCTTTTAGTCATTTCCTTTTACTAATACATTCTCTAAAAATTAACTACAGAAATTATTTCTGAACCTCATCAAATTCAAACTTGTGACAAAAAGTATTAAGTCTGACATGTACATTATATGATATAGTGGAATCATTCAATATAAAACCGGTGAACTGTTTATTTTTTTCTTATAAGATTATATTAAAATTACATAAATGTATTCCAATAAGTTTCTGATATAATCGACTAATTGAGAAATGAACTCGACTAAATAGCTGTCGGTCAAATAATTCAACAGAAATTTAGAAAATGTATGCGCATTATATTCTTATTTCTACATTTAAATTTACCTCTATAAACAATAAATTCACGAGAAATAAATAAAAATCGGTTACCGATAAAATCAAAATTTTACATCTTAATGTCAAACATTAAAAATCGATTAATCTTAGAACGAAGCGGCAACCATAACAGTTGCCCTTCTCTTTCACAATCAAAAACATATTTTGACAGAATTCCACCGATATTTGTATTTGAAAATTATGGAAAATAGAGTGTTTTGTGAATTAATGTGCCGCGCTTGTCTCGGCACCGGCCGACTTTACAGTATTTATGATCACAAATTATCGGAAATATACAACGAGCTTACAGGAACAAAGGTAAGTGAAAAATACTAATTTTATATTAAAAATAAAAATAATAAAATTTTAATTTAAAATAAAATAACTATATCTTAATAAAATTCTCCTTTCCATTTATATACTTATCAGATTTTTTCTCCAATTGGATTTATAAATCTCTGTGTTTAAAATATAAAAATTTATTGGCTGTATTTTATCGCTTCTTAAACTCAAAAAATACATTAAGTAAATATTACAATCGCATTTTGGTTCCTATTTCGTAGAATCATTGTGCATTAAAATCGATTTTGCAAATGGATGCATTTTCAAGTTACAAGATAGATGTGTAATATAATCTTGAAAATATATATTTTTTTTTATTAAAGACAATAATAAAAATTCTCAATTGGCATTTATAAAAAAAAATTAATAAAGTGATAACCCTTAGTCTTTATTGAAATTAAAAGCATTATGATTTTTGAGAACATTTTTTTGTGTTTGTAAATATTAAAGTTCACAAACAGATTCATATCTAGCATTAAAGCAAATTTTCTTCATTCTTAGAAGTAAATAAATATTATCATAACATATACACAAGTATAAGCTTCAATAAACAATCATCTATATAGCTGTTTGAAATTATAATTAGTATAAATTTAAAGGTGCCTGTTTAATGTTCTTCTTCTTCTTCATCAACCCATATACGCCCACTGCTGAGCACGGGTCTCCTCTACCATTGAGAGGGTTTAGGCCATAGTCCACCACGCTGGCCTAGTGCGGGTTGGCGGACTACACACCTAAGAAATTCCTAAGAACTCTTAGGTGTGCAGGTTTTATCACGATGTTTTCCTTCACCGTTAAAGCAAATGATAATTCAATGTGAATACACACATAACTTCGAAAAGTCAGAGGTGTGTGCCTGGGGTTCGAACCCGCGACCGTCGAGATTCTCGACCGCGCGCCCAAACCTCGAGGCCATCACTGCTTAAACCAATTTGTACCAATGCTGAGCTAATATTAAAAATAAGAATAACACCAAATATTTCTTTAATATTAAATTTCCTTTTTATCTTACATTATTTTTCTCAATGTAAAGATAAAATTAGCTTAAATGTATCTTACAAGACATTCTGCAATTTCTTACACAACTGTTTATTAAACCATTTTATAGTCATCCATGGTATTTAACATCAGCCAAATTCTATTTGCTGGCCATAATTGATAGGGCTTATGCCTCAGTCCACCACGCTGGCCTAGTGAAGGTTTAGTCTATTGACAAATCCTCATCCCATACCATATCTTCCTTCACTCTGTTATCAATGTGTGGGTGGAGAAATGCACTGCCTACCTTTAGTCTTTACATATGCCTGAATAAATAACGATAGGCATTCTCTCTATTGATCATCACCATCATCCTATATACAACCCTTTACTGAGCCTATCTTTCATTGAGAACGTTCAGAGTTTTGTTTACCAATCTTTACCTAGCGTTGGTCAGTCCTATTACGTAGAACAACACCACAATAAGCGAAATGTGCTTGCAGAATACGCACATACTTACTCCTACAGGGAATGCAGGTGTGAGATTACGTATGTATGTTGAGGTACAGCTGAGCGAAATGAGTTCATATTTTGTACAAAAAAAGCTTGATACTATGTACAAATAATTAGAAGATTAATGATAAGAGGATTAAAAATTGTAAAATTGACGAGATTTGAGTGTGTGTGTATGTTTTAATATATATTCATCATAAGCCCATGTACATCCCACAGCTGGGCATGGGCCTCCTCTACCATTGAGTGTGTTTAGGCCATAGTCCAACACGCTGGCCTAACGCAGGTTAGCAGACTACACACCTAAGAAATTCCTAAAAATGTTTAGTTGTACAGATATCACGATGTTTTCCTTCACCATTAAAACAAGTGATAACTCATTATGAATTGTCCTGTATAAGAGACTACGAGAGAATTTTTCGTTCTCACGAACAAACAGAGCCCGAAACAAATATTAGTGAATCACACAGATGACCAGACATTTGTCTCGATGCGGGGATCGAACCCGCGGCTTCTCGTTTCCTAAACTGGTAAAGCAACTGCGCCACGGGGTTGTCTATTCATCAAATCCAGAATAACGAAGCACTTCATCATTCTCCTGCCCTGCTCCCAATTCTTATTTGGGGTCGGCGCAGCATGTTTTGTCCTTCCACACAGGAAAGAAGGACAAAACATGCTGCATAAGAGTTTTGGCAGATGTTTTACGGCCGGCCGCCTGCCTGACGCCAACCCTCCTTGGGACTTTCATTGTTTTTGGGAATGGGGTAGGGACAGCGTGTGTTTGGGTACAGGATATTGCAGGTAAGGATATTTGGCCTGATGGTAAGGATGCTACAGTCCCGGATAAGGAAGTAGTAGGAGACTGCAACAGCTCGGGGGGCCGAGGTCGCGAACTCGGAGCCCTGCTCCATGACTGGCTAGATCAATGGAGAAGGCATCCCCTGACCATTAACAAAGCACTAGTTAATATAAATTTCAAAAGTGATATAAATAGCTCTGCGTCATTTACACAGTATCGATTTAATGTCATTTCAATGAATTCAATAATAGCATTGCGCAATAGAGAAATGTAATATAGAGATGATACAACGCGTACTCAAATTTTTACTAAGTATACATAACCTCACGCCCGTATTCCCCGAAGGGGTAGGCAGAGCTGCATTTCTAGACGCACATTTCGTCAGGTATCAATCTTACGTAATAGGCGGCGAGCCTATTGCTGTTTTTTGGGCACATTCCCAGACTCCGTGCTGCTACTGAGAATTTCCTAATGGAAAAACAGCAAGTCGCAGAAACTACGAGAGACTTTTCGCTCTCACAAACAAATATCAGAACAAACAATTGTCTAGGATTTCTCGTAAAGCTAGTTTCACAAACAATTTGTACTTTGATTAAATAATAAATATCTTCGTCGTTGATATGACTTGATATTGCAAAATTGGACAGCGTGTGACGGATTTTAGTTGGTTAATGACAAATATTAGTCTCTGCGGGGATCGACGCGGCTTCTCGTTTCGCAAGCTGCTGTCTAGACAACCGCGTCACGGGGCTTTCAATAAATATTTTTGTAAATATGTACGTAACAGCTCTGTGTAGTTCCGTACGTGCGCTCGATACTGAAGTCTTCTTCATCTTCTTCTTCATCAACCCATATACGCCCACTGCTGAGCACGGGTCTCCTCTACCATTGAGAGGGTTTTAGGCCATAGTCCACCACGCTGGCCTAGTGCGGGTTGGCAGACTACACACCTAAGAAATTTCTAAGAACTTTTTAGGTGTGCAGGTTTTATCACGATGTTTTCCTTCACCGTTAAAGCAAGTGATAATTCAATTTGAATACACACATAACTTCGAAAAGTCAGAGGTGTGTGCCTGGGGCTCGAACCCGCGACCGCCGAGAGGAGATACTGAAGTGTATTTCCTTAAATATATATTCTGCAACTATGTTTCGCTGTAAGGTGTCCTCCACCCCCACACTACCACACTACACTAGTAGAATCGATAAATATTACGTAGTTGGGAATGCAAAAGTGAATCTGTTTACCTATGGTGGAGTTTTATGACGTATTATGAATGCAAATAAAATTTAAAGTAGTTCCTAAGATAAAAAAGATGATTATTCTGATTATTTCAATACCGATTATTTCGTGATAAAACCTGCACACTAAGAGTTCTGAGGAATTTCTTAGGTGTGTAGTCCGCCAACCCGCACTAGGCCAGCGTGGTGGACTATGGCCTAAACCCTCGCAATGGTAGAGGAAACCCGTGCTCAGCAGTGGGCGTATATGGGTTGATGAAGAAGAAGAAGAAGAAGATGGTCCCTTATGGTTGGTGGGTGATATACTCCGCCAACTAGGCCAGCGTGGTGGACTAATAGCTAACTCTTCTAAGTCCTCTAGGTGAGATGATGATGATGACAAACATCCCTGGTGTCTGGTTCCAGGTACATCCCTACGATGGCCTGCCCCAGCACCTGTGCGTGGTCTGCAGTACGCTGATGATGAAGAACGCAGAGCTGAAGGATAGGTGCTACACCTCGCTCGTGATCCTTGATAACATCAAGAAGAGACAGAATATGGTGAGTGCTTTTGAATATAATTATGTCTGTTTTAATGGTAGAAGGTGAAATTAAACAGCATTTTGCAAGCGTTTTGTTTTATAAGATACACGTGGAAGGGCACCCTATTTATTTAATTATAATTATTTATAGTATAAGCCAGGTAAGCCAAAACGAGGGCGATTACATTTCCAGACTACAAGCTATTGTAAAGAATCTCCATAAATAAGGACATGCACCTACAAATCTACTTTTTAAAAGCCTACCATCTTTTGCTGAGAATCAAACTCTGCATAAATTTTAAAACAAAGTGACGGTTATTTTTATGTATCCAATTTTTCTTCCAGATAACATGTGACCTCGTCTCCGAGGAGCTGAAATTCGCTCCGAAAAGGTACAGCATTTCAACTACGACCACAACCCAGTACCCACCTACAGGTTTCTCCGACATTATATTAGACCAAAGAGACCCTCCCTTCGACTACAACTACGGGAAACCGATAAAATCCGAACCAGAAATGTTCATAGACAATTTCTCTATGAAAGTCGACGAGAATTCCACAGATAGTTACAGCAGCCAACTCTACATAGACGAAGTCCAAATAAATGAAGAAGTTAATCAATTAGAAGATATAGACTCGCCTAAAGTGCAAGAAAACAATGAAATTGAAGATAAAAATCACGATGATGATAAATTAGCTAAGAATATCCAAGCAGTTGATTCAGGCAATGATGAAGATGACAAACCAAAGAGTAAAAACTTCTACAATGAGCTCGATCAGCCAGTGGACTACGAACAGGTCATAGATGAGAAAACACTAAAAAACAATAAGTTTTACAAAGAGTTGGCTATGCAAACAGATGAAGCTCCGGCAAAAGTTAAAAAAACAAGAGGCAGAAAGCCTAAAACAGTCAAAGATAAAGAGAGTAAAGAAACTGTTGAGAAACCGACTAAAGTTAAGAGGACTCCTAAGATAAACAAATATAAGGGAAAGTTCTTTGAGACTAAAGAAAATATGAGTGGTTTTGAGTCTATGTATGAAGTGGAAGTTATTATATTGACAAAGGAACAACAACTAAGTGATGTATTGGAGAGAAAGACTAGTCATAATTATTTAAACAGCCCCTTTAGATGCCAGTACTGTTTCCGAGGGTTCATTGATGAAGACAATCTAGTGAAGCATCATAAGGCCCAACATGACCCCGTGAGTTGATAGAAAATCATCATCATGCTCTATTCCCAGTTTCATTTGAGGTTTATTTACAAATATCCCTATCAGCCGTCATGTCTTCATTCACCCCTTTTTATTTCATATCTCACGTAAATCATAAATTTTTTCTTCGGCCTTTCGCTGCTTGTCTTTCAAGTTTGATATTCATCACCTTTTGACCTACGTATCCATATCACGAAAGACGGTTTCCTCTCACCTTATCTATAATAGGAGCTACTTGCAGACTTTCTCTAACATATTCACTGCTTGCTCTGTCAATCCGTGCTGTACCACACATCCATCACTACATTGGCATCTCTTAGTTGACAGAAAATGTAGAATTAAAATACCGGGTGTGTTTTAAACCGTGATCGGAAATGAAGGCAGGTAATAGCTACGGTGGTTACAAACCCATTGGCGTTAAAGAAAATCCTGACAAAAATTATAAATTTTGACGTTCTCCATACAACTATCGGTATTAAAAGTACGGTAAGTAAGTCATTATATATTTTTTGTCGAGATTTTTTTCTGACTTTTCGAAGTTATGTGTGTATTCAAATTGAATTATCACTTGCTTTAACGGTGAAGGAAAACATCGTGATGAAACCTGCAGACCTAAAAAGTTCTTAGGAATTTCTTAGGTGTGTAGTCCACCAACCCGCACTAGGCCAGCGTGGTGGACTATGGCCTAAACCCTCTCAATGGTAGAGGAGACCCGTGCTCAGCAGTGGGCGTATATGGGTTGATGAAGAAGATGAACAAGAGATTTTTTTTACGCCACTGAGTATGTAAACATTGTAGCTATTACCTGCCTCAGTTTCCGATCACGGTCTTTACATAACCCCCCATATCCCCAAAACTACCACTTTCACATCCCACCCCGCGAAAAACCGTGGCACTACATCAGTTAACCGTAAGACCGTGTCCTCAGAGCCGTGGCACTGTCGCGTGTGAGTTCTGCCAGTTCCGCTACAGAGACAAGCGCGGTCTCAACCAACATCTCAAGACGCATCGCCTCAAGTTCGTCTGTCGGCAGTGCAAATACGTTTCTAGGACCACGTGAGTATAAAGGGGAGGGAGGGGAGAAATAGATAAACCCTTGTTGGAAACGATATAATTCCATCACTTTTTAATAGGGTGTAGTGATTGTTTTATGTCAGTCTAGGGGTATAATTTGTAGTTTTATAAAATTAGAAATGAAACTTTTGCCTCGTAACTATTAATTTAAAAAATTAATGGGTCTCCTCATGATGCTGAGTAAGATTTTTTCCGTATAATTATGTTTTTAACCTGCCTGCGCCGCGTTTTGTGGGTGGGCGTCTTTTCGACAGGCCTATTGAAGCAGATGACGTCATTAAGCTGATGATAATGACGATGATGATGATATTGATGATGATTATGATGATACTGATGTTGATAATAATGGTGATGGTAATAATACTGCTGATGATAATAATGACGATAGTGGTGATGATAGTTATACTCGTAATGATGATAGTGATAATAATGATAGTACTGATGACGAAATTGATGTTGATTTTAATGAAAATGATCTTTTTAGCAATAATATTTATCGTTGCAGTGATGGTTATACTGACGACGATGATGTTGGTGTTGATAATAATGATGAAGATGATGATTTTAGAAATAATGTTTCTCGTTGCAGGTACAACGCGAAAGAGCACTACAAGATGCATCGTGGGATGATGCACGAGTGCAAAGAATGTGGGAAAGCATACGAGTGAGTCCGTTATTTCAATATATTTATTTGTGACTGTACTTCTATTCTATTGAAACTGAAAGCTTTAGGCTATATACAGGGTGTATTAAGACCGTGATCGAAAACTGAGGCAGGTAATAGCGATAGTGATTACAAACCCCCTGGCATTAAAGAAAATCCCGACAAAAAATAACATTTTTGAGATTTTCCATACAAACCACATACTTTTAACACCGACGGTTGTATGGAAAACATCAAAAATTTTATTGTTTGTCGGGATTTTCTTTAATGCCAGGGGGTTTGTAATCACTATCGCTATTACCTGCCTCAGTTTTCGATCACGGTCTAAATACACCCTGTATAGGTGGCCGCGGGTTCATATCCTAGGCACACGTCTTACTCGAAGTCTTACACGTTTTTAGTAGTTTAACGTTAAAAGAAAAATTGTGATGAAACCAGCTAAAGCCTAAAGCCAACTAAGTCTTCAGGAGTTAGACTACTGTAAATGTCGAAGTAGTACGATGTGCTGACGATGATGTAGATAGAGTAAGACTAGTATATATGTCCCTCCCCTCCCCACTATACAGGATGTATTTAGACCGTGACCGAAAACTGAGGCAGGTAATAGCGAGAGTGATCACAAACCCAGTGGCGACATTAAAAATTCCGACAAAAAATAAAATCTTTGACGTTTTCCATACAAACCACATACTTTTAACACCGATAGTTGTATGGAAAACGTCAAAATTTTTATTTTTTGTCGGGATTTTTAATGTCGCCAATGGGTTTGTGATCACCCTCGCTATTACTTGCCTCAGTTTTCGATCACGGTCTAAATACACCCTGTGTATACATAGAAGACAACTGAAGTTGGTCCCTGTATACATATGGTAACGATGACGATAGAATTAGCCCAGTATGAAGCCCCACCTTCCCCTTGGTACAGGAAGCTGTCGACGTTCCTGACGCACATGCGGCTGCACCACGCGGCCGCGCTGGCGTGGTGCGAGCTGTGCGGCGAACCCTTCGTCGGACAGTTCGGCCTCAACGGACACAAGAACAAGGCGCACAGAGACGTGAGTACACACACACATACACACATACACAGTACATACTGTCGACGTTCCTGACGCACATGCGGCTGCACCACGCGGCCGCGCTGGCGTGGTGCGAGCTGTGCGGCGAACCCTTCGTCGGACAGTTCGGCCTCAACGGACACAAGAACAAGGCGCACAGAGACGTGAGTACACACACACATACACACATACACAGTACATACTGTCGACGTTCCTGACGCACATGCGGCTGCACCACGCGGCCGCGCTGGCGTGGTGCGAGCTGTGCGGCGAACCCTTCGTCGGACAGTTCGGCCTCAACGGACACAAGAACAAGGCGCACAGAGACGTGAGTACACACACACATACACACATACACAGTACATACTGTCGACGTTCCTGACGCACATGCGGCTGCACCACGCGGCCGCGCTGGCGTGGTGCGAGCTGTGCGGCGAACCCTTCGTCGGACAGTTCGGCCTCAACGGACACAAGAACAAGGCGCACAGAGACGTGAGTACACACACACATACACACATACACAGTACATACTGTCGACGTTCCTGACGCACATGCGGCTGCACCACGCGGCCGCGCTGGCGTGGTGCGAGCTGTGCGGCGAACCCTTCGTCGGACAGTTCGGCCTCAACGGACACAAGAACAAGGCGCACAGAGACGTGAGTACACACACACATACACACATACACAGTACATACTGTCGACGTTCCTGACGCACATGCGGCTGCACCACGCGGCCGCGCTGGCGTGGTGCGAGCTGTGCGGCGAACCCTTCGTCGGACAGTTCGGCCTCAACGGACACAAGAACAAGGCGCACAGAGACGTGAGTACACACACACATACACACATACACAGTACATACTGTCGACGTTCCTGACGCACATGCGGCTGCACCACGCGGCCGCGCTGGCGTGGTGCGAGCTGTGCGGCGAACCCTTCGTCGGACAGTTCGGCCTCAACGGACACAAGAACAAGGCGCACAGAGACGTGAGTACACACACACATACACACATACACAGTACATACTGTCGACGTTCCTGACGCACATGCGGCTGCACCACGCGGCCGCGCTGGCGTGGTGCGAGCTGTGCGGCGAACCCTTCGTCGGACAGTTCGGCCTCAACGGACACAAGAACAAGGCGCACAGAGACGTGAGTACACACACACATACACACATACACAGTACATACTGTCGACGTTCCTGACGCACATGCGGCTGCACCACGCGGCCGCGCTGGCGTGGTGCGAGCTGTGCGGCGAACCCTTCGTCGGACAGTTCGGCCTCAACGGACACAAGAACAAGGCGCACAGAGACGTGAGTACACACACACATACACACATACACAGTACATACTGTCGACGTTCCTGACGCACATGCGGCTGCACCACGCGGCCGCGCTGGCGTGGTGCGAGCTGTGCGGCGAACCCTTCGTCGGACAGTTCGGCCTCAACGGACACAAGAACAAGGCGCACAGAGACGTGAGTACACACACACATACACACATACACAGTACATACTGTCGACGTTCCTGACGCACATGCGGCTGCACCACGCGGCCGCGCTGGCGTGGTGCGAGCTGTGCGGCGAACCCTTCGTCGGACAGTTCGGCCTCAACGGACACAAGAACAAGGCGCACAGAGACGTGAGTACACACACACATACACACATACACAGTACATACTGTCGACGTTCCTGACGCACATGCGGCTGCACCACCCGGCGGCGTATCTTTCATGGGACACAACCTGGTGACAGACGGACAGCAAAGTCTTAGTAATAGGCATTTACACTTTGGGTACGAAACCCTAAAAATTAGTTCAAGTAACACTGGCTGTTTCTCAAATATTTAATAAACTTTACAGTTTAAAATCATTATTTTTGTAACTTTTTCATTGCTAATGTTACATCCTAATAAAGCTCAAGTGTTTGTTTGAATAATTTCAGGAACTACTGGTCCGATTTGAGAAATTCTTTCGGTGTTAGATAGCACATTTATCGAGGAAGGCTATAGGCTGAATATTATCAGAGTACGACTAATACAAAAATATTCTATTAATGTCTAAAGTGACCCTCCCCTCTCCTAGCTAAAATTCCCCCCGGACTGCAAATGCGAGTGCGGAGCTCACTTCACGAACCTGGATGCTCTCCATCATCACACCGAGAGTGGCTGTTGCGGCGAGAACCCTTGCCTCCACTGCGGAGCCACCTTCTCATCCAGGGTCGAGCTGAAGGACCACCTTCTGGACACACACAGGCAGGTCAAGAAGAAATACTACAATTGTCCTAAGGTAGTCTAGTGTTGTTTGTAGTGTAGTGGATGTCGTGGACTAAGGCCATGTAGTGTAGCCTTGGAACTATAGTTGAAGTTGTGGTGGACTAAGGCCAATTTAAGGTTCGTCAGCAGCTGCAGTAATGAAATAAAAAGTGGCCCAGCAGTGAAATATCTCTTGATGTCATCTAAAGGTGGTTGTCATGGTGGTCTAAGGCCATAGTAGTCTTGTTGGATTTACTGATGTCGTGGTGGACTAAGGCCATTTTAAGGTTCGTCGTCAGCTGCAGTGATGAAATAAAAAATGGCCCAGCAGTGAAACATTTCTTGATGTCATCTAAAGGTTTTTATTAACCAAATGACAGAATGAATGATTAAATGTCATAAAGTGAATGATTGAAAGACTGGGAGTGAATGAACGAATTGCAACACATTTTACTTGTTTGATATGTGTATATTTAATTATACTCATAATTAATTATCCATATTAGTTGCATGACTATTTTTTATAGAATTTGACAGTCCGGTGTCACAGTTGTCTAGACAGCAGCTTGTGAAACGAGAGCTTTCGATCCCCGCAGAGACTAATGTTTGTGTCATACACTAATGTTTGTTTCGTGTCTGTGAGAGTAAATTTTCTAGTAGTTTTATTTTTGTGTGGTCAAAAGCAGTGATGGCCTCGAGGTTAAGACGCACGGTGGAGAATCTCGGTGGTTCAAACCCCAGGCCCAGACCTCTGACTTTTCCAAGTTATGTGTGTATTCACAATGAATTGTCACTTGCTTTTACGGTGAAGGAAAACATCGTGATGAAACCTGCACACCTAAAAGTTCTTAGGAATTTCTTAGGTGTGTACTCCGCCTGCACTAGGCCAGCGTGGTGGACTATGGCCTAAATCCTCTCAATGGTAGAGGAGACCCGTGCTCAGCAGCGAGTATATGAGCTGATGATGGGTTCATTCAACCATTTATATACAGAGTGCATTCAGACCGTGATCGGAAACTAAGGCAGGTGATAGCTACGGTGATCACAAACCCGTTGGCAATTAAGAAAACCTGACAAAAAAATAAAAAATAAGTTTTCCATACAACCAATTAATGTATTAAATGTATGCGGTTGTTAAGAAAACCTCAATTTGTTTTTTTTTTGTTGGATTATCTTTAACGCCAATGGGTTAGTGATCCCCGTAGCTATTACCTGCCTTAGTTCCCGATCACGGTCTGAACACACCAATTAACACTTATTTGTTGTGTATTTTTTGTTATTAGCCCATATACGTCCCACTGCTGGGCACGGGCATCCTCTACAGTTAAGAGGGTTAAGGCCTTAGTCCACCATGCTGGCCTAAATACACCAAGTATAACGTGTCCTAAACACAAGATTCCGGTAAGTATCTTCTCGGCTGTCCAGAAAGCCTGTTACATCCAGAAAAGCAAGCATTCAGCCAAGGGTAAACCATTTCAGTGCAGCAAGATTTTCAGAAGCGAAAGTCTGTATGGGGCTCACTACCGGCGGGTGCACGTGGCGGTGAGGCGGGCTGACTCGTCGCCCTGGGTGTGTGAGATGTGCGGCAAGACACTACCGGTCAGTGGGATTCATCATCATCATCATCATCACCTAAAAAACTCTGGGTTGGGTCCTTAACAAAAATTCTATGCTAGTTTGGCGACTAAAATCTTTTGGGTGCTATGCGTATTTAGGGCGAAGCTAGGGCATCATCATCATCATCATCATCATCCTAAAAAATCCTCTTAATCGACTTGTATCTAACAAAAATTCTAAGCTAGTACTCCTACTAAAACCTCTCGTTATTATGTGCATTTGGGGATTATGACCTTTTTTTAAACCCTCTTAATCGATTTAGGTCCCTAACAAAAATCCTTAATGTTTATTTCTACTAAAACCCATCGGTATTATTCGGGGCGATACTAATGCATTATCATTATCATCACTTCTTTTAAACCCTCTTAATCGACTTGGTCCCTTGGTCTAAAATCTTTCCTTCTGTTTGCTAACAAGTAATATTGCATGAAGATGATTCGTAGTTTCAATTTTTTTGCCCATCCTACTTACTAACTATGATCTATTTACACAATTGGTGACGGTTTTAACCCCTCATTTTTTTAATTAGCACGTAAATCATTATTAAAATACATTTCAATATTTTTTATTATAAGTTTGAAGTCAAAAGTTCATTTTCAATTATTTTTCCCTACAACAAAGTTTGAATGTAAAAAAAAGTTTAAAACTTTACAAAACTCTAAAATCTAAATTAGATTTCTTAAACGTTTCATTTTTCCATTTATTTTTTTTTATTAATACACCTTTTTTACAAAACATCACACAAATACATCCTCGGAATTAGCCTAAACCCCATTGGCCTTTAGTCCACTAAAGGCCATCGTAGCGAACAGTCCATTGTGATGTCCATTTCAGAACAAGTCTCGGCTGGTGTACCATCAACGAGTCCACACTGGGGAAAGGCCATATCAGTGTCTCCAATGTCCAAAGACTTTCACAATGTCCAAATTATTGCGGGTAAGTTTTTTTTATTTGGTCTAGTGGTCTCATGAGCTTTGGAACTTGGGAAAAAGGGACATTTCGTGTTGCTGAGGGAGTTTCTTGCCGTTTCTTCTCCACAGCAATAGCACGTTTTGAAGCGGTTTTAGTTGTAAAAGTAATCTAATAGTGACGATTCAAAAGAACTTGTAAAAGTCTACTTGAAAGATGATTTGACTTTGGTCCCTTGGGTAAAGGCTTTGGTACCGCGGGTAAAGACTTTAGTCCCTAGGGTATCGACTTTGATCTCTCGGCTATGGACTTCGGTCCCTCGGATATCGGTTTCGGAAGGTCGAGTATCTATTATATTCTGAATAAAAGGATAACTTTAGGTGCCATTGGATATGCTGTTCAAGTAATAATAAATAGTCACTTCCAAGGATTGACAAAAATATCAAAGATTTTTCTCCACGAAGAAAAGTTCTCTTGATATTGGACTATTGACAATGTTTTTCTTCACCGTGAAATTACGTGATAATTCAATTAATTTTCACAAAGGCTCTAAAGTTTATCCTAGTAAAAGACCGTAATATCATTGAGTTAACCTTTAACCCACGAAACAGACCTATTATAGACAACTTAAATAATATTTAGTCATTTTTTTATCGTGATTTAGTTTATAACCATGGTCCTAGCAAAATCCCTGTAGACCGCTCTAGTATTTTTTAGCAATTGGCTCGCCTCCTATTACTTGGGACTGATTCATACTGGCGAAATGCGGGTGTAGAAATTCACCACTATCTGTCAGGAATATAGGCGTGACTTTATGTATCTATGTAATTTTTAGCTGTTTTTAAATAATTCTGGACTTAGCAAAACCAACCACGTACAGGAATCTTAAGTAATTTTTAGCTATATTTAAAGTATTTGGGACGTAGCAACGAAGCTTTCTCGAACCCAACATCGTCGTGGGATAACGGTGGGTATTCTTTCCAGTCCCATTCTCGAGTCCACACCAACGAGAGACCATTTGCCTGCAAGCTCTGCCCCAAGTCTTTCAAGGGACCTTCGGCGTTAAGGTCCCATGAGTACGTAAGTAGAATTTCATCATTATCATGATTATCAAGCTATATACGTCGGGGAACGGGCCTCTAGATTGAGAGGGTTTAGATTTTAGTCCACTACGCTGGCCAAGTGCAAGTGGCCGAAGTTCCGAAGAATTTTTAGGTGTGCAGGTTCCATCACGATGTTTTCCTTCATCGTTAAGTAAGTGATCATTTGTGAATACAATCTTAACTTGGAAAAGTCAGAGGTGTGTGCTTGGGGTTCCTCTACAGGTTATTAAAGCCTTAATCTACCACGCTAGCTTAGTTGTAAGCAAATACATCTAAAAAATTCCTAAAAGTTTTTAGGTGTGCAGATTTTCTTGCGAAATTTTCCTTCATCGTTAAAGTAAGTGAGAATACACACGTAGCTTGAAAGTCAGAGGTGTGTGCTTGGGGTTCGAACCCGCGACCGAGATATTTGTCTCTATATAAACCTCAAGGCCATCACTACTTAACACCATTTTATTCTGAAATTATAAAATATTTTCTCAACAGGTCCACTCGGGCGGCCGGAAGAAAATAAGAACACGAAGCATTATGGTCAGAAACGTAGACGGAGAAGATGTATAAATAGTTATTGAATCGATTAATCGACTATGGTTGCAATCGATTTTGTCAGTCAAAAATCATAGAGAACAGTGAAAAGGTAATCGCTGTTGTGTCATGAGATTCTGAGATTAGCTGATTAAACTTTTTTGGAATGTATTTTGGTATAGCGCGAATTAGTGAGATTTGCGAATTTGATATAGATTAACCAACTAAACTTCTTGGAATCGATTTTGTCATAGCGCGGAATCGATAGAAAACAATAATAACTATTAAATGAAATATTTTCGGTGTTGTAATAATTAGATTTGAGATCCTGAGATTGAATAACCAACTAAACTTTTTGGAATCGATTTTAAGTTCAAAATCGATATTAAACAGTGATAACATTTAAATTATTCTGCTGTAAATATTGCTATTATTTATTTCCTTGATATTTGAAGAGAATTAAAGAATGATTTTGGGTAATTGAAATAAATATCGTTATGTAAGTCCCTATCTTGTATGATCGATTCGAAAGTATAATAATTATGAATTATTCGTCATTTCTAATAAGAATTAAAAGGATGGCATAGTCTTATTACTACAGGAAGATCTACATTCTATTTCTGAAAGAGCTTTCTGTGCAAAGATCAGAATTGGATGTTATATGAAGGAAGAAGTGTAATCATTATCAACAGCCACGATCATCATCACTGCTGGGCACGGGCCTCCTTAACCATTAAGAGGCTTTGGCCTTAGTCCGCTACATTGGTCTAGTGCGGGTTGGTGGACTGCACACCTAAGAAATTCCTAAAAACTTTTGGGTGTGCAGGTTTCTTCACGATGTTTTCTTTCATCATTAAGCACGTGAAAGTAATAAGTGGTTATCCTGGGGTTTGAACCCGCGACCGCCGAGATTCTCGACTGTGTGCTTAAACCTCGAGGCCATTACTACCTTTGTCTGTCAGTCATTTATGGTAACTGAATAAGTCTTAATATAAGGGTAGTTATATATATGAAGTTAGAATGACCGTTATGTTTGAAAATATTGGGTATAACCAATTTGTATATAAGGTTAATTGATATACAGGGTGTATTTAGACCGTGATCGAAAACTGAGGCAGGTAATAGCGATAGTGATTACAAACCCCCTGGCATTAAAGAAAATCCCGACAAAAAATAAAATTTTTGAGGTTTTCCATACAAACCACATACTTTTAACACCGATGGTTGTATGGAAAACGTCAAAATTTTTATTTTTTGTCGCGATTTTTAATACGCCACTGGGTTTGTGATCACCCTCGCTATCACCTGCCTCAGTTTTCGATCACGGTCTAAATACACCCTGTATGTATCTTTAAATTAATACGTACTTATTAATAACTTTTGTAATTTATATTCTTTTAAAAAAATATTTAATTATCTGTGAAAAGCACAGAACTGAATAAGTTTAGAAGGGAAATATCCAGTATTGAGTATGTGTCCGAGTGTCGCCGCTTGTCTGTCACCTGTTCATTCTACTACAACACACCAACAATGATTATTTCATAGAAAAATGAAGGGCTGCTATTACTCTTAGAGTATGAGGGCTGTGAACCGAATGGTTTAAAGTTTGATTCACTGGGGGGGTAGTTTTAAAAAACATTGAATCGAAAGAGTTTTTCGGTTTTGAACTGTGAAACGCCGAATGGTTGGGCGAAAATAGTGTTTGTTATATTAAAATATGAGGCTCATCCCACATAAGTGTGGAATATGTGTAAATAAATTAATAAGTTATCAAAACTTAATTACTTATCAAATATGTTTCATATTATTAATTATACCGGGAGTATCATACTGTGAGATTAAGACTAAAATGTTATCGAATCCCAGTATTTATGGGATTAGTTTAAATGCTGTAAATTGTTAAGATAAGTCACTCATTATTCGAAAGCATTATAGAATTACTAAACGGACTATATAATTATGTTTATTTCAGTAAAATTGTATGAATCTTACACAACTATACAGATTTTTGTCTTTTTAATGTTCTATGGCGGGAAATTATTTAAAAATACATCCAACAGTCACATTCATAGAGATCCCAGACTAAACAAGTTTGTTGTCGTTTCACTAAGTACGAATAATAAATTATAATTGGATCCCACAAACGTTTGCCTCTCCAAGTATCGAACCCATGCCCTTTTACAAGCCGGTTTTAAACCCATTATACTATAAAAGAAAACATAAAATAGTATACCTATGTTAGATTTATACAGTTATGAATAAGATCTCTTAATGTACATCTCAATGTATTTATCCAATTAATTATATTTGAAATTCAGTCATAAATATCTAAAATATGGATTTATCAGAAGTATATTGATTTATATTCCATATACTAATGGCGGTAATTCTTAAATACTTTAGCGCGCCTATAAATAATATTGACGCCGAGTGAAGCTCACACAGTCTAAGGGAACCTCATTTGTCATAATCAACCAATTTAATTAGATTATTTTAATTAGAAAGATATAAAGGGATTTCGATTCTACTGGTCTAGTGCTTTAAGTAAATTTTAGTCGATTATTAAATTATGGTCTAATTTATTAAATATGTGTTAGTCGATTATGATATAATCAATAATGAATTGATTCGCTTCTGATACATCCGAATGTATTTTGTAATTGTAAATTTAATCGATTCGAATGCATACTGCATTGATGTATTTTCATGTACAATTCAAATAAATGGATTCAAGTTTAATGTTTTTTATTTCGTGTAATATTTTAAAAATAATCTTATATCTTTTTTGTAAATATCGCGCCTTGACCGCCAAATTATCGTACGCGACATTTTTGTCGAAAATGCGTTTTTTATCGAAACTACTATTTTAAGCCTTAACGAACCTATCACTGCCGGTGTATTTTTTATTATATAATATGTAAATGTCTAAAAAATATTAATGTATGTAAAATTTTAATTTACTGGCACATTTTTGTTTGAAAATATTGAAAACATACCTTCTGTAAATTTTGATTTCGTCGGTTACGCTAAAATGGCGGTAAAGGTTCGATACTTGCTACAACCGAGGGTATTTTAACCCCCATTGCAAAAAAGGGTGTTATCAAGTTTGACTTTACAGTTTGTCTTTAGAATCGTAGCTCTCAAACAGCCGAATGATTTTTCATGTTTTAAAACGTCGATTTTTATTCTCGAATACCTACTCATCTATGTCAGACCGTAGTTAATAATTTCATTATCATCGGCCTACGTGATGATTCATAGTGAATAAAAAAAAGTTTGAAAATCTCATATTTAAAGTAGGAAAATATAGTTTGATCAGAACATATTCACCTTCATTATTTCCACCATTTTCAGTCAAAATCATGTTATCAAGTAAAAATCGTCAATTTTTATGAATCGCTGCGGTAAGTAAGAAACTACAAGAATCTCAGGATGTTTGCAGAAATATCCTACTCTTTAACTCTACTTCAGGGTAGAAAGTAAAAATCTTTATAATCATACATACTATAATTCATATTTACACTTCATATAAATACATGATCGGGTATAACACCACATCTTCGATGAAAATATACAACTTTAAAATGGTGGTACTTTGACAAAATACAAACTTTGGAGGATTTAAAAATCCCTTTTAATCACACTTACAAAGCATTTCATAGTTAACTGCCATAATCTGGTTAAAACATGGTCTATTTCAGTTTTGGTACTTCCATGGAAGCCCTAAATCTCAGTTTGCCTTATTAAAGTTCAAAATGATATATAATCTTTAAGCTTTAAATGTTTATTAAACAAAAGCAATTTGCCATATAAATGAGAATATCCTGAGCCCACAATAAACTATAAACTAGACATAAAACAATAAATGTGTAATGCTTTTGGTTTTAAAAATTAGTAATTAAAAATAGTGCTAAAATAATGATTCAACAGTAACTTGACTTCTATGGAAGTATCAACACTGGTATATGACTTAAGCTGTCCATTTTTGCTGAACTTATTTTAGATAATGATAATAGGCATAAATTGTTTAAATTATTGCATATTCTCTTTAAAATTCCTCTCTATCATGCCTCAAAGATTCCAATACAATTTTAGTATTTCTGTGGTATGATCTTGGGGTCTTAAAATGCCCCCTGATTAAAACCCACTTTTAATTGTAAATAAAATGTTTATAACACTTGAATGGTGCAAACATAAAACACTAGGCACTTAACCATTTCATACAACTCCAACACTGCACTATTATTCTTCATAGATCATTCTGGTTATCTTGAGATTGGTCTAATAGTTCATTTGTTTATTAATTAAGATGATTTCTGCTAGTTTTTGAGCCCCTCCCTTTCCTGAATATAAAAAATTGAAATGCTGACCTAAAGCAAATGGTAGCAATTCCATAGAAACCCAAAAGCCCAGCTTTGCCTTACAAAAGCAATTAGATCTATAATTGCGAAAATCCTGAGCCCACAATAAACAGTTATAAACTAGACATTACATTATTATTGTGCAACACTTTTGGGCCTGAATGTACCGACACTGCCTTAATCCCAGTTCAATATTTATATAGAAAATTATTTAAAGGCAAAAATAAATGTATATGATTTTGAACATTCACAATCAATTATATTAAATTTTAAGATTAAATCAGACCTATCAAGGCTCCCTCCAACTTCTTTGTAAAAAATATTAATATGAGGCCGACCCATCTTATCTGGAAATAGGAGAAGCCTATTATGTCCAAGAACGAAAGAAATAAGGCCTACTGATGATTATGATGATAAAGTCCAACCCTTTCCCCTTCTAAATCACCTTAATTAATAAACAAATGGCAACTATAGACTAAGTCTAGGTTTCTAGACTTCACCAATCCCAGTCATTCACCAGATCTGACATCCAAGAGTTGCCGTTGCAACCGAAACAACCTCTACTATTCTTCATACACAATTTCATACGTCACTCCTCGTTCCATGTCTTCTTCATACATAACATCTCCTTCTTGAACTTGGTATAGATTTATCTCCGGCTTAATAAGATGCATTTCAGCTTCAGAAAGATTTGTCTCGGGCATACTTGAGACCATGTTTTGGACAGCCGTTGTGTTCTCACTAGATTTTTGGTCTGCTGCTTCTCTTCGAGCTAGTTTGTGCTTCCTGCTGAGTTTCTTGTACGGAGCTGGCATTTTAAGGTGCACGGTGTGAACGTGGAGCTTCATCGAGTTGGATTGAGTGAAGAACTTGCCACAGTGCGGGCATTTGTATGGTTTCACGCCTGTGTGCACCTGAAAATGATGCAAAGGTATGATGAATATTACACAAATTTGACAGCAAGTGCCATTGATTCCATACTCAAATATGGTTAGGTAAAGTTGAGGCTGTGTAATTCCCTGCAATATGCACCATGAATAATCACATCCTTAAATTCTTAAGAATGTCTTACAAGAGTAATTTACCAATCTACAAAAAAAGAACACCTATGTTTCAAATGTTTAACTGTGGCATAATAATTACAATATATACTTATATTTTATGTGCTTACTCCTTGAGAAAACTGTATCTTCCCAGTATCAGTAGTATCCTAAGATGTTACCCAAATCCTACCTATCTCCATAGCAAAAATCATTCAAATTTGTCCAGTTATGAACATGACATTTAAAAGATTTAATAAATATAATTTATTTCTAAACTTACTCTATCATGCCTGAGTAGCGCCGCTTTGTTGCTAAACGCTTTCTGACAGTGCGGGTAGGTGCATTCGTATGGTCGCTCCCCAGTGTGTGTCCGGATGTGGATCTGAAATGTTGAAAATAAACATTACTTTTTATAGAAGATTTTGAAAATAAACATTACTTTAGTTAATAATTTCTAATGAAAATATTGTTAAATTCCAACGAAGCCATCTTGATAGAATCTGTGTCCTGATAATCTTGTTTCATATTTTTTGCACTCATTTTCATTTCCTAGTTGGGTTTTAGTTTTAAATTTGACGAAAGTACCGTCTTCATAACTCTTTAGTACTACAGTGACCCCAGCTACCTCCAGTCACCCCAAGCGACCCCAGCTACCTTTACTAACCCCCAACTACCTATGACCCCCAGCTACCACTAGTAACTCAACAACTTAGTGATACCCTGTCACCTCTAGTCACCTTTGGCTACCTCTAGTGACCGCCAGCAACCTTCAGTGATCCCAAGCGACGCCTTAGTGACCCCATTTAACTCTAGCTACCCCTAGTAATCGCTACCTCTAGTGACCCCTTGTAATGGCTACCCTAGTAAGCCCCAGCTCCCTCTAGTGACCCCAAGCAACCCGTCAGTAACTCCCAAATATCTCTAGCTAACCTTAATATCTCCCAACTACCGCCAATAACCCCCAGCTACCTCTACTAACACCAAGTGACCCCAGTGGTATTACCTGCAGGAACAGCGGCATGGTGAAGCTCTTGTGGCACATGGTGCACTGGTACGGCCTCTCGCCCGTGTGCACGCGCTGGTGGTACCGCAGGGCCGCGTTAGACTGCGAGAGATAGATGTTTGTGGGTAAATTTATTTGCTTTGTTTATAGGTATACTCAGCCTATCGCCGTCCACTGCTGAAGGTAGGCCTCCCCAAGAAAGCGCCAACCATCCCGGTCTTCTGCAGCCCTCATCCATCCGTTTGTTTAATGACAGTAATTATGAATATATATTTATTTTTTTTATATCCTGGTTGTCTGGAAGAGACCGCTCTAAGCGATAAGACCGCCAAATGTCCACTATATTTAAATTGTTTTTGTGTGTTGTTTTAATGTGTAAATGATTCACAATAAAGTGTTTTTTACAAGCTTTTATTTAACTTCACTTTTGTATGTATGTATGTATGTATGTATGTATGTATGTATGTATGTATGTATGTTTGTATGTTTACAAATCTTGCAATGAAGATTTGAACCACTTCCAATAGACCGATTGTGCTGAAACTTGGTATACCTACGTAACTTGGATGACAATACAATAATATGGTACCATGGAGCTGGTCTGATGATGAGGTTGGAAGATGACCATAGAAACATCGGTTCTTGTGGACCGATTGAGCTGAAATTTCGTATGTCTTTGTAACTTCGACAACAATACACAAATATGGTATCATGGTGCTGATCTGACGAAGAGTTGGAAGATGCCCATAGGAACTTCGATTTCTGTGGTCCAATTGAGCTGAAATTTGGTATGTCTTCGTAGCTTCGGTAACAATAGAAAAATATGATATTATGGAGCTGATCTATTGAGGAGTTGGAAGAAGCCCACAGGAACTCGGATTCCTTTGGACCGATTGAGCTGAAATTTGGTATACCTATGTAATTTCGGTGACAATATAATAACAAGGTATCATAGAGCTGATCTGAAGAAGAGTTGGAAGATGCCCATAGGAACTCCGATTCTTGTGGTCCAATTGAACTGAAATTTGGTGTGTCTTCGTAACTTCGGTAATAATACAAAAATATGGTATCATGAAGCTGATCTGATGAGGAGTTGGAAGAAGCCCATAGGAACTCCGATTCCTGTGGACCAAGTAAGCTAAAATTTGGTATGCCTTTGTATTTTTAGTGACAACATAATAACAAGGTATCGTTGATCTGGTGTCATGAGAAGTTGGAAGGTGCCCATAGGAACACTAGTTTTCATGGACCGATTGAGTTGAATTTCGGTATGACTACGAAATGGATAGACTTAGAAATATTTCCAACTAAAAAGTTTAAAATAAATTAACGGTGAAAAACACATTTTAAAATCAAGCTTTTATTATGCACGAAAAATTAAAAAAATAAACTAAGAAAACATTCATAAAATTCGTATTTTTTTTAAACTTTACAAGTAACAATTTACAAAAGTGTTCGGTTTATCAGTAGAAGTATGATACATAAACATATATTATCTATAACTAGTATATTAATATTCTTAAGTGATTTAAAAGCTTGTCGCGCAATTTCGTTAATGCAAAGGCCTCGGCCGCGACAAGCTTTTAGATCACTTAAGAATATTAATATACTAGTTATAGATAATATATGTTTATGTATCATACTTCTACTGATAAACCGAACACTTTTGTAAATTGTTACTTGTAAAGTTTAAAAAAAATACGAATTTTATGAATGTTTTCTTAGTTTATTTTTTTAATTTTTCGTGCATAATAAAAGCTTGATTTTAAAATGTGTTTTTCACCGTTATTATCTTTTATACTTTTTTGTACACTATACATACATATCATTGAAAAGTAATGAAGTAGAAGAATAAGAATAATAAGACAATATAATATAAAATGTTTACTTTTATACTAATATAATGTACTGAGAGTAAATAAACCGTGATTGACAACTATGGTAGGTTATTGGTACGGTGATTACAGAGGTATAAATGATAAAAAAAAAGTGTTTTCCTACTCACTAAAAGTATTTTCTGTGTGCATAACATTGCAAAATATTAACATTCCTTAGGCTTTTATACACGTGCAAACATTATATAGTCGAATGAAAATATTTGCGGTTAAAAAAACGTCATATCTTTTTATGTTTTACAATCTATTTTTTTGTCATCACCTTAACTCTACTTTGTCTTAAATTTTAATCGTAGTTTACATATACACAATCTCACGCCTATATTCCCTGAAGGGGTAGACAGAAATGCATTCCTGCATCCACATTACGCCAGGTATGTATCAGTCCCACGTAATAGGGGGCGAGCCTATTGCCGTTTTTCGGGCACATTTCCAGACTCCGTGCTGCTACTGAGAAATTCCTAATGGAAAATCCCAATAGCACTTTGCCTGACCTGGGCATCGAACCCAGGACCTCAGGATCGCACGGCACAAACTTGTACCGCGAGACCAAGAGGCAGTCACAATTTACTCACTGTTCAATAAAGATTCAACATACTACATGAAAAAAAGCAGTGATGGCCTCGAGGTTTGGGCACGCGGTCGAGAATCTCGCCGGTCGCGGGTTCGAACCCCAGGCACACACCTCTGACTTTTCGAAGTTATGTGTGTATTCACATTGAATTATCACTTGCTTTAACGGTGAAGGAAAACATCGTGATGAAACCTGCACACCTAAGAGTTCTTAGGAATTTCTTAGGTGTGTAGTCCGCCAACCCGCACTAGGCCAGCGTGGTGGACTATGGCCTAAACCCTCTCAATGGTAGAGGAGACCCGTGCTCAGCAGTGGGCGAATATGGGTTGATGAAGATACCACATCTACTCACAGCATATTTCTTGCCGCAGACTTCACAAACAACCTTCTTGGTGGGATCATAGTACTTCTTGTTCTTCTCAACCGGTTTCAGGAGGTAAGGCTCCTCTTTCTCCTCCGTCTCTTCATTTTCCTCTGGGCATGTGTGTTCAGTGTCCTCCTGGAAATTAAAGAACATTTCATCATATATGTCTGTACCAATTGTAGGGTATAAGCTTCAGTCCACCACCCTAGCCTAGTAGCCACCTAGGAAATGCCTAATCTGTGTAAATTTTACATCATATACAATTTAATGCTGGGCTTGTGACCACAACCAATAGAGCAGTGTTTCCCAAAGTGGGCGATAACGCCCTCTTGTGGGCGCTGGAGGTCTCAAGGGAGGCGGTAAGAGACCCAGAAAGAAAATGGGGGCGTTGTGTAGAGCCTAGAGGCCTGGGGGGTGATTTGTAATTTTAATTAGCTAGGAGCGACAAAAATCGGTAGATACGCGCCCAAAATCGGTATTAGATCGCAATATACATGACCATACTATGCAGTTCTTGTTTTTTTTTTTTTAGAAGAATTTTGGGTAATAGTGGTGAAAAGTGGCCACTACTGTCCAGAGTGGCTCTTGTTTTTTTTTTTTTTTTTTTAGGATGACGGTTAAATAAACAATTTATTTTATTTTCATTTGTGGTTTCGCGCGTTTTAATGGGGGCGCTAAAAAATGTTTTATTCTCAAAGTGGGCAGTAGACAAAATAAGTTTGTGTACCACTGCAATAGAGTATAGGCCTTAGTTGACCACACTGATTTAATGTAGGTTGACTAAACACCTATGCAATGCCTAAAACCTATTCACCCTTTCACTAAAAAAATTGTATATAACACTTTTCTCTCCATCCCTTACATAATACAGACACAATTATATACATACCTCATACAACTGACCGCAGACTTCACATATGACATTAAACACTTTTTTCTCTTCAACCTCTTCTTCGTAGCATTCATAGTCATCAATTTCGTTGTATGTCTCTGAGCCCTGGGAGTATTCGGTCTCAACATAATCATGTTCTTGTTTGATGTCAATGTGTAGGTTCTCGCAGTGGTCTATGCACTGCTGTTCGGTGGAGAATGTTGCCTCACACTGTAATAGAACAAAAACATTGTACAGTCTTCTTCTTCTTCATCAACCCATATACGCCCACTGCTGAGCACGGGTCTCCTCTACCATTGAGAGGGTTTAGGCCATAGTCCACCACGCTGGCCTAGTGCAGGCGGACTACACACCTAAGAAATTCATAAGAACTTTTAGATGTGCAGGTTTCATCACGATGTTTTCCTTCACCGTTAAAGCAAGTGATAATTCAATGTGAACACACACATAACTTCGAAAAGTCAGAGGTGTGTGCCTGAGATTCGAACCCGCGACCGCCGAGATTCTCGACCGCGCGCCTAAACCTCGAGGCCATCACTGCTTCAACAGTCTTATGCATTAGTGATGTTACTTTTTATTTTTATTCAATTTGTTTCAAACTTTATGCAATAAAGTTTCATACAATAAATCACACTTAAGAGCGTATAAACACCGCGCGGCTCGCCGAGTTTAGGTAAATGCGACGAGTGTCGATGCAGCGACGAGCGCGCGCGCCGGTTCTTACTTATTACTCAAAATATCAAATAAAATGAAATGAAATCATAATTATCGAATATGTATAGTGTCAAATACATAACTTAGATTAATTCCTTTTAAAGTTTAATTAATCACATGTTCGGAAAGCAGAGATAATAGCAAAAATATTTTCGACGCAAATTTCGATGGCGTAGCGCAGAGCGATACGTCCTCTCCTTGGAAGGCCTCGCGGCGGTGTGATTTGCACTGGCCTGGGCCCGGCGTTTTATAGCACATTTTAAAATATTCATAAAAAAATAAAGAAATAAAATTTCTTCAAAACAAAAATTCTACGTTTTCAAGTACACGTTCTTTTATTAAGGAAAGTTGTTATTTTGTTAAATTGAGTATCATACAGGGGTAAAAAAAAATGCTATAGTAACAGTAATTTCCCAATATTTTGAATGCCTTAATTTTTTTTTTACTTGAATATGCAATCTAAATGTTAAAATGTTTTTAACTAACTATTTGCTTCGGGATATATACAATTCAACAAAATTTTATTTTGATTAAATATATTATGAATTAATTTGAATTTTGAGCCTCGAAAATGACTCTAAAAGTGAATTTATGACAACTTTAGCTCAGTTATCTTGTTATTTATTAAAATTTACGCAAAAATCTTAAAATGTTCTTAACTAACTTTTTAGATGACAATATTCCCAATAATAATTGGTAATTAAGGTATTTGTACGATGGGTCTTTCATCCACTTTAAGGGCTTCGAAAAGTACTGTTTTTGCCGAAATATGTATAAACCCTCTTAAGATAAAATCTATAAAGTACAGTAGACTAAATAAGTACAAACAACGGTGTTATCACAGAAGGTAATAGTACAGGTACTGACAACTATGGATGGAGATGTAGGAAGAGAATTAAAAGATATGTTTTTTTCCTTTTGTTGTTTTTGTTCTTGTGTGTGTGTGTTTCACAACTCATCAAAAGCCTATAATTCATCCACTGTTGGACATAGGCCTCTCCTATCGCACAATATTGCTATAGTCATTATTGTTGGTACAATAACATATTTCTATTTTATTTGATTCTCAATGATCTTGAATGAAAATCATAAAGGAATTAGATTTTTAGCATTTTTGGCTCTAACATCACAGGTCAAGCATTACGGTGTACCATGATAAAGAGGTACTAGAATTCATAAGGATTTAGGTCCTAAGCACAAAGCAGCTGAATAAGATTAAAAGGGAAAAATCCAGTATTTAGTATGTGGCCATGTGTCGCCTCTTGTCTGTCACCTGTTCATTCTACTACAACACACCAACAATGATTATTTCAAACAAACATGAAAGGCTACTGACTGTCGGACATTTAAAGTATTGATATTACACGAAATGAATTACTAAGAAGCATGTGTGTCAAACATATGATAGTGTAATCGTAGGATGAGCACTCTTGGCAAGCTCACATTTACTTTTTAGTCTTAGTCTGCTGTTCTGTGGTTCTAAGAGACTAGAGCCTGTAGTGTGGTAAAGCTTTAAGTGGCTTTTAGATGTAGTGTATTACGTCATACACAACCTTCTTGATTTCCAAGTCTTTTAGTTTCAAAATGATATCAAAAATTACAAAGAATTTATTTATTGCATATATAATGGTACTGTGTATATTATTATATATATAGCGTTAATAACTTGCAAAATTAAAAAATAAATAAATAAATCGTTGATTAAAGCAAATAAGCAGAGGTAAGCGATTCTATAGGAATAAAAGTAATTTTATTTTTTGTCGTAAAAAATAAATATTACAGAAAATATATTTTTCGGAGTGTTTGTTGTGCGAATAGATACACATTAAAATTAAAGTTGTACTTACAATCCCGCATTTATATTCTTTCCGCTCCTTTTTATGTGGATGTTCTTTTTCTAGATGTAATCTTAAAGCATCTTCTGTCGGAAAAGTCTCCCCACATTCACAGATAATATAATGTATACTAACAAACGAACAATAAAACATGTCGTCCTCACTCATTTTGTCACAGATTAGTAATTTCAATAACGCAGAACATGTACAGAACACAGAATGTATAAGATTTAATTTCTCGAGACGCCATATTGCTTTTCTATTTTCTGTATTGCGGAAGTGAGTAGTAATGTTCGCCGATAATCGACTACGCTTAAGTGAAAAGTCGATTTTAATAGTTATATAATAAACTATATTATCTGTTCAGGCACATTAAAATTCAAATTAATTTACATAAAAGCAAGAAATGCCAATAAAACAGTGTAAGAACAAAATATATTACCTCAAAGATAAAACTTGATTCACACTCTAGATTAAACATAATCACTTTAGTGCAAAATTCGCAACATTAGGTCTATTGTTATACTAGCTTTTGCGCGCAACTCCGTCTGCGTGGACTACAGGGTTGGGTTCAGAAAGAAAATAAGTTGTAGTATTTTACTCCGCAGAGTCCCATTTACTTAAATATACAAAAATCATACAATCGGTCAAATTGTTTCAACGTGAAACCGTAACGCGCCGGTCGACGCCTTGAGTATCATTATTGCGCGCTTGATCATTATTTTGAAACTGCGATATCTTCTAAGATACTCATTGAGATCAAATGATGTAAAGGACAAATTTATTTTGCATTAAATACTTGTTATGAATAACGTATTTATTTGGATAAGGATTAATATCATGTTTGTAAAAACACCTTCACAAATAATGCTTTATTTAAAATAAATTTGGTAAGAATAAAAAACGTTATAGTGAGCCAACCTTAAAAGATAGGCATATGCTGTCGCGGACTTTTTTTTAGAATTTTTAAAGGAGAACAATTCTGTCATACATTATTTTAGCGAAACTTTAACCGTTTCTGCAGCGTACGCAGCGTAAGCTCACAAAAAGGAAAAAAATCCCCGATTTAGAAAGATTCTTTATTGCTGCTCCGCTCCTATTGGTCGTAGCGTGATGATATATAGCCTATAACTAGGGTTTGCAATCCCGCACCATTTTTTTTCCCGCGGGAAATTTGCGGGAAACTTGCCTTTCCCGCGGGATCCCGCGGGAATGCCCGCAAAAATTCAAAAATGTAAAAATATGCATATTGTAATTCTATATTACCTGTACATTAGTTATACTATATTAAAAAATAACAATAATAGAGACATTCATAAATTTATCTAATAGAAAAATTACTTTTTCATAGTTCTTATGAGGTAAGGTAGGGGGTTTGCAATCCCGTATTTCCCGTTCCTACATTCCTAAATAGTAAATAGTAACCTAAACAGCAATTAAACCCTTGAGGTATAGGCACGGTCGAGTATGTGGACGATTGCAGGCTCAAACCCCAAGCACACACGACTGACTTTTCCAAGTTACCTATGTGTGTATTCACAATTTAACGGTAAAAGAAAACATCGTGCAGAAATCTGCACAAAATCAAACTAAAACTAAAACAAACTATTTCGCAAACCATCGTGGTGGTTAAGAGTAAGACCGTAGGTCTTACCATTGAGAGTGCAGACTCTCAATGGTAAAGGCGACTTATGCCTAGGCATGGAATGTTTATGGGCTGATGATGATGATGAACCTTACCTAAATAATTGTTCTACCATTCAGTTATTTATATACTCAGCCTATCGCCGTCTTTTTTTGTCTGGGAAAAACTACTACTAACAAGCAGGATATGTCGGACTTTTACGAACTAAAAACCTCATGGTTCTTGGTTACCACGTGCAAAGGACACCGGAATCTCAAGAAAGACACATATCGGTAATCCTTCTTGCGGTTTGCTTATATGCTCTTCACATATACATTTCTAAAAAACCATTCTCTTAAGTCTTAACTTGCTCGAAACCGATTCGAGGTTACAGCGCTAATTTTTCGGCCTCTTCGTCTTCGAGTGGGATCGGCTTTTCACGATCCCTCTCTGCAGCCTCTTTCTTTGCCATGACAACCTCGCAAAACCTATCGCTGTCTACTACTGAACATAGGCTTTTAAAAAAAAAGCGTCAACCATACTGGTCTTGAGGGACTCTTATCCATCCGTTACCCGGTTAATTGTTACCTATTGTTGAGTTATTTACTTTATCGATAATTGCGCGCAACTCCGTCTGCGTGGACTACAGGGTTGGGTTCAGAAAGAAAATAAGTTGTAGTATTTTACGCCGCAGAGCCCCATTAAATATACAAAAATCATACAATCGGTCAAATTGTTTCAACGTGAAACTGTAACGCGCCGGTCGACGCCTTGAGTATCATTATTGCGCGCTTGATCATTATTTTGAAACTGCGATATCTTCTAAGATACTCATTGAAATCAAATGATGTAAAGGACAAATTTATTTTGCATTGAATACTTGTAATGAATAACGTATTTATTTGGATAAGGATTAATATCATGTTTGTAAAAACACCTTCACAAATAATGCTTTATTTAAAATAAATTTGGTTAGAATAAAAAACGTTACTTTGAGCCAACCTTAAAAGATAGACATATGCTGTCGCGGACTTTTTTTGAATTTTTAAAGGGGAACAATTTTGTCATACATTATTTTAGCGAAACTTTAACCGTTTCTGCAGCGTACGCAGCGGAAGCTCACAAAAAGGAAAAAAGTCCCCGATTTAGAAACATTCTTTATTGCTGCTCCGCTCCTATTGGTCGTAGCGTGATGATATATAGCCTATAGCCTTCCTCGATAAATGTGCTATCTAACAGTGAAAGAATTATTCAAATCGGACCAGTAGTTCCTGAGATCCTAGCGTTCAAACAAACAAACAAACAAACTCTTCAGCTTTATAATATTAGTATAGATAGTTGCTTAATTCCTAAAATTGTTGTAAATCACACCGTAATTAATAAATAAAATCAGATAAATATAAATTATGTAATATGTTTCCTTAAGCTTTGATTTCGCACTCAAGAGGTTATATTTAATCTAAAATTAATTTAAATAAGTACTACCTTTTATTATTTAAAAATTCGAAAGGATAATTCGTATTTCTGATTCAAATAATATAAAATATTTGAAAAGGTACTAAAAACTACACAATGCACTAAATTTAATTTAATTCACATGGCTAAAAATCGATGGCCGTATCAGAATAATTATATCTGCGCTAATTGTCACTTTAACTATACTACGGTGATAATATTATTATTTATTTAGATATTGGTTTAAATTCTATGATGTTTACGTAATTAGTTACCTAAAGCTTTAAAAAGTAGTTTTAGTAGTTTGACATCTATTATTAAATGTTCTACACATTTAATAATAGATGTCGCTCCTATAAAATCATAATTTCATGAATATTTGATGTCTCTGCTAACCATAGACTATTCTCTATTTTCAAACGGCGCCTCGCATAGATTATAGATAATGTTGATTTGATTTGGTTTAGACTTCAGTCAAAATAATTTCTTAAAAATTTGATGCCTTTATGAGAAAAGTCTAATAATATCATGGAGGAAGTCCTAATGTGTAGGGTTTGCCTTGCAACCGATGTTAGGTTGTATAACATGCACTCATACGATCTTGTCAGAGCCTATGAAAGCATCACCGGTTTTAAAGTAAGTTTTCACTTATATTGACCTATGTTACGAAGTCGTGATAGCTTTAAGCTTCAGGCGGTTGAGACAATATCCCGGGGGTTATGGGTTCAAAAGCCCAAACCCTTCTGACTTTTTGAAATTACTTGTATATCCACAATTATCAGGTATTTCAACTGTGGTAGAAAAGTGGCTAATTTACCAATTTTTTATTTGGTATTTATGGTGGAATAAGGCTTAACCCAACCTTAGTTTTAGGATGGGGCTGCGGCTTGCAGACCTTGGTTGATTTTAAAGAGAATTGAAATAGTGTGCCTGTGTTTTAAACCCTCTTTTAATGGCATGACAGGCTGGGTCTTATGTATATAATCATCATAAAACATTGCAAAAGAGCAACACTAGGGTTTCTAGTCTGTTCTTCTATAGAGATGCCTTCCAAACTGTATAGTAAACTAAAATTTGTAACAACTGAATCTGAGTGATGTATTTGATATTTTATTAATTCTATTTTTCTTCATCAACCCATATACGCCCACTGCTGGGCACGGGTCTCCTCTACCATTGAGAGGGTTTAGGCCATAGTCCACCACGCTGGCCTAGTGCGGGTTGGCAGACTACACACCTAAGAACTCTTAGGTGTGCAGGTTTCATCACGATGTTTTCCTTCGCCATTAAAGCAAGTGATAATTCAATGTGAACACACACATAACTTCGAAAAGTCAGAAGTGTGTGCCTGGGGTTCGAACACACGACCACCGAGATTCTCGACTGCGTGCCTAAACCTCCAGGCCATCACTGCTTTTTAATATTCTATTACTGGCAATGAAAAGAATGAAAAGGCCCCAGATACTCTTAAGAACTTAGCAATGGGTAGCTGTTATGATACATCAAAATACTTTAATCTCAGGCAGTGTCTGATTTTGTACAAGCCCAAAAGAGTAACACATTAACTGTGTAATGCCTAGTTTGTAATTGGTTATTGTGAGGTCAGGATATTTTCATTAAGATTTAGATCTTTAAGATTATTATTTGTACTTTTGTAAGATTCTATAGGAGTACTGTCACTGATCTTGGCTCGTTATTGCAGCTCAAAGAAAGGATAAAAATAAACATTGATGGTAATATTGTATGTTGTATGTAATATTAACATTATTTCCAGATGACAAAGTTCCGTAACCTGCCGGTACACATGTGCACATTCTGTACCGCATTGCTGCTTAAATTTGTGTCATTTAAGGAGAGATGCGGTAGAGCTGTGGACGTCCTCAACTCAATGCTCATTTCTTCAGGATTGGTCAGTATTTGTACATACTAAGAATCATACACATAATATTAGATTTCTTAATAATAAAGTCCCATCAGTAATTTATTTTATAAACTAGCGACACGCCCCGGCTTCGCACGGGTGCAATGCTGATATTTAATGGATGTTATCATACATATAAACCTTCCTCTTCAATCACTCTATCTATTAAAAAAAAAACGCATCAAAATCCGTTGCGTAGTTTCAAAGATTTAAGCGTACAAAGGGATAGAGAAAGCGACTTTGTTTTATACTATGTAGTGATTAAGCAGTAAGGTACATAAGTTCCTCCTAATTATTTGGTATTATGTGTGAATTAACTATTATCACATGAACTACCAGTAAAAAGAAACATTGGGATGAAACTGAACACTTAAAAGTTCTTAAAAAATTCTTAGATGTCACTGGCTCACTATTACAAGGTTCTATCTTACAATTTTTCCATTTATAGAACCTTGTGATGTGAGCCAACAATGTGTAGTCCTCCAAAACGGACTCGTTGCAAAGGAGGTTTGTCGCCAACAGTGTCACATATCAACCTATGCATAGAATAAGGTTATATGTGCAAAATCTCAGCTTCTCTTTATCAGCGATTTAAACTTAATTGGGCACAAAATTATCTAACTTTTTTTGTTCTTCAAACAACGACAAAAGTTATGGTCATTATTACTTCACTAGTGCAATATATAAACAAGTTTAACTCTAGACATAAAAAGTACTTTGGTGTTATAGTCATAAGTAACCTTATTCAATGCATAGGTCGATATATAGGCTGATGATATCATAAAGACAATCTGTTCATCAGGTTCCACATTCAGACATCACCAACATCAGAAGGCTAAACAAACTAGAGCTCCCATATACAAGTCAGGTTGAAGTTCTTCTCATTAAAGAAGAAGAAGATAGAGAGAGAGTAGAGTATGACCTTGATGATGGTGATGACAAGTCCAGGATGTTTGATGATGAAGACATGAATGTGAACTGCGGTGGTGATGACGGAGTGGCAGCTTATGCGGATGTGTGTGATGGTAAGTATTCGTTTATTTTATTATGATTGATTGATGCAATATAAGTTAAAATATGTTTTAAAAAAATGTTGTTCGTTCAGTTGGTCGCTTTTTTACTCTTTAGACTTGAAAGATTGTCCATCGATTACGAAATCGAGATTATATGAAAAATGGAGAATACCATATTTATAATATATTTTTTTTAATCTATGAAACCTAAGTTATGTGAATAATAATAATTTGAAATTTCTAAGGCTGCTGTCTGTTGACCTGCACTAGGCCAACATTGTGAACCAAAACCTAAACCCTCTCACTTGTAGACAAGGCCCATGCTCAGCAGTAAGATATATAAGGGTAGATGTTTAATACTATCATCATTATCAGCCCATATACAACACTGCTGAGCGTAGGGTTCCTCTAGCATTGAAAGGGTTTAAGCCTTAAGCCACAATGCTGCCCTAGTGCAGGTAAATAGACAGATATAGACAATAAATAATATTCCTAAATACTTTACTTACAGACTCAGCAAGCATTGCAGATATAAAAGACATTGATATTATTGAAAATGAACCTGAAACAATTAAGGTTGAGAAGGAATCGTCCCCAACAAAAGAGAACATAGTGAAAGAGTTTGATTTTGACCATGTGGATATAGAATTGATAACTTTGTCAAAAGAAGAGCAGATTGCAGAGGTTCAAGCGAGAAAATTTTCAGTCAACTACCAGAACTCAATGTATAAATGTGATAAATGCTTCAAAGGTTTCATAACAGATGCTACATATAAAAATCATATGTACAGACATGATCCGGTGAGTTTTTTTATATTACAGAACAGTTGGACAAACAGTTAGTAAATGTGAGCATGCCGAGTGTGCCGAATCTATTACGCTGATTACGCTATCATATGTTTGACACACACACTTCCTAGCAATAACACCACTTTTTAAAATTTACGACAAGCAATAGCAGCCCTTCACGTTTGTTTGAAATAATCATTGGTGGTGTGTTGTAGTAGAATGAACAGGAACATGAACGAGCGTAATTTCATGTGTCGGTGGTGCGCTTGTTATTTCTCAATTTACACCAAAACCAGTATAGTGATACAACCTCGTGTTGCAAGTCCTGGTTGCGTGTTACACGCTCATGTTGCAAGTGACGGTCTCCTGTTACTCCCTCATGTTGGAAGTCCCTGTTTTATGTTACACCCTCATGTTGCACGGCCAAGTTACACCACCCGGCTACACATTACAGGCGTCCAGTACAGTGCCCGGCCTGCCACACGCGGTGGTTGAGCGCGCGCGCCCTCCGCTCGCACGTGGTGGCGGCGCACGAGCGCAAGTTCGTGTGTCGGTTGTGTATAGTGTTACACCCTCTTGTTGCAAGTGACGGTTGCGTGTTGCACACCCATGTTGCACATCACGGTTACGTGTTACACACCCATTTTGAAGGTGTCGGTTACATGTCGCAAGTATCGGTTGCGTGTTGCAAGTATCGGTTATGTGTTACGCCCTCATGTTACACCTCACCGTTACGTGTTACACACCCAAGTTACACGTCCCGGTTACACGTTATAGGCGTCGGGCCCACACTCGTGCCCGGCCTGCCACACGCGCTGGTCGAGCGCGCGCGCCCTCCGCTCGCACGTGGTGGCGGCGCACGAGCGCAAGTTCGTGTGTCGCCTGTGTATAGTGTTACACCCTCTTGTTGCACGGCCAAGTTACACCACCCGGCTACACATTGCAGGCGTCGGGCCCACACTCGTGCCCGGCCTGCCACACGCGCTGGTCGAGCGCGCGCGCCCTCCGCTCGCACGTGGTGGCGGCGCACGAGCGCAAGTTCGTGTGTCGCCTGTGTATAGTGTTACACCCTCTTGTTGCACGGCCAAGTTACACCACCCGGCTACACATTGCAGGCGTCGGGCCCACACTCGTGCCCGGCCTGCCACACGCGCTGGTCGAGCGCGCGCGCCCTCCGCTCGCACGTGGTGGCGGCGCACGAGCGCAAGTTCGTGTGTCGCCTGTGTATAGTGTTACACCCTCTTGTTGCACGGCCAAGTTACACCACCCGGCTACACATTGCAGGCGTCGGGCCCACACTCGTGCCCGGCCTGCCACACGCGCTGGTCGAGCGCGCGCGCCCTCCGCTCGCACGTGGTGGCGGCGCACGAGCGCAAGTTCGTGTGTCGCCTGTGTATAGTGTTACACCCTCTTGTTGCACGGCCAAGTTACACCACCCGGCTACACATTGCAGGCGTCGGGCCCACACTCGTGCCCGGCCTGCCACACGCGCTGGTCGAGCGCGCGCGCCCTCCGCTCGCACGTGGTGGCGGCGCACGAGCGCAAGTTCGTGTGTCGCCTGTGTATAGTGTTACACCCTCTTGTTGCACGGCCAAGTTACACCACCCGGCTACACATTGCAGGCGTCGGGCCCACACTCGTGCCCGGCCTGCCACACGCGCTGGTCGAGCGCGCGCGCCCTCCGCTCGCACGTGGTGGCGGCGCACGAGCGCAAGTTCGTGTGTCGGTTGTGCGCGCACGTCACTCGCTCCGCCAACAGCGCCAGGGAACACGCGCATTGGCATAATGGGTGAGTCTTAATGTATACCTAGTAGATAAGTTGTTTTTCGGAAAGAAAAATGTACTTTACAGGAGAGAAAAAGTGATTTGTGATATGAAAATAATCATTTTTATGTAAATAGATGATCGTGATACATAAAAAGGTACGGTTTATCTGCCCTTATTAAAAGTTGACATTTTTGAGTTCCGCGGGGTTAGAATTTAAGCAACGTCGTACAAATGTGACCAGCTGTGGCAAGGACGGGGAGGGGTAAAAAAAATCACGAATTTCGTGTGGCGTTATTTATGGATGGGCCCGAATATTTCAGATAATTTCATAAGTTTCATTACATGAATGTCAGTAAATAAGAAGAAGAAATAATCAGTATGTAAGAAATAATTTTAGCAATAGTTTAAAAGTGACGATGTTGAGTACTTGTCAAGTCCATAGACATTTGTCCATAGCCACACATTCCGTTACAAAGTGTGCGGGTGCACGTTCGCGAAGTCGACGAGTTACCTCACGCACCTGCGGCTGCAACACCCGTCCAAACATCGCTGCGAACTCTAGCCAGTAATTTTAGCAATAGTTTAAGAGTGACGATGTTGAGTACTTGTCAAATCCATAGACATTTGTCCATAGCCACACATTCCGTTGCAAAGTGTGCGGGTGCACGTTCGCGAAGTCGACGAGTTACCTCACGCACCTGCGGCTGCAACACCCGTCCAAACATCGCTGCGAACTCTAGCCAGTAATTTTAGCAATAGTTTAAGAGTGACGATGTTGAGTACTTGTCAAATCCATAGACATTTGTCCATAGCCACACATTCCGTTGCAAAGTGTGCGGGTGCACGTTCGCGAAGTCGACGAGTTACCTCACGCACCTGCGGCTGCAACACCCGTCCAAACATCGCTGCGAACTCTAGCCAGTAATTTTAGCAATAGTTTAAGAGTGACGATGTTAAGTACTTGTCAAATCCATAGACATTTGTCCATAGCCACACATTCCGTTGCAAAGTGTGCGGGTGCACGTTCGCGAAGTCGACGAGTTACCTCACGCACCTGCGGCTGCAACACCCGTCCAAACATCGCTGCGAACTCTAGCCAGTAATTTTAGCAATAGTTTAAGAGTGACGATGTTGAGTACTTGTCAAATCCATAGACATTTGTCCATAGCCACACATTCCGTTGCAAAGTGTGCGGGTGCACGTTCGCGAAGTCGACGAGTTACCTCACGCACCTGCGGCTGCAACACCCGTCCAAACATCGCTGCGAACTCTGCGGCGAATCGTTCCTCGGCGCGAACGGACTCAACATACACAAGAAGAAGTCGCATAGAAATGCTCAGGTAAGTTGTAAATACCACCGTCCTCATCATCATTTAAAATAAATAGATCCAATCCAAACCCAGTATGAGTATCTCCTCTACTATCGAAAGGGTTTATAAGTCGACCACGCTGGTCCAGTGCGAAACTACAGTTAAGGAATTTCTAAAATCTGTTAGGCATGCACGTTGCATCTTATATTTATGCTAAATATTGATGATGCAGAAAATATACTCAGCATCATTATAGTAGTGGTTTGGTGGACCCTCATTCAAAACAAACAAATTACAAATCTCTTCCATATATACATCCATTGATGTGTCACCCGTAATTGTCAAAACACGTTTTATTCTACATACCTCTGTACTTTCTTCATTAAACGATGTTTTCCATCATCAGTCCGAGGAGTTTCCTTGCGAGACGTGCCAGGCAGTGTTCTACAATCAGGAGGCGCTTTCCTACCACGAGTCTTTGAGGCAAGAGAACCTAGGGTGCGGTAGTGGACTCAAGTGAGTATATAATATCCATATTTGTGAGGTGAAATTCAAATAAAGGGCTGTTTTAATCAAAAAGAAATATCACAAGAGGGAAGGGGTTGTAATGAAATATGACATGTCATCATCATCATCAGCCAAAGGACGTCCACTGCTGGACATAGGCCTCCCCCAGAGACTTCCAAAGCGCTCTATTGGAAGCTCTATATGACATGTATTTATTTTTTATTTACTGCCTCGTGGTCTTGCGGTACAAGTATGTGCTTTGCGATCTAGAGGTCCTGGGTTCGATTCCCGGGTCGAGCATGGTGCTATTGGGTTTTTCATTAGGAAATTCTCAGTAGCAGCACGGAGTCTGGAAATGTGCCCGAAAAACGGCAATAGGCTCGCCCCTTAATACGTGGGACTGATACATACCTGGCGAAATGTGGGTGCAGAAATGCATGTCTGCCTACCCCTTTGGGGAATATAGGCGTGAGGTATGTTTGTTTGTTTGTTATTTTTTTGGCAAACCCGAGATTTCTAAACCTGATAAAAACGACGACCTTTCTGTTCAGACATTTTTCATGATAACCCTTAATTTCAGATTGAAATTAGATTGTACATCATACCTCTATTTACAAAAAATTGGCATTAAAAAATAAAAGTAAATATTTTTGATTTGTAATCAAATTTTTTTTTCATATATGTGTGCGTATATAACCATAATAACTCATACGCAAAAGAAAAAAGTTATTTGTTGACCATTTGATCGGTATAATAATGAAATAATATTTGGTCAGGCCGTGCGCCCACTGCGGCCACAGCTACCTCGACGACGAGAGGCTGCAGGAGCACGCGAGCGCGCACCACAGGAACAACGCGCTCAAGTGCCTGCACGTGAGTTTGTATCCACTTTTGTGTTACATTTAATACTCATTTTATCGTATTTTGTTCAGGGAAGAGTTTTATAAAAAATAATAAAAGGACGCAAAGAATTATATATAATTTGTAAATTACACTTTACGAATTAGACATCGTAATCATACTTTATGGATAACAAAATATATTACAAAAAAAGCGTTAAAAATACCACTTTTTACTGTAAACATACTTTTCAAATAACTCATAACAAATAAAATGCTACAAATGAAAAAAAATACAAATTACACCTAACGAATAAACACGTCACGAATAACATTTTAAACAAATCACATACTACAAATAACACCATACAAATAACACCATACGAAAACATTACAAATAACACTACACAAACTCCACTCAACAAATGTCACATAATTCACCCAATATATACATCCCAGTGTCCCCGCACGTTCGTGCACCGGCGCTCGGTGTGGGCGCACCAGCAGCGGGTCCACGTGGGAGCCCCGCGCTCCGCCCCCGCCGCACGGTGCAAGACCTACGTCGTGTGCGAGATATGTGGACTCAAGTGTATTGTGAGTACTGTGGTTATAGTATGTGCTTACTGTAGTCTTGTGTGTTGTGTAACTTATCATTATCATTATCTTTAATGTCATCATAGTCAATATCGATAATCATCATCGTCATCATATTCGTCATAGTCATCACCGTCATCATGATCATTATTGATAGTCATATAGTCATTATAGTCTTCATAGTCATTATTGTCATCATAGTCGTTATTATAATAACGGTAAATCATTATCAATATCATCTTGATCATAATCATTATTGTCATCATAGTCTCATAGGTATCATAATCATTATAGATAGTCATCATCGTCATCATCGTTATCATAGTCACTATAGTCATTATCATGGTCATAATTATCGTGATAACCATCATCAGCCCATATACTCCCAACTGCTGGGCATGGGCTTGTTAGTAAGACGTCAAAATTATTAATTTCTTGCCGTTTCTTCGTTCATGACAAACATTTGTGGATCACACAACAATTTTGTCTGTAAGTATATTAAGTTGTGGTATTACCCTGTATATTTCAATGTTTCAGTCTAAAGCATCATTGGTCCACCACCAAAGAATACACTCTGGGGAAAAGCCTTTCCAGTGTCCCGAGTGTCCTAAGAAGTTCAGCGTATGCCAGAGTCTTCAGGTAAGAGATTTGTATCCCACAGTACGGTGGGATACATGTATCCAACTGTATTATGTTAGTAGTAATATGAGTGGGTATCACGATGGGTGGTGTGAAATGTTGTGACATTTTGTGGTTTTGCGTGGGTAGTTGAAAAAATTATACGTTGCAAACTTTTTTTTTATGAAACTTATGAGTTAACAAGGGAAGAAAAAAGATTTTGTTTTTGTGATAAAGAAATGTTTGAAATAATAGCGTTTTCCTTTGTAATAAAATGTCACATGAGACAAATCATATGCAACTTTTTGTTAAAACGTGTGATGGCAATTTAATTAGAAAAACCCATAATTGGTTTGTTTATCTCATAACGTTAATAATACATGCAAAAAATACGTGTTATTGATTGCAATACATTCAAAAATAGGTCTCAGATTATTATTTTTTACTTTTTTCCATCAAAAAAATAATAAACTACTTTTGTCCCACAGATCCACATGCGCACCCACACCGGAGAGCGTCCGTTCAAGTGCCGCAACTGTCCGAAGGCGTTCAAACACAAAGCGGCACTTAACAGGCATGACAGGGTAACGTATATATACCTTATATAAGGGGAATAGAGTCGATAATAACATATATTAAAACCGTACTAACACTATGTCAACAACAAACTTATGTCAGTAGAACAAAGACGATACTAACACCGTACGAATAACAACTTACAAATTAGTAGTACAAGCGAACAGGCATAACAGGGTAACGTGTATACACTGTTTTACCTTATATGAATGGAATAGGGGCAATACTAACACCGTACGAATAACACCTTACAAATAACAAAAGCCACGGTGATTACAAAGAAATTGACGTTAAAAAATATCGTCAGTCCCACGTAATAGGGGGTGGGCCTGTTGCCGTTTTTCGAGCATATTTCCATACTTCCGTGCTGCTAAAAATTTCCCAATGCAAAAAATCCAAAAACACTGCCCAAATCGAACCCAGGAACTCTATTCCGTGCTGCTCTTGAGAATCATAATGGAAAACTCAATAACACTTATCAACCCGGGAATCGAATCTCTAGATCGCATGACACACACTAGTACCATGATGTTATTTACTACTACTACTTTCTTAATACTTTAGTACTAATGTAACTATGTATTCCAGGTGCACACGGGGGCGAAGCCCTACACATGCGTGCACTGCGGCAAGTCGTTCTCGCAGTCCAACTCGATGAAGCTGCACGTGCGCACCGTGCACCTCAAGCTGCCGGCGCCCTACAGGGACAGGAGGAAAACCAAACTCAACGCGACGAATATGAGTTAATAAAGAAATTTTGTTTGGTGTACGGGTGGTTTTATTTGGGGGATATGTTGGGATGAAAAGGGCTATGTTAGTAGTGTGAGTCACGCGAGTCAGTAGTGTGAGTCACGCTAGTCAGTAGTGTGAGTCACGTTAGTCAGTAGTATGACGTTAGTCAGTAATATGTGTCACGTTAGTCAGTAGCGTAGGAGTCACGTGAGTCACTTGTCTACGAGTCACTTGAGTCATTAGCGAGTGATTCACTCAAATCAGTTGCGTTTATTAATTGTAAAGTAATTGTTTTTAAATATCTTACGAAATATCTCAGTTATAAAGTAGATTAATGTCCAGCAGTGATCACCGTAGCCATTACTTTTTTTTTTTTACGAGAGGAAAGCACCTTAAGCTCCCCTGTTCGGTACCTCGGGGGAGGCCCTGAGGGGTATGTCGGGGTCTCTGGCCACGCCAGCATACCGACTAAAACCTCTCGGTGACCATCACGCGCATTTAGGGCGGTTTTACGGCATCTCAGGGCAGAAGTGTCCTAAATGGTCCGCTGCCGCCCAGCGCACCGTCCAGTTATGGACTCCTCCAAATCGGAAGGGCTTGATATGCCCCCCACTTACTTTATTTGGACGTTCACCTTTTGTGAACGTCCGCGACAGTTAAGAGGCCACGCCCTCTGCCACCAATCTCGGGGTTGCTATCATAGGGTACCGCCCCCGCAATACGCCCAACCACCCCACTTTCCCCTGTTAGTCGCCTCTTACGACAGGTAGGGGATACCGTGGCGGAATTACCTGCCTTAGTTTCCGATCACGGTTTGAATGCACCATGTTTACTTATTAAGTTATTTATAATAAAAAACAATATGAAGAGATCGAGAATAAATATTGATAAAGAACTTCCATTCATTATTGTATTTACTTAAAACATGTCTTATGTGAAATGGATCTTAATAACAAAACCATTAAGAATACAGCATGATAAAACTTTCATTATATTTTGATACTATCCCATTGGTTTCATCATCAGCCCATATACGCCCACTGCTGGGCACGGGCCTCCTCTACCATTAGGCCATAGTCCACCACGCTGGCCTAGTGCAGGCGGACTACACACCTAAGAAATTCGTAGGAACATTTGGGAGTGCAGGTTTCATCACGTTTTCCTTCACCGTTAAAGCAATTGATAATTCATTGTAAATACTCACATAACTTGGAAAAATCAGAGATCTGTGTCACTGGGCTAAGATGGGCTTAGGAAATAGCGATAGCCTCGAGATTTCGGCGCGCGGTCGAGAGTCAAAAGTTGTTAGGTATTTCTTATGTGTGTAGTCCACCTGCTCTAGGTCAGCGTGGTGGCCTAAGACCTAAACCCTCTCAATAACATAGGAGACCCGTGCAATGGGAAATAAATAAATAAATACACCCAACAGTCACATACAGAGTCCTGACCCCACACTAAGATACGAGTCTTGTGTCGTGTATCAGAAACTACGAGAGACTTTTCGGTCTCACAAACACCCAGATCCGAAACAAATATTAGTGGATCACACAAACATTTCGCCCTATGCGCAGAATAAAGTTAGATGTGCTTTTGCACAATTTCTCTTTCTCAGCGTTTTAAACTTAATTGGGCACAAAATTATCAGTAAATTTTTATATTATTCAAACAGCAACAAAATTTATGATCATTATTACTTCACTAGTGCAATATATAAACAAGTTTAACTCTATAAAGACATAAAAAGTACTTTGGTGTTATAGTCATAAGTAACCTTATTCTATGCATAGGTCGATATGTCAATGTTATCGAATCCGCGTCCTCGCGTTTCGCAAGCTGGTGTCTAGCCAACTGCGCCACGGGGCTGCTATATAGACTGATTATAAACTTAAGATATGAGCATCCTGTATATTAATACAAGTAAGTTGAATACCATTTGTTATTGTATGTCGCGTCCTGTTTATATTAAGTTTCTTTAAACATAATTTGAGAGAATGCCTTACTGTTTTATCAGTGACAAGTGAAAGTGGTAGTGTTAAAAATTATACAATATTTCAAAACGTATAAAATCTTTAGTAATAATATTACAAAGGTAAAGTGTTTAAGCGCGCTAATCTCAAGAAGTGGTGTTTTGAGTTGCAAAACTATTTTTGTTCTACACTATCATAATTATGATTAACGGCTTCTAAGTAATTCTTCTTCTTATTCTTCATCAACCCATATATACGCCCACTGCTGAGCACGCGTCTCCTCTACCATTGAGAGGGTTTAGGCCATAGTCCGCCACGCTGGCCTAGTGCAGGCGGACTACACACCTAAGAAATTCCTAAGAACTTTTAGGTGTGCAGGTTTTATCACGATGTTTTCCTTCACCGTTAAAGCAAGTGATAATTCAATTTGAATACACACATAAATTCGAAAAGTCAGAGGTGTGTGCCTGGGGTTCGAACCCGCGACCGTCGAGATTCTCGACCGCGCGCCTAAACATCGAGGCCATCACTCTTTTCGGGTAATATCAACGCTTTAATGTGCGACAACCAATAGCAGCCCTTCATGTTTGTGTAAAAAAATAATTGGTGGTGTGTTGTAGTAGAATGAACAGGTGACAGACAAGAGGCGACACTCGGACGCATACTAAATACTGACTATTTCCCTTCTAATCTGCTATAGCCTTCCTCGATAAATATGCTATCTAATGCTAATAGAATTTCTTAAATCAGACCAGTAGTTCCTGAGATTAGCGCATTCAAACAAACTCTTCAGCTTTATAATATTAGTTTGAGAGTGAAACCTAAATATTATATTTTAAATGGAGAATAATTAGGTGTTAATGAAACAAAGATGTGTGTTATAATATTGTTATTTATAAATGAAGTTTACTCAATGGATCCTGTCACTAAGGACTTAGTTACTCCTGTTAAACAGAACGGGGAATTTTGCGGATATGAGGTTGGTATTACATATATAATTATCAACCATTATACGCCCCACTGAAAGGCACGGGCATCCTCTACAACTAAAAGGTTAGACCACCACGCTGGCCTAGTGCAAGCGGACTAAAACTTTTAGGTGTGTATCTTTCATCACGATGTTTTCCTTTATCGTTAAACTATATAGGTAACTAGCGACCCGCCCCGGCTTCGCACGGGTGCAATGCTGATCTTTAACGGATGTTATCATACATATAAACCTTCCTCTTCAATCACTCTATCTATTTAAAAAAACCGCATCAAAATCCGTTGCGTAGTTTCAAAGATTTAAGCATATAAAGGAACATAGGGACAGAGAAAGCGACTTTGTTTTATACTATGTAGTGATTCAATTAATTGTGAATAGACACATAACTAGAAAAAGTCAGAATTATGTGCCTGGGGTTGGAACGAATGCCATGATTCTCGAACACAAATTTGCTAATGGAAAAACACGTCTTACTAAAGAAATTTGTGTAAAATAGCACTAAACAGTTGAACAAGACTAGAAAGGAAATATGAGCATGCCGAGCGTGCTGAACCTATGATTACACTAGCATATGTGTGATGTTTTATTACTAACTAGCGACCCGCCCCGGCAATGTTGATATTTAATGAATGTTATCATACATACAAACCTTCCTCTTCAATCACTCTATCTATTAAAAAAAACCGCATCAAAATCCGTTGCGTAGTTTCAAAGATTTAAGCATACAAAGGGACATAGGGACAGAGAAAGCGACTTTGTTTTATACTATGTAGTGATAAGCTATTAGTAATTCAGGTTGTGGGTAATGTTATAAATGTGACAACCAATAGCAGCCCTTCATGTTTGAAATAATCATGTGTGTTGCAGTAGAATGAACAGGTGACAGACAAGCGGCGACACTCGGACACGTACTAACTGGCTATTTCTCTTCTAATCTTATTCAGCTGTATTGTTACAGAGCTGTCCAGCATTTAAGGAAGGTATGGTGAATGTGCATATAGTGCCACACACACACGGAGAAATGGGGTATACAGCAACTTTCCATCAACATTACACTGGAAGTGAGTAAACGACAGCCCCGTGGCGCAGTTGGTTAAACACCAGCTTGCGATACAAGAGGCCGTGGGTTCGATCCCCGCACTGAGACAAATGATTGATCCACAATTTTTTGTTTCGGGTCTGGGAGTTAGTGGGATCGAAAAAGGCTCTCGTGGTATCTGATACCCACGATACAGGTCTTATAACCTAGTGTAGGATCAGAGCTATGTATGTGACTGTTGGGTGTATTTATTTATTTCTTAGTAGTTCACACAAACATTAGTCTCTGCGGGCACCGATTCTGCGTATCGTTTCCCAAGCTGTCTAGACAACTGCGACACGGAACTGTCAAAATTATACATTAACTAACTGTCCCGGCAGACGTCGTCCTGCCCGGAAAAGCTTTAAGCGATATATAGCAGCTTCAACTACAGAGTCCAATTGTGTTTTAAAATCATCTAGGGACCCATTGGAATATACATAGTATTTATGTGTTAAAATTAACTACCCCTCTATTTACGTTGGAATGATAGTGGCGCCACCTACCTCCAATTGTGTTTTGAAAACATCCAGGGACCCATTGGAATATAAGTAAAATTTGATCCTAGTCGGTCCAGTTGTTTAAGAGGAGAATGACAGTGGTGTCATCTGTAGATAATTGGTCGTACCAACTCGGAAACCTTTGTCTCATGCACAACGATATTGCTGAAGATAATCATGTGATTGATCATGTGATCAACTACATTGTTTACAATTATATAAAGGTCATACAGATTAAAACATTAATTTTTAAATAAATAGAAGATTAAAATGCTTTTGTCCTGATACAAACTGTAGACAATATCTTTGAGACTGCTGGATGTATTATACCGTTAAATATATTTAATAAATATTATAATCTTTCAGCCGATGATTATTTTTTAACGAGTAATATAAACATGAAAAAAATCTTGGACTTTACAATAAGTGAGCTGTGGGCACACGACGAGAGAAAGTAAGTAGTTGGAAAGTCGTTAAAAATGGCATTCAAAATTCCCTTACCTACATAAAAAATTTAAAAATGTAAGAAAAAAATAGGAAATATTTTTTATGATTCAATTAAAAAACGACTGATAAATAAACAAATTTATTTTGATATGAATAGACGAGAGGAGTTTCTGAAAATGTTTCGGTAATGTCGCTACGCCTTTTAAAATATTTTCTACTTTTTAAATATTATTCGTGGCTTTCGTCTCGGCTAAACATTACTAATACAGTAGACTTCCGGTAATCCGACAAACATTTTGCAGGCGAGTGTCGGACTATCGAATTTGTCGGATTATAGAGTACTGCCTTAAACCCCCTATAGTCCGGATTTTTTTACAAAGAGCACTTTGTAATCCGACAAATTACAGATCCAATTGTAAAATTCTACGTGTTTTACTTCAAAATTAACGTAATTTATTAATTTATAAACATGCGCAACTTTACATTAGGAAATAATTGTGTACAAACAACTGTACGTACTAAAAAAATCAAAAATTATGAATTAATCAATGCATGAAAATATTCATCATTGTTTTTTTTCAACATTGTTGAAATGTCGGATTACAAGGAGTGCTGGATTAGACAGGGGCCGGATTACCGGGGGTCCACTGTAATGAAATAATTATCAATAATGACTCCAAACTTGGTAATTCATTGAATGTATTTATTTACAGATTCACATTTTCAGACATCCCGTATTTCTTTCATTGGTGGTCGAATCGAGATGGCACAGGTAAGAAATACTTTGATTCACACCCGAAATTTTTCCAGATTCCATTCAATTAATATTTTAGTAGGAATTCAGTGATGAAAAAATCCAGTAACTTTTAAATAACTAAATATATGTATGTAAATTGTAATAATGGTTGTTATATGCAAATTGCCAACAACTCCAGGTTTCATGGCAAAAGTTTGTATGTTAGTGTGGGGTCAAAACCAGTGCATTAACTCATTTGCCGCCAGTAGGCTAAAAAAATCCTTGTTTTTTTATAATAATCTAAGTCTTGTGAAAGTACTGACATCATCATCATCGTCATCATCAACAGCCAATATTCGTCCACTGCTTGACATAGGCCTCCCCCAATGACTTCCACCGGGAACGGTCGGAAGCCGCCTGCAGCCAGCATCGTCCCGCGACCTTCACAATGTCGTCGGACCACCTTGTCGGAGGACGTCCCACGCTGCGCCTCCACTGGAGAACTTTCTGGCCCCATCGGCCATCAGTTCTCCGCACCATGTGGCCGGCCCATTGCCACTTCAACGAGCTATGGAGAGGGCTATGCTCGGGGTTTCCCTACGTGATCGAAGCACTGACAACATTAGGGAAAATTTGCCGTGTCTTAAAATCTGCCTACCTTGGCTTATTGGGGCAATTATTTCATCCTATATTATATATTTTCTCTTTATTTAACAGTTCCGCCTATTCCGCAAATTCCCCTAGACAAATACCTAGCCTTAAAGATATTCCGCCATTGGTCAGAACTGTGTGTGTGACTTACTTAAATTTGCAGTACGTCGTATGGTCTACCAACTCCTGCGTCAGGGCCGGTTGTTCTTCGTCGGAGGCGGTTGGGGAATGGTGGACGAAGCGACTACCGACTACCACGCCATCATAGACCAGTATACCTACACTTTACGGTAAGTTATGATCAGCTGTTCTAGAAGCAAAGGCCTCCTTTACAGCTGAGAGGGTTTAATCGTTAGGTCATAAGGATATTGTCAGCAGCTGTCCTAGAAGCACGGGCCTTCTCTACAACTGAGAGGGTGTAGGCGTAAGATTTCCTTAGGTGTGTAGTCCGCCTGCACTAGGCCAGCGTGGTGGACTAAGGGCTAAACCCTCTCAATGGTAGAGGAGGGCCGTGCTCAGTGATACGTGTAAGGGCCGATGATGATGATGATAAACATAACTTGTTATCTCATATATTATAAATATACAGGGTGTATTTAGACCGTGATCGAAAACTGAGGCAGGTAATAGCGAGGGTGATTACAAACCCAGTGGCGATATTAAAAATCCCCGCAAAAAATAAAAATTTTGACGTTTTCCATACAACCATCGGTGTTGAAAGTATGTGGTTTGTATGGAAAACCTAAAAAAAAATTATTTTTTGTCGGGATTTTCTTTAATGCCAGGGGGATTGTAATCACTATCGCTATTACCTGCCTCAGTTTTCGATCACGGTCTATATACACCCTGTATAACATAGTCTGAGGTCACGACTATGTATATGACTGTTGGCTGTATTTATTTATAACTTGATTTTTCTTGTCTTTTTTATCCAGGAAACTAAACGCCACATTCCTGGAGTGTGGCATCCCGCCGGTCGCGTGGCAAGCTGACGCCTTCGGGCACTCCAAAGAGGTGACATCGTTGCTCGCACAAATGGGATTCGATGGCAATTTCATCAACCCAATAAGCTTTGACGACGAACTGGCGCGTATGAACAGAAAGGCAATGGAGTTTTTGTGGAGAGGGAGTGATGATCTTGGTAAGACTTGTTTGTTCAACGAACGAATGAATGAACGACCGAACGAACGAACGGAAGAATAAATAAATGAATGAACGAATGCATGAAAGGATGGTTGGATGAATGGATGACGAACAAACTCTCCCTTGATGCATTCGTTCACACATTCATTTATACGTTCGGTCGTTCATTCGTTCGTTCATATATTTGTTAATTCATCTATCCCTCCATCCATTCATTATCCGTTATTTAATTCTTCCACCCATTCACTTATTCATTTATTCAACCATTCAGTCATTCATGCGTTCATTCATTGCATTTTTTCCAGGTATTATGTCGGATATCTTCACTCACAAGCTGTTCGACGGGTACTGGTCTCCCCCTGGGTTTTGCTTCGGTTCTGGGTGCAGTGACCCACTCCTTGTCACCTCTGATTCCCTTTTTAAGAACATTGATGAAAGGGTAAGGTTTTAAAGTTATTTCTTCATCATCATCAGCCCATATACGTCCTACTGCAGGGCACGGGTCTCCTCTGCCATTGACAGAGTGTAAGCCTTAGTCCACCACGTTGGACTAGTGCTGGTTGGTGGAAATGGCACCTAAGATATTCCTGAGAACTTTTAGGTGTGCAGATTTCATTACATTGTTTCCTTTAACCTTAAACGTACTCTAAAGGTGAAGGAAAATATCGTGATGAAACCTGGACACCTAAAAGTTCTTAGGAATTTTTTAGGTCCGCCAATCCACACTTGGTCAGAGTGATGGACTAAGGCCTAAACCATCTCAATGGTAGAGGATGCTGTTGCCCTGCAGCAGGACGTATATATATGGGCTGACGATTATTAAATTTAAGACAATTAAAATAAAGAATTTTCCTATTTTCCATTATTTATCAACAGATAGACTTATTTATTAAGTCGATGCAAACCCGTCAAGGCCCGTACTACACTTCAAAAAATCTTATGGTCATCATGGGACAGAGAATGGGATACTACGACGCAGCAGTGTGGTTTGGTAACGTTGATAAACTTATAAGGTAAAGTCAAATCATCTTTATTCAAGTAAACTTTTACCAGTTCTTTTAAATTGTCGTTTAAAAGTTATTTTTTAAATCAATTGCCGCATCGAAACAAGCTTTAATACGAGTCATCATCATCATATACGGCCAATTGCTGGGCACCTAAGAAACTCCTAAGAACTTTTAGGTGTGCAGGTTTTATCACAATGTTTATCTTCACCGTTAGTTCAATTTGAATACACACATAACTCTGAGGTGTGTGCCTGGGGTTCGAACCCGCGACCGCCGAGATTTACGGCCGCGCGCACAAACCTCGAGGTCATCACTGCTTGATCATTAAAAATATTCAAAAGAAATAGTTGATGTTGAAGTAAAAGCTATTTATCTTGTCTAAATCTTGAAACATCATTGTTATTTGACATGTCAAAGTTTTGATACTTCTCCTGAAATTTGTATTTTTGCTTAGGTGACACTCTCGTATCAGGATTGCAATATATTCATAGATAAATAAATAATTAGCTATTGTTTATTTCCAGTGAAGTAAATAAGAAGAGTTATTCGTCTGGAGCCAAGCTACATCTTTTCTATTCCACGCCCGCTTGCTATCTTCAAGCTGTACACCGAGAGAAGTAAGTAATTATCATCATTACATCCCACTGCTGGGCAAGGACCTTTACATACGAGCAGGTTTAGGCCTTAGTCCACCACGCTGGCCTAGTGCAGGCGGACTACACACATAAGAAATTCCCAAGAACTTTTAGGTGTGCAAGTTTCATCACGTCGTCTTCCTTCACTGTTAGTAACGATAATTCTTTAGTACAGAAGTTTAATATTGACTATTATTAACATTCCACAAAATTTTTAAAGTAAGATAAAAAAGATAATAACCAAGGTACAAAAGGTACAAGGTACCACAAATACATTAAAGTTAAAAAATCACGACATAGAATTTAAAATTTTGATGTTTTTCTGTCACCTACGAGTATTAAATGTATGTATTTCTTAAGAAAACATCATTTTTTTTATTTATTACTAGCTTTTGCCCGCAACTCCGTCTGCGTGGATTACAGGGTTGGGTTCAGAAAGAAAATAAGTTGTAGTATTTTACTCCGCAGAGCCCCATTTACTTAAATATACAAAAATAGCTGTTGCCCACGACTTCATCCGCGTAGACTACTGGGTTGAGTTTAGGCAGAAAATAATTTATAGTCTATTTTACATCTCAGAGTCCTATTTATGCACATACCAAAAATCATTTAAATCGGTTTGGTAGATGCAGAAATACCCATTCCCACGGGAATACTTCATTTTCCGGGATAAAAACTATTCCATGTGAATTATGTGAGCTCTACCTCTCTCTATACCAAATTTCATTCAAATCGCTTTGGTAGATCCAGAAATACTCATTCCCACGGGAATACTACATTTTCCGGGATAAAAAGTATCCTATGTTTTATCCTGATGTATAAGCTATATTATTGTAAAGTTTCATTAAAATCCATTCAATAGTTTTTACGTGAAAGAGTAACAAACATCCATACATCCATACTTACAAACTTTCGCCTTTATAATAGTATAGGATTCTGTTTTTTTTTTAACGCCAATGTGTTCGTAATCACCGTATTATTAAAAGCGTTAAAAACAAAGTTGATAGCTTCGAATTGCGTCGGCGTAATGAGCAGGATGGCAAGCGTGACCACCTGAAAGCCCGACCACCTGCGGCTATCACCTACCACTGTAGAAATAGACTGTAGAGAATAGAGACTGTAGAGAATAGAGACTGTAGAGAATAGAGACTGTAGAGAATAGAGACTGTAGAGAATAGAGACTGTAGAGAATAGAGACTGTAGAGAATAGAGACTGTAGAGAATAGAGACTGTAGAGAATAGAGACGCGGATCATAATGGAACAGAAGCGGTCGCCTTAGCCGAAATCGGTTGGAGGACTTCATTCATTCATTAGCTATTACCTGCCTTAATTTCCGATCTATCTGATAACACTTTGTATATTATTCCAGTCCTCAGCTCGAAGTGAAACAGGATGACTTCTTCCCGCTGACGTATGACAAGTTCTCCCACGCTACTGGGATGTATACTTCGCGACCCACCGTCAAATTCATGGCCAGGGAAGGACACCTATTTCTACAGGTATTTCATCATCATCATCATCAGTCCACAACCATAACTAAAGTTAAAGTCAAAATACATTTAGTCAAGTTGACTTTCACAAGTCAAGAATCGTCATTTTTTTTTAAACGATTGGCGCTTTGAAACGTGTTATCGTTGTGGAGAAGGAACGGAAAGAAAATCCTTCAGCAAAACGAAATGTCTTTTTTTTAAATAAATAAAAATTACATTGTTTACAGTATAATATGTCCTATGCATACAAAATGTAATAACACAATCTCTAATCAGTTAAAAGTTTAAACTACGCCGGACTACATCCCTAAGATATTACTAAGAACTTTTAGATGTGCAGGTTTCACGAAGATGCTTGTACATAACTTCTAAAAGTCAGAGATTCATTCAAAAATTTAGTTTACCATAGTCGGAAAACCCTCTCAATGGTAGAGGAGACCCGTGCTCAGCAGTGGGCGTATATGGGTTGATGAAGTCGGAAGAAATCACTAGAGAATAACGGGCTAGAATCTCTGGTACCTCTTTTCAATCAAAAAATTGTTTGTGCCTTTAAAATGTTAATTCCTAACATATGCCCATTGCTGGCCACGGGCCTCCTCTGCCATTGAAAGGGTTTAGGTCTTAGTCAACCACGCCCGCCAAGTGCGGGTTGGCGGACTACACACCTAAAAATATCTTAAGGACCATTGAGAGGGTTTAGATTTTAGTCCACCACGCTGGCCTTGTGCAATATGGCAGACTAATCTTAGAAATGCCTAAGAACTTTTAGGTTACATCACAATGTTTTCCTTCACCGTTAAAGTAAGTAATAATTAATTGTTGGATAAGTCAGTGGTGACAAAACCACATCAAAACATCGTGATAAAACCTGCACACATAAAAAGTACTTAGGAATTTCTTAGGTGTGTAGTCCGCCTGCACTAAGCCAGCGTGGCGGACTATGGCCTAAACCCTCTCAATGGTAGAGGAGACCCGTGCTCAGCAGTGGGCGTATATGGGTTGTTGAAGAAGAAGGAGAAGAAGTCAGTGGTGTATGCCTGGGATTTGCACCCGCTACCGCAAATACTATAGATACGTATCTTAGTGTATTTGCATGGATGAACAGATATATAATTATTTGTGTTCCACTTTCTAATTACCAGATGTCAAAGCAGCTGCAAGTTTTCGCTCGTCTCTGGAACAATGACAAGACATTTGAAGAATTGAGTTGGGTTGTCGGTAAGTATTATATTTTAATATTGATTTGCTTATTTCCCTTATGAAATTTTAACTTGGTCAGCTAGATTGAGCTACTCTAATTCGGGAAATTAAATCTTTGTATCGATATTGCTAACTATCTCTTGATTGTAAAAGAGCAACACTAGAGTTTCTCGCGCGTTCTTCTCTAGTGATGACAAACGAACAGGGTGGTAAATTTTTGAAATGACTGAATGTGATATATTGGATATTTTATAAATAGATTCATTACATATTATTTCATTTCACAACATCTAAAGAACAGTGTCTTTACTTCCACAGAAGCCCAAAAGCGTTACACGTTAATTGTGTTATGCCTAGTTTATAGTTTACTGTTTCAGGATATTCTCATTTATATGGCAAACTGATTTAAATTAGACTTAAAGCTTAAAGATTATTGAATTTTGTAAGGCAAAATGGGCTTTTGGGTTTCGGAATTATCGTCACTGGTAAAGAATAATTTGATGGTTTAATTGCCTAGCGCATTTTTTTTTAAGTATCCTATGATCTTTTCCAAGGTCCTATCTATCTTTACACGAAAACTCATTCAAATCGGTCCAGTAGTTTCGAAGTGAAAACATTATTAACTGGCAGAGTATCTTATGTAGGGTGTACTTATTTAGACTGTGATCGGAAATTAAGGCAGGTAATAGTAGTCCGAGATCCCAGAGCCGCCAGACGTTACTTATTTTCTGTCGGACGAAATGTGGACCATTGGGTAGTGTTAGTATGTACTACCATCTTATGCCTACTCGCTAACTTAGTCGAAGGGCCAATTTGCGGATATCCGCTGTTTGGTGTACCAAAATTACATACAGAATTTTATAAATTTCAGGTCCTTTTCAAGACCATAGTCTAATACTTATGTATAGCTGCGAAAACAATAACAATAAAAATGACATTTCGTGTTGCTGAGGGAGTTTCTTGCCGTTTCTTCTCCACAGCGATAACACGTTTCGAAGCGGCACTAGTTTTAAAAAATAGCATAAAAAATTGACGATTCCAAAGTGCTTGTGAAAGTTTATTTGAATAAAGGAAATTTGACTTTGACTTTGCGTCAGGAGACAAATGTTTATGTGATTCACTAATATTTGTTTCGGGTCTGGGTGTTGTGAGAGCGAAAAGTCTCTCGTAGTGTCTGATACCCACGACACAGGTCTTGTAACCTAGTGTGGGGTCAGAACTATGTATGGTATGTGACTGTTGGGTGTATTTATTTATTTAATTTTATAAATTTCAGGTGCTTTTCAAGACCATAGCTTCATATCGGGCGCGTCTCGAGACCACGTGGTTAGTTACTACGTGGAGAGAATGGACAGAGCTGTGCAAAAATCTACTTTGGTCATCAAACAAGCTTTCAAGTAAGTCGTTTATAAAGTAAACGTAAGACTCAGTAAGGTCAAGGACAATGTCATAGGCTAGGTCAGTGTTCAGGATTATGTCAAGATCAATGTCAAGTGAATAGAAAGATGTTTGAGAATAGACTGATTTATTTATTTCATGTCTTGTCATTTCTCATTCGTCTGCCTCGTGGTGTCAAAACGTAGGATCAGAATTACGTGTGACTGTTGGGTGTATTTATTTTTATTACATATTTATTTGTTACAGCAAATTACGGAGGAGTTCTCTCTTCACTTTGTATCACACATGCTCGTTCAACATCTCAAGTTGTAATAACACGGAATCTGATAAATATTTTGTAAGTATAAAAACGATAAAAATGTAAAAATACGGTGGAGTATGAAAATCGAAGGATGGGCTAGCAGAGGAAGGCCAAAGAAAAGATGGATGGAGTGCGTGAGATATGAAAGAAGCAGAGGTGACTGAAGACATGACGGCTGATAGGGATGTGTGGAAGCATGAAAACATACTGCGCCGACCCCAAGTAGTATTAGGAACAGGGCAAGTGATTGATGAACAAAGATAATAATGCTAGAAATGCCCGTGGCATTCTAAAGCGAAGACATACTTGGGCCATGAAACCAAGCATGCACACAGACCTACATACATGAATTTTGGTTTTCCAGATAGTAATATACAATCCTTTAGCTTGGAATGTGAGTATACCAGTTCGAATTCCGGTACAGAAGTACGAATACACTGTACTTGATCCAAAAGGTAAGTTAAACATCACGATATATATAGTTTCCCATACAATTCACATACAATAATTAATAACGATGGTTGTATGAAAAACGTCAAAACTTTTATTTTTGTCACGATTTATTTAAACGCCAATGGGTTTGTGATCACCGTTGCTATTACCTGCCTCAGTTTCCGATCACGGTCTGAATACACTCTGTATTTGAAATTTATTCTAACAGCAAATATATTTCAGGAGAAACAGTAAACACATCAGTAATAAAACTACCTCAGCCAATACTAGATATTCCGTACAGAAAAGCCGAGGCCGATGTAGAAATAGTATTTGTAGCGGAAGATATCCCACCACTAGGCTTCAAATCCTACTTCTTCCAAAAAGTCCAGAGTAGACAGAAAAGATCCTTGATAAAGAAGATTAAGAATAAAAACAAGAAGTATTTGATAAGACAGACGCCTAACATGGATATTGATGAGGATCCATTTCTGAATCATCAAGACTATTTTTACGCTGAAAGTGTTACTACAGAGAAACCAGGGACTAAAATAGAATTTGCTAATATTTCTATGAATGATGCTAAAGATTTAGGGTTGGTTCTCACTCCGAAACCTAGGGCAGGGACTACTAAAGCGTATACTGTGAAAGAAGACGTGGTTTATGAATATGAAGATGTTGGTAAAGTTGAAACTACTACGAAAGCTCCAATAGCAAGAGGGGATGATCTTGGAAACAAACTTAGTGATGATATATTTAAGGAGAGTAAAGAAATGTATATCTCTAATAAGGTAAGTGAGATATTCTAAAATGTATGGATGGTAAGTGTGTAGGAGATATTGAAAGAAGAGTAAAGTTAGGTAATAGTGTTAATGGCGCCTTGTACTCCATCGCGGCCAGCAAAAATATCTCGGACCGCGCTAAATTAGCGATACACCAAGGAGTCCTGGTGCTAACACTGATGTATGGAAGTGAATCTTGGATATGGCAGAAGAAGCATGAAACGAAAATAAATGCGGTTGAGATGAGAGCGCTAAGAAGCATGTGTAGAGTGAAATTGGTAGATAGAGTGAGGAATAGTGTGATAAGGGAAAATGTGGATTGAAAGTCGATGTAGTGACCAAAATTGAAAAGGGGATGCTTAAATGGTTTAGCCATATTGAAAGGATGAATGGTTCTAGAGTTACAAAAGATATTTACTGTGCGAGAGTGAGTGGTGAAGTCGGTCGAGGACCGCCCAGGTATACCTACAAAGACCATATAGGTAATTTATTTAAAAAGGGTAACGTAAAGAGTCCTCGAAACCGACGTGCATGCATGAAGAGGATAATGTCAGAGGAGGAAGCGAAAGAGGTGTGTTTGGACCGTGGCATTTGGCGCTCTATAGTCTCTGCCTACCCTAATGGGAGACAGGCGTGAGTTTATGTATGTATGTGTATGTATGTATATTTTAAAAGAAAAGGAAATATTAGAGGAAACCTGAAAGTTCTAGTCGAGTTTATAATCCCATCTGAAATTTTATAAATTTCACTTACTTTCGGTAAACATTTGTCTATATAAAATAAACTACTATAAAATAAAAAAAATCTTTTGTTCCTTTCGGGTCTGAGTTTTTGTGAGAACGAAAATTTTCTCGTAGTTTCCGATACCCACGACACTAGACTCGTATTTTAATGTTCTATGTGCGTGACTTTTGGATGTATTTATTTTTATTTTATCATATACATCCCACTGGGAACTGGGCTTAAGCCTTAGTCCAACGCTGGCCTAATTTGGTTGCGGACTACACAACTAAGAAATTTCTAAGAATTAGGTGTGCAAGTTTCCTCACGACGTCCCTGAACTATTAAATCACTTGATAGTTAAAAATTACTTCGAAAAATCAAGTCTGCCTGGCTCATGTTTTAAGTATCAACTCAATAGACCCTTGTTAAAACTTTCTTTCCAGTACATCAGAGTGGACTTGGACAGAGACAAGAAAATAACCAAAATAACTTTATCCAACGGAGTGACAACCCCTTTGGACATCCAATTCTTCTACTATGCCTCCGACCAGCCTTTAGAAATGGGGCGAAGTGACAAAAAACGCCCCGGGGCTTACATTTTCCGCCCGATGGACCCAAAACCTGTACCAATTCTAGACTTTTTGGATACTAAAGTCTACAAAACTCGTGTGGTAGAAGAAATACATAGTAGATACTCGAACTATGCCTCTTTCGTGGTGAAATTGTATGCAAAAATGCCGTACTTGGTAGTGGATTGGCTGATCGGACCTATTCCAAAGGACGATGATATTGGAAAAGATGTTTTTATAAGGTATTATTATACTGTACTAGAATTGATATAAAAAGTAGACTATTTTTCTCAAATATACATGCCCCTGCTAAATTTCATTTAAAACGTTTTGGTAGATTTAAGTTTACTCATTCTCATGACAAATAGTAAAATTCCTCCTCCTCGCGTCGTTTTCCTCATTGCTGAGGGTCGTGATCCCCTGCACCAACAGTAGTCTCCCTTACTATGCTGCGCCACCTGTTCCTATCTTTGGCATCGTGGAGCGCAGCATAGAGTCCCGAATTAGTCACCGAGCAGATTTGGTCCGACCATCTGATAGGGCACCGGCCTCTCGGACGTTTACCTTCAACTTTGCTAGTGACCATCAATTGTTCGAGGTTGTCTCCGCTTTTTCTGGCTATGTGGCCAAAAAACTCCAGTGCACGGCGCAAGCAGATGGTAGAAAGCCTGGCTTTTATTTGGAGATCGCTTAGAATGGACGCGTTGGTGCAGAATGCAGTCCATGGAATCTGAAGCATTTTCCTCCAGCTCCACATCTCGAAAGCATCTATGCGATCTCGATCGGCCTTCTTTAACGTTTCTGATCCATAGCTGAATATGGAGAAGACTAGGGAGTTGACTAATTTGATTTTTTTAATTATACAAGTAAAGTAAAATTAATTATACAAATTTTATTAGGGACACATGCAGAACAGTCACAAATCACAATCCAAAAGAATTTCTACAAATTGTTTATACGAAAATATTAGATTTGTATCCTGCTTCCAATCATTTATTCGAAATATATGATTTGAAGCATACTTTTTTATTTTTACAGCACGGCCGTGTATGTTTAATATATTTGGGATTTCTTAAGATAATGATTTTTGTTATTAAATCACTACATAGTATAAAGCAAAGTCGCTTTCTCTGCCCCTTTGTATGCTTAAATCTTTGAAACTACGCAACGGATTTTGATGCGGTTTTTTTTAATAGATAGAGTGATTCAAGAGGAAGGTTTATATGTATGATAACATCCATTAAATATCAGCATTGCACCCGTGCGAAGCCGGGGCGGGTCGCTAGTTGATACATAAAATGCGAGCATGATAAAAATAATGAAAAAATTTTTTTTTACATTAAATTAATACACAAAATTCCCGGAAAATAATTAAAACAAAAACTTTAATTACTTAATCATTATTATATCATGAAAAGGAGTGTAATAATTTCATTTGTAGATATACAACAAACTTGGAGAACGAGGGTGTATTTTACACAGACGCTAATGGAAGACAGACCATGAAGAGAATCAGAAACACTAGAGCTACTTATGAACCTGTGAACATGGATACTATTCCAGGTATATCAACTTTATTTCCTTGAAATAGACAACAAATTTGTATAGTTTTTTTTTACATTCGCGCCATAATCATTACTTAGTTTTTTAAATTTCAAGCAAAGGTCAATTTGATCGTACTGCCTTTAATCATTAAAGGTTAAAGTTTGTTATTGACAAACCTTTATACTGAAAACTTCTTTTGGGAATTGTTTTTAAGTCGTAATTCTTAAGTAAAACATCATTTTTTGTGCATCTGACTTTTAATAACAATATGTATATTTTCTACTAGACTTTAAGATAGAAATTTGCTACATGTGTGCACTTTAAAGACCCAAAAAATCATATTTAACATCAAACAGATTTTTAACACCATGCCTTTTTTAAGGAGACTTCTAAGTTAAATTCAAATAAAAATAGAATAATATTAAAGTTCATTTATTTTATTGCACAAAACGTATTTCCAGGTAACTTCTACCCGGTAACATCGAAAATATACATAGAGGATGTTAAAAAAAACATACGATTCTCAATTTTAAACGACAGAGCTCAAGGTGGAACATCTTTACAAGACGGAGAAATAGACCTTATGATACACAGAAGGATATTAACAGATGATACTGGCGCCCAAACTTATCTAAATGAGACTGAATTTGGACAAGGAATTATAGTGCGGGGCCAGCATATTTTGTATCTATCAAAAGCAGATTACAAACCAAATAAAATTTACGAGAAAATCCTGGCAAAAGAATTGGCTTATAAGCCTTATGTATTTGTATCTAGGGATAGTCCATATGGATATTATTCAAAAACTCACTGGTTACGTCAAGTAAATAATTTCACTGCAATAAAAACTAAGCTTCCTTTAGGCGTACATATTTTGACAGTTGAAGAATGGAACGAAGGAACCATATTACTAAGATTGGAGAATTATTTAGAAAAATCTGATACGGTTAAAAGAGGGATCAAGACGGTGTTTATAAAAAACTTATTCGTTAATTTGAACATAAATAGTGTTAAGGAAACTACGTTAAGTGCACATTTATGGCTAAAAGATTGGTCGCCTTTGGTGTGGGATAAAAAAGATAAGTTTTTAAAGAATTTTAATAAATATTATGGTGCTTCTAATGGCACTGCGGAGTATTTGGAGAATGAAGAATACAAGGCGTTTGATGAAGTCGATATTGATAAGGGCATTGTTTTATCTCCACAGCAAATAAGAACTTTTGTAGTTTGGTTCGATTATGTGAATATAAAAATTGGAAATACTCTATGAAAATAATGTATTTTATTATCCTAAAAAACACTACTTTTCAATTAGCTGTACGCTACAATTTCCGTAGTACCCAATGACAAAGAATTTAAAAAGTTAAATCAGCTGTTATGTCAAATTGTTTATTGTTATTTGTTTTGATTAGGTACTGTAAATCTGTTATTATCATTTATATGCCATAAAAATATTGCATGAAGACTTAAATTGTGCAATATTAACAACATTTCTATATAACTGGTTATAAGAAACACAGTACATTCATTTATACTAAAATAACACAGATAAAATGGATTCCGATGTCAAGAAATTAAAACATAAACAATTGAAAAACGAATTTATTTTGTGTCGTGGATGCCTTAAGACTGGACGGATGTATGATATGTATAAATATGGACTAGTAGAGTCATATTTATTGCTGGGATTAGAGGTAATGTATGTTAAAACTTTAGCTACCAAATTATAAATGTAAGCTTTTCGTCGGAAGTTTCTTGACAATCTATCTTAACTTTAAGACTATCATGAATTTATGCCGTGACATAATGGCAAACATTTATTTATTTACTATCATTAAACAACTTAAACTGTTCAAGTAAATAAACAATCGATGGCCTCGAGGTTTGGGCGCGCGGTCGAGAATCTCGGCGGTTGCGGGTTCGAACCCCAGGCACACACCTCTGACTTTTAGAAGTTATGTGTGTATTCACATTGAATTATAACTTGCTTTAACGGTGAAGGAAAACATCGTGATGAAACCTGCACACCTAAAAGTTCTTAGGAATTTCTTAGGTGTGTAGTCCGCCAACCCGCACTAGGCCAGCGTGGTGGACTATGGCCTAAACCCTCTCAATGGTAGAGGAGACCCGTGCTCAGCAGTGGGCGTGTATGGGTTGATGAAGAAGAAGAAGAAATAAACAAAACATGTTTTACAATTGAAGGGTCCACTGCAATAATGATGAATGTCCTTTATCTTTTGGTTTAAGATAATTGGATTTAAAATTTATAAACGGTGTAAAAAATTAATGAATGATTATTTTCCAAAGAAATATATACTTTAATGTTAATAAACAACATTTTATTATCTTCAGGTCTGAGTTTTTTTACACCATTTATATATTTAAAACTCAATTATCTTAAAACAAAAGAAAACGGACATTCATCATTATTGCAGTGGACCCTTCAATTGCCTCACCAAATATAGATTATGTAAGCTTTCAATTGTATTTATCCCATACAAATATTCTTTATAATATCTTGCAGATATCAAAAACCGATGGGTTATCACAGCATCTATGTCAGATGTGTACCGCCTATTTGAATAAGTATTCAGCGTTCAGAGACAAATGTCGGAGAGCAAAGGAGTATCTTGAAAGTAAGGGACAGGTGAGGATAAAGTTAGAATCGGAGATTAACAAGAAATTGTCTTTAATTACATACTGTTAATAATATATTGCATAAGTTTACAATTGGTGGATTTGCGAGCAGGCTGAGTTGCTGGCAGATTTTGGTTTGCAGTTGCGACAATTTGCTCCATTTTTTCTCATACTTCTCATAACAAATATATTACTTAAAAAAAACTAAGATTTTTTTTATTTTGAAGGAAAATTTGAGCAGCCTACTGGCAGCACATGTGTTAATCTGCCACTGAAGTCTATAATTTCATATACATATTTGTAGGCAAAAGCAACTTATTTAGTATTAATTGAATAAAGTATTATTTTTTAGATAAAGAAAACAAAATCAATAGAATTTTTCCCTCAATATACTATATCTGAAACAGTATTACATAGTTATATACCTGAAGATCTAGAAATTGATGTAAAAATTGATAAGAATGATATAGATGATGTTGATATAGAAGTTAAAAAAGATATCTTATGCAATGATGACTGTCATATCAACCTAAAACATGATGATGATGACTATAAAAGAAAAGAAAATAATTCCGATAACAATGTTATAGTAAATAATGATATATATCACAAAATAAATGTTTGTGATGTAAAAGATTTAAATAGAATTGATGGTAAAGAACTAAAACATGATTTTAACACTATTATATTCAATAGTGATGATAATCTTGATAATGATAGAATAAAGATAAAAACAGAGAAAGGAGTCAAAGAGGTTTTAAACAAATTCAAATTACCAAAAACAGAAAAGATGTTTAATCTATCAAAAAAGGAGGGTAGGCAGGCATTTGCTAAAAAATACAACTTTAACATTGAAATTATGTCGGAAGAAGAAAGAAGGATTGATGTGATTGAAAAATATGCAGCTAATAACAGTTTGGTTAAATGTAATTTGTGTTTCAAAGCTTTTGAAAATGAAGTAACATTGGTGACGCATATGAAAGACAAGCATGATCCGGTAAGTAATGCTATAGTTATTACGACTGCCTAACCCATCCTGTGTTAAGGTCGTTATGGTTTGATTCTCAAGTCGGGCAGTGTTAATAATTTTTAATATTATATTGATTTCATGACCTGGACGGATGTTAGAAATGAACTTAAACTTGTTTTGTTCCTTGCTGGCAATTGACTAAAATTAAAGCAATAGTAATTTGCTGTATATAGATACAATGCCATTAAAGTCAAAATTCATACCATGAATTATTTTCTAGTTAGTTTGAATTATCTCCAACAATCATATTAAATATGATTAACAATAAAATTTTACATAATAAAATAGTTCCTACCAATAAAACTCTAAGTTATAGACTCGATCATTCACTCACTCATTCACTCCCGCCCTACCTCCCTCATTCACTCATTCAATCACTTACGTCAAACAGGTGCTAAATTTTTCACTTTGCTCACAAAGCACCTATTTTCAGGGCAACCCAGAGAGTTGCAATTACTGCGGGTACAGGACAAGTACAAAACGAGCATTACAGTACCACACAGTGAGAAATCATAAATACAAATTCACTTGTTTGACTTGCGGACTTCTTATAAGGACGCCGTAAGTAAATTTAGTATTTGAGGATGCCTATTTTTTACGATTTTTTTTATTTTAGTAGTCTTCTTCAACAACCCTATATACGCCCATTTCTGAGCACGGGTCTCCTCTATCATTGAGAGGGTTTAGGCCATAGTCCACCACGCTGGCCTAGTGCGGGTTGGCGGACTACACACCTAAGAAATTCCTAAGAACTTTTTAGGTGTGCAGGTTTTATCAAGATGTTTTCCTTCACCGTTAAAGCAAGTGATAATTCAATGTGAATACACACATAACTTCGAAAAGTTAGAGGTGTGTGCCTGGGGTTTGAACCCGCGACCGCCGAGATTCTCGACCGCGCGCCTAAACCTCGAGGCCATCACTGCTTATGCTTATGTATAATCAATAAATTGTAAATATTTTAATGCTGAAGGAAAACACCGTGAGGAATCCTACACGCCTAAAAGTTCTTTTGAATCTGCTTGGTGGACTTGGTCTAAAACCTCTCAGTTGATGATGATGATTATATAGGCCAGGGGTTCCCAAACTTATATACACTATGACGCCCTATAGAATTGTTATTTTTCTTGCGACGCAAATCATCAAAACTACCTACTTTACTGTAAATCAAAACAGTAGTAGCCTAGTAGTAGATAGTAGTGATGAATATGAAAGTGGATGGATGGGCGGGCCGAGGAAGGCCAAAGAAGAGATGGATGGAGTGCGTGGCTGAAGATATGAAAAAGAAAGGGGTGAATGAAGACATGACGGCTGACAGGGATGTGTGGAAGGAGAAAACATACTGCGCCGACCCCAAGGATTAAATTGGGACCAGGGCAGGGGGATGATGATGATAGTAGCCTAGTAGTAGTGAGGTTATCAGAAAAATACGGACAGCGAATGTTTGCCGATCGCCTCGCGACGCCCCCAGGATGTTGCCGCGACGCCCTAGGGCAGTCTTTCCCAAAGTGGGCGATAACGCCCCCTTGTGGGCGCTGGAGGTCCCAAGGGGGGCGGTAAGAGACCCAGAAAGAAAATGGGGACGTTTTGTAGAGCCTAGAGGCCGGGGGGGGGATTTGTAATTTTATTTAGCTAGGAGCGACAAAAATCGGTAGATACGCGCCCAAAATCGGTATTAGATCGCAATATACATGACCATACTATGCAGTTCTTGTTCTTTTTTTTTTAGAAGAATCTTGGGTAATAGTGGTGAAAAGTGGCCACTACTGTCAAGAGTGGCTCTTGTTTTTTGACGGTTAGATTAATAACCGTCATCCTAAAAACGGTTAAATTAATCCTTGTGGTTTCGCGCTTTTTAATGGGGGCGCTAAAAAATGTTTTATTCTCAAAGTGGGCAGTAGACAAAATAATTTTGGGTACCACTGCCCTAGGGCGTCGCGACGCACAGTTTGGTCCTGATATAGGCAATTTCTGAAAACAATATTTCGTGTAACACAATTGAAGCCTGATGTAATATAGGACTAGAATTATTCCAAACTCAGTACCACTTACAGTTCTAATTGTTTCTATTCTGAGAATGAGGGTTAGGAAAGAGAGAAATACTGCCTTAAATAAAATATTTTTTTAGTACAGCCATAGCGGAGCACTGCAGGACGCACAGCGGACAAACTTTGACTTGTCCCTTCTGCGGATTGACTTGCAAGTAAGTACCTTTACCCATATAAAATAACTAGTTTTCCCCGAGATTTTGTTCACGTGGAGCTCAACAGTACAAGTTATTCTACATTTTGCATAGCTAACGACAAAAGTAAGTTATTCCATATTAATTCATCTACCTATGAAAATCGCGTTAAAATCGGCCCAGCGCAATGATGATGATGGTGATGTTCATGATTATGATCACGACGATGATGGTGATGTTCATGATTATGATCACGACGATGATGGTGATGTTCATGATTATGATCACGACGATGATGGTGATATTCATGATTATGATGGCGATGATAATGGTGATATTCATGATTATGATGGCGATGATAATGGTGATATTCATGATTATGATAGCGATGATAATGGTGATTATCGTTATTTATTTAATTAATTGCAGAAAATCCAAGCACTATAGGTTACATTTAAAGAGGGATCATCCTTCTAAACTGCCTTGGTGTGAAATATGTGGCGAAGTGTATATAAATATAGAGAACCATTTGAAAGCAAGCCATAAAGAGGTCAGTATCTCTCCTTTTTGCCTTATTTTGTCTAAGAAACATACAGCGTGTATTCAGACCGTGATCGGAAACTGAGGCAGGTAATAACTACGGTGATTCCATACCACCTGGTGTTAAAGAAAATCCTGACTTTTTTTTTACGTTTTCCATACAAAAATCAATATCAAATGTATGTGGTTTGTATGGAAAACGTCTGTTTTTATTTCTTGCTGGGACTATTTTTAATGCCAATGGGTTTGTGATCACCTTGGCTATTACCTGCCTTGGTTTCCGATCACGGTCTGAATACAGCCTGTAAAATTTCAATTACAGACATTCAGAACACATTTACAATGTACAACATGCAAGAAATATTTCATGAGCCAAAAAGCTTTGGAAAAACATAATTCACTAAGAAAAGACGAGGATTGTGAAAGTGCTAAGTCGTGTGTTCACTGTGGCCTAAATTTCGAGACTGAAGACTTACTGAGGGATCATTTCGTTGAGAAACATAAGGTAGCATCTCAGGTGAGTTAAGACTCAATGCTTAACTTAATATTTTAATTTATTCCTGTTACAATTGTACGTCATAGGGGAAACAGTATAGTTATTGGCCAGTTAAGTGACCAGTTGGTAAACAAAAAAACATAAAAAATTATATCCTTACTGAAAATAAATAAAACTCACGACATTATGTTGCTTTGTTAATGTACTACAAAAGAAGGTACTTTATATAAACTTTCACTATACATGTTAAGAATAGTGTGAACTCAAAATCACAGTAATTGGCCGTAACATAGTAGTTATAAAGAAAGTAAGTTATATTGCACCTTTAATATGGTTATAACGCATAAAAAACCATCTATTGTGAAGTATAAATCATTGACAAACTACATATTCATTTCAAAATATAGCGCCAAAAAAAATATGCAGTCTTAACATTATTTTTAATCGCATAACTGAATTTCTCCCTCCGGCAAAACATTACACATCGGAAAACAAACAAACCACATGCCTAGCGGAATTTTGATGAGACTTTATGACAGAGAATAAAAGTGTCGCCATTATATAATTTTTAAATCTACTATTAGTATAAAATATTGCTAGTTTTTTGGTAGCAAAGTTGAAATGGCTAATAACTGTACAGGGGCCAATAACTATACTGTTTCCCCTATATATTATTTTATTTAAAGTATTATTATTACGTACCCACTCGCTCTGTTTTTCTTAATACTTTCTAGTCCATCCTACGGTTGTTTGGACGAAATCGCATTCAGCGATAATACCGCCATTTGTTCCACTCTTTTTTTTAGTTATTTTATTCTTAATTCATGTTTCTGTATGTATTGTAGTTAGAGGTATCGATCCCGGGATCCCGAAGCCCGGGATCCCGGGATCCCGGTCAGATTTCAGTCCCGAAATTTTCGGGATTAAATTCAATAAATCCCGGGATTTTCGGGATTGACATATTTATAATAAAATCAATAAAAATGTGCTTTCTAAGATCATTTAACAAGAAATTACTCCTTATGAGGCTAGTTTTACACGAGGCTATAATTTGGAGAAGACCTATAAAAATTTATAGACGATTCCTCCAACTTCCATCGAGTCTGAACGCGCTTTTTCTGCTTCTACATATTTGTGCCACAAATTGAGAAGTATGCTTTCGGATGAGACGTTGGATGCTTTGTTATTTCTAAGATATTATTTTCATGGCTTAAATAAGTAATTTTTAGTTCCTTTATTTTTATTTTATTTTAAATACATTGATCTCTTTTGCATTGTCTCTTTTATAGTATAATGGCGTTTCTTTGTTTATTTTATCAGAAGAAATTATAATTTTGTTTTATTTTTGAATATTTAAGTAAAGATTTAAAATAAAAGATTAATTTTAATATGTTTTACTTTCTTTTTGTTACCACTTTTTATTACTAATACAATACCGGGACTGTCCCGGGATCCCGGGATTAACTGTTGATAATCCCGAAATCCCGGGATTACAAAAATCGACCGGGATCGAATCCCCTAATTGTAGTGTACAAATGTAATAAAAAATTTTGGCTTAGTTGCTTAATAGCCCGAGAGCCAGGTGCAAATTTGGTTAATTATTTCTTCTCGTTAGATAATTGGCGATACGCATCAGACAACAGTATCATAAAGCCCTATGACCGTCAGCTGCGGCGCAGTGGGGGGGATGAGTAGTTGTAACCTCCCACGCTTGAAGAAAAAAAAAATAAATTCACTCATTTCCTCTCGGCTAAAAATTTACCAGATGATAGCTTATATGTAACTATTGATAAATATATACGTCAGCTGGCTGTATCTCGGTGGAAAAATCGTCAGCTGATACTTTGAAGGTCGTTACGTAGAAGTTAGCCAGAAGCATTTACTGACTATTAAAAGGCCTCAGCTGACCAGGTTTCCCTCGACTTATTGCTAGCTGATTTTTTTATTTATCACAGTATTATATTTAAAATCAGCTCACAAATTTTCGTGTGGGAGGAAATGACGCCTCTTTAATTATTCTTGTTATTTTTAAAGATTTAAACAACACACGCTAGCATAGCATAAACAGTATAAGGATAAAACAGTTTATGTGAGTGCAGACACTTGTTTTCGATTCATAGTTAATGACTCAAAAGTTATAAAAACTCGTGTTGAAGAATTTTCGTGCCCGGCTCACGAAGAAGCAGACACAAAAATGATTTTCCATGTCTGCAACATTGATATTAATGCAAACGTGACGATTCGTTGTTCCGACACTGATGTGTTAATAATTATGTTAGCTAAAATGGCTAATATATCAGAAAATGTCAACATTTGCATGGAAGTCGGAGTTTGAAAAGCCCAAAGATTTATTAATGTTACTCAATTATACGAATCTTTGGGATCTGATTTGAGCGCAGCACTTCCGGCATTTCACGCATTCACATGGTGTGATTTTAACCCAGCCTTTTTTCGAAAAGGAAAAAAACGACCATTTTCAATGATGGCTAAATCGAATGATTTCATCGAGTGTTTCATCCAAATGTCAAAATCATTAGAGGATAGAGACAATATTTTTGAGAAAATTCAAGAGTTCGTTTGCCATATGTATGGATTTAATCGCCTAAAAAAGGTCAATGAGGCAAGACTAGCCTTGTTTGAAAAAACATATAAATTCTTGGATACGGAGACATTCAAGTTACCAAAGAAAGGTATTGATGGCTCTTCTCTACCACCTTGCGAGTCAGAGCTATATCAGCAATTTTTAAGAGCATGCTATATTGCTCAAATTTGGTCAAATGCACACTTGAAGGTTCCAACTTCTGATGATCCGGAAGACTATGGTTGGGAAGAAATTGACAACAAATATGAGTTTGCCTGGTTCTTTGGAAGTCAATTACCAACATCGATTGATGAAATAACTATCCAGCCCGAAAAAGGTAACATTTTATTATCATATTAATGATATTAATGATATTATGCTAAAATACGCATTCTAATTTTTTTTTTACAGATGATGACGATGAAAATATAACAGCAGACAGCTCTGACAGTGACTCGGACAATGAATCAGAGAGAGATGGTTGTGACTCAAGCCAAAGCGAAGGCGAAAATGATTAAATAACATTGTCATTTGAATTGTAATTTGTCATAATTTTTTTATATCAAATATTTTTTATCAAGTAACTAGTTAGTTTATACTAAGCAAATTGATTATTGAAATATTGGAATATATCTAAAATTATATGATTATATACTTATAAGTCTAAAAAATATTGATATGGAATATTTGTTTCACCTCAACACTCATATTGGAGTGCTATGCCGAATAATTAAAAAGACGTCATTTCCTCCCACACGAAAATTTGTGAGCTGATTTTAAATATAATACTGTGATAAATAAAAAAATCAGCTAGCAATAAGTCGAGGGAAACCTGGTCAGCTGAGGCCTTTAAATAGTCAGTAAATGCTTCTGGCTAACTTCTACGTAACGACCTTCAAAGTATCAGCTGACGATTTTTCCACCGAGACACAGCCAGCTGACGTATATATTTATCAATAGTTACATATAAGCTATCATCTGGTAATTTTTTAGCCGAGAGGAAATGAGTGAATTTATTTTTTTTTTCTTCAAGCGTGGGAGGTTACAACTGCTCATCCCCCCCACCGAGCCTCAGCTGACATTCACGAGGCTTTATAGTTCGATTTTCTGATGCGTTTTACTAATTATCACTTGAGAGGAACTTGGTCATATAAATCTGTTACTGGCTCTCGGGCTATAATAATTTATATATCGCACGCTTAATAACATAGTGACCTAATTCATAAAGCCGAGTCTAAGGTGAGTAAATGGGGAAACATATCTTACTTCGTCAAATACATTTTGTAGAAAATATATAAAATTATGTTTAAAAAAAATGTGTACTATAAATAGTTGCATTACATACATTACAATTTTATTATTTAATCACAAAGTGAATGAAGGTGAAAATACAAAATTTTGAATAGGTCACTATATTTTTAAGCGTGCGATGTGCTTGGTAGAAATGTAATGTTATCATGCCTTTTGCGAATACCGTGATAAGGGGGAAGGGGGGAGGGGTGGCTTAATTTTGTATTTTTGGGCCTCGTTGCTTAATTGCGTGGGTAGGTAGAAATAATGTGGTATGAATAAAATAAAATATATTGTATTATTTCGTTCTAGAAGCTTCCACCAGAAAAACGCTTGAAATCAAAAGATGCATCGCTAAATCACGACGGTAGAAATGGGGGAGTGTGCGATGTATGCGGAAAGATTATTTTCAGTGTGAGTAATAGTCTTAATGCTTAATCCCATACTTAACTTATAATCTATTGGTAACTTATATTGGTATTCTGTTGTGGGGAGCTGCTGCGGACATTAACACCATTTTTGTTTTGCAAAAAAGAGCCATTAGGGCTTTTTATAATTTAGGTCCCAGGGCTTCACTTAGGGAAAAATTCAAGGAAATAAATATTCTTACCGTCACCTGTCAATTTATATATGAAAATCTTCTATACGTCCAAAAAAATCCTGATACATTTAAGAAAATATGTGATGTACATAATAAAAACACTAGGAACAAATGTAATCTTGTACAACATGTAACTCGTCTCCGAAAAATTAATAACTCTTTTATGGAGCAATGTATTCGCTTCTATAACAAACTCCCGAAGGGCATTAGGGAGCTTCCCTTGAAAAAATTCAAAAAATCAATTAAAGATAAGCTACTGTAAATTCGTATGACTTTGGCCCTAGGGGGTGACTTTGGCCCAAAATTGGTAAAAGTTTGGAATTCGCGCCACACCTCTCCTTTTTTTTTTTTTTTTTTTTTTTTTTTTTTTTATCACGAGAGGAAAGCGCCTTAAGCTCCCCTGTTCGGTACCTCGGGGGAGGCCGTAAGGGGTATGTCGGGGTCACTGGCTACGCCAGCATACCGACTAAAACCTCTCGGTGACCATCACGCGCATTTAGGGCGGTTTTGCGGCATCTCAGGGCCAGAAGTGCCCTAAATGGTCCGCTGCCGCCCAGCGCACCGTCCAATTATGGACCCCTCCAAATTGGGAGGGCTTGGTATGCCCTCCACTTAATCTACGTTCGCCTTTCGTGAACGTCCGCGACAGTTAAGAGGTCACGTCCTCTGCCGCCAATCTCGGGGTTGCTATGATAGGGTACCGCCCCCGCAGTACGCCCAGCCACCCCAGTTTCCCCTGTTAGTCGCCTCTTACGACAGGTAGGGGATACCGTGGCGGAATTCTTACACCCCCAATCCACAGGGCGGGCCACACCTCTCCTGCAGTCTGTTTCGAAAAAGTACGCATTAAAATCAGCAGACAACAAGCACAAGTTGTCAATAAAACAGTGTTTCGAGCTTGTGGTCCCTATTCTGATTGGTTGATTTAGCTGTTTTCGAAAAGTTTGTTTATGGAGCAAAATTTTGTAGTGCAAACTTTCGTCTATAACTAATAATTCAGGTGAGTTTCCTTCTAAATATTTGGTTAAAAGTGTGGTACTTATGTCAGTGACCCTCGGCATCGCACTTTTTTATCAAGAAATTTAACTATTTTTGTGATATTGCGAAAATGTGATTTGGTCAGAATTTTAATCAATTTTTGTTTCACTTTGGCCCATGGGAAAGTTGGAGTAAGCACGAAATGAAAGCTGCTTATACAAAAAAATTTGCTAAAAAAGGAAACTGAACGCTGGTTAGTCAATTAGTGCAGCAGACATTGCAGAAGCAATTTCATCAGGTTTGACGCTAAAACCACTCGCCAAGCCTAAGAAAAGACGACAACAGAGCCGTGACTCTATTACAAGTTGTAGCTCTTGAATGAGTGAAGTCTCGTCTACTCAAGATTTACCTGATGACGACGTCGAGTTCGAAGATGGATCACAAATTAAAATGGACATGACCCCACAATACTATAACTAACAATGCTATAGTTTTATGGTATTTTGATCAGTATTATTTTCTTATCTACTCTTCATGTCAATTTGAAAATCTTGTAACAATAAACGTTAAAATTGCCTTGTAAGTGCTGTAACTCTGTAAGCTTAGTAAGCTTTGTAAGCATTGTAAGCTGTTTTACTTTGTATTCCAATTTTGTTTTTTTTTTATTGGAAGATTGGTAAGAGCGCCATAAAATAAAACGCATTTGTTAACATAAGTATAAAAATATTTAACTAAAAATTTGAAAACGTTACTCTATTTGATGTGGATTTGTATTTTCTCACCAGTAGATTTATTTTATGGAGTTTAGTTTGTCCCAGCAGCAACAACCTTGCGATTTCAGAACAAGAAAGTGAGTGGGCCAAAGTCACCCAAGCCCTAGGATGACTTTGACCCAAAGTTTGACAAAAAATATATGTACTAAATATTTTAAATGGCTACCAAATATTTATGTGTATAGTTTCCTTATATCCCCAATAATTCAACTAATTCAATAAAATAAAAATATAGACAAACTCCTTTCAACTGTAAGGTGAAAATGAAAATATTGCTGAATATTGGGCCAAAGTCATACGACTCTACGGTATTTAAAAAAGCTTATTATAAAATTTCAGATTATATTGAGGATCCTAACCCCTGGGAGCAAATAAACTGATCAGAGGAGGTGTTGCTACAATTTATATCCTTTGACATATTTTATAAAATTATTATTGTAATATGAGTTGAATTTATTAAAAAAAAAAATAATAAAAAAATGACATTTCGTGTTGCTGAGGGAGTTTCTTGCCGTTTCTTCTCCACAGCGATAACACGATTCGAAGCGGCACTAGTTTTAAAAAATAGCATAAAATATTGACGATTCAAAAGGGCTTGTGAAAGTCTATTTATATAAAGGAAATTTGACTTTGACTTTGAATCTTTAGACTTAACTTTCAATTATCATGGCTTATTTAATTATTCTCAAAACTTAACCATATAGTCTTACGAATTGGTTTAATAGTCTCGTGACTTAGCCTCCTAGGCTCGTGACTTAGCCTCCTAGGCTCGTGACTTAGCCTCCTAGGCTCGTCACTTAGTTTCCAGTCTCGTGACTTAATTCTGTAGTCTGACTTAAATCTTAATCTCGTGACTTAATAAAATTTCGCTAGATGTGTCTTAGTCCCAATTTTGCTATTAGCACATTTGCCCCGAAATTAAAACCCGGGTCTTGCATATATTGTCGAAATAACGAAGCGTACATGTACATTAAATTTGTAGTCATTTTTCAGCGTCAAGGAATGAAAAACCATAGATTAATACATTCTGGAGAAAAGCCTCACTCCTGTGACGATTGTGGGAAGAAATTCAGGAACAAAATGTCTTTGGTGGTAAGTAACGTTACCACAAGTAATTCAAATTGCTAGAAAGAGACAACTACATCGCTTTATCTCTTTCGCACATACTTCTCTATTTAATTTGTATTTTTATTTTCATCATGTCAGCCAATCTTAGTCCACTGCTGGACATAGGCCTCCCCCAATGACTTCCACCGGGAACGGTCGGAAGCCGCCTGCAGCCAGCGACGTCCCGCGACCTTGACAAGGTCGTCGGACCACCTTGTCGGGGGACGTCCCACGCTGCGCTTGCCAGTACGTGGCCTCCACTGGAGAACTTTCTGGCCCCATCGGCCATCAGTTCTCCGCGCCATGTGGCCGGCCCATTGCCACTTCAACGAGCTAATCCGTTGGGCTATGTCGGTTACTTTAGTTCTCCTACGGATCTCCTCATTTCTGATTCGATCACGTAGGGAAACCCCGAGCATAGCCCTCTCCATAGCTCGTTGAGTGACCCTGAGCCGTCCCATGACGCCGTTAGTGAGAGGCCACGTCTCATTTTTATTTTTATTTTATGGTACAAAAAGTGCTCGTTCAGAGGAAGACATTTAAATAAAGTTTGATTATTACAGTTCATGATATTCTTACTTTCTTTTAATATATCGTCAATAACAGCTCGTGTACTATACAGGTGTATTCAGACCGTGATCGGAAATTAGGGCAGGTAATAGCTTCTGTGATTACAAACCATCTGGCTTTTAAAAAATCCCGACAAAAATAAAAAAAAAATGACATTTTCGATACAAACCACGCATATTAATACCGATGGTTCTATGGAAATGAAATGAAATAATATTTATTGAATCTATAAAATGTCAAATACATCACTCACATTCAGTCATTTCAATATTTACCACCCTGTTCAGAAGGCAGTCATCACTAGAGAAGAACGGGCAAGAAACTCTAGTGTTGCTCTTTTCCAATCAAGATACAATTTACAATATTGTTACAAGGACTTAATTTCCCGAATTAGAGCAGCTCATTGATAGACAATATCAGAATGTTGTGTTGCATATTAGAACAGCATAGTCATCTTAAATGGACTGTCATTTAACCAAGTTGGAAAACGTCTATTTTTTAATTTTTGCGGGATTATCTCTAAGGTGCCCCATACACCTTCAATAATATTGCACAATATTCTGATTGTACAATATTATTGAACGTGTAGGGATAATATTGAAGCATTGCGCCGTGATTGAACAAAAGATTGAGGGAGCTTAATTTTTATTGAACAATATTTTTTTATTGCGCTGTGTAGGCTTAATATTGCTCAATATATTTCTTTTTTTTTCTTTTCAACAAAATCACCAGCGTGGCTGCCGCCAAAACTTCGTCGTCAGACATGTTGCTCGCACGAAAATATTGATCAGACTGGTTAGTCAATTTTATTGACAGAAATAATTGAACGTCTGGAATCAAAGGGGGTGTTCAATATTATTGAACAATAAAAAGATTGTGCAATATTATTGTAGGTGTATGGGGCCCCTAAGGTCAATGTGTTTTTAATCACCGTAGCTATCACCTGCCTTAGTTTCCGATCACGGTCTGAATACACCCTGTATACTTGTTGTATACATTCCGTGTGTATTTTAATCAGAATCACTCGAGAACACACTCTGGAGAGCGGCCATTTTCTTGTGAACAGTGTCAGAAAGCGTTCAGCAGTCAGTCTGGTCTTTACAGACATAGACGGGTGAGGAAAGATCACTTTTGATAAGCATTTAAACTATACCTAAGTATGAATAGTGTAGTTATTTGTAAATAGTATAAAAGAGGGCTGAATAGAGACAAACGGGGTGAATAGATACGAAAGAAGGTGAATAGAGACAAATGAAGATTAATGAAGACAAAATTCATTTATTTTTGAAGCCCAAAATTTTGCCTTACGAAATTTCGAATAACTTTAAGCTTTAAATGTTAGTTAAACAAAAGCAATTTGCCATATAAATGAGAATGTTCTGACACAATAAACTATAAACTAGACTTAACTCAATTAACGTGCAACACTTTTAGGCTTCTATGGAGGTACCTATACTAGCAGAAAATGGTAATGTATATATATTTCAGGTGCATTCAGGAGAGAAAAGGCACAAATGTGATATATGTGCAAAGTACTACAGTTCTTCGTCCACGCTTAAATCTCATCTCAGAGCTGTGCATATGAAAATGCCAATAAAAAATAAATAATATTTTAAAATAAACGGTTGTTTTATTGCATATACTAGCTGTCCCGGTAGACGTCGTCGTGACTGTAAAATTTTTACACAGACAGACAAACAGTCATCATTACATCCAACCTTTTTTGGAAATTGAATAGTTACTATGGTCATCGTCACTCTGACGGAGCGTCGAGTCTATGGCAGATGCGGCCATCTCGGCGGGAGATACGAAATACCCGTATTTTGGCGTGATGGTAGCCGTTATCATAAAATTTTCTAAAAGGAGTGTTTTAAAATAGGCGTGGAAATTAAACACAAAAGTAGCAGAGAAAATTATTTAATTTTTAAGTATTTCATACAGTATTTTTTAGGGTTTTATGGACAATAGAAAAATAATGTAAAAACCAACGTTAAAACTGTTCGTAAAAATGTATGGGCATATTTTTTTTTGCAACTAACAGATATTTTTATAAATGTTTTAGTACAATCGTCAATTTTATAACACATTATGAATAACTTTTTTTTAACATTGCTTAGCTAACGCAAACGTAATTTTACAGACAAGTAACAGTAAGTCATGAAAACATATCGCACGCTTAAAAATATAGTGACCTAATTCAAAATTTTGTATGTTCACCTTCATTCACTTTGTGATTAAATATATTCGGATTAAATAATAAAATTGTAATGTATGTAATGTAACTATTTAGTACACATATTTTTTAAACATGATGTTTTTTATATTTTCTACATAATGTATTTAACGAAGTAACATTTTTTCCCCATTTACTTACCTTAGACTCGGCTTTTTGAATTAGGTTACTATATTATTAAGCGTGCGATATGCTAAAATAATCCCAAAAAATCATGACATTTTCTCAACCATAAGTATTAAACTGCATCTATATGGCATTAGGAAAACGCTTTAAACGGTTTTTTTAAAGTCAATGTGTGTGTAATCACCGTAACTATTAACTGTCGTAATTTTCGATCACGGCCTGTTAACATCCCGTACCGGTAATGAACATTTTGTTTTTTTAATAAAGCAATGATTTTAAACTTTGTTTATATTTTTCTTTAATAAATTACTACGATTGATTCAGTTTTAGACTAATCCATGATTAAAAATCTCGATTGTTTATTTAAATCTGTTTTGAAGTTGTCATTGTTAGGCTAAAAATAACCTCAAACTTTGACATATTTAAGCAGAAGGTCGCAAAACATACAGCCTCCAAAATTTCAATGTTATTGTCTTTCGTTTTTATGATCGCAAGTGACAACGTATATAGGCGGAGGCGATAGGACGAACACAGGCGGATCTGAAATAATAAAAAATTGTGTCAGTAAATCGATGTCTCAAGTTACATGTAACTATTGCAAGTCTAGTATTTTTTAACATACATACATAACTTCACGCCTGCACTCTCTGAATAGTAACGCAGATGTGAATTTCTGCGTTTATTTCTTCCTAATTAAAAAAAACCTAAACTCTTTGGCCGACCCGGGAATCGAATCCAGGACCTCTGAACCGCAAAGTGCATACTTGTACTGCGAAACCACTGGGCGGTACACCTATATTCATTTATCATCATAATCAGCCCCTATATGTACGTCTCACTACGGGACACGGACACACACACACGGGACCTAAGTCCACCACATTGGCCTAGTCACTATTATTAATTCTATTTGAAGCTTATATTATGAAAACTTTATGCATTGATATCAACCCATACTCACCACCCATAGTGTTGCAATTCTTCAGGTTATCCAATGAACTGCTATGCGCCTGACTTGCGCTGAAAATATCGACGTTCATCATCATCATCACCGTCATTATCATCATCACCATCATCGTCATCATTATCATCATCATTACCAGTGTAAAAATTTTTCGGTATTCATTAACATACCATAATGAGATTACAAGGAATGCATTTTTGGGGAACAGTATACTTGGACGAGGTTACAAGTCTTTTGCCGTGTATCAGACTCTACGAAAGACTTTTCGGTCTAACAAACACCCAGACCCGAAACAAATATTTATGAATCACCTAAACATTAGTCTCTGCGGGGATCGAACCCGCATATGGTTTCACAAGCTGCTGTCAAATGTAATAAATTAATCTAGTATAATATAGTTTTAAGAATAGAAAATGGGTTAAAATAAATTTAATAATATAATAGTTGGCATTACGTTCGCAGCGCCTTGACCAATGCTCACCAGTTAACCGCCTCAATTTTCTGGCAGTTCAAATCAGCCAACGAGCAAGCATGGCGGACTCTCGCCACCAATTTATTATGTATTGCCAAATTCTGGCAATTCGATTCATTTTGTACACTTAAAAATTCATTTCTTGGCTGAATATTTTTTTGACATTGACAGTTGCTTTTTGAGGTTATGTTTCTAGGTTCGCTTGATCGATGTATGTCAGGATCTGAAGCGTATGTCTGCCTGTAGTTATCAGAGAAATGAACTTTCTTTCTGTTCATCATGGAGAGTTGGTATTGCCCTTTTCGGTTGGTAGATGGTGACAGGTTGGGCGATCTGTTTGGAGTGACTGAGGCTGACGATGTTTGAGCCGCCCGTCTTGGAGTTTTTATTTCATACTCCGCAGCTATTGCTTCGAATACCTGTAAAATTTAATATAAACTGCATGCGTACTTATATAAGTATTAAATAATAATATTGTATTTCGACATCATGTTAAGTCTTGTGTCGTATCTTCTTCTTCTTCTTCATCAACCCATATTCGCCCACTGCTGAGCACGGGTCTCCTCTACCATTGAGAGGGTTTAGGCCATAGTCCACCACGCTGGCCTAGTGCGGGTTGGCGGACTACACACCTAAGAAATTCCTAAGAACTTTTAGGTGTGCAGGTTTCATCACGATGTTTTCCTTCACCGTTAAAGCAAGTGATAATTCAATTTGAATACACACATAACTTCGAAAAGTCAGAGGTGTGTGCCTGGGGTTCGAACCCGCGACCACCGAGATTCTCGACCACGCGCCTAAACCTCGAGGCCATCACTGCATAATAACGTATAACTTAGGATTATTATTACTTTCCTTAGGTTTCGATAACGATTTAAACGTGGCATTTAATACATAACATACATTTCAGTATATCAGTCCCACATACTAGGGGACGAGCGTAAAGCCGTTTTTCGGGGACATTTCTCGACCCGGGAATCGAACCCAGGTACTCTAGATCGCACGGTACATACTTGCGATACCACGAGGCAGTCTTTGTCTTTTACTAAAATTTATTGAATTAGATTTCAAGACATGGTCAAAAAACCTGATTTTCGGAGATAAGATCGTAAATATTTGTAAATAATAGAGAAACATCGCTTACCTGTTCAGCCACTAAATTCCTCGCATACGGAGAATCTTTCGCAGGCAATATTTCTCTGCAAAGAGCGCATTTCTCAAGCCTCGACCAGCAAGCTGCAATAGAAACATCGTTACACACATCATAAAGAAACTACCTTACATAGTCGGCACTTCCACAGAAGCCAAAAAGCGTTAAACGTTATCTTGTAACGTCTGGTTTATAGTTTATTGTGGGCTTAATTCTCGTTTATTATGGCAAATTGCTTTTCTTCTTCATCAACCCATATACGCCCACTGCTGAGCACGGGTCTCCTCTACCATTGAGAGGGTTTAGGCCATAGTCCACCACGCTGGCCTAGTGCGGGTTGGCGGACTACACACCTAAGAAATTCCTAAGAACTTTTACGTGTGCAGGTTTCATCACGATGTTTTCCTTCACCGTTAAAGCAAGTGATAATTCAATTTGAATACACACATAACTTTCGAAAAGTCAGAGGTGTGTGCCTGAGGTTTGAACCCGCGACCGCCGAGATTCTCGACCGCGCGCCTGAACCTCGAGGCCATCACTGCTTAATTGCTTTTCACTACACAGTATAAAACAAAGTCGCTTTCTCTGTCCCTATGTCCCTTTGTATGCTTAAATCTTTGAAACTACGCGACGGATTTTGATGCGGTTTTTTTAATAGATAGAGTGATTGAAGAGGAAGGTTTATATGTATCATAACATCCATTAAATATCAGCAATTTACCGTGGGAAGCCGGGGCAGGTCGCTAGTATTTAATAAATATAATTTTTTATAACCTTAAAGATTGTTCATTGGAATTTAGTAAGGAAAAATTTTGCACTTCTATTAAAGTACCAAGTTGAATCCGATGAAGTCACACGGTAGAATAATGTTTAATGTGTTAAGAGGCAAACAAGCAAGTGAGGCACCTGATGTTAAATGACCACCGCCCATAAATACCCAGAATATCAGAGGAATAAACAAAACAGTTGAATAACATTAGAATTTAGTATGTGTCCGAGTGTCGCCGCTTGTCTGTCACCTGTTCATTCTACTACAACACGACCAATGATTTCAAACAAACATAAAGGGCTATTGGTAGTCGCACATTAAAGTGTTGATATTACACGCAATGAATTACTAAGAAGCGTGTGTGTCAAACATATGATAATGTAATCATAGATTCGGCACGCTCGGCATGCTCACATTTCCAAACCTTATTCAACTGTTCTGTGAAATTGTACATGTATTGGCGCAAGTGGCAAAAAGTGGAAGCAAATTTTATTGAACAGGCTAGGCAAGTAGTTAAATGTTATCGCTCAAAATCATGCCTAGCTGTTTGATGAAATGGCTGAACATCATTCAGGCCGTTGATTGAACGCTGATTAAGCTGAAGTTGGCTGCGACATATAGATTATACATAGTATTGTACCTTCGCAATAGAGATGAGATCTGGCGCAGTTGAGCGCCCTGGTGGCTGTGGAGGCGCACACGCAGCAGGACAGCGCCTTCACCACACCGGAGAGCGCTCTCCTGGACTTCTCCCCGCGGGAACCGCCGCCGCAACTCCACAGCAACTGGGGAATAGAAATTATCCATTATCATCATCTACTTAAAGATGTTCACTGTTAAGCACTCCTCTACAAACCATATTTGTCCAGTTCAAATAAGAAGTGAATTAAAAAGCAGTGATGGCTTGGGGGTTTGGGCGCACGGGCGAGAAAAGATATTTAATTTGAATTGTTTTTTTAATCAGGTTGGAAAAGTGACAGATAGATATAATTATCAACATCTTACATTATTTACAGCCCCTTTTTAACCCACTGCTGGGCATAGGCCTCTCTTCTGGAATGCCATTCGTCTCTGTCCTGGGCCAGTCGCATCCGAGATCTTCCAGCCACATATAATAATATCATGAACAAAAAATTATTTTAATTTTTATGCATTTTTTTACTGCCTCCTGGCCTTGCGGTACAAGTATGTGCCGTGCGATCTAGAGGTCCTGGGTTCGATTCCCGGGTCGGGTAGTGTTATTGGGTTTTTCCATTAGGAAATTCTCAGTAGCAGCACGGAGTCTGGAAATGTGCCCGAAAAACGGCAATAGGCTCGCCCCCTATTACGTGGGACTGATACCTGACGAAATGTGGGTGCAGAAATGCATCACTGCCTACCCCTTCGGGGAATATAGGCGTGAGGTATGTTTGTTTCTTTGTTGCGTTGCATTTTTTTTTCTTTTGTGAGAAATCTTTACCCTTCTTAAGGTCCCCCAAAGCATTTTTTTATACGAGACCCCGCTAAGGCACGCTACGTTTCTGTTATCATCATTACCTCAGGGTCATCTTTAGGATCCACTCCGCAGTTCCACACGAGGAGAGACACGCCCCTCCCGGCCCCGTCGCCTCTTATCAGACCAGCTACTTGCCCTACCTGAAAGAATCTCTTCTTCTTCTTCATCAACCCATATTCGCCCACTGCTGAGCACGGGTCTCCTCTACCATTGAGAGGGTTTAGGCCATAGTCCACCACGCTGGCCTAGTGCGGGTTGGCGGACTACACACCTAAGAAATTCCTAAGAACTCTTAGGTGTGCAGGTTTTATCACGATGTTTTCCTTCACCGTTAAAGCAAGTGATAATTCAACGTGAATACACACATAACTTCGAAAAGTCAGAGGTGTGTGCCTGGGGTTCGAACCCGCGACCGTCGAGATTCTCGACCGCGCGCCCAAACCTCGAGGCCATCACTGCCTGAAAGAATAATGGCATTTAAAACACAAATATTATACTTAATAGAAGTGGAAAACATCGTGATGAAAGCTGCACATTCAAAAGTTCTTAGAAATATCTTTGGTATGCAGTCCACCTGCCCTTGGCCAGCGTGGTGGACTATGGCCTAAACCCTCTCAATGGTAGAGGAGACCCGTGCTCAGCAGTGGGCGTATATGGGTTGATGAAGAAGAAGAAGAATGGTTGAGGAGCTCTAGTTGGACGTGTATGGGCTGATAATGATGTAAAGTCAATAAAAAGCGACCTTCCTTATAAAATAATATTACAGAAAATATGCTCCTTGTAAATATAATTTGCATTATTAGTGTAATAAGCTCAAAAATCTATGTAAAAATATACCCTTGGCACGCTTTTCAAAATGGTTCTATTTATAATAGGACGTAAATTCCAAAATAATATTTATTATTACATTTTTCAATCAAATTAGTAATGTCCTCGAGGTTACAACGCGCGATTGAGTATTCCCGGAGGTCGCGGGCTCAAACCCCCGGCACTCATCATTTTCAGACCTACGTGTGTATTCGAAATAATTTATTATGCACTTTTGGGACCGCAAAATTATAATCACAAACTATTTTATTCAGTGCCACCTTTTGCTCGCGACTTCGTCCGCGTAGAAGTCAGGTTTGGGTGCAGAAATATAACAAGTTAATATTTTTATTACACTTCTCTCAAATGCCCAAAAAGGCACAAACTCACAATTTTTTTTTTTTTTAATTGCCTTAGCAGGCAGACGAGCTGACGGCCCGCCTGATGGTATGCGGTCACCGTCGCTCATGGACTTGGCAATGCCAGGGGCACAGCCACGCCGCTGCCTACCGTGAGGAAAGTACTCTTTTTAAGCCAATTCCAAATTTACAAACTTTACCGGTTTATAATATTAATACAGACAGAACAAACAGCACATTTCAGCACACAAAATATAAAGATATGGTATTAAAGTTACCGGCAATCCAAGTAGGTCCTTTCCATCCGCCTGCAGGAGACAGTCTCCGGTCTTCAGCCCCGCCACGTCAGCCCTGGAGTCAGGAGTTACCTCTCTCACCTGAAAAATACCAAAAGGCATTTTGACACTTGAATTTTCTAGTGATATGACCGCCAATTTATTATGTCTTAATCGTGTTGTCTTTTTCTTTTGTTTAGTTTGTTTTTATTATCACTACATAGTATAAAACAAAGTCGCTTTCTCTGTCCCTATGTCCCTTTGTATGCTTAAATCTTTGAAACTACGCAACGGATTTTGATGCGGTTTTTTTTAATAGATAGAGTGATTGAAGAGGAAGGTTTATATGGATAACATCCATTAAATATCAGCATTGCACCCGTGCGAAGCCGGGGCGGGTCGCTAGTGGTGTAATAAGTCTTAGTCAAATTATATTCAAATGGACTTTCACAAGCTCTTGTGAATCGTCATTCTTAAACTATTTTTTTTAAACTACCGCCGCTTCGAAACGTGGTATCGCTGTGGAAAAGAAACGGCAAGAAACTGCCTCAGCAACACGAAATGACATTTTTTTTATTAGGTTGAAATTAAAATTACAAATGTTATTGGAGATTAAACAAAATCTTATGTATGTAACAAGGATACAAATTGTAGCAACATAATCTCTGATCAATTTACTTACTCCCAGGGGTTATTATCCTCAATATACGTTGAAATTTCATATTTAGCTTATTTATAAAGTTTATTTTTTAAATTGAAATAAATAAAGTGTTAATAAATACATAAATGGCCGGCTAAATAAAAAAAATAACTATTTTAATCGCTTAGTTGTCCAACGACAGTTTACCCTATAAAAAAACTTACCCAGGGGTATGGGTCCCATAAAGTCCTGGTCAGCCTGAAGCCCAGGCCTTCTCCTTCATCTTCAGGCAGATTTAACTGTAAAGAAAACATTTATTTATCACACTATACACAGATTTTTTTATTACTGCTGTCCTGGCAAACATTGTCCTGCCCGGAAAATCTTTAGACGATATACCGACAGCAGCGCTACCTACCGGGTCTAACTATGTTTTAAAATCATCCAGAAATTGAAATACCTATATACTAGTGAAGTAATAATAATCATAACTTTTGTTGTTGTTTGAAGAACATAAAAAGTTACAGATAATTTTGTGCCCAATTAAGTTTAAATCGTTGAGAAAGAGAAGTTGTGCAAAAGCATATCTAACTGGATTCTGCGTATAGGTCGATTTGTTCATGACTGATATTTAGCAAAGTTGTTGTGCATGAGCCGAAGAAGGTTTCTGTTGGTACGACAAATTTAAGACAGATGGCGCCACTAGTATTCAAACTAAAACCGGACCGATTGGGATGAAGTTTTCTATACAGGGTGTATTTAGACCGTGATCGAAAACTGAGGCAGGTAATAGCGATAGTGATTACAAACCCCCTGGAATTAAAGAAAATCCCGACAAAAAATAAAAATTTTGACGTTTTCCATACAAACCACATACTTTTAACCCCGATGGTTGTATGGAAAACGTATTTTTTTTTTTATCGGGATTTTTAATATCGCCACTGGGTTTGTGACCACCCTCGCTATTACCTGCCTCAGTTTTCGATCACGGTCTGAATACACCCTGTATAGAAAACTTCATCCCAATCGGTCCGGTTTTAGTTTGAATACTAGTGGCGCCATCTGTCTTAAATTTGTCGTACCAACAGAAACCTTCTTCGGCTCATGCACAACAACTTTGCTAAATATCAGTCATGAACAAATCGACCTATACGCAGAATCCAGTTAGATATGCTTTTGCACAACTTCTCTTTCTCAGCGATTTAAACTTAATTGGGCACAAAATTATCCGTAACTTTTTATGTTCTTCAAACAACAACAAAAGTTATGATTATTATTACTTCACTAGTGCAATATATAAACAAGTTTAACTCTAGACATAAAAAGTACTTTGGTGTTCTAGTCATAAGTAACCTCATTCTATGCATAGGTCGAATTGTTCGTAACAAAGCAGAAGCCTTGTTTGGCTCATGCACAACAGCTTTGCTAAATATCACATGAACAAAATGTAAATACCTTTTACCGCGAGACTGCAAGACAGTAATGAAATTTCGTAAATAGTACGGCTAAGTGTATTCGAAAGGGGGCCTTGAGTGATGAAACTAATTTGAATGTCATGCAACAGTTATTTAGACGTGTGGTGTTTTGGTAATACATTGCTTAGAGCTTAAGGAGGTAGCAATTATAAACTCTATTTCTCACTTTTACACTCTAAGTGAGTTCACAAAGATAGCCGCATGGACAGTTTCCTATGAAAACTTCTTCTTCATCAACCCATATACGCCCACTGCTGAGCACGGGTCTCCTCTACCATTGAGAGGGTTTAGGCCATAGTCTACCACGCTGGCCTAGTGCGGGTTGGCGGACTACACACCTAAGAAATTTATAAGAACTCCGGTTTCATCACGATGTTTTCCTTCACCGTTAAAGCAAGTGATAATTCAATTTGAATACACACTTAACTTCGAAAAGTCAGAGGTGTGTGCCTGGAGTTCGAACCCGCGACCGCCGAGATTCTCGACCGCGCGACTAAAACTCGAGGCCATCACTGCTTATTTGAAAGGGAAGCAGGGAACCTATGCTAAACGTAGCCCTCCCCAAGAAAGCGCCAACCATCCCGGTGTTGAGTAGTCCTCATCCATCCACTACCATTCTCAAGTGGTCGGACCATCGTGCTGCAGGTCGTCCCAAACTACGTCTGCCTAAGCGCGGTCTCCACTCCAACACTTGTCTGCTCCACTGCATCATCATACAGAGATGCAGGAAAATTAAAGTAAGCAGTGATGGCTTCGAAGTACAGGCGCGCGGTCGAGAATCTCGGTGATCGTTCCAACCCTAGTCTAACTTTCGAAATTATGTGTGTATTCACAATGAATTATCACTTGCTTTAACGGTGAAGGAAAACATAGTAAGGAATCCTGCACGCCTAAAAAGTTCTTAAGTATTTCTTTGGTGTGTAATCCACCACACTCGACCAGCGTGGTGGACAAATGCCTAAACCCTCTCAGTTGTAGAGGCCCGTGCCCAGCAGTGGGACATGTATGGGCTGTTGTTGAACTTACCACAATAAGTCTAACTCCTGTAGTATATTCCTGTGATACACTTTCTTCGCACGGATCCATTTTCTGAAAATATTAAAAGTATCAATTATAAACGAGATATTCAGTTGTATTCAGACCGTGATCGGAAACTGAGGCAGGTAATAGCTGCGATGAATACATACCCATTGGAGCTAAAAAAAAACCGAAAAAAATAATAATACTGACGTCTTTTATATAAGACCTGTCGTACTGTATGGATCAGAGTGTTGGGCAACGAAGAAGACGGATGAAAGACGACTGCATGCAGCAGAAATGCGAATGTTGCGATGGATGTGTGGTATAACACGGAGTGACAGAGTGAGGAATGAATACGTTAGGGGAAGTCTGAAAGTAGCTCCTGTGATAGAAAAGATGAAAGGAAACCGTCTGTCGTGGTATGGGCACATTATGAGAAGGGATGAATCATATGTAGTAAAAAAGGTGATGAATATGAAAGTGGATGGATGGGCGAGCCGAGGAAGGCCAAAGAAGAGATGGATGGAGTGCGTGACTGAAGATATGAAAGAGAAAGGGGTGAATGAAGACATGACGGCTGACAGGGACGTGTGGAAGGAGAAAACATACTGCGCCGACCCCAAGGATTAAATTGGGACCAGGGCAGGGGAATGATGATGTCTTTTATATAATCGTCGGAATTAAAAGTATGCCGCTTGTACGGAGAACGTCAAAATTGTTAATTTGGTCGGGATTTTCTTTAACGCCATGGGGTTTGCTACCTTAGATATTACCTACCTTAGTTTCCGATCACGGTCTGAATACACCCTGTATATAAATACACCCAACAGTCACATACATAGTTCTGACTTCTTCTTCTTCTTCATCAACCCATATACGCCCACTAGCACGGGTCTCCTCTACCATTGAGAGGGATTTGTTTCTGACTACTAAGTACTAACATAAAAATGTGTTATTACGTTTGACAGCCCCGTGGGGCAGTTGTCTAGACACCAGCTTGCGACACGGGAGGCCGCGGGTTCGATAACAGAGACAAATGTTTGTATGTTACACTAATATTTGTTTCGGGTCTGGGTGTTTGTGAGAGTAAAGTCTCTCGTAGTCTCTGATACACAAGACTTGTATTTTAATGTGGGTTCAGAACTATGTGTGTGACTGTTGGGTGTATTTAGTTATCACTAACTACGAAATACTGTTACAGACATAAACTAAATATCAGTGGATCACACAAACATTAGTCTCTGCGGGTATCGAGCCCGCTTATCGTTTCGCAAGCTGCTGTCTAGACAACTGCGACACGGGACTGTTAGAATATAATATACTACCCCGGCTTCGCTCAGGTGCAATGCTGATATTTAACGGATGTTATCATACATATAACCTTCCTCTTCAATCACTCTATCTATTAAAAAAACCGCATCAAAATCCGTTGCGTAGTTTCAAAGATTTAACCATACAAAGGGACATAGGGACAGAGAAAGCGACTTTGTTTTATACTATGTAGTGATATAACAAATATAATCTAATTAAAAATTAAGTGATCTAAAATATTAGAAATAAAATTAAACTGTATGTATTCAATCGCACGAGTCGGTGTCGACCGTGGCCTGTGACGCCACGTCTTACACTTTTTGTATTAGAATCACGTGACCGCGTCAGATTCACAAGAGTTTACCATTTCGACCCATGCGCAGAATAAAGTTATATGTGCGAAATCTCAACTTCCCTTTCTCAGCGATTTGAACTTAATTGGGCACAAACTTATCTGTAACTTTTTTGTTCTTCAAACAACAACAAAATTTTCGATTATTATTACTTCACTAGTGCAATATATAAACAAGTTTAACTCTATAAAAACATAAAAAGTACTTTGGTGTTATAGTCATAAGTAACCTTCATTTATGCATAGGTCGATTTTTCCCCATCTGACGTTGCCTTTCCAGCGTCGCTAAAGAAGTTTTCACTTCAAAAACAACCTTATGTAGGTGTCAATGATAAATAGAAAAAGGGTATTTAAGTATATATTTTTTTTATAGGTATTTATTTGAGGCGAACTAGTGGTCATTAATTTTAAGGTCAAATTGACCTTACAAGGCTTTCGGCGCGAAACTTTTGGTTTTTAATCAATACATTGAGTGTGTCTATAGAAAAAATATTAATGCTAATATTATAAAACTATTAAAAAAAAATTGCATAAAAAATGACGATTCAAAAGTGCTTGTAAAAGTCTATTTGAATAAAGGAGTTTTGACTTTGACTTTGTATGTTAGTGTGCGGTCAGAATTATGTATGTGACTTTTGGGTGTGTGTTTATCATCAATTAATTATAATTATCATTGTCAGCCCTAATACGTCCCACTGCTGGGCACGAGCTTCTTCTGCAACTGAGCGTTGTTAGGCCTTAGTCCACCACGCGGGTTGGCGGACTACACACCTAAGAAATTCCTAAGAACTTTTAGGTGTGCAGGTTTCATCACGATGTTTTCCTTCACCGTTAAAGTAATTGATAATTCATTGTAAATACACACATTACTCGGAAAAGTCTGAGGTGTGACCGAGGTTTGAACCCGCGACCCCTGAGATTCGAGGCCATTAAGATCACGACAATGTATTTTCGATTTACTAATATTTGTGTCGTGTTTGTGAGAGCATAGTCTCTTGTAGTTATTGACACAAGACTTGTATCTTAGTGTGGGGTCAGAACTGTGTGTGTGACTGTTGGGTGTATTTATCTCTTATCTCTCTTCAATAAATAAAAATTATAAACTGTTTTTTATCTATTTTTTTAATTAAAATCAAAAGTTTGCCTTGTAAATGTGTCGAGTTCGATTCCTGTATCGGCTAGTATTATTAATTTTTATACTTACGCAGCCTAATCACAATCACCAAAATTTGAACAACGAAAAGCACAAACACGTAAATATTTAAAAAAATATTTTTGAGTCTCAATAACACGTAAAAAAACACGACTTAAAAGTCTCAAGTGTGACACTGAACTGACTATCAAAAGCGGCTTTAGTAGTGATGTGCCTTTCTGTCGATAATATAGTAAAGAAATAAATAAAAATAGTTTATTGAACATAAAATAATGTCATAGAAAACACCTAATTCTAGCTTCATCGTCATCAACCCCTATACGCCCACTGCTGAGCACGGGTCTCCTCTACCATTGTCAGGGTTTAGGCCATAGTCCAATACGCTGGCCCAGTGCAAGCAGATTACACACCAAAGAAATTCCTAAAAACTTTTAAGTGTGTAGGTTTCCTCACGATGTTTTCTGTCACCGTTAAAGCAAGTGATAATTTATTGTAAATACACACATAACTTCGAAAAGTCAGAGGTGTGTGCCTGGGGTTCGAACCCGCAACCGCCGAGATTCTAAACCGTGCGTCGAAACCTCGAGGCCATCGCTACTTCATTCAACATTCATACTCATTACTTTTTATTTATGTCTCACAAATGTTTGTGTGATCCACTAATATTTGTTTCGGGTCTGGGTGTTTGTGAGAGTAAAGTCTTTAATAGTTTTTGATGCAAGACACAAGACTTATATCTTAAAATGGGATCAGAATGTACGTGACTGTTGTCACTGGGTGTATTTATATTTATACAGAGTAAACGTAAAGAATTCTATTTCATGTCAGCATTTTTTTAATGTCACGATGTTTCCAATCACCGTGGCTATTTGTCTTAGTTTTCGATCATGGTCTGTATCTATACATATATTTATGTCTTCAGTCATCCCTTCTTTCATATCTCACGCCATCCTTTTCTTAAGATAATCCTACTACTATTATAAAGGCGAAAGTTTGTAAGTATGGATGTATGGATGTTTGTTACTCTTTCACGTAAAAACTACAGAATGGATTTGAATGAAACTTTACCACGATATAGCTTATACATCAGAATAACACATAGGATACTTTTTATCCCGGAAATTGTAGTATTCCCGTGGGAATGAGTATTTCTGGATCTACCAAAGCGATTTGAATGAAATTTGGTATAGAGAGAGGTAGAGCTCACAGAATTAATATAGGATAGTTTTTATCCCGGAAATTTAAGTATTCCCGTGGGAATGGGTATTTCTATATCTACCAAACCGATTTGAATGATTTTCGGTATAGAGAGAGGTAGAGCTCACAGAATTAATATGGGATAATTTTATTCTGGAAAATGTATTCCCGTGGGAAACATGTTATAAATGCAAAAATCGTTCTGCACTTAACCCTAGAGTCTACGCGGACGGAGTCGCGGGCAAAAGCTAGTACTAAATAAAAACTTTCGTCGGATTAAATCATCGTATCGACATTTACATTCACTACAGAAACCTGTTAGCCTCAATGCTTCACGGTCGACGCGCGGCCTACAATCGCGTATGAACTAATAGTTGCCCAACACTTTAATCTGCTGTTAACTATTTACAATATGGTTGGAATCTGTGGGCTTTCTCATCAGCCCATATACGTCCCATATGGACAGGGGTCTCCTCTACCATTGAGAGGGTTTAGGCCATAGTCCACCACGCTGGCCTAGTGCAGGCGGACTACATACCTAAGAAATTCCTAAGAACTTTTAGGTGTGTAGGTTTCATCACGATGTTTTCCTTCACCGTTAAAGCAAGTGATAATTCATTTTGAATACACACATAACTTGGAAAAGTCAGAAGTGTGTGCCTGGGTTAGAACCCGCGATCGCCGAGATTTTCGACCGTGCGCCTAAACCTTGAGGCCATCACTGCTTTTATCGCAAAATTTAGTACATTTAACAAAGTACTTTAAGGCCGCTAGAGGGCACCACATTAGATCCAGTGATAGGTCATATAGCCTATGACTAGCGGACGATCAAGATCCTTCTATCGATACATAATTAGTGCAGTTCTAATAACAAGTTAAGGAGCTATGAGGGAACAGACGAATTTACATACATTACCTGTCAAAATCATTACACTCCTTTGTCTTTGCCGTGGTCGGGTAATAATACCCCCAAAGCTCAAAGAAAGGAAATTAAATAAAAAAACTCTTTTAAATAACCATTTATTTACGTATCAACCACCTATGTACAAGATACGTATTTATAGAATTTCACTTAATCTATTACCACAGAAGATGTTAAAAAATCTTAATTACAAGCGAAAAATTCAAAATTTACAACAAGAGACAAATTGCATATGGCTGCCGTTATTCAAATGCATAGACAAAAACTAACACAATATTTTTTCACCATCACTTCGTAAAAAAATAAGAATTAAAATTGTTAAAAATATTTTTACATTGCATTATATAAAATTGATATTATTATATACATAATAAATCTGTGAAATAAATTATTAACCTCCTTTTTATTGAAGTCGGTTGAAAAACATCCAATTCAGTGTCGGTACTTCCATAAAATTCCAAAAGCCCAAATTGCCTTTGAAAACGCCAAATCTTTTAGTTGTAAATCTTTATATAACACTAGCTGTCCCGGCAGACGTCGTCCTGCCCGGAAAAGCTTTAAGCGATATGCCGACAGCAGCGCCACCTACCGGGTCCAATTGTGTTTTGTAATAATCCAGGGACCCATGAGAATATAAATAGAAAATTTCATCCTAATCGGTCCAGTCATTTCAGAGGAGTTTTAATGACAGTGGCGCCACCTGTCCAAAATCAAAATGGCGATATTTTTTTAAGGTTATCAATTTCAATAATTTTAAGTTACGAAGAAAGTGGATTCAAAAAATACTCATTTTGATGTTTTCCAAACAACCATAGGTATTCATTAATGTATATAAATAAATAATAAATAAATACACCCAACATTCACACACACAGTCCTGACCCCACATTAAGATACGAGTCTTGTGTCGTGGGTATCAGAAACTACGAGAGACTTTTCGGTCTCACAAACACCCAGACCCGAAACAAATATTAGTGGATCACACAAACATTTGTCTCGGTGCGGGGATCGAACCCGCGGCCGCTCGTTTCGCTAGCTGGTATCTAGCCAACTGCGCCACGGGGCTGTCGAAAGTAGTTATATATAGTAGTATAGTTTGCATGATTTCAAAATGTTGATTTTTTGTCGGGATTTTTAATGCTAATGGGTTTTTAATTACTGTGGCTATTACCTGCCTTTGTTTTCGATCACGGTCCGAATACACCCTTTTATTTTTTCGACATTTAATTGGGGATAAAAATTGCTTGTTTATGGGGAAGACATTTTTTATAAGTTATAGTTTTTATTACATTTCATTATAATTATTCGTCAGTTTTTTTTTATTGTATTTGTAATATTAAAATTTCATCATCATCAATCCATATTAGTCTCGCTGGGAGACACGAGCCTCCTCTACAACTGACAGTGTTTAGGCCTTAGTCCCCCACGCTGGCCTAGTGCAGGCGGTTTACACACCTTTAAGGGTCCCCATACACCTACAATAATATTGCACAATCTTTTTATTGTTCAATAATATTGAACACCCCCTTTGATTCCAGACGTTCAATTATTTCTGTCAATAAAATTGATAAACCACTCTGATCAATATTTTCGTGCGAGCAACATGTCTGACGACGAAGTTTTGGCGGCAGCCACGCTGGTGATTTTGTGGAAAAGAAAAAAAAAGAAAAATATTGCGCAATATTAACCCTACACAGCGCAATAAAAAATATTGTTCAATAAAAATTAAGCTCCCTCAATCTTTTGTTCAATCACGGCGCAATGCTTCAATATTATCCCTACACGTTCAATAATATTGTACAATCAGAATATTGTTCAATATTATTGAAGGTGTATGGGGCACCTAAGAGTGCATGTTTTATCACGATATTTTGATAATATTTAGAGTAATCAAATCTCATATGTTGCTGATTAATCTTGAAAAAACTTTCATCTCAACCATAATGCCGGCATAATAACAAATTAAAATTTTCATTATCCATAGTACAATTTATTGTAACATTATTAAAATTGTAATCTACACATTAAGTCCCATTTAACATAAAAATAAGATATTTTACAGTTAAAAAAACATACAACATATTGCCATATTTTTTTCATGTAGTTGGCAAAGGAACACCTTTCAAACAGCCATAATTTACATTGATTTAGAAAAAATATAAAAATCCTTTTAAATTTAATTTCTAAAAACCATTTTTAAAATTTCACATGAAATCTACTCTTTTTACCATTTCTCTTTTCCTAGAAGGTAGATCGTTAAAATCCACCTATATTCCACAATTACGTTCCATTCCACGTAAAACATTAAACATTTTAAAGTGCGAAGCATAATTTTTGTGTAACAATAGAATTTCTTTAAAAGCATTATTTTACAGCCTTTTATTTACATTATTATCTATATAATGAAACGGTTAAGTTGAGCTTAGCAACGCCTTGGTGCCAGTTATGGACACCGAAGTTTCATAGTTATATTAAAATTCTTTTAGTTTATTTATTGCTGAAGTGACCATGCTGATGAAAAAGATTTAATAAAGTGGAGAAGTGGCTATTGAAAAGAATTTTCTAAAATCCTTGATAGGTATGCAGGTTTTATCACGATGTTTTCCTTCACCGTTAAAGTAGATGATAATTAATTTGCCAATTCATTATTTAGACAAAGGGTGAATAATGGGGGTTATGGCCCAACCCTGGACTGGGTCCAGGCCCTAGGTAGATCACTAATTAAAATTGGTTCAACATGTGTTTCTTCAAACGCATTTGAAAGACAGTCCTTACATACATTAATAAAATACCTACTTTTTTATCCTGTATCTATAATTATTATCAAAAGTTAATTATAAATTGATGTTGACCTCAAATAGAATATTCCTTCCCACTTCTCCACTAATAAAAATTTATGACTACATTTCATCTAATCATGATCTTGTAGAAGCACAAAACTTTTAAACAATTGTATACAAACATTAAACTTTAATTGACTGATCCTAGCCGATTCTGAAATTATTTGTACTGAAATGCGACCATAATATTATCCCACTGTTTTGTAGGATAACTATTAACCAAGTTACCACGATATTTAGGCAACCTGAGCTTCTACAACGAAAAACTAATACTACCCTCATTTACTTCTTTTTGTAAATTAATCATTATTTCATAATAGGGAGTCATAAATTCGTTAGTTTTTCGTGGTAGACACGTTTTTAATCCCACTTTTTAGTTTGATTGCGATGGCCGTTTTCGGATATTCTTCATCAACCCATATACGCCCACTGCTTAGCACGGGTCTCCTCTACCATTGAGAGGGTTTAGGCCATAGTCCACCACGCTGGCCTAGTGCAGGTTGGCGGACTACACACCTAAGAAATTCCTAAGAACCTTCCTTCCTTTCGGATATTAATTAATAATAATACACTCAATCATACACAGTCCCATTCCCACAAGATTCTTATCAGAAACTAATTTCGACTTCCTCATCCCACACTCATATTCCATTAATACGACATAGAATCGACCACGAATTATAATCCAAAAATAGCTATAACTATATTTTTAACTACCCGAAAAAAATGCGTCAATTTGGCAGTGATTGTACAAAATTTTAATTATATATACCAGTGGCAGAACTCCCATAGAACCCCAAGCACCCATCTTGTCTTTTCAAATAAAAAAAAAAAATCTTTAAGCTTTAAATCATTGTTTAACAAAAACAATTTGACATATAAATGAGAATATCCTGACCCTAAAACAAACAGTTATAATTTAGATATTACACATTTAACTTGTAATGACTTTGAGGTTCTATGTAACCATAGACTCTGATATAATATAGTTTATTACTATCTCTGATTATAACATCGAAATTGATTTTAATATGAAGCATTAATTAAATAAAAAATATTAGTGAGAACTTAAGAGACATCTTGTTGTCTCTGTCTAACAACTAGCAATTTTCGGATGACTTCCATTGCATCCTTTTCATCAATATATCAAATGACATTAATAATTTTCAAATATTTTAATTTCAAATTGATTTATAAAATTCCATTTACATTACGAAAACGATTAAAAATTTTGACTACCCTACTTCGTTAGCACTAAATTCAACTTTGACACCGACAAGTTTTCAACTACCCTCAAACGACCATCGCACCAAACAGTCGCAAAATTAAAACCACTTCAACAGAATATACCAACTGACCACCGAAAAAAAATCGACAAACACTCCAAATCACCCCAAATCACTCCGAATCACTTAGAATCACTCCGAATCGGATTCAGTCTCACCCGATTCCGATTCCGAACTGGACACCGGCTCGCACTTTATAAACTCGATTTCTGCCCTCGTTTTCCTTGGCCTACCACGTTTCTTCGGCATACTCTGCTCTTTGTCATCCTTCATCACAGTTTTGACCATCTGGGAAATTCTTTTCAACTGTTGTTGCTCGTGTCTCAACAGATGATTGTTCAGATACTTCTTCAGCTTGAATTTCTTCCCGCACTGTTCGCACTCATGCTCATAATTACTCTCATCAATTTCAACATGTACTGAATTATTATGACGCCTCAGATAATGTGCGTGAGCGAACTCCTTATCACATTTATCACATCTCAACTTAGGCTTAGTCGGATGAACAATCTTCTTATGCTTCTTCAAACGGACGGCTGAGTGAAAGAATTTATCACACAAATCGCATTTGACCTTCGAATCGGCTGAAGAATGAACTTGCATATGCTCTTTCAGATACTGGTCGTTTTTGAACTCCTTTAAGCATTCTGGGCAGTTCACTTTCGACTCCAGTGGAGGGTGGATATTCAGAACATGTCTCTTCATATGATGACGAGATTTGAAGGTCATTGGGCAGAAGACACAGGGATGTCTTTCAACTGGGGCATGTTGCAACTGTAGATGACGATTCAAATTCAAATGATTCTTGTAAAGCTTGTGGCAGATGTGGCATTTATACTTTTCTTCTTCAGTCCTGTGGCACGATTCTAGATGATACTTCAGCTTGTACGGGGCGTGGAACTCTTTACCGCACTCATGGCATTTAATTTCAGGTAAAGTGTTTGGATGAATTCTTTTAACATGGAGGTGCAAAGCCCTCCTTGTGCGAAACTCTTGGAGGCAGAACTGACAGTAACACTTCTCCATCTCCGAATAATGTTTGTTCATCCTATGCATGTATAGATAGTGTTTATTCTTGAATGTTTTCTCACATATGTCACACATAACCGCTGATTCCTCCGAGGAGTGGACTCTTGTAGTATGAAGGTAAAGGTTTTGGTAGTTTTTGAACTCCTTGCTGCATTTTGGGCATATGTATCTTTTGATTCGTTTGGGGAAGAGTACTGGCTTCCATGTGGCCAGTACAGATTCATACATTTGTCTCTGCTCTTCTGTCAGTATTTCGCTGGTCACACTCACAAACTTTATCACTTCCTCTTTAGGTTTCTTCAAAGGCATCGCATTGGCAGTGCTCGGGTCTGGCAGGGCGACCGGCGCCTGGAATATAGAAATACATAGGTCAAATAATAAATAAATAAAGCCTTTTTACATATTTATGTAGAACAATTAATTATTTTTAATTGAGTATTTATGATGGGTAGTTGATGCAAAAGTATGCAAAGATTGTGTGAAAACGGTTGAATAACATTATGAATAAGAATACGTAGAGGTAATTATAATTAAAAAAACACAACTTTTTAAATTAGAATAAAGATTATCATAAGAAAAAAGTGTGTTTCTAATTACGAAAAGTAGGCTTTATAATGAAGAAGTGTGCACAATTTCATGGGTTCAGCATGAAGTTTGAAAATAAGCTCTAAAAACGATAAGTGAATTGTCCCTCATTTTGTGGAACAGAATTAACAAAACATAGAAGTATGAATGTCCTCTACTTCGCTATGTGATTGACAGTTGGCGAAACACCAATTTGGTAATCAAAGAGGCCACAGGTTCAATCCCCAACACATGACAAATGTTTGTGTGACCAACAAATATGTTTCAGGTCCGGGTATATGCAAGATAAATGTCTCTTGTAGTTTCTGATACACAACACAAGACTGTATGTTAGTGTGGGGTCAATACTATATGTGCGACTATTGGGTGTAGGTATTTTTAATATATTAAATCTAGCAACAAGTCATATCTTTTATATTATTCTTTTTTTGAAGTTATAGGGGATAACACAAATAATTTTTTACTATTAAAAGTTAAACCATATTTTATTTAAAGTTCTGCTGTCTGTTTTCTAGGTGCCTGTTAGGTATGCATAATCTCTCTGTTATATTATCTCTCTGTTAATTTATATAGGATTTATTGGGAGGGCATTGTGTACAAAAGAGACAATATATAACTTCATCAACCCATATACGCCCACTGCTGAGCACGGGTCTCCTCTACCATTTAGAGGGTTTAGGCCATAGTCCACCACGCTGGCCTAGTGCGGGTTGGTAATATAAGTAAATGCAATTGTCCAAATTCCTAATGGTAATTTATTTAAAAACAACAAATGGGCATGTAAATGATCATATCCCACAACAAACTATTATAAACTAGATATTATAAAATTAATTTGTAATGTCTTGGACTTTAATGGAAGTACTGACACTGGAAACAAACATAATGTAACAGACAAATGTTATTGGCTGAAAAGAACTTGTCTACTTTTACTTGTAAAATTCCATCCATGCCAAGCAAGGTCCAAAGGCACTTAAGTACTTAATTATTTAATAACATACTTTGCGTTATAAAATCTCATTGCACAGTTATACTACAAATATTTATACAATTTTTATACTCCAAATGCGACCTTTAACAGATGTGTATTCTCTTTTTGGATAAACGTTGTAGTGAACAGAAACATCTTGAAGATAGATGAGAAATTTATTTTCACTAATTTGGAAAATTTTGTCTCTGTATCAATAAACTATTTCTTCATAGGAAAAGAGCAACACTAGAGTTTTTCACACTGCCTTCATAAAAATGTGGAAAACAAAATTTCAAAATGACTGAATCTAAGTAATGTATTCAATATTTATCATCATATTTAGAGGTTCAATAAACATAATTAAATTTATTTTATTCATATTACACAGTAATGAAAAAAGGCGGACTTTATGCCTAAGGCATTCTTTAACAGCCAACTTTTGGGTAATGCAAAGGCAGAAAAACAAAAAGCCACATACAAACACAATTTTAATCAATGTAAAGGTTACACCTAGAAAATTATTATTTACAACAATTTACAGAGCGTATAGCAAGTTTGTAGGCAATAAAACTTGCCTAACCCACTGTATCAATAACATACACTTCACAACAAAATCTATCATATGATGGACGAAAACCTTTATCGCAAAAATGTTTTTAGCGCGTCTTTGTGAATTTAAGGAGTTTGAGTTAGCTGTTTATTATAAAACGTAAGTATTTACCTGAGATGTGGATACAGCTTCCATGATAAAGATTCAACACGTCACTATAATCTTAGAGTAAAACGAAAATCTAAAAATCTCAAAACCCTTGGGAGTCGACCATGGCGCCGATTCCACCGCACAATTTCGCATCACATACACTTCAATTACTAACAATAATTACAGATTACTAGTATAACAATATTTATGTACGCGTAAAATTATTTTTACAAGCAATTCACAATTAAAATAAAGATTTTTATGACATCCTTGATGTCAGATGTCAATGGACAAAATGTCAGACTCGTCTAGCCAGTGCGTTTTGTTATTGCTATTGGGTTCTTGTTGTTTTCTTATGGGACAATTGTTAAAATAAATAATAAAATACTGTAGTATATTTTTTGATCTATCTTATAAGGTTCAGCCATCGTTTTCAGTGTAAGCACAATAACTTAACCAAAATTACAGTTAAATCAACCTATCTCAAAAACTATAAGAGATACTTTGATCAAACCAAAAATCGTTGAAAGAGTTAATTAGCATGCATCACCTCTATTTTTTTTAGAATTTTATACCCCGTAGTTATAAAAATAGAGGGGGGGGGACATACTTTTTACGACTTTGAGAGCTGATATCTCAAAAACCGTTCACTTTAAGAAAAATGTTTTTTAGAAAACTTTATATCATTTTAAAAGACCTTTCCATTGATACCCCACACGGGTATGTACATCGAAAAAAAAAATTTCATCCCTCAGTTACATGTATGGGGGGCCCCACCCCCAATTCTTTTTTTTACTATTTAGTGTCATATTTTTGTAGCGGTTCATACAACACATATTCCCATCAAATTTCATCACTGTAGTACTTATAGTTTCCGAGTAAATCGGCTGTGACAGACGGACAGACGGACAGACGGACATGACGAAACTATAAGGGTTCCGTTTTTGCCATTTTGGCTACGGAACCCTAAAAATGACTATTTATTTTGTCTCAAATTTATCTAATACTTGCTGTTCCCGCTATTTCATGTGCGTTTTTATTGTATTGGCAGTCTCTAAGCTTACACAATTAGATAGACAGGCCTATTTTATATCTTATAATTTACACAAACTTAATTTAATAAAATAACTAAGCTGCAGTTGTCACCTACCTCACGCATCGATTGCATGAATTTTGTAGTATTCAAGCACGTTGTTTTTTAATTGTTATGGTTACCATATAACGTTTACATTCTCTTTATTTATATTCCGTTACACGATGATGCGATTCTCAAGTTATTCCATTGGTTTATATTGATGTTCACGCCAGATTTAGTTACCTCGAAAATTAACTTCACTCACCCTATCAGACTTGTAAAGTTCGCCGGCTTTTTGTATTTAGTTTTGAGACCGCATTTTATCCTGTTTCGTCTCCTTTAACTATTAGCTAGATATGCTAGGGAAGGTTCATAAGTACGATTATTACGATACAATTATAAACCTGTTTTTATAACGAAGCCATTTCAAAGACATGCGATTGGTGATGCGATACTCATTTCCGTAATGAATTATCACTCACATTGACACACATGCACCTAAAAGTTATTAGTAATTTTTTACGTGTATTTCGCATGCACTAGGCTAGCGTAGTGGACTAAGCCACTAAGGTCTAAACCGTCTCAGTTGTAAATGAGGCCCATTCTCGGCAGTAGAACGTATATAGGCGGATGATGATAACATTCTTACCACTTCTGCATATTATGATCTTTTCCAAAATTTCAAAAACCTTATTAAAGATATCAATAACTATATTGCCGAATATTATTAAAAAATAACGTCTACAAAAATAAGAATGCAAATAAATACGAAACACCTATAAACGAATAGCTCTCAATTTTTTTCAAGTCTTATAGGATCTAAAATAATCTTATTAAAACACTAGCTTTTGCCCGCGACTCCGTCCGCGTAGACTCTAGGGTTAAGTGCAGAGAGATTTTTGCATTTATAACATGTTTATCCCACGGGAATACTTAATTTTCCGGGATAAAAACTATCTCATGTTAATTCTGTGAGCTCTTCCTCTCTCTATGCCAAATTTCATTCAAATCGCTTTGGTAGATCCAGAAATACTCATTCCCACGGGAATACTACATTTTCCGGGAAAAACTATCCTATGTTTTATCCTGATGTATAAGCTATATTATTGTAAAGTTTCATTAAAATCCATTCAGTAGTTTTTACGTGAAAGAGTAACAAACATCCATACATCCATACTTACAAACTTTCGCCTTTATAATAATAGTAGGATAAACATATTCAAAGACATCACACGACCGCGCACTTGCATAAACAAAACGCACATTTACATCATCGCCTGAAAAATCCGATAGATGTCGCCAAATCAAGCATTAATTGATCTGCTTTCGAAGATCTTAGAAATTATAATTTTCACATACTTTCCCATACACACACCATTCTTGCATATTACATTCAACACACAAACAATTATTTACAACAGCACATAACTTGCACCACGTGAGACGCGTTGTAACAAGCGATCTTAAAATAGATTATTTTTGAGAATTAAGTTTAAAATTCGTGTTTAATTATTAAAAATGAGGGAAATTGTTCATTTACAAGCTGGTCAGTGCGGCAATCAAATTGGATCTAAGGTAAGTCTTAAGATTAACTATTACGCACGTTTCAATGCTGTCTAAAAATAGATCGTTCTATATTCCGCTTCTAAGCGACTCAAATGTATTATGAATGATATTTTCACATCTCTTCATTACAAATAGAATTTCAATAAGACTTTTCTAAGCAGTTTTTGAATATTGAAATAAATATCACGCTTTTATTACTGAAAAGTTCCACGTAATTATGTTGATTCATTGCCATTTGCTAGACAAATTATCACACACCGTAATACTAATAAGGTTTGCTCAAGCTAGGAATGGAACCTAGGACTTTGAATGCGCTTATTAAACCACGGGTTCGATGAGAAATGAAATTATCTAACGGTGACCTTAAGAGGTTTCGTACCCGTTGGGTAAAGCGGTAATAGGGTCCCTATTACTAAGACTTCGCAGTCCGTCTGTCACCATAATATGTATCTCATGAACTGTGACAATTAAAATGTTGACAGTTGATGTTGTGTTTCTCTTGCTGCTTTAACGAAAAGTAGTGAAAAACGGAAGTCTATATTGTAAATAATCTCCTGATTGTAAAAGTGCAACACTTTAGTTTCTCGCGCGTAGATATTTCCTAACAGGGTGGTAAATTATTGAAATAAATGAATCAAAGTGATGTATTTGACATTTTAATGATTCATCATTCAATTAATATCATTTCAAACCAAAATTCGATTAATTTCAACGGTTTTATTCAAGCAAAGTAGAACAACCTTATTATATCTATTATTAATATACAATAATGGAACTTGATAACAATCTGTGGTCAGGTTGCGGTTTAGCACAACTATCGATGAATTGGCTATATCAGAGGTTTCCAAACTTATTTTCATAACCCTCTATTAATATTTAGCTGGTTCCGATAGACCCCTGACATTAAAACTAAATTATTAAAACATTATATCTTCAAAACTCGATTTATTAAAAAAAAAAAATGACATATCGTGTTGCTGAGGGAGTTTCTTGCCGTTTCTTCTCCACAGCAATAACGTTTCGAAGCGGCGCTAGTTTTAAAAAAACAGTATAAAAACGTGTTAAAAAATGACGATTCAAAAGAACTTGTAAAAGTCTATTTGAATAAAGGAGATTTGACTTTGACTTTGAAGAAACATGTGAAGGCTAGTTCTTAATACAAATTAACAGTTTTCGGCAAGAACAGTAGCAGTGATGCTCTCGAGATCTAAGCGGAGTTGAGTATCTCGGCGGTCGTTCAAACCCCAGGCTGACTGGCTCTGACTGACTCTGACTTTTCGAATTTATGTGTGTATTCACAATTAATTATCACTTGTTTTAACGGTGAAGGAAAACATCGTGAGAAACCTAAAAGCTCTTAGCATTTCTTAGGTGTGTAGTTGACAATCCGCACTAGGCCAGCGTGTTGGACTAAGGCTTAAACCCTCTCAGTTATAGAGGAGGCCCGTGCCCAGCAGTGGGACGTATATGGGCTGATGGTGATGAATTATAATAGTAATGTTAGCCTAGAGGTTTAAGCGCTCGAAGAATCTCGGCAATCGCGAGTTTAAGCCCCAGGTACACACCTCCGACTTACGTTAAGTTATCACCGACCCTCCCTCTTGTGAATACACACATAACTTTGAAAGACTTGTATCCTTACTAGCGACCCGCCCCGGCATCCCACGGGTGCAATGCTGATATTTAATGGATGTTATCATACGTATAAACCTTCCTCTTCAATCACTCTATCTATTAAAAAAACCGCATCAAAATCCGTTGCGTAGTTTCAAAGATTTAAGCATACAAAGGGACATAGGGACAGAGAAAGCGACTTTGTTTTATACTATGTAGTGATAGTGAAGTAGGGCCAAAACTATGTATGTTTGTTGTGTGTATTAACAAGAGTTTTTCTAGTTCTGGGAGATAATATCTGACGAACATGGGATCGACACGAGCGGCCACTACACGGGAGACAGCGAGCTACAGCTCGAGAGAATTGGAGTCTATTATAACGAAGCCGCTGATGGTGAGTTTATACTCGACGTATACAGACTAAAGTTAAGAAAACAGTGTTAGATAAGCTGAAAGAAAACCGCCCGTCGCGATATGGACATGTTATGAGAAGAGATGAATCACATTCTTCAGGTAGAAAATTTGGATTTATTATGAAAAAAGTTGATTCTCCATTTTGTGTAACTTGTGGTATTGTAGATGATGTACAGCATGTGTTGATGGAATGTATTAAAAATAACAGCAAGAGACAGGAGATGGTTACTAGGATTGGAGTAAAGTGTTTAGATATAGGTATTATAATTTCAATGTTGGCCGACCCTACATCCGATAAAGCCAAAATGATTTATGACTTGGCGAATTTGCGATTTTCCACTTAAATGTAGTTTTTATATAGATTGTAATTTGTAATATTAAGTTTGTTCTGTTGTGATGGGACTGGCATGTCTGTGTTGGACAAAAGTCCCAAAAATAAATAAAGAGAAAAAAAAAAAGAGATGAGTCATACGTAGGAAGTCATTGGGGGAGGCCTATGTCCAGCAGTGGACCACGATTGGCTGACATGATGATGATGATGATGATACGTAGGAAAAAAGGTGGTGCGTAAGTAAATTGATGAATGTCAGACAAAACCTTTCCAATTTATAACACTTATAGATACTGAATTCAAACTGCGATGTTTTTTTCTTGTCAGGATTTTCTTAAATGCCAGGGGATCACCATAGCTATTGTCAGCCATAGTTTCCGATTTCGGTCTGAAACCTGTATACATTAATACTCCAGCAGGCTAAAATGATAACTGTCCTGTAATTTCCAGGAAGACGCTACGTTCCTCGCGCTGTGCTGGTGGACTTGGAGCCTGGGACTATGGACGCTATCAGGTCTTCTACGTACGGCGCTCTCTTCAGACCTGACGACTATGTTTTTGGACAGAGTGGCGCTGGTAAGTACCTTCTTATGACTTTTAAAGGAGAATAATTCTGTCATACATTATTTCAGCGAAACTCCAACCGTTTCCAAAGGAAAAAAATGCCCGATTTTGAAACATGCTTAAATACTGCTCCTTTCCTATTGGTCGCAGCGTGATATAATTAGACAGCCCCGTGGCACAGTTGGCTAGACACCAGCTTGGGAAACGAGACGCCGCGGGTTCAATCCCCGTACCGGGACAAATGTTTGTGATTTTTGTTTCGGGCCTAGGTGTTTGTGAGAGGGAAATTAAGTCTCTCGTGCTGTCTAATACCCAAGTTACAGGTCTTGTAACCTAGTGTGGGGTCAAAATTATGTATGGGGCATTTCACGTGAAGCGGACAGGGTAATAAAGTGAAGTTCTGAAAATCGTTCATATTCGGCCCATTTATACTTCTAGTAGGAATGAATGTGACCACAAAATATTTTTTTTGTATAATGAATATTTCACAAGTTATGGGTTTCTAAAGAATTGCCGTAATTTTAATATAAATTTTTTAAAAGTCGTTTATCGTATTTAACAAATTTACAATAAAATATTTAACATAGCGATATATATTGGAAAAATACTGTTCTTTTTAATGATGAAATAAAATTAAAAAAAAAAAAAATTTTTTCATGTCCTAAACCGGAAGTAAACTTTCAAACCTGAATTTCAGTCACTTCGGCCGCTTTTTTTTTCTTCATTTTTTCCAAATATAGCTTAAAGTGTACTAAAAATACACGAGCAAATTCAAAATGGAATCTCTATTATTTTCGGAGTTAGAATAATTAATGTACCATCGCGTCGCATTGGGCGTGATATTTGACGCTTTTAAGGTCGAGTAGGTATTTTCCGCGATATTGCATTAAAACTCGCAACTTTATTAAAACTTTATTAAAAAATGTTTCAGCATATTTAAGCTCTTACAATGATATGGAATAAATAATATTAATAACAAAATCCAATCAGTAGTTTTTGCATGGAAGAGTAACAAGCATATATTTCATTCCATATTCTTACAAATTTTCGCTTAAATAATATTAGCAGACCATATATATTAATATTATTTTTCCAGTATGTGACTGTTGGTTGTATTTATTTATTTTTATTTCAAATTGATTTTTCATAAAAAGAATATATTGGGCTTCTATGGATGTACCGCCACGGATACCTTTGACAGTTGACATTTCCCGCCAAATCTCATTTGACAGGTTTGTTTTTTTAGGTAACAACTGGGCGAAAGGACATTATACTGAAGGAGCTGAGCTAGTGGACTCAGTGATGGACGTTGTAAGAAAGGAGGCTGAACCATGCGACTGTTTACAAGGTAAATAAAATATTATACAAAAAATGATTTCAAAAAATATCTATTCTAAAACAAAGTAATATGCACCTCAAAGTAGAAAAATAATTGCATATTCTTCTATAACTTAATAATCAACTTACTTTTGCTCTTCATCAATATGTAGGTACGATGTTTGTTTTTACCACGCCCTGATTATTGTTGTTGAAATTATTGATATTATTGGAGTTGTTTTCTGTCTCGTTAGGCGGGCACCCAAAACAATTTTCGCCATGTTTAAACCAATCTCTCTCAGTGGCGTGCCTAGGGTGTCAAACTAAGGCAAGCCCAAATGTTTATTTAGTAGCGGCTTATTTTTTTTTGGTACGTAGGACTAATAAATACCTACCGGTTAGTACTCACATTCACGTTTATAGCGTTATTTTATAAATAAACAATCGTTAAGTTCGTTATTCGGAACTATGTAAGGCAAGTCGGGCTTTCGGGCTTCTATGGAAGTACCGCCACTGATCTCTCTATGCTCTACATAAAACCCTAACCAAATGCCATCGCCAAATCCAAAAACAAACCTCCTTTTTTCAACCATTCCTACCCTCCCCTAGGGTTCCAGCTGACGCACTCGCTGGGCGGCGGCACGGGCTCGGGGCTGGGCACGCTGCTGCTCAGCAAGCTGCGCGAGGAGTACCCCGACCGCATCGTCAACACCTTCAGCGTCATGCCGTCGCCGAAGGTAGGGTCCAGGAGCTTGTTGCCTATCTGTCACTTGTTGAAGGGAGAACCAAGGAGGTTTTATGAAGGTCATGACCCATACATAATAGTGGGCTGGGCTGGGTCCAGGTGGATGACTAAATCAAATTGTTATACATCATCTTCATCATCATCATCATCAGCCAATTTTGGTCCACTGCTGGACATAGGCCTCCCCGAAGGTAAGGTCCAGGAGATTATTGCCTATCTATCACTTCGACCTATGCGCAGAAGTTATATGTACTTTCGCACAACTTCCCTTTCTCAGCGATTTAAACTTGGGCACAAAATTATCTGTAACTTTTTTTGGTCTTCAAACAACAACAAAAGTTATGATTTTACTACAATCAAGTGAACTGTGATTTTCTATTCCCTTGTTTCTTTTTTTTATTTCGTTTTTATAAAGAGTTTCTTGGCAAATAAGTTTTTATACATCTCAAAAATTTTGCGACCTTACAACTTTCGAATAAATATATGTTTTTTTTATAATTATAATTGGAAGTTAAATTAGAATTCAGGCACTTAAGTCTCAATAATACGTATACTGGTACTTCTAGTAATCGTGGCATATCAACCCAATATTTTATGCTGAACTAATGGGTAGGTACTTATATGAGAGAGCAAAAAAATATATTTTCGTTCTCTACAAATATTCGATTATTACTTCTCGAACTTTTAGATTGTCCCTTCTTTATCTATATTTGCTGTTTTTATGCTTTGTTGAACCCTTAAGTTACAGGATTTGATTATGAAATTTATTTCAATAATGTATGTTGTCTCCAGGTATCAGACACAGTGGTGGAGCCCTACAACGCGACTCTCTCCGTCCACCAGCTCGTAGAGAATACAGACGAAACGTTCTGCATAGACAACGAAGCGCTCTATGATATCTGCTTCAGAACTCTGCGGCTTGCCTCACCTACTTATGGAGATCTCAACCATTTAGTATCTGTAAGTATAACATTTTGACAGTCCCTTTTTATTTGCCTAGACCAGTGGCCGGCAGCCTTTTGGCAGGCAAGGACGAGAATCGGTGGAGACCTCTCGCTCCCGGCCGTCGTCTCTTCGATGGTCGGGAGTCCGAGGTCGTGGCGTGCGATGCTCTCCTTCTGCGAAGATGTCATGTCGCAGAAGGAGAGCGCGGATCGGGATCGCGAAAGAAGCGATCCCGCCCGCCAGAGAAGTCAGAGAAGGAGGCGCCGGGTCGACAGAGACAATTAGACCCGGCGCCCTGCCCTGTGGCAAGGGGGCGTAAGAATCCCACCACGGTCCTCCCTGCCTGTCGTAAGAGGCGACTAATAGGGACCCTTGGGGTCGCTTAATGGAAGTGACCCTAAGACGGGCGGCAGCACGGTGGCCTCTGTTTGTCGCGGGCGCCCAGTCGTAAACAAGGCACCCATACAAAGCTTGTGGGGGTGCAACTGCGCCCCCTATCTCACCGAGACGGCCGGGACGCTTTTCGTCTCGGAAGCGCACTGGGTGGCTGCGGTTTAATGATGGGGAACTTCTCGCCCACAGACCGTGGTTACCCTCCTTGGCGCGAAGGAGGCCACGGGGGGTTTTAGTCGGTATGCCGGTGATGGTTAGGGAAAGGTTAGGGACACAGCCCGGCAATAACATCTGCGCGGACCTCACCGCGCGCCGGGCTGGGCCGGTGACCCCGACATACGCTTCCTGCTTCTCTCTCCAGAGGGGAGTGGGAGGTAGAGCCATAAGGAGGCTTTCCCCTCAAAAAAAAAAATGGCAAGGACGAGAAAATGGCAAATCAAAGGAAAGGCGGGCCGCTCATGTGGAATACCTCAGCTTCGAAAAAAAGCAGGCCGCACTTGAGAAAAATATTTAAATCGACATGTTTCATTATTAACTCTACGGGTATCGACCGTAGAGTTAATTGCTTATGGAACACTATTTATTTTTTTTGGTTTAGTGTTTATAAGAGTAAAGTTTCCCGTAGTCTCGGATACCCACGACACAGGACTTGTTTGAAGAGATAAGTTGAAGACCAAGGGATATTTTCTTCTTCTTCTTCATCAACCCCTATACGCCCACTGCTGAGCACGGGTCTCCTCTACCATTGAGAGGGTTTAGGCCATAGTCCACCACGCTGGCCTAGTGCGGGTTGGCGGACTACACACCTAAGAAATTAAGGGGGGAGGGGGGGGGGATATTTTACTCTCACAAAAAGACCTGAAATATAATCATTTAAGTGATTATTCTGGTCAATTGTGGCGATAAGCCACCCTTTATGACACAATATTTTGTAGCTTAGAATTATTTTATTTATGTTTTTGTGGCGTTTAATAAGGCATATTAAATTAAAAATAACAGCTGACGATGTCAGGAGTGACGACCTGTCTCCGTTTCCCTGGACAACTGAACGCAGACCTGAGGAAACTTGCCGTCAACATGGTGCCCTTCCCACGACTGCACTTCTTCATGCCAGGTGAGAGGCATCAGACTACTACTGGGCCCTCTACATCATCATTATCATTGACCCAGATAATATGTGAAATATGTTATGAATGAATGGGTGAATGAATGAATGAACGATCAACGAAGGAAAAAATGAACGAATTAATGAATGCATGAATGAATAAATAAATGCAGATAAAATATCAGCAGCAGCAGTGGTGGCCTCGAGGTTTGGGTGTGCAGTCGAGAATTTCGGCGGTCGCGGGTTCGAACCCCAGGCACACACCTATGACTTTTCGAAGTTATGTGTGTATTTACAATTAATTATCACTTGCTTTGACGGTGAAGAAAAACATCGTGATGAAACCTGCACACCTAAGAGTTCTTAGAAATTTCTTAGGTGTGTAGTCCGCCTGCACTAGGCCAGCGTGGTGGACTATGGCCTAAAACCCTCGCAATGGTAGAGGAGACCCGTGCTCAGCAGTGGGCGTATATGGGTTGTGGAAAAAGAAGAAGAAAATATCAACAAATTCACACTTTAAACTGACCAAAATATCTAATTTCCTAGGGTTTGCCCCCCTAACCGCCCGGAACAGCCAGGGCTACCGCGCGCTCACGGTGCCGGAACTGACGCAACAGATGTTCAGTCCTACCAACATGATGGCGGCGTGCGACCCGCGGCATGGACGGTACCTCACTGTCGCTGCTATATTCAGGGGCAGAATGTCCATGAAGGAAGTCGACGAGCAGATGTTGAGTGTGCAGGATAAGAACTCCAGGTAAATATGGATTTTCATCGTCATCATCTAGATAATATTATTACATTGTAACCTAATTTTTAGATTAGAATTGTAACTTATTAAAAAAAAATTACATTTCGTGTTGCTGAGGGAGTTTCTTGCCGTTTCTTCTCCACAGCAATAACATGTTTTGAAGCGGCATCAGCAGTATAAAAAAGTGTTAAAAATTGACGATTCAAAAGAACTTGTAAAAGTCTATTTGAATAAAGGAGATTTGACTTTGACTTTGACTAGATATGGTCATAATTATCACCATCATTATCATTATCATCACCACCACCACACCTAAACCTCGATGCCTTAACTGCTATATACAAAGATACACTTCTATTAATATATCCAAAGCCCCGTGGCGCAGTTGGCTAGACACCAGCTTGCAAAACGAGGGTTCGATCCCCGCACCGAGACAAATGTTTGTTTCGGGTCTGGGTGTTTGTGAGAGCGAAAAGTCTCTCGTAGTTTCTGATACCCACGACACAAGACTCGTATCTTAGTGTGGGGTCAGGACTGTGTGTGTGACTGTTGGGTGTATTTATTTATTACATCGATTAGATAAGTCATTTATATAGTCATCGATTTAGTGGATGTACAGCGGTCGTTCAAAATTCAGGTGCACACACCTCTTTTCCAAGTTGTGTATTCACGTTGAGTTATCAAGTACTTTAACAGTGAAGGAAAACATAGTGATGAAACTTACACACCGAAAAATTAGAGATTATGTGTCTAGAATTCAAACTCGCGACCGCACGGCTAAACGTGCCATCACTGTTGTAGGCAGAAATACATTTCTATTAAAATATTATCCGTTTCCATTCCAGCTACTTTGTAGAATGGATCCCGAATAATGTAAAAGTGGCTGTGTGCGACGTTCCCCCGCGTGGACTCAAAATGGCGGCCACATTTGTCGGCAACTCCACGGCGATACAGGAGATATTCAAGAGGATCTCGGAGCAGTTCACTGTTATGTTTAGGAGGAAGGTAAGGATATATAAATTTTACAATGGCGGGTTAACACATTTGCCGCCAGTAGGCTTTTTAATTTTTTGCGCCAGAGGAAAAAAGTCTCTGTTTTTAAACTAATCTATGTCTTATGGAAAGTATGACTCTAGCCTACTCAGCCTGCTGATAAATCCGCAATAGGATAATTGTTTTAAATCATACTGCTTTTTTAATTATTTCCAAAAAATATAAGTATCGGTACCTATATCATAATTGAAAGATGATACTGAGAGTGTTAAGAAACGAAACGAAAGTAGGGAGGGAGATATGAGTTAGTAGTACCATGATTCAAAGAGAGAGATCCGAGATCACATTTTCTTCTTCTCTTTCATAACCAGTACATGTCATGAAAAAAATCAATAAAAAATAATATACTTACATAGAGATGAAGCTAAATACTTATTTATCATTTTAAAAGTGTTCAAATGACAGCCCCGTGGCGCAGTAGGGTAGAAACCAGCTTGCGAAACGAGAGGCCGCGGGTTCGATCCTCGTGGAGACAAATGTTTGTGCTATCCACAATTATTTGTTTCTAAGTGTACTAAAAAAGTCTCTCGTAGTTTCTGATACACGACACAGGACTTGTAACCTAGTGTGGGGTCAGGACTATGTGTGTGACATTTAGCTGTATTTATTTATTCAATGATATCATATATTGTTTCCAGGCGTTCCTCCACTGGTACACTGGTGAGGGTATGGACGAGATGGAGTTTACTGAAGCTGAGAGTAATATGAACGACTTGGTGTCAGAATATCAACAGTATGAGGTAACACACTATAACCTACAGTGACAGTACTACCACAGAAGCCCAAAAGCATTGTACGTTAATTGTGTAATGTCCAGTTTGGACTTTTGAGCTTTTGATGATGAAGATTACATTATGAGATCCCTAAAATCTATAAATAGTTAATATTTTTGATTCATCTAAATAATTATCCCGTTACAGGAAGTAGGTGTTGAAGACGGAGAATTTGACGAACAAGAAGAAATGCCTGGAGAAGAATACCCCGAAGAAGAATAAAACAACTTGTATATTTTTTAATTAAAAATTCAATTTTATTAAGAGTTTTCTGTGGTACTTTCCTTACTTCTATCTTCTCATTCAGTACTTCCTGTATATTAGTAACAGTTTCTTTTTCTACACTTGTACAATCCACTATTTCTACATCTTTTAGTTTCTTTTCTTTCACAACCTGTTCTTTTATCTTCTTTTTTCTTTTCTTTCCAAATGTTATTACGTTGACTGCCCCCATATCCATTTTAACAGGCATTGATAAGTTCGCATTGTAATTATTCGTTGTTTCTTTAACTTCATTGATAATTTCTGAATTTTCTGGTATACTTTGTGATAAAACAGGAATTGATTTGGCTTCTTCAATTTTAGTCTGTTTTTCTTCTTCATGTCTCTGTAGTCTGTTAAACACATCTCTTCTACGCTGCATAAGTTTACTTCTCAATTGTTCTAGATTCTCAAGTTCTGGAGCATAGCATACATGCAAGACTCCTCCGTAGAAATTCTTACCGTCAATCATTTTCTTAGCAATTCTTGAAGATTGAATTCTTTCGTATAAAGCATGGTATGTCTCTGTAAACTGCTCTGCAGGGTATTGCGGTGCTACATTAAATTGAATGAGCTTCCCAAACTTGCAGAATAGGGCTTTGGTCTCTTGCCGAAGGTTTAATGATGGTACTCCAAAGACTAGTAGGTGGACTGATTCATCATTAATAGTGTATGCCTGAAAATGAAAATATTAATTTGTATGTTATTTAATAAATGTTAAAAGGACTTTAATGGAGTATTCAGTGTGTATGGCAAGGCAATAGGGTCATAAATTTCTAATATAATCTATAAATAAACGAAATTTCATTTGCATTAGTAGTCTTTCAATATAAAAGGGAAGGAGTAATAGGCATCAAAATAAATTATTTTCCTAATGTAAACGCTATTTACCGTTTTAAATAAAGCATAGGCTGCATATAATAGCTAGGCGTTCAATGTTAATGTCTAATATTTGAAATAAACTACAATTTGAAAGAAAACTTACTTTAACTGCAGTCAACTTTCGACCCTGTCTGTAACCCAACCTAGTTGTACACAATGGTTGTTGAATGTGATGCGGTAAGACGGTCTTCTCTTCTTCTACATTTTGAGAAGGTTTTTCCGTCATTTTTGTTGAGCAAATTATAATATTAGTTTGAATTAAAGGGATCTAGAACACTAAATAACAAACTAAACAATAACAAAGTTCTGTCAAGTGTCAGTATTAATCACCATTTGCGAAATATATATTCATCTCTTTCTGGCATGAAGATTAGACGTATGTCTCTCTCTTTTCTTTAATGCTAAGAATCTGATTTAGAAACATAAATAGCTATGGAACAAGACTAACTGTCAGTAAATTAAATGAGAATGTCATCCGAGGAAAAAAATAATCATTCGTTCACTATCCGGAATGACCATTCGGTCTCTGTTGGTTATTTTAAAATTTTCAACATATTTAAGATAATATTATTCTTGATTTCGAAAACCTGAGCCTGCTTGACCTTACACCCATAAGTATTTCGTGAGAAAAAATATCATTTTCTTTCTATTTTAACCATGCTTTCCTGTTTAACAAGGCTTCACCGCATTAAAACTTGTGTTCTATTAAATATGTGAATGATATTTTAAACAGCACCTAACATTTTCAATTATAGGGTTTTAGGTATCTCAATTGCGTCCACAAAAAATTTTTGCGCTCGTTTTTCAAATTACTAGATTTCTCGACTGGTGTGTTGCAAATATTAATTTACTAACGGATAAAACCTGATTAAACTGCCCGAAACGGAAATAGAACCCAGGACTGCTATATCACGCGACATAGATTTTTTAATTACCTATATTTATGCTTGAGTAGATTTAACTCTAAAGAACAATTTCAAATTAATTGCATTAAATTCAATTTTAGAGGCCATTCAAATATAACGTAGGCATATTCTTTATTTTTAATACCAGCCTGAACCTCTTGCCAGAAAAATAATCAAATATGTTACTTCCATACGTATAAAAAAAGTAAAAAGTAATTGTAATATTTTTGGTTCTCGTTTTTCATACAGGAAATTGAAATTCAATTTCGGAGAAAATACAAAACATAAAAATACATCATGGCCTTCCAAAAATCCCCTTCGCCCATCCTAATTACCAAAAATAAACAAAGCTCCCCCGCTCCCCTCTTTGTTCACGAAATACTTGACTAACTCCTTGGGACCAAAGTAGATAAGCATTGGAAATAATACACATTTTCATTAGAAAATTTTATTTATTATAAACAACATAAACGTGGAATGACACTTCTCGCGACAAAATAAATTTAAACATAACCTAAAATACAAGTTATTTTTTTACCCTTTTTGTACATAATTAGTTTCACATAAGAGAAAAAAATATACAAATTTAATGAAGTGGTGATATTATCTTGACAATCTATTTCCTTCATTAGATATTGAATAACAGAAGATATAAAAGAGGGTAGTAAAACATATGTGAGTCATTTTATAAACAAAGTTATTTGAGTTATGCTGAATGTTCACTCACAACCCTTTAGGTTATAAAAAATACAATCCTTGATAACATTAACAGCTTTAAAATACCCAAAGTAAGGTTTAAAATCACTGCTTTTCTTTCACTTCAACTTATTCTTAGTAAAAATTCAGCATTAAATACAAATTTTATTGTTACAAATCATATTTAAAAATTTCCTTGACTGGCATGACAGCATGTTAACTCTACATTTCCTTGTAACAATGATACAATGTAACAAACTAGTTATTCCTCTAGTTTTATCCACAGGAAGTATATTTATCCATGAATAAAAATTGTCCTATATTCCATTTCACATTATGGTCTTTCAATGTGCAAAAACTTATCCGAATCAATTCATCTGTCAACAGAGAAACATTTATAAAACCTTCAAATTTATAAAAAAGTATCCATGCGAAAGTAATACAACTACTTTCACAGGAAATTAAATACAGCCACGTAGGTGGCAGTGAGGTTACTGCAATGACAAATGAATCCGCCGATAACTGATGATTTTACCATCTCTACATATCCAGATTACTCTTGCGGATATGATGAAGTGGACAAAACCGGTGTATTTTCCTTGGGAGTAAGTAAATTGTTCAGAGATTGTGTTGCTACAATTTGTATCCTTATAAAATATATGGGATTCAATTGAATATGGCATGTTAAAGTGGCAATAGTTTAAAAAATAGTTTTATTATTGACGATTCATAATGGTCGCCATACACGGTACGATCCGTCTGTACGATCCGTCGCGTCAAACCGATCGAAACGACGAATCGATGGTGTATGTCAACATCGTTAACGATTTACTTTGTTTTTTGTATTAAGATTTTTGATACGATCAATCGTCTTGATTTTGATCAGATCAATCGTACAGACGAATCGTACCGTGTGTGTTTCTCTGCAACACAGTTTTTACTAGTGCAGAAGACAGGGAAACCTTTATAAAGTAAAGTCTGTTTTGTAATAATAAAGAATTTAATTTATATTAAGAACTTGTGAAAGTCCATTTAAGTAAAGATGACTTTGACATTGATGTCATTGTTGAAGTGGCAAAGCTAACATGGGACCAAAAAAAATTATTTAAAAAGAAATTTGCGTATATAATTTATAGTTATTCCAATATAACAGTTTGTAACGCCGACATAGCCCAACGGATTAGCTCGTTGAAGTGGCAATGGGCCGGCCACATGGCGCGGAGAACTGATGGCCGATGGGGCCAGAAAGTTCTCCAGTGGAGGCCACGTACTGGAAAGCGCAGCGTGGGACGTCCCCCGACAAGGTGGTCCGACGACCTTGTCAAGGTCGCGGGACGTCGCTGGCTGCAGGCGGCTTCCGACCGTTCCCGGTGGAAGTCATTGGGGGAGGCCTATGTCCAGCAGTGGACCACGATTGGCTGACATGATGATGATGATGAACAGTTTGTAAATCATGTAGATTTGATGATCCACTCTCATTTTATGCGCTCGTGAAAGCGCCTGTCAAGCGTGGCGAGTATCGTCAAAACCTCACAGTGATTCATAAAACCAGGACAAGACCCTCAGTCCCTGCTTCCAGCAGATCCAACAGATCACGCTATGATGAAGTGGAAAAAAAAGACGTTAAAAGACACCCTTACAAATAATTATAGTAAGGTGTCAATAATTGGCATTAATACTTAATTCAATAAGTAGAAAATAAAAAATTACTTTTATTCTTTTAAATTCAAGAGACAAAACTGAGAACACGGCTGCCTCACCTGCTTCCATTGAGCAAAATTTATTAATAAGATGGAATGATACGTTAGTATCTATTCCAAAAAATAAACATTCTTTAAATTTCAACCGACAACAATAGAGACAGCCTCTTGCACTTCAATTATTACCAAAAATAATAACACAATAATTCCAGTTGACATGTTACCTAACCACCCGTTTGGAAACAATGTGGGAGACTGGGGTTGATCCCGGCGACTGTACGCGGGGGGGCACCGGGGGCCCTTCCGTGCCCCGCGGAGGCCACTCATTCGGCGGTGTGCTGCCTCACATTGAGTTTCGCCTTATATTTTTCCCAACATTAAGGATTCGCTCTGGACACACCGCACCCATCCTCACCTCCCTCCCACCAATCTCTTTTTCAATGACACGAAGAAATAAAAATAGCAAGCAACCCACGGCGGCAAAACCATCCACAATTCCAGTAGACGTCTACAATGTCAGGGGTCTACACAGCAACCTCGACGCCGTCCATCACCACCTCGAGACGGCGCGGCCTGCCCTGCTCTTTTTAACGGAGACACAAATATCTACCCCTGACGACGTATCGTACCTTAACTACCCCGGCTACGTATTGGAACATACATTCGTTCGTAAAGCCGGGGTGTGCGTCTTCGTCCGGGGTGATATATGTTGTCGCCGCCTTCGGGGCCTCGAGCATCGGGACCTGTCAATATTATGGCTCCGCGTAGAATACGGGGGTCGTACCCGTGTATACGCGTGCCTTTACAGGTCCCATGCCAGTGATTCGGGGTCTTCTCTGTTGCTTGAGAACGTCCAAGTGGGGACTAACTGCATACTCGAGCAGTGCCCGTCCGCGGAGGTGGTGGTCCTGGGTGACTTCAACGCCCACCACAAAGAGTGGTTGGGGTCCAGGATCACTGATCTCACAGCTGGTAACACAGCCTACCCGTGTTCCGGGTTCAGCCAGCCTCTTGCATTTCAATTATTATAAAAAATAATAACAAATCCAAGAACACAATACTTCCAATTGACATGATACCTTTACCAAATTTGAGTCCAGTAGATCAGAGTAAGGTTTGCAACAGTGTTGATAAAGTATTTAAACCTAGTTCATCAGAATATGCAAGGAATGCTACGTGAAGAACTACAATTGACATTGTTTGCGCTGAACAGCTGAACTGAACAGCTCATGTTCAACTTCACAGATCAAACATTAGAAGCAACTGTTGCAGGAAATATTGCATTCCGACTACTCCTATGGATACGATGAAGTGGACAAACTGGTGTTTTTCAAAGCTTAACACATATTCTTCACTAATTTGTCATGACAGTAAAATATTCTAGTTGATTTTAACAACCCGTCAGTCTGTCATAGAAACGGGGATCTTGGGTTAATTGCCTGGACCAAGAGGTAGACAACCTCCATAAAAAGTTACCCCAATCCTAAGGTGGGACACGCGCCGACAGGATGCATGGCTTGCGGGAGGCAAGTCACTAGCGCCAACCTTGGTGAACCTGGCGAACACCATTGTATATAGCCTTCTCACAGGAAAGGCGTCACCCTGTGAGCAACCACTTTTCCGCGCTCGTGGGAATCATATGGATAACTCTCAAAATATAAAAACCCCTAACACAAATAGAACACATAACCTAATACAACAAACATTCCATCGCAGTATGTTTGAAAGAACAAGAAGCAACTCTCTAGGTGCAATACCTACAGAAATCAAAAAGCCTGTAGTTAAACAACCAGGTCCTATTGAGCAGACAAAAGAAAACCAAACAGTCTCCAGAGACCAGGAAGACACAAATAAAAATGAGTGGCAGAGAGACAAAGTACCCGCTAAACCGAAAAAAAGAAAAGAAACCAGTCCTATAAACAACACAATCGGTAGACGCAACAAAATCAAAATCCGCCTCGGAGCGATCAGCTCAGTTCGCGTCATCGTTCGCGACGAAGCAGGCGTTAATGAAGGTTATTAAGCCAAGTGATGACGGTTTTCAAATTGTAGGCGTTAAAAAGACCGTGAAATCTGGAGTCGTACTTCGTGTCGCGAACGAGTCTCAAATTAGAAAACTGCAATCGGTAGACGCAACAAAATCAGCCGGTTTGCGTTTAGAAATACCGAAAGGCAGTCGACCACGTGTGTTGGTCAAGGATGTACCGGCGTCAATGGAAGATCGCGGCTTCATCAGTGCTTTATACAAGCAAAATATTAAGGGCGAGCTACCTATAAAAGAGGAGGATTTTGTCAAATCAGTCAGAGTGGTCCGCAGGCGTGTTTTAGATAATGGTCGGAAATGGGAATCGAAGTGGACTCGGAAGTTCGTAATCACCTTATGTCCAATAAGGAAAAATTGTTCATTGACTGTGCGACATGCCGATCCTTTGATGACGTCGAGCTAGTCCGGTGCCTTAACTGTCAACAGTACGGACATGTGCATAAGTTCTGCACAACGAAATCCCCGACTTGCGCTCTGTGTGCCGGTGAACACGATTCAAGATCTTGCCCACATAAGAGTGACGCTGCGTTTAAACCGATTTGCGCGACTTGCAAAAAATTCAGCAAACCGCACGACCACCGCTGCGGGCCTGACTTCGAGTCTAAATGACTTGCCTTACTACGTAGGGGAAAACTTTTCATATATAACAAATAGAAACGCAAAATTTGTCTTCAAATTCATCTTATCGTATTTTACTTTGAATTTGACGTGAAACTTTCGCGTAAACGACGAAGTGGTCAGGCTGATGTGCTTCCGAACTCTCAGCTATATTCTCCACTCGTACAGACTTTATTCTTCATTCCGACAACTGACTATACCCGGATATGAATTCAGATTCTCAAAGTGGCATTTATGCATAGCACCCCATAACAATATCTAGAAAACTGGACCCATTTTTGCGGCAATGATGAAGTGGCTAAAGCCGCGTGTTGCCAGACTTGTGAAGTCATCTTCTCCAACCATCATATGCAAATATATGCATATTTTTTGGGTTTATAGGGATGGAGAAGACGGATGCTACAGCTCCTACAGGACCAACGGTCAGAACACCAACGCTACCATCTAACCACTGCACATTCTTATTACTCATACGGATATGATGAAGTGGACAAAACTGGTGTTTTTCAAAACTCAATTTCCTTTATTAAATTCTTCTTTATGTACAGTCTGTTTGACAAGAGCGTGTACGGCAAAACTTTTTTTTAGGTACCGCTAGAAGCTTGGTTGTAAATTTGGCAGGTAGCTAGCCCCTTCCCCTCAGATGCTTTGTGTATAGAGTTTCAGTTGTCGTTCGATCTTTGTCAGAGGAGGACGCATTTCGTCATGAGTGCTACGTACGCATCACGTTATGAAGCAGTGTTCTTGTGTTTGCATCCAAAAGGACCCAAAATGTCATACGCAGCCGCTGCAAAATACATGAAAAAGTCAAAGACATTTGTTAGTAAGTGGGTGAAACGCTATTCTGAAGTAAAAAATGTCGATGATCTGCCTAATCGTGGCTCTACGCAAAAAACAACGAAAAAGGAGGACAAAATGATTTTACGGGTATTCGAGAAGAATTCTCGCCTATCGTTACGTGGTGGTCAAGCGGTTTTGCTTAAAAAAGGCCTTAATGTGTCATGTGATACTATAAGAAGACGTTTACTGGCTCATGATGTAAAATTTCGTAGCATAATAAAGAAACCGCTACTGTCGGAAAATCATGTTAAAAAGAGACTCACTTGGGCGCAGGAACATTTGGACCGGGATTGGGACAATGTAATTTTTTCGGACGAAGCTTCTTTTTGGGCACGTTCTTCTATCACTCATACCTGGTGTACCCACGCCAATAAATTCATCCAGCGAACCGTTAAACATCCGGTGAAGGTGCACGTTTGGGGTTGTTTTTCAAAACAGGGATTTGGTACCTTGCACATATTTACAGGTAATTTAAATGCAGCTAAAATGGTCAAAATATATCAAATGGCTTTATTACCATCTGCTCAAAAGTGGTTTAAAAGGAAAAACATATATTGGCTATTGCAAGAAGCCAATGACCCGAAACATCGGAGTCGTCTTTGTACAGCGTGGAAACAAGAGAATGACGTTGAAGTACTAGATTGGCCATCACAGTCGCCGGATGCAAATCCAATAGAAAATATTTGGGCACTCATGAAGTTGAAGCTTCGAGGAAAGAAAATCTGGACTTTAAAACGATTAGTTCGTGACATTAGACTTATTTGGAGGTCTTTGTCCCTGGATTATGCAATAAAATTAGTAGAAAGTATGCCTCGAAGACTCCAGTCAATTATTGATAATGGAGGCGACTGGACAAGCTACTCCAACTATCAGAAACTTCCACACAAAGGAAGTGAAAATTTAATTATATACAGAGATGAGATAAAAACGTGGAAACCTTTAGTTAGTTTAAAAGGGAAAAATTGTTGTTAAATAATTGTATGCCTAACATGCCTTATGTAGAGATTGCCAAGAACATAATGACAAGAAACTTGACGCTAACACTGAGTGGCAGTAGGAGTAATCTCAACAAAAGTAAATTATTGATATATGAACAACTTTGTTCATTAAATTTAAAAGAGATAATAATGTTTTATTACTTCCGTTAATTAAATTAAACGAACTTAATGAAACCATTGTGCAAAACCAAAGTTTGTTCGATGAATTAGTTGCGACCTTTCCGCAGTTGGTTCATTCTAAGAACACAAAGGGGATTGGTGCATCAACAAACTGAAACAGTATGTAAACAATAACAGTACCATAAAAAATGTAATGATCACATAGTTATACTCAGGAATAGTGTTGCGAAAGGACCCATCTCGCTCCTGAGCCATGTCTATAAGTTGTTTTCGAGGGTCATCACAAATCGTCTCGAACGCAGGTTTGATGACTTCCAGTCTCCCGAACAAGCCGGTTTCCGAAAAGGCTTTAGCACCATAGACCACATCCATACGCTTCAGCAAGTTATAAAGGAAACCGAGGAATATAACTTGCCGTTTTGTTTAGCGTTTGTGGACTATGAGAAAGCCTTTGATTTAATCAGACAAACAGCTGACTCTCCCAAGCCGTCTGGTCACCGCGGGGGAAAATAACCAAAACCCTCCAGCAAGCACCGAAATGTATCTAGAAGGATATCGGGCTTCCGAACTATCAGAGGAACTCTACATCTTGTAAAGCGACGTTAGAACACCAACGCTACCATCTCGAGTCACTGCACATTCAGACTATTCTTATGGCTACGATGAAGTGGACAAAACTGGCGCTTTTCAAAACTCAAGACATAATCTTCACTATGTTGTCACTTGTCAGACAGTAACATATTCTAGTTTATTTTAACCACCCGTTTGAAAACTTTTTAGGTCTATCAAAAACTTAAACCAAGGTTCATAGTCATCTTCCCGTCACAGAGATTGACGAAAACATGCAAAACTACTTTACGAAGAGAAAATAAAAAAAAAGATGGAGATGCCATCTTCTCCAGGAAAAAATTGTATTATAGCGCATAAGTCGTTTTAGTGTTCTAACGTTGAATTTAATAGTTTTGACCAGTGCTTCATCGGTAAGTCGTTTTATTTTCTTTTGAAGGTAGGCTTATTTTCAGTTAAATTGCATAATTTTACATATAGTTCCGTTTAATTTAATATCATGTCGGTTTATAACGACGATCCCCTTGACCGCGTCAGGGACACTTTCGAGAGTATTTTGACCCCTAGGTCGCCTAACAACTCCCGACCTAAACGGCTTGTTAGTGACATGTCACCTACAAATATGTCACCAGGTGATGAAAGATTGAAACCATCCGGTTCGGAAGGCAATTCTCCTTTGGCTGTTAAGGAACGCTGCGTTGTGGACAGAAATAGTTATTGCGATTTTGTGTCTGATGCGTCGACATTTCTTAGTAAAATAAACGAACTAGTCAACGATCAGGGGTCGCGAATAAACTTTGCGAACAAATCGGAAATTATGGACCTCACACAACGCGTCACAGGCATTATTTCATAACTGGACCCATTTTTACGGCAATGATGAAGTGGCTACAGCCGCGTGTTGCCAGACTTGTGAAGTCATCTTCTTCACCCATTATATGCAAATATATGCTTATTTTTTGGGTTTATAGGGATGGAGAAGACGGATGCTACAGCTCCTACAGGACCAACGGTTAGAACACCAACGCTACCATCTAACCGCTGCACACTCTGATTACTCGTACGGATATGATGAAGTGGACGAAACTGGTGTTTTTCAAACCTCAATTTCCTTTATTAAATTCTTCTTTATGTATCAGAACAACATACTGAAGCTACCAATAACTCCAACTATCAGAAACTTCCACACAAAGGAAGTGAAAATTTAATTATGTACAGCAACGAGATAGGTAAAAACATGGGAACTTTAGTTAGTTTGAAAAGGGAAAAATTGTTGTTAAATAATTGTATGCCTAACATCCCTTATGTAGAGATTGCCAAGAACATAATGACAAGAAACTTGACGCTAACACTGATTGGCAGTAGGGGTCATCTCAACAAAAGTAAATTATTGATATATGAACAACTTTGTTCATTAAATTTAAAAGAGATAATAATGTTTTATTACTTCCGTTAGTTAAATTAAACGAACTTAATGAAACTATTGTGCAAAACCAAAGTTTGTTCGATGAATTAGTTGCGACCTTTCCGCAGTTGGTTCATTCTAAGAACACGAAGGGGATTGGTGCATCAACAAAGTGAAGAAGTATATAAACAATAACAGTATCATAAAAAAATGTAATGATCACATAGTTATACTCAGGAATAGTGTTGCGAAAGGACCCATCTCGCTCCTGAGCCATGTCTATAAGTTGTTTTCGAGGGTCATCACAAATCGTCTCGAACGCAGGTTTGATGAATTCCAGCCTCCCGAACAAACCGGTTTCCGAAAAGGCTTTAGTACCATAGACCACGTCCATACGCTTCGGCAAGTTATAAAGAAAACCGAGGAATATAACTTGCCGCTTTGTTTAGCGTTTGTGGACTATGAGAAAGCCTTTGATTTAATCAGACAAACAGCTGACTCTCCCAAGCCGTCTGGTCACCGCGGGGGAAAATAACCAAAACCCTCCAGCAAGCACCGAAATGTATCTAGAAGGATATCGGGCTTCCGAACTATCAGACGAACTCTACAACTTGTAAAGCGACGTTAGAACATCAACGCTACCATCTCGAATCACTGCACATTCAGACTATTCCTATGGATACGATGCAGTGGACAAACTGGTGTTTTTCAATGCTCAAGACATATTCTTCACTAATTTGTCACTTGTCAAGACAGTAACATATTCTGTTTTATTTTAACCACCCGTTTGAAAACTTTTTAGGTCTATCAAAAACTTAAAACCATGGTTCATAGTCATCCTCCCGTCACAGAGATTAACTAAAACATGCAAAACTTCTTTACGAAGAGAAAATAAAAAGAAAGATAGAGATGCCATCTTCTCCAGGAAAAAAATGCATTATAGTGCGTAAGTCGTTTTAGTGTTTTAACGTTTAATTTTTATAGTTTTGACCAGTGCTTCATCGGTAAGTCGTTTTATTTTCTTTTGAAGGTAGGCTTATTGTCAGTTAAATAATTTTACATATAGTTCCGTTTAATATAATATCATGTCGGTTTATAACGACGATCCCCTTGACCGCGTCAGGGACACTTTCGAGAGTATTTTGACCCCAGGTCGCCTAACAACTCCCGACCTAAACGGCTTGTTGGTGACATGTCACCTACAAATATGTCACCAGGTGATGAAAGATTGAAACCATCCGGTTCGGAAGGCAATTCTCCTTTGGCTGTTAAGGAACGCCGCGTTGTGGACAGAAATAGTTATTGCGATTTTGTGTCTGATGCGTCGACATTTCTTAGTAAAATAAACGAACTAGTCAACGATCAGGGGTCGCGAATAAACTTTGCGAACAAATCGGAAATTATGGACCTTACACAACGCGTCACAGGCATTATTTCATAACTGGACCCATTTTTGCGGCAATGATGAAGTGGCTAAAGCCGCGTGTTGCCAGACTTGTGAAGTCATCTTCTCCACCCATCATATGCAAATATATGCATATTTTTTGGGTTTATAGGGATGGAGAAGACGGATACTACAGCTCCTACAGGACCAACGGTCAGAACACCAACGCTACCATCTAACCACTGCACACTCTGATTACTCATACGGATATGATGAAGTGGACGAAACTGGTGTTTTTCAAACCTCAAGTTCCTTCATCAAATTCTTCTTTATGTATCAGAACAACATACTGAAGATACCAATAACTCCAACTATCAGAAACTTCCACACAAAGGAAGTGAAAATGTAATTATGTACAGCAACGAGATAGGTAAAAACGTGGAAACCTTTAGTTAGTTTAAAAGGGAAAAATTGTTGTTAAATAATTGTATGTGTTGTAGATTGTTAGTTAATGACATCTCTATTAGGACATCACTAATGTGTATGTACATCCCTAGTTATTAGTCTATGGGGAGTCTATTAAGAGTTGATTAAGATGGCGCACCAATAAAGTTATGATTAAGACATACCCTGTGTTTAAATAATAAATAACTCGGACATCAAGAACATTTCTCCAATATACAACAGTATGCCTAACATGCCTTATGTAGAGATTGCCAAGAACATAATGACAAGAAACTTGACGCTAACACTGATTGGCAGTAGGGGTCATCTCAACAAATGTAAATTATTAATATTTTATCAACAACTTTGTTCATTAAATTTAAAACAGTTAACTATGTTTACATCACCCTACAATCAAAACTTGCCAGCGGAGGAAAATAATATTAGATATAAGTTGAATTTAACAATGCACTTAATGTGCAATAACTGTGCGGACACGCTATGACACTGCGCATTTAAAATTGTGTTTTATCGTGTCTCGGTTTGTTTGCCGGCTCGTGGGTGCTTCCAGTTGTGTTGTGTTGGTTTGTGCTTTATTGCGCGTAAGTCGTTTTAGTGTTTTAACGTTTAATTTAATAGTTTTGACCAGTACTTCATCGGTAAGTCATTTTATTTTGTTGTGAGGGTAGGGTTATTGCCAGTTTAATTGCATAATTTATATATTAGTTCCGTTTAACATAATATAATGTCGGTTTATAACGATGGTCCCCCTGACCGCGGCAGGGACCCCTTCGAGGGTATTTTAACCCCTAGGTCGCCTAACAACTCGCGACCTAAACGGCATTTTAGTGACATGTCACCTACAAATATGTCGCCAAGTGATAAACGGTCGAAACCATCCGGCTCGGGAAATAATTCTCTCACTTTAGAGGATAGCCGCGATGCGAATCGAAATAACTATTCCGATTTAGTGTCTGATGCGTCGTCATTTCTGACCAAAATCAACGAACTTGTCAATGATCAGAGGTCGCGAATTATCGTTGCGAACAAGTCGGCAATTATGGACCTCACACAACGCGTCACAGGCATTATTTCGTTACTCGCAATTATATCGTCTTGTAATGAAACAAAACTAGCGCATCTACAAAGGGAGCTCGATAACAGTAAAAACGTGCGCGAACCTGCACCGGTAAATGCATCTTACGCGGACCGCCAATAACCGAGATGCCATGATCTAAAAGTCTATTTGAATAAAGATAAATATCGCTTTAACGTGAAACTTTCGCGTAAACGACGAAGTGGTCAAGCTGATGTGCTCCCGAACTCTGAGCCATATTCTCTACCCGTACAGACTTTATTCTTCATTCCTGCAACTGTTTATATCCTGATATAAATACAGCTTCTCAAGCTGGTTGTATTACAGTCGAAACTACAACAATATCAAGAGAAATGGACCCATTTTTGCGGCGATGATGAAGTGGCTAAAGCCGCGTGTTACTAGACTTGTGAAGTCATCTTCTTCACTCACAATACACAAAATACAACATATACATATATGCCAAGTAAAAACAATAGAACAGACGAACTCTACAGCTTGTGAAGCGACGTCAGAACACCAACGCTACCATCTAACCGCTGCACATTCTGATTACTCATACGGATATGATGAAGTGGACAAAACTGGTGTTTTTCAAACCTCAATTTCCTTCATTTAATTTTTCTTTATGTATCAGGCCACAACACAAAGAAACAGCCAATAACTCCAATGGAAAGAAACTGCCACACAAGGGAAGTAGAAATGTAATTATGTACAGCGCTGAGATTGGCAAAAACATAGGAAGTTTAGTCAGTTTGAAAAGGGGACAATTGTTGTTAAATAATTGTATGACTAACATGCCCTATTTATAAATTGCCAAGAACATAATTAATGACAAGAAATTTGACTCAGACACGGAATTAATTATTTTTATTGGCAGTAGGGGTAATCTCAGCAAAAGTAAATTATTGATATTCTCTATGAACAACTTTGTTCATTAAATTTGAAAGATGTTTACTCATGTTTTTGGTCAGGGATGCACCTATCTAGTGGTCATGGTCTGCCCTAGAATAGGTGCTACGAGTACGCGACCTCGGCCCCCGAGCTGCTGCAGTCACCATCAACTTTCCCTTCCGTGACTGCAGTATCCACTCCTACAGACCACACTTTCCTCTCCCATAGCCTCCTTTCTCATTCACTATTCCCTTCACCCCGCTTGATGACGGGCAGCAGCGTCATCAATGCGATTCCCCTACTGCGCTCGCCAACCCGCCTGCCAAGCGTGGCGAGTATCGGCAATAACCCTCCATGATGGAAACTAGGACCAGGCCCTCAGTCCCCGGCAGCCCCACTATTCCTGGCTACGGTAGCGGCCATGGTAACGGTGGGGCGGGGGGTGCTAAGAATCCCCGGGTTGGCCCCGGCTACCACCCCCGACGACGACTAGCCCTGGTAACATACAACATACGCACGTTGAGGACAGACGAGAAGATTGTCGAACTGGAAGAAGAATTGAGCGGGTTACACTGGGACATTCTGGGGTTGTCGGAAGTCCGCAGGATTGGGGAGGACACGATAACCCTGAAGTCCGGTAACCTGCTCTTCTACCGGGGGGACGACCAACGACCAAAAGATATAATAATGTTTTATTACTTCCGTTAATTAAATTAAACGAACTTAATGAAACCATTGTGCAAAACCAAAGTTTGTTCGATGAATTATTTGCGACCTTTCCGCAGTTGGTTCATTCTAACAACACAAAGGGGATTGGTGCATCAACAAACTGGAAAAGTATGTAAACAATAACAGTATCATAAAAAATGTAATGATCACATAGTTATACTTAGGAATAGTGTTGGGAAAGGACGCATCTCGCTCCTGAGCCATGTCTATAAGTTGTTTTCGAGGGTCATCACAAATCGTCTCGAACGTAGGTTTGATGACTTCCAGCCTCCCGAACAAGCTGGTTTCCGAAAAGGCTTTAGCACCATAGACCACATCCATACGCTTCGGCAAGTTATCCAGAAAACCGAGAAATACAACTTGCCGCTTTATTTAGCGTTTGTGGACTATGAGAAAGCCTTTGATTCGATCGAGACGTGGGCGGTGCTAGAGTCTCTCCAGCGGTGCCACATTGACTGTCGGTACATCGAGGTGTTGAAAAGCATATACAGAAACGCCACCATGTCGGTCCGAGTACAAGATCAGAGCACGAAGGCTATTCCACTACAGAGAGGCGTGAGACAGGGAGATGTTATATCTCCAAAACTGTTCACTGCCGCGCTGGAAAACGCCTTCAAGCTCTTGGAGTGGAAAGGATTCGGCATCAACATCAACGGCGAGTATATCACACACCTTCGGTTTGCCGACGATATTGTAGTCATGGCAGAATCGCTGGAGGACCTTAGCACTATGCTCGAAGACCTCAATCGAGTCTCCCAACAGGTGGGTCTTAAAATGAACATGGACAAGACGAAAATCATGTCGAATGTCCATGTTGTGCCCACCCCAATCGCAGTTGGGGCCTCGACTCTCGAAGTTGTAGACGAATATGTCTATTTGGGACAAGTGGTCCGGTTAGGCAGGTCCAACTTCGAGAGAGAGGTCGATCGTCGAATCCAACTCGGTTGGGCAGCGTTCGGAAAGTTAGGAGACATCATCTCGTCCAAAATACCTCAGTGCCTGAAGACAAAAGTCTTCAATAGTTGTGTGTTACCAGTGATGACTTACGGCACTGAGACGTGGCCTCTCACTAAAGGCGTCATGGGACGGCTCAGAGTCACTCAACGAGCTATGGAGAGGGCTATGCTCGGGGTTTCCCTACGTGATCGAATCAGAAATGAGGAGATCCGTAGGAGAACTAAAGTAACCGACATAGCCCAACGGATTAGCTCGTTGAAGTGGCAATGGGCCGGCCACATGGCGCGGAGAACTGATGGCCGATGGGGCCAGAAAGTTCTCCAGTGGAGGCCACGTACTGGCAAGCGCAGCGTGGGACGTCCCCCAACAAGGTGTTTCGACGACCTTGTCAAGGTCGCGGGACGTCGCTGGCTGCAGGCGGCTTCCGACCGATCCCGGTGGAAGTCATTGGGGGAGGCCTATGTCCAGCAGTGGACCACGATTGGCTGACAATGATGATGATGATGACTCATGTTTACATTACCCTATAATCAAAACTTGGCAGCGGAGGAAAATAATATTAGATATACATATTTACAGGTAATTTAAATGCAGCTAAAATGGTCAAAATATATCAAATGGCTTTATTACCATCTGCTCAAAAGTGGTTTAAAAGGAAAAACATATATTGGCTATTGCAAGAAGACAATGACCCGAAACATCGGAGTCGTCTTTGTACAGCGTGGAAACAAGAGAATGACGTTGAAGTACTAGATTGGCCATCACAGTCGCCGGATGCAAATCCAATAGAAAATGTTTGGGCACTCATGAAGTTGAAGCTTCGAGGAAAGAAAATCTGGACTTTAAAACGATTAGTTCGTGAAATTAGACTTATTTGGAGGTCTTTGTCCCTGGATTATGCAATAAAATTAGTAGAAAGTATGCCTCGAAGACTCCAGTCAATTATTGATAATGGAGGCGACTGGACAAGTTATTAATAATAAAGCATCAGTGTCTATATCATGTATAATGAGTGTATTTTTTTTCTATTTTTTATCCCAATTCATTCCCGAGTTTTGCCGTACACGCTCTTGTCAAACAGACTGTAAGTTGAATTCAACCATGCACTCAATGTGCAATAACAATAAAAAATTCCATGTTATTGAAACTAACAAGTATGTTAGTAAATTTAATTTTAAGACAAGAGATAATTCTTATCTCCCATTATATATAAAGCGGCAGATAGCAGATGTGCTCTCATATTATTTTAGAGTAACAACCAAGAAAATGGCAGACTATGCTCTATTAAGCAATTTAATATAAATTCAGATTTTAGTAATCCGAATAATAAGAAACCTAAATTAAATTAAATCACAAGATAACAGAGACAAACTCTGTCAATATTAGTACAATTTATATAAATTGTAGCAATAATATGAAAGACTTGCTTCACCAATACACACAAGGATTAAAAAAGAAAGCATTAGAAGTAGAACTCTTAAAAAAGTCTACTTCAATAATGATAAACATCACTTTAACGTGAAACTTTCGCGTAAACGACGAAGTGGTCAAGTTGACGTGCTCCCGAATTCTCAGCCATATTCTCCACCCGTACAGACTTTATTCTTCATTCCTGCAACTGTTTATATCCGGATATAAATACAGCTTCTCAAGCTGGTTGTAATGCAGTCGAAACTACAACAATATCAAGAAAAATGGACCCATTTTTGCGGCAATGATGAAGTGGCTACAGCCGCGTGATAGCAGATTTGTAATCGTCTCCATCCATCGTATACAAATATCAGCATATTTTCCGTTTTGTAGGGATGAAGAAGGCGGATGTTTCCGTTAGAACACCAACGCTACCATCTAACCACTGCACATTCTGATTACTCATACGGATATGATGAAGTGGACAAAACTGGTGTTTTTCAAAACTCAACACGTAATCTTTACCAGTTTGTCTTTTAACTTGTTTTTTCCGCTGGCGACCAATACGAACAATTCACGTTCCCAGATTCCAATAATTAATTTTTTTATTTAATTTCTCGCAGTATATAAACCACGTAACTTTTAAAATCATTAAATAGCATAGGGGAACGGGGGGTAGCCCCGGCCGGCGGGTAGCCTCGGCCATAGCAAATATTCGACTTTCGCGCCACGTGACCTTGAATTTCTCGCGATCTCTGTGTGCGTATACGAGTCGTTTGACAAACGCGAACAGTTGAAGTCGATTGACGGTTGGATTCGGATGCGGTCGAGAGAATTCCGATTTTCGTTGGCGAGTGCCGCGCGACTCCAATTGTTTCGGAAACCATATTTATTGGATAAACGTGAGTAATTATTTATTTTATCTTGTTTACATATTGTAATATTATTATAGTTTGTATATATAAAAGAATATTTATAATAATTAATAAGCTTTTTTTAAAAGAATATTTTTTCTGACGGAAGTCATGGCGGGTAGCTCCGGCCATTGGTTTTGGGGGTAGCCCCGGCCATGTGTAATCATGTTAATTATTCTTTATTGATGTTTTTATTTTAAGTCCTACATTTGAATATCGTTTGTTGCAGTGTTACGATGCCTAAATTTAAAAATCGAGTTACAAATCGTGGAGACTGGAGTGAAGAAAACATGAAAAAAGCAATTGAAGATGTACTCGAGAAAAAATGTTCTGAGAGAGCTGCCGCAGATCGGTATGAAGTTCCACGTACTTCGCTGCAAGATCGTATCAAAGGTATAAAAGAAGGTCATCAGATCACGCTTAAGCCAAAATTAGGACGTTTTGAACAGACATTTCATCCTGAGTTTGAAAGACAGCTTTGTGAACATGTTAAAAATCAAGATAACTGTCTCATGCCTTTAACAAGAAATGAATTTTTGCGTCTTGCCTTTGATTTAGCAGAAAAATTTAAAATTAATCATAGGTTTAATAGAGACAAGCGAATGGCTGGAAAAGATTTTTTCTGCGGTTTCAAGAAAAGAAATCCAGACGTGGTACTGAGAACTCCTGAGGCAACAAGCTTAATGCGTTCTACAGGTTTCAATAAACCTCAGGTTGACAGGTTTTATGACCTTCTCCTCAACCTATATGAAAAATTTAATTTCCAAGCCTCTCAAATTTATAATGCTGACGAGACCGGAGTCTCGACAGTTCACAAAAATGACAGAGTTTTGTCAGTGAAGGGGAAAAAGCAGGTTGGAAAACTGACTTCAGCTGAACGAGGACGTAACATCACTGTCATGATTTCAATGAGTGCATCGGGTCATTTCCTACCCCCTATGTTTATTTTCTCTAGAAAGAAAATGGATAAGAATGGCCGGCTTATGATTGGTGCACCGCCAGAAAGCCTTGGGATAGCGTCCGAAAGCGGTTGGATGAATGCGGAGATATTTCTCCAGTGGCTACAACATTTCAAGAAACATGTCCATCCGTCTGAAGCTCACCCTGTTCTGTTAATATTAGATGGACATAATAGCCACAAAGAGCTGAATGTTATTGAATATGCTAGAGACAATCATATTCACATGCTGAGCACTCCACCGCACACAACTCATAAGATTCAGCCGTTAGACCGTGTGTTTTTCAAGCCTTTCAAACAAGCTTATGGGTCAGCCTGTGCATCATGGATGCGTCAGAATCCTGGTTCTCGACTGACTGATTATGACATCGCTGGACTGACTAACATAGCGTTTACCAAAGCTGCTAGATTAGAGATTGCCCAAAGTGGTTTCCGTTGCACTGGTATCCAACCCTTTAATCGAGATGTGTTTTCAGACCTAGACTTTTTAGGTTCAGCCTTAACTGATATACCAATTGAAAATAGATTGAGTCAGACAACAATTCAGGCTCCTAGTCCTGCAGCATTTGAAAATACACCGGGACCTTCAAGTGCTCTATCTGTGTCGTCAGCTGCCATCCAACTTCATGAAGCAGTACCAACCATATGCGTTGAACCATCAGCTTCCATTTCAGTTGTATCGTCAGCAAACATCCAAGAGGCAGTACGAGATGAAAGTGTTGATGTTGAAAATATTAGTGATGTGCTTAAGGTTCTGTCACCTCTTCCAGATGCCTCACAGAAACGATTAACAGCTAGGAAAAGAAGAACACAAAAAAGCGAGATTTTAACGTCTTCACCTTACAAAAATGAGTTGATGGAGAAGACTAAAGATCCTAAAGCAGTGGCAAAGGTCAAGAAAAACATGACAGCGCAGGTTAAAGCTAAGAAAGTTGCATCTAAGGCATGTTCGAATAATCAGGATACGGAATGCATAATTTGCGATGAAACTTTCGATGAAGATTGGATTCAATGCCAAACATGTCAAGACTGGGCTCATGAGGCATGTGTTTATATAAATCCATCCGATTTTTACTACAATTGTGATGTGTGTGTCGCCAAAAAACGATTTAATCACTAAATATGTAGATGGCCGGGGCTACCCACCACCTTAAAGAGATACCAAAATTTGATTACTATTTGAAGTGAGTTTAATTTTAATTTGTCAATGGTTTTCTTTAAGTTTCAATTATTTTATCATGAATAAATATAATGTTGATTATGTTATGCACTTCTCTTGTGTTTTTCTTTATAAATATAGTCATATTATCAAAAACAAAATTTTGGCCGGGGCTACCCCCCTTTCCCCTACAACAAAACGTTAACTATAAGTATAAATACTTTTTAAGCGTTATTAATAGTAATACGCGAGTAACTTTGTAAGTAACTGTACAATTGTCAAAACAATTTAAATTTCTTTGTCATCGCTTTTCCTTCTCTATTATAAATTAACTGGGTGAGTGATTGGTGCAATTGTGAATTTCTTCCCTTTATACAAAAGTTGTGGTAAGTGCTATTTTGTTACCTTTTCAACTCTTTGAAATTACCTTTCCTTGAAATTACTACAATCCACCAAGTCTAGCCGTGATTTATACTTGTAAACTAAGACCTAGATAACCTAAAGCTACCAAAATGATGACCAGTGAACCTTGTTCCGTCAGGAGGAGTCTAAACTCCAACTGGCGCACTGGTTGCAAGGGAGAGATGTGAACTGCTTGACCGGGAGAGGGATGTCAATGAAAAGGAGTTATTGGAAATACTTAATAAAAATACTGTACTTAAAAATGAGTTAGCAGAAATGCATCAGAATTTATTAGTGGTAACTGAAGAGCGGGATCAACTTTGCTCATAGTGGCAGGATTTGACAGATGTTCCCAAGAGTATGAATTGGCCTTAAATACTATCTCCAGTATGCAGCAAGAACTTCGAGAAGCTGAAAACAACATCACCAAACTGGAAATGGCCAAAACCTCTGCTCGGGAACAACAAACTCAAAGCCTTTTCACTGAGTTAATAAATACTAATTCTGCTCTTGTTTCTGTAGCTTCCAATAGTTCTCACTTATCTACTATTGATTTAACAGGAGACGACACATCGCTTCCGTGTAATGGTGTGGTAATTGTTGGAAGCAGCAAAAACAAAATAAAGAAATATATTAAGATCAATAAGGCATATAAGGAAAACTCAGAAACTTTTAAAGAATTATAAGCAACAAATAAATCTTTATGTAACATTTTAGATAAATTAGTTTTGCAAGACACAGTTGACTTATATGCCTAGTAATTCTAGCAAAATAGAATTAGGTATGAAACTGACTCACAAGTTCTTAATTTAGAATTGGTAAAACTCCAATCATCCCTAATATCTATAAGCTGTAAATATGAAAATGGTCAAAGAGAGATTGAAGAGCATTCATCAGCTTTATCTGATTTGTTAGAATCTTATAAAAATAATGCAGATCGCTTTGAGTTGTTGCAAAACCACAATTATATATGTAACAGCAATGGCTTCAGTGATCCAAAGCCTATGAATGCTCGTTCTCCCAATAATTCAAGAAAATCTTCTTTATGTATCAGGCCACAACACAAAGAAATAGCCAATAACTCCAATGGACAGAAACTTCCATACAAGTGAAGTAATAATGTAATCATGTACAGCGATGAAATGGGTAAGAATATAGGAGCCTTGGTTAGTTTAAAAAGGGGGCAAAAATGTTAAATAATTGTATGCCTAACATACCCTATTTAGAAATTGTCAAGAACATAATTAATGACAAGAAATTTAACGCTAACAATGAGTTAATTATATTCATTGGCAGTAGGGGTAATCTAAACAAAAATAAATTATTACCATTCTATGAACAACTTTGTTCACTAGATTTGAAAGAAATAGTCATGTTTACATTACCCTTTAGTAAAAACTTGTCAGCGGAAGAAAATAACAATAGATATAGGTTAAATAATACAATAAGTTATGGAATTCTACTCTGGGGTGGTGCCGCTAACATAAATACCATATTTTTCCTGCAAAAAAGAGCCATCAGATGCATATTATATTCGCTTAGCTCTAGATATTCTCTAAGAGAAAAGTTCAAGGGAATTGGTATTTTGACAGTAGCATCTCAATATATACACGCAAATCTTATCTATGTCCATAAGAATATTAATAAATTTAAAAAGTATTCTGACATACATGATAGAAATACATGCAATAAAAATAAGTTAGTAACTTATAAGACCAGGTCCACAAGATCAGCAAATCTTTTAAGGGTTACTGTATACACTTCTGCAATAGTCCCTAGGCTGGAATCATGGAAAAAGATGGAGGAGGCCTATACCCAAACAGTGGTCCCACCACATAAATTATTCCATAAAAAATATTGTCATCGCGTCGTCAAGACGATTCAACAACAAAGCCTACCCATTTTTAGACTAATCCACATCCACCACAGGCTAGCGTGGCCACCAGGCTAGCGTGGAGGACCAAGGCCAAAACCCTTAGTTGTAGAGGAGGCCCGCGTCCAGGAAACTTCTTTGAATAAACCACATACCACGGTAATACCAAAGAACCCATTTTTGCGGAGATGACGAAGTGGTCAAAATTGATGATCATGAAACATCTGAAAAACGTTTTTGCTACTCATAAGAATTTACACAAGCAGTAAAAGGTGTTTCTTCTCCACAGCGATAATACAGTCCGAAACAGCGTTATAAAACTCACAAAAATCGTATGAAATAATGATTATATCCTATGTTTGGTCAGGGATGCTCCTATCTAGTGGTCATGGCCTACTCTAGAATAGGTGCTACGAGTATGCGACCTCGGCCCCCGAGCTACTGCAGTCACTACCAACCTTCCTTTCCGTGACTGCAGTATCCACTCCTACAGGCCACACTTTCCTCCCTCATAGCCTCCTCTCTTCCTTCACCCCGCTTGATGACGGGCAGCAGCGTCATCAATGCGATCCCCCTACTGCACTCGTCAACCCGCCTGCCAAGCGTGGCGAGTATCGGCATAAACCCCCTTATGATGAAAACTAGGACCTGGCCCCCAGTCCCCGGCAGTCCCACTATTCCTGGCTACGGTAGCGGCCATGGTAACGGTGGACGGGGGGTGCTAAGAATCCCCGGGTTGGCCCCGGCTACCACCCCCGACGACGACTGGCCCTGGTAACACACAATATACGCACTTTGAGGACAGACGAGAAGATTTGATGAAGAAGAATTGAGCGGGTTACACTGGGACATTCTGGGGTTGTCGGAAGTCCGAAGAATCGGGGAGGACACGATAACCCTGAAGTCCGGTAACCTGCTCTTCTACCGGGGGGACGACCAACAGTCCCGAGGAGGTGTTGGATTTCTCGTCCTCAGGTCTCTCATTATCAACATCGTATCCATCGAAAGTGTGTCGAGCAGGGTAGTATACCTCAGAATATCAAAAATATATTCGTTGAAGGTCATACAGGTATACGCGCCGACCTCGACACACCCAGATGAAGAAGTAGAGGAGATGTATGAGGACATAAGTCGAGCCATACATACTTCCAAAACCTACTTCAATGTTGTTATGGGACTCTTTGCGATGAACTCTTTCTTCCAGAAGCCGCCTCACAGGAAATGGACCTGGCTGAGCCCTGATGGTTCCACGAGAAACGAGATAGATTTCATCTTGACGACGAAACGACGGATATTCAGTGATGTCTGTGTGATCAACAGGGTGAAAACCAGTAGCGATCACCGAATGGTTAGAGGCTCATTGAATTTCAACATCCAATTAGAAAGGCGTCGCTTGATGAAGTCTACGCTCCGACCTACTCGCGCCCATATCCAAAACCCCGAGAGCTTTCAACTCGAGCTGAAAAATCGCTTCGAGTGTCTAGAAGAAAACCTTGCCGTGGACGAGTTAAACAGCGGTCAACTGATGGCCGAAGGGGCCAGAAAGTTCTCCAGTGGAGGCCTCGTACGGGAAAGCGCAGCGTGGGACGTCCCCCGACAAGGTGGTCCGACGACATTGTCAAGGTCGCGGGACGTCGCTGGCTGCAGGCGACTTCCGACCGGTCCCGGTTGAGGTCATTGGGGGAGGCCTATGTCCAGCAGTGGACTTCGATTGGCTGATGGATGATGATAGACTAACTGTATGATGTATCCCATTTAGGTTCTGACTGACTAGTAACTAAAAATATGAAAGGGAAAGAGGCAAATAAAGACATAACGGCTGATAGGAATGTGTGGAAAGTGTCCAAAGGGTAGTATTTTCCAGAACTTTTAGACATCTTCTGCACTGAAGTACAACGTATATTATAGCCAGCAGAATAGCTTTATCACACTGATCAATAGAGCATTTTGATGTGAAATGGTCATTTTTAGGTTTAAGTTTTACTATTCCATTGCACCTTTGTACTTAGCAGAAAATATTTTTTTCGAAAAGGTCTTTAGAAATTATCCCAAAGAGATGTTCTAAAAAGAGCTGTTTTTAAGTAAACGACGAAGCGGTCAAAGAAGGTGTTGACTAAAACTCCTAAGTCATATTCTCCAGGTCTATACAGGGTGTACAAAAAAAAATTAACGCTTTCCATACAACCATCGGTAAATGTATGCGGTTTGTGTGGAAAGCGTAAAAAAATATTCTTTTTGTCGGGATTTTTTTTCGCCAATGGGTTTGTGATCACCGTAGCTATTACCGGCCTTAGTTTCCGATCACGGTCTGAATACATCCTGTACATATTGCCCCCCCCCCCCCCCCTACATTGAAGGGGGTAGACGGCTAACTTACAAGCGACGTCTCACAATACTAAGTACTAAGCAACAACTAAAAGCCGTCGATCGAAGATATGACAAAGTGGCCAAAGTGTTATGAGGAACATTTATTCTCGAACCCCCACGTAATAGGGGCGAGCCTATCGCCATTCTGGCACTATTTCAGGCTCCGTGCTGCTACTGAGAATTTCCTAATGGAAAAACTCACTTTGCCCGACCCCAGGACCCCTTTGATCGAACCCAGGACCTCTAATTCGCACGGCACATGCTTGTACCACGAGACCTCGAGGCAGTCACTAAAAAAATGCGAGGGGAATTTCAATCATTACCAAAAAAGGATACCGGCGATTCCGAAGAATCCGAGCTAAATTCAGGCAGCCCTATCGTATCTGAGAAAGCAAAATTCCCAAAAAGACAAAATTTGTCATCCGTCACTTTTGTCTTTCCAAAAGGCAAAAAGTGGTTAAACAGTTTAAGAATGACGATTCAAAAGAACTTGTAAAAGTCTATTTGAATAAAGATGATTTGACTTTGACTTTTGACCTAACCCAATGGGAGACAGCCCTTACTTTATAAGCGCTAACATCTCTGCATTAGGTTCGACTGGCAGAGAATGCCTCGGGCATTAAGTCCACCTTTACAAATGTATAACGTGTAAATAAATAGATATATGCTTCATAAATGTTGGCATACAGAAAAGCGATCAAGTCACGAATAACACCATCATATCTAAAAATAAATACTAAAGGTGAAAGGGGGTTTATCGTCAGGGGATGCCTTTTCCAGACTGAATGATTGTGGTTAAGATAATGGTGCAAAATTTGAGGTTGAGTGTGATGAGTGTGTCTTGTCCTCAAGCAGGATGTGACGACGTAGAGAAAGAAAGATTTTGGGAGGACTTTCACTGCGCGATGATGCGTAGATACGAATGAAGCGATAATTATAGGAGACTTCAATGGATATGTTGGAAAAGTAAGGCAGGTGTAGACGACGCGATTAACAATTGTTACATTATTCGAATTAAAAATAGCGAACGGTGTGAAATGGGTGTGCACATGGCAACGGGGTGTAGGCGCGGGGCCGGGGAGCCGGCGTGCGGCGACGTTAACGCCTGTACTTCACGATCTTGCGGGCGCCGGGGGGTGGGCCCGCCAGCGGGGCCACTCGGCGGCGCACGCGGTGTCCACGATCGCAAGCGCCACAATGCACACCTATCGCTCATCGATACTCCAAGCAATCGTTTGTTTTATTTGCCACCCTTATAGCAGGGGTATGAAAGAATACACGGAGGTTGGGAGCCGAAACAAGGATGGGGAAGCCATACTCCAAGCGGCTTCGGCCTTGGATATCCCAAGTAAACTGGGAACAGGGCAAGAAGAAGGTGTAAGGGGGGCAAACACCATCTAACGTCCCTAACTGGCAACCCTACCTGCACGCTCGTGAGGAGCTTACTAACCACTTAACGGCGATGAACGCACTCCAGCAGCAAAACCAGAAAACACTCCAAGCCTTACAACAAAAGCCAACAGTTGCAGCCGCACCTTCTTATGCTTCGGCAGTCAAGACGGTGAAGGCTGCAACCACCACCACGAGACCTACTCGCCCGGGTATCATAGTCACCCCAAAGTTGGCAGTGACAAGCCCGCAAGAGGCCGGCGAGGCATTCAAGAGATCCGTCCCATACAAGAAATCTAATTACGCTGCAGCCAGGGTTCAGCCGGTGTCTAACAGCAAAAGGTGGAGTCTGACAAAGTTGAACAGCGGGACGACACTGTGCAGCGCCTCCGAGGATCATCCCAGGTGAGTGCCGAGGCCGCAAGGCGTCTTAGACCGATGTTATCAATCAAAGGCATCTCGAAGAGGGTCCCGGCCGAGGAATTGGTCGAGATCATCCGGAACCAAAACCCGGAGGTGAGCCCGGTGGGCACGGACGAGGGGGACCTGAAGTTGATGTTCCAGCGCAACAAACGGCACTATAAAATGAGATCAAAAGAACCCATTTTGTCACGTGAAACATTTCAAGAGACGATGAAGTGGCTAAAACTGGTTGAGACCAAAATTTCCGACTCCAACATCATCAGTAATTAGACTGACGATAAATTAGTGACTGCAGGCGACTCTATAAAGTCGCATGGACAAAACATACCAGTAATACTATATCTTTGTTACAGGTTATTCCGGAATCAATTGCTGTAGACGGAATTTTTTCACGAGTACATTTATCTCGGCACAATAATACAAGTAGGTAGAAACAAATTCGAGAAGAAAACCCGAAGAAAAATACAGCTGAGTTTGGCAGTATTTAAAAAACTTCGAGCATTTTCATCACCCATGCCGAAAAGCCTAGCGACAAAAGTGTTTATTCCTGTCATGACATACGGAGCCGAGACGTGCGCACTGACGGTGCGACTGGGCCACCAACTCAAGGTCGCTCAGCGAGCCATGGAACTATGTTAGGAGTTTCTCTGAAGGATAGGATCAGAAATGATGTTATCCGACAGAGAACTAAAGTTATCGACATAGTCCAAAAGATTAGCAAACTGAAGAGGCTTTGGCAGGTCACACACCGCCGAAGGAATAAGTAAATTGATCGGAGGTTGTGTTGCTGCAATTTGCATCCTTATGACATATTAAATTGTAACAATCTAATAATTCTAATTTATTAAAAAAAAAAGTGACATATCGTATTGCTGAGGGAATTTCTTGCCGTTTCTTCTCCACAGCGATAACACGATCCGAAGCGGCAATCGTTTTAAAAATAAAAATTAAAAAATGACGATTCAAAAGTACTTGTAAAAGTCTATTTGAATAAAGAGGATTTGACTTTAAGGGATAACCGTTGGGGGAAACTTGGAAAGGAGACCACGGCAAAACGTAGTGTAGGACGCCCTCTGGCTAGGTGGGATGACTATATCCGCTAGGTGGGTGAAAGGAAAAGATAAAACATACTACATCGACCACAAATGAACTTAGAAATAGGAGAAGGAAATTATTTAAGCAAAAACAGAAAATATTTGAAAAAGTGTTTTTTTTTATTCTAATCAGCATCCGTACTATTAAGCTTATTCCTCTCCATCCATGGTGGTCTGGAAGAGATCGCTCTTAGCGATAAAGCCGCCAATATTAAATTTATTTTGATATTTTCTGTACAGTTAACATAAATACCTTTTTTCTAAATAAACTTCGCACAGACGTGCCAGCACGGGTACCAAACCCACGACCCCTCGTATGACAGACAAACGCCTATCCGATATGGAAATAATAAAGATATATTACTACGTTCAACGTAGCTATGGTACTCGACCATACGATCGAATTTCAGTTGGGGTCACTGAGCTGTCAGTCATTCTGTAGTGACCCCAAGAACGGCGACTATATCGCAAGCACACACCAGTCAATAGACACCCAAAAAAAATTGGGCCCAAAATTGCCACCCCACTATTTAGACATGAAAGACATTGTCAAATCAACTGTACTATCAAATTAGATTTGGGGTCAACTGGGGTCACTGGGCCTGAGTGACCCCAAGAGAAACGGCGACCGCTAGGACTGTAACCATCGCAGGCACAAATAGTCAGTAGACACCAACAAAATATTGGGGTCAAAATTGCCACGCAACTCTTAGACTGAAACGAAAAATACCCCAGAACATACTTAAATAAAGCAAAGTAAACTAGGATGTGACCCATGGCACGTTCCGAACATATTATTATAGACCCCAATCAACTATTTATCGTCTTTGTGACAAAATATAGTGCTCAAATAGATAAAAAAAAAATCCACCCCACTATTTAAAGATGGCGGCAGACATTGCCAATAAAGAGAAGGGGTCTTTTCACAACTGAGAAGGATTTAGCCTTAGACCAAAATGCTGGCTTAGTACACCTTAGTGCACTTTAAATACCACAACTTTTAAAGTATAAAAACAATCTGTTTGTGTGTTAAATGTGTATAATTTGAAAGTGTAATTTTTCCAGTAATTTTATGTACTATTTTGTAGTACCTTTACATGTCTTGATTTACAATAAATAATATTTTAATTAAGTGTATTTAGTCATTACTGTAACCCCACATCGGGATAATGATTCAACATATTTCTACTAAACCGATAAGGATGAAATTTTGCTTAATCTCTGGAATATAGAACATACATTTTATCTAGTAGTACTATTTTAGAACTATAAGTAATTTATAAAAACAATCTATTAGGTCACATATGGTTTAAACCATAGAACAGCTGAATAAGATTAGAAGGGAAATATCCAGCATTGAGTATGTGTCCGAGTGTCGCCGCTTGTCTGTCACCTGTTCATTCTACTGCAACACACCGACAATGATTTCAAACAAACATGGCGGGCTGTTGGTTGTCGCACATTAAAGTGTTGATATTACACGCAATGAATTACTAAGAAGCGTGTGTCAAACGTATGACAGTGTAATCGTAAGTTCAGTTCGGCATGATCACATTCCCTTTCTAATCTTATTCAACTGTTATATTGCTTAATTAAAATAATTCATATTTAATTTACACCTGTACCTAAAAGGTAAACAGGGTTTTTTTCCGCATTCATATATCATACATTTAATATCATTTTTCAATAATTATGGTTTCTTAAAAAACAAGCCTTACTCAGTCCCATCAGGATTGAACCCGGGACCAATATATTGCTAAACCAATGAGGCACTTGAAATATTTCATATAACATAAGCCTTACATTAAGCTTTACATAATATTCCATTGTCAAAGCTTATTTTTAAGCTCAATAAATAATTATTTTCGTGGACACTTTAAACTGCTTGACATAAAATAACAACTACCCACAAAACAAACATGTCAGTAACTAGTTATATCACTACTGGGCCATTATGCCTTAGTCCACAATAATGGCCTATTACACTTCATAATATAATTTGCAATTTCTTTAATGATGAAGAAAAGTTATATGGAAACCGGAAAACTTTGAATTTTTTCATACAGTAGTTACTACAATTCTCTGTAGACCATGGTTGTGGACTAAGACCAAATCTCTCTCTACTATAGCAAATATAAAAGGGTCCGTGCCCAGCAGTGGGATGTTACATGTTTTTAATCAGGGTTTAAGGACATACAGATTTTGTCTGATATATATAAAACATTAATAACATTTTAGTACTTTTAGTAGTATTTTTATGTTATACATGCAAACAGTATTTCATAAATATTACAGAAAATATCAACGTATGCATAGAATAAGGTTACTTATGACTATAACACCAAAGTACTTCATGTCTTTATAGAGTTCAACTTGTTTATATATTGCACTAGTGAAGTAATAATAATCATATCTTTTGTTGTTGTTTGAACAAAAAGTTACAGATAATTTTGTGCCCAATTAAGTTTAAATCGCTGAGAAAGGGAAGTTGAGATTTTGCAATTATAACTTTATTCTGCGCATAGGTCGATATCACCAATATGTTTGTATATCAAGGTAGCTATTACCTTAGTTTTAGATCAGTTTGTACACACAATGTACATCACACCTATCATACATCCAATGACACTGATCAGCAATTTTTTTGCGCATTGGTTTTACATCACATATATACAAATGTGATTAAAAATTAAAAATATTTGCTTTTATTTTTCAATCAATTATTTTAATGTCAATTTTTTGTATATTTTGATTATCCCAATTTTTACTCAAAAAAGCAAATTCAGAACTATTGTTTGTTCTAATTCTAGGTACAAACGTAATAAAAACTAATAATATATAACCGATGCGCAAAATTGCTGTCGTCCGGTGGCATATATCTACGGACAACCACAGAAGTAGTATGATGTTATGTCAAGCGTTCCCCGTAACATTACATCAATATTGGTATATAATATAGTATGTTGGTACGCACGCTAGCTGCAGGCACTGTTCTCCTCCTCATAACCCTCCACCTTCATGTCGTTGAGGCCCAGATCCTCGTTCTGCTCAAAGGATCTCTCGTAGCGGGTGATTTTTAGACCTAGAAGTGTTTTGATTTAAATATTATTTTTTTATATAGTTATGTATGTATTTCATGAAGATGTATTTATGTATGCAATAAGCAGCTTCGGCCTCGAGGTTTGGGCGTACGATCGAGAATCTCGACGGTCGCGGGTTCGAATCCCAGACACACACCACTGACTTTTCCAAGTTATGTATGAATGGTGAAGAAAACTTCGAAAGGAAATCTGTACACCTTATAAGTTGTTAAGAATTCCTTGTGTGTGTACTCCGCCTTCACTGGACCGGACCAAGGATGCTGGACTTTTAAAACTTCTAAGTTATAGATAAGGTCTATGCAGTAGTGGGACATATATGGGCTGATGATAATGACTATGGTGATGGTGATGATGATGGTGATGGCGATGATGACTATGATGGTGGTGATTATGATTATGCCATACACACATATTCTACACACATTCAAAACACTACACTACACTCCACACCACATAACCATGGGGTCCCTATACTTCAGTGTGGGGTCTACACTCCACTCCACAGTCACATTAAGATGGGGTCCCGTACCTTCATCTGGGGTCAGCGGGTCGTCGGCGAGGCTCTGCACGTAGCTGTTCCCCGCGGGGTCGTCCAGCACCAGCGTCACCGGCCGGAGACTCTCCAGCACCTCGTCCAGTCGAGCCAGGAATCTAAACACCATGGGGTCAATATTAATGGACATCATCATCATCATCATCATCATCAACAGCCAATATTGGTCCACTGCTGGGCATAGGCCTCTCTTCTGGCATGCCATTCGTCTCTGTTCTGGGCTAGTCGCATCCAAGATCATCATCATCATCATCAAGATGATTTCTTCACCACTTTCTTGTACATAATACAGAAATAATGGGAAGAAAACAAGAAGCGGCCTTATCGCTCTAAGCAATTTCTTGCAGACAAGCTTATAATAACAGAGAACAATAAGAAGGGTAAAATAAAGTGTTCAGGAAGTAAAAGGACAAAAAAATAGATTATAGCTCAAAAACACAAAAAAAGTGAACAATCATATATTGTGTAAATGTTTATACTTAAACCAGTCTTTTCTTTTTTTAAACAATTTAAAGCGCTTGTTGTTTGAAGAACAAAAACAGTTACAGATAATTTTGTGCCCAATTAAGTTTAAAAGTATTCTGTGCATAGGTTGAATTGTCTGTTTAGCTGGGGGCGTTCGCATCCCAGGGGGAGACCTAGTCTCCCTGCAGTCTCACCCCCTGGGGCCCACCACTAACCCCTCCAGCCCAACACACGTATACGCGCCCCCACTCACCCGTCGAGCCCCTCGCGGCTGACCCCGGGCGCGTCGCCGGCCACGCCGGGCGCGGCGGCCAGCTGGTCGCGCGTGGCGCGCAGCAGCCCCTCGGCCGTGGTGAAGCGGCCGCCGAGCGCGCGCCCGCCCACCTCCAGCTCCAGCTCGGGGATGCACAGCGTGCACGTCTCCGACTGCGGGTCACACAATATTGTATATTATCAACATTGTCATCATCGCCAACATCATCATCATCGTCATCATCACCATCGTCACCATCATCAACAGTTGTCATCACCATCACCACTACCATCATCATCACCACCAACAATAATGTCATCATCACCAACAATATCATCATTGTCATCATCACCATCGTCATCATCAACACAGTCATCATCATCCCCACCGCCATCATCATCGCATTCATTATCGTCACCATCATCATCATCTCCATTTTCATCATCATCGCCTTCATTGTTATCATCATCATCATCACCATTATTATCATCATCACCAACAATGTCATCGTCATCATGGGCAACATCAAATTATTATACATTAGGCAATTCTTAGATGTGTAATTGTAATAAGCCCGCACTAGGCCAGCATTATGGACTAAGGCCTAAACCCTCTCAATTATAAAGTAGGCCCAGCGAAGAAGTTACTAACCTTGAGTATATCTCTGGAGAAGTCATCCTTATCCGCCACTCTGACTTCAAACCTCACTCCCAGCTCCTCTATACCGCCTCCAGATTTAACCTGCAAACGTACAATACATTTTAAAATATATGTACACATACATATCAGTGGCGGTACTTCCATAGAAGTCCGAAAGCCCGACTTGCCTTACATAGTTCCGAATAACGAACTTAACGATTGTTTATTTATAAAATAACGCTATAAACGTGGATGTGAGTACTAACCGGTAGGTATTTATTAGTCCTACGTACCAAAAAAAATATGCTGCTACTAAATAAACATTTGGGCTTGCCTTAATTTGACACCCTAGGCACGCCACTGATACATACAGAACCTTATACCTATATTCCTCAAAGGGATAGGCAGAGGTGCATTTCTACACCCACATTTTATCAGGTACATAAAGGATTTTCAGGGCACATTTCCAGACTCCGTATTGCTACTGAAAATTTTCTTATGGAATAACTTAATCTGCCTGACCTGGGCATCAAATCAGAGCATGATGTAGTCAAAATCCGTTTCTATGCCTACTGACAATCATCTTTAAGTTTTAAATGTAAAAATCTATAGATATGAACATAAAAAACTAGTATTTGTATAATTATTACCTCATTAGTCCGGTGCCCGCAGTAATCACATATAGTGGCCATTATCACAACTTCTTTGAAGTGCGGGATTCCTGAAAGAAAAAACTTTATTAGACCAACAATTTCATATTAATTCCTCAATATAAAGACCGTAATCTTTAAAAGAATAAATAAATAAATACTCTCATAGTGACTCCACACTAACTTGTCAATTTGTCTTGCTGTGAGGATCCAACTCTGTAAAAATTTTTATATACCCATCCTGACTTCTTCTTCATCAACCCATATACGCCCACTGCTGAGCACGGGTCTCCTCTACCATTGAGAGGGTTTAGGCCATAGTCCACCACGCTGGCCTAGTGCAGGCGGACTACACACCTAAGAAATTCCTAAGAACTTTTAGGTGTGCAGGTTTTATCACGATGTTTTCCTTCACCGTTAAAGCAAGTGATAATTCAATTTGAATACACACATAACTTTCGAAAAGTCAGAGGTGTGTGCCTGGGGTTTGAACCCGCGACCGGCGAGATTCTCGACCGCGCGCCTAAACCTCGAGGCCATCACTGCTTATTGATCACCCATCCTGACAAATTGCAACAAATTTACTAATTTAATGTCTTTCTACACTCCAATTTTATTTTAAACTTTTAGCTTTTGACCTATTACAAAAGTGACCTAATCAAACTTGACCTACACTTGACCAATCTGACCTAAAATTATCATACTCACTGGTAATCTTCATGTTGGTATCAGCGGGCGCGTTGCAGTCGGGGCAGTTGGTCCTGAATTGCATGACCTCCGTGGCATTCAGTTGGTCCAGCTGACCTTCTGAAGGGTCGGCCGGGGTTAGTAGGACATCTGACGCAGGGGAGAGCAGGGACAGAGGGGAGGTCACCTCGTCTTGTACCTGTGGGGAGTACAGAGGTTATTATTAATGTGCTTTTTTATTGGTGAAGGAAAATGTAAAGAAATCTGGATATCTAAATGTTGTTTGGTATTTCTGAGGTGTACAGTCTGCTGACAATTTTAGAAACAAGATAAAATTAACAATAAAGTTATAATTTGAAAATAATAATTAGATAATTTTATCGTTTGTAACTGCGCTTGACAATTTCATTTCGTTACCACATCATCATTATCATCACCATAATCAGCTCTACCCAAATATATATTTATTGCCTGTTTTATAAAAATAGTCTTTCTATCTTTCCTTACATTTATTGAAACATTGTGTGAAATATGTTCAGATATTTGTTTTGGATCTGGGTGTTTACGACACAGAAGAAAAGTTTCTCGTAGTCTCTGATATACGTCACAAGTCTTGTAACTTAGTGTGGGTTCAGAACTATGTACAGTGGAAACTCCATATAACGTCACTCGGTTTAAATAAATAAATACACCCAACAGTCACATACACAGTCCTGACCCCACACTAAGATACGAGTCTTGTGTCGTGGGTATCAGAAACTACGAGAGACTTTTCGGTCTCACAAACACCCAGACCCGAAACAAATATTTGTGGATCACAACATTTGTCTCGGTGCGGGGATCGAACTCGCGGCCGCTCGTTTCGCAAGCTGGTGTCTAGCCAAGTGCGCCACGGGGCTGTCAAACTCCCTAAAACGTCAAAGTCACTTGTCTTTGATTGGTTTAGCTTGCCTTCCATACAATGATTATTTTCTATATTATATTCTGCATTTAACGACAACTCTCTATACCGCCATGTAATGCACAGCCCCTCAGTGTCTTTATATGGAGTTTACGTCGTCATCAACCCATATACGCCCACTGCTGAGCACGGGTCTCCTCTACCACTGAGAGGGTTTAGGCCATAGTCCACCACGCTGGCCTAGTGCGGGCGGACTACACACCTAAGAGATTTCTAAGAACTTTTTAGGTGTGCAGGTTTTATCACGATGTTTTCCTTCTCCGTTGAAGCAAGTGATAATTCAATGTGAATTGAAATATAGGTAGTTAATTCTGAACAAAATTATTTTTTGTCGAGATTTTTAATATCGCCGCTGGATTTGTGATCACCTCGCTATTACGTGACTCAGTTTTCGATCACTGTCTGAATACACCCTGTATTTCAATCACTCCGACATGTATATGTGGCTGTTAAGAATATTGTAGCTGCTAGGTATATTATTATGTATGTGACTGTTGGGTGTATTATTATGCATAAAGTGGGTTGGTGTATAACGTGTATACTCTACCTCCTCGTGCATGAATATCCCGAGCGCGTGGTTCTGCTCCTTGGTCCGTTTGAAGTGGTCCCGGTCGCAGCGCGGGTCTCGCCGGGGGGCGTCGCAGTTCTCCACGAACGTGTTGCCTGCAAATATAAAAAAATACGCTCAATTTACTGCATTACCAGCTTTTTGCAGTACAATGGGTGACAACAAATAGCAGCCCTTCATGTTTGTTTGTAATAATCACTGTTCGTGTGATGGTAGTAGAATGAGCAGGTGACAGACAAGCGGCGACACTCGGACACATACATATATAAACTAACGGTTGTATTCCCCGAAGGGGTAGGTACAGATGCATTTCTGCACCCACATTTCGCCAGGTATGTATAAGTCCCACGTAATAAGGGGCGCGCCTATGGCCTTTTTTAGGGCACATTCCCAGATTCCGTGCTGCTACTGAGAATTTCCTGGCGGAAAAAAATAATAACACTATGCCCGAGCCGGGAATCGGACCCAGTCCTAGATCACACAGCACATACTTAAAGAAAAAGAAAGAAAGAAATAAGCATTTATTGCTAGCACAATTTTTATACAATGTTGCAAACAGAATAAGACTTGTACCGTGAGACCACGAGGCATTCGAAAAAAGGCGGGCATAACAAAAGTATACATAAATAATGTAGTCTTACCGCTAATATCCTCAAGCTCCAAAGACCATGGCGTGGTCAAGTCCTTCAACGCCTGCAGCCTGGCCACGAAGGCGTCGATCTGGGCCGCCGCCCCCGGGTGCTGCGCCCTGCGCGCCCCCTGGTCCTGCGTCAGGCCCGCTATGGCTCGAGAAACGATGCCCTCGACTGTTGTCACTTCTGTACGAGGTCAAATTTGGGTGATGAGGTCAGGTTTGTAACAATAGGTCAAAATTGTCTGCAATAGTTACGGTAGGTTGACCTATACTCGAGTTCGTGTGATGTTGCCAATTTTGTTAAAAATGGTATATTTTTTCTTTTTTATGTATGGGTCTAGAATAGATTAGTTATTATAGGAGCCCTGTAGTACGCTAATATGCATAAATACGATAGAAAAATATATATCGCATTTTGATTCTCATTCATAAAATCGTGTATTTAAATAGCATTCAATAATTAATTTAAAATACAATAATTTTAATAATACAATATACTGTGAAAACAAGAAATAGTAATATAATAAAACAGTACTTAAAATTGTGATTATTCTCGACTCACCCCCTTTCTGGCTCTGCGCAGGTATCTCAAAGTCAAGCTCTGGGATCCTGACACTGGTGTAGTCACTCTTCACCACCTGTCTGTTGAGGTCCACGTGCTTCTCAACGCGGAGCTTCCACCTGCTCACCATCATCATATCATCAGCTTTAGGAACATATGCATCCTTTTTTGGCACAGGCCTACTCTACCATTGAGAGGGTTTAGACCTAAAGTGGGTTGGCAGGCTGCACACTTTTCAGACTTCACAAGAACTTTCATGCCACTGGTTTATGGCACCGAAAAATAGTCCAAAACTACTGCTTTGCAAGTAAATACACTACCATCACAAGGGTCTAGGCCTTAGTCCACCATGCTGGCCTAGTGCGGATCAGCAGACTACACACCTAAGAAATTCCTAGGACCTTTCAGGTGTGCAGATTTCAAGTTTTCCTTCACCATCAAAGCAAGTGATAATTCATTGTGCTAACACATTCAACTTGGAAAAGTCAGAGGTGTGTGCCTTGGGCTTGAACCCATAACCACAATGATTCTCCATTGCATGCCTAAACCTTGAGGCCATCACTGAAGACAGACAAATAATGATATCACTATCACTACATAGTATAAAACAAAGTCGCTTTCTCTGTCCCTATGTCCCTTTGTATGCTTAAATCTTTGAAACTACGCAACGGATTTTGATGCGGTTTTTTTAATAGATAGAGTGATTGAAGAGGAAGGTTTATATGTATGATAACATCCATTAAATATCAGCATTGCACCTGTGCGAAGCCGGGGCGGGTCGCTAGTAATATTATATAACACATGCTGGTACGTCTACTGACCTGACTCCAAGCTCAGCAATGGCCCCGCCCGGTTGTATCTCATTGTTTTCATAGCCGCACTCTTCGCAGGAGAACGACATGATGACCACATTCTTGTAGTATGGTATCCTCGTGAGGAGCAGTCTTGTGATGCCCTGAAACAACAAACAAGATTGTTTGAATGGGAGAAACTGACAAAAATATGCTAAAATATCTTCTTCTTCTCTTCATCAACCCATATACGCCCACTGCTGAGCACGGGTCTCCTCTACCATTGAGAGGGTTTAGGCCATAGTCCACCACGCTGGCCTAGTGCGGGTTGGCGGACTACACACCTAAGTAATTTCTAAGAACTTTTTAGGTGTGCAGGTTTTATCACGATGTTTTCCTTCACCGTTAAAGCAAGTGATAATTCAATTTGAATACACACATAACTTCGAAAAGTCAGAGGTGTGTGCCTGGGGTTCGAACCCGCGACCGCCGAGATTCTCGACCGCGCGCCCATACCTCGAGGCCATCACTACTTTCTATGCTAAAATATAATACACTAAAATATAGCTCCATCACCTCACACTTTCAGACAAAAAATTAAGGATTTTTATTGGTCCAATGTTAGTACATAATTACTTTATTAATTATAACATGTGTGTGTACGTGTGTTTATGTGGGTGTGTGTACGTATGTGTCTGTGTGGGCGTGTGTGTGTATGTATAATGTATACTTATAAAAATATATATTATTCGCTTTCGTATTCTTATGTCTACCCCTATGTACATACTTCCATTTCGTTTATTCCATCCAAAGGTTGCCTGGTAGAAATCGCTTTCAGCGATAAGGCCGCCTATGGCTCCAAGTTGTCTTTTATTTTAAGTTTTTTTATTTTAATTTATTTTTGGGTACCAATAAAGTGTTGTCTATCTATCTATCTATATAGATTGACAACTCCATGGCGCAGTTGGCTAGACACCAGCTAGCGAAACGAGAGAACGCAGGTATGATCTCGCACCAAGACAAATGATTGTGTAAGCCACAAACATTTGTCTCAAGATTAGGTGTTTGTGAGATGCAAAGTCTCTCGTAGTTTCTGATACCCAAGACACAAGACTCGTATCTTAGTGTGGGGTCAGGACTATGTATGTGACTGTTGCGTGTATTTATTTAATGATGTAAACTAAATAAATATGCTAAAATTTATACAGTCCAAAACTGAATATAGCGGCCTCTCATTTCCCGAGCTGGTATCTAGCTAATATAGTAATGAATAGAGATATCCTAAAACCCTTTGACATAGTCAAATTCGTAAAGTAGGGTGTGGTCCCAAAGGTACAGACCACATATTATTATCATCATCATTAGGCCATGTATGTAGCAGTGCTGAGCATAGCCCTCTTCAAGCATTGAGAGGATTTACGCCTTAGTCTATCACACTACCCTAGAGCGGGTAGGCAGACAACACACCTAAGAAATTCTTAAAAACTCGAGTGTGCAGGTTCCGTCACAAAGGTTTTCTTCACCGCTAACATACTTGATAATTCCTTATGAATACACACATAACTTCAAAAAGACAGGTATGTGCTTAGGGCTGTATCTGGCAACCGCCTAGTTGTTAAACTGTGCACCTAAACCTTGAGGCCATCAGTGCTTATTTTATTCTATACTAGCGACCCGCCCTGTGCAATACTGATATTTAATAGATGTTATCATACATAATAAACCTTCCTCTTCAATCACTCTATCTATAAAAAAAAAACGCATCTAAATCCGTTGCGTAGGTTTAAAGATTTAAGCATACAAAGGGACATAGGGACAGAGAGAGCGACTTTGTTTTATACTATGTAGTGATAAACTACCAGAAACAAGCTACTTATACATTAACCCCTTATTAATATTTGTAAAATATAGAGGAAATGCATTAAATTGTATAACTATAGTTTATTCAGAAGATCTTTAAAATATAATAAATATGTGAGGGTAGAAATACATTACGTATCTGCTGGCCTAGTTAGAAATATAACCATTAGTTAATATGATTTGTATGTAAATTTTAAAATATTCCCCATGAAATGGTAATACTTTTAAAATTATGGTAAAAATTCCTAAGATTCAATACATTTAATTTAGAATATTAAATGAGGGTAGTGCGCTAAAGTACTGCAGGATGATGTAAGCATAATTAATTCCAATAAGAAATTCAACTAGAATTATTAGCAAAAGTTTACTTTTCCCTAAATTACGTAAAATTATCGACAAAATTTTGGAAATATATTGTAAAAACTACTAAACTCCTTCGATTTTTGTAATTGCGATACTAAATTAACGGCTACATTTTATTTTTCGTTTATGCGACGGTAGTACAAAAACATTTTTAGGTTGTTAAAACACGCCGTCTGTAATTTACGCCGCAATAAATCGTGAAATATACGGAAAATAGCGTAATATATAAAACCGTATTAAATAAAACGCGTAAACTGCGCCGGAATATCGAAAAAGGTGGAATTTCGAGAAATATCCATGTCGCATACTTACATTTGCGTGGCAGTTGATGCACAGAGACTCGATTTCGGTGACCTCTGGCTCCTGATCTTCGCCGGTCAAGTCCCTGAAGACGGGTTGCTGCTCCACAGTACACATTTTCGGCGAAATCTGGAATCGAAATGGAAAGAAATCCGCAGATTTTGGAATAACAATAGAATGACAGGAATCGCACATGCGAATAAGAAACGTCAAAGGATGTTATTGTCATTTTGAAGATAATTTGTTTGTAGTTTTTAGCGCCATCTATTAACAATGATAATAAAAACTGTATTAAGAAAATTGTTCTAAATACCAATAATAATTGACAAAAACTCCACAATAACACCAAAAAACTGGTGAAATGTGCTGGGCAAATAAATTCAAAGATAATTTTGCATGAATGTTACAGAAATTAAATTGAATTAAGTATTAGTTAAATAAGTAGCTTCAGAATTCGGACAATAGATGGCGTGATAAGCGAAAAACAGTTTATGAATAAATAAAATATATTACCATACATCGTAAAAAGTAAAAAGACTTATACGTAATTAATATAATACAAACGTTATTTTTCATTGGTATACACTAATGTTTCATACATATGAGATTTTAATAATTGCTATGCAAAAAATTAAATAACTTATTTTTATTTCTGATAATTTACTTCTGTATTTTATATCATAGCAGTTATATTATTTTTCAGTAATTTTCGTCATCAGCTGGGCACGGGCCTCCTCTACCTTCAGTAATTTATGACATAAAACACATTTTTATCCCACCATATCTGCCTTATAATAAAATTATTTGGACACGTATCCGAACTTACAATTTTTAAGGCCAAGGTTTTATTGTTAAAATACATTTCAATGCGTTCTTACATTGGCATTGATAAAAACATTATCTAGGCTTTAACTGCAAATGTATTTCGTAAATAGACGATTCAAGTATTTTTAAACTTTTGTGTGCTAATTCTGCACGAGGAACCTCGATAATAGTCACATGACTAGGATTTCACATAATCTTTCGCAGTAGACTAGTTAAATTATTTATAAGTAATATATAAAGCAAATTATATCAATTTAAATTGCATTGCTTAGTACTTTAATGGTTAGAGCTGACAATTGTAATCGCTCAGATATTAATACCGTTTTATATTATTCTTTTAAAACCTCATAACTTTTTCAAACTTTTCATTGAAAGGTATGCCATAATAAAAACCAACAATTATTGTTTATTGAGCATATAGCTTTGCTCATTCTAATTCCGGCTGTTGTCAATTTCATAGTCGCAATCTTCTGAAGACACATAAGATATAAGATGATCTTTCTCGTATTAAAAAACAGGCATAACGTATCAATGAATATCCAATTACATCCTTTTAACCTACGCATTAAAATGTATAGTCTAGTCAACATGTTCAAAAACGTGTTAAATAGAAATAAAGCTCCTAAAAATATGTGCGATGGCTCATTCGATTCGGAATGACGTCTAGAAAAATGTTTTTGAAGGGTATATTAGCACATAAAAAATTGCAATTGTTATTAACAAAATAAAAAAAATAAAAAAGGTATTTAGTTTTTCGTTAATAACTTAAAAAATAATAATATTTAAGGAATTTTGAAAAAAGATCCTGAAAGAGGAGAAAATTTCCAATAAAAAAGAATTATTTCCCGGAACTTTATCTATATTATTTATATTATTTTTTTTATACTGAAAATAGAGCTCCGCGAGGGCGTTACGGCATAGGCGCCGCCTAAAAAGCCGGTATATCACCTAAAACAATTTATTTTTAATATTAAATGACAATTTAAAAATTTGAAAAAATTTTGGTGTAAAGTAGACACTTGAACGAAAAAAACCTCGGTGACAAAATTTTTTTTTGTCGATTTTTCAAAAAGTTACATCATTGTTAATTAACTAATTTTTTTCCAATCTCTGTTTTTATAAATTACGGCATAACATTTTTAATAATTGATCTAAAAATCTTTTCGCTTCGTGGAGCTCTTCATGTTTATGTACCTTATAAAGTTATGCAAAAAAAAATAATTTAAGTTAATTATTTTGTTAATTATAATTTTTTTAAATGAACTAAAAATGAAATTTCTAAAAAATGTTATTAAAAAAAAATTTTTTTGGTAATGTATTATTATTGCTGTTTTTGCATCTAATATAGGTATTAATTATCATCGGAATTTTTTTTTTAACGTCATTTGTTAAGAAATTATTTATAAACAAATAGACTATTTTGGGACTTAAAAAAAATAATCTTTATACCATATTATAGCATAGGTGGAATAATGATTTTTTAAAAAAAAATTTTTCTTAAATATTTTTTTTTATATTTTATAATCGATTTTTTTATATTTCAATTGTTTAAATAATTAGTTCAGAAATTATATTATTCTTAAAAATAATCACTGACCCTTTTCAATAGAATAACAGAGAAATAATTTTTTTTTATAAATAAATTAATTGCTTATTAATTTAAAAATTTGTTATAAACAAATAATATTAACCGTTATATTTTTTTCGAAAACTTCAAATAATTACAAAAACAACCATATATAAAAAAGTTTAGAAAAAAAAAATTGTAATAAAATAAAAAAAAATACAAAAAAAAAATTTTCTTAACTTTTTTTATATATGATTGTTTTTGTAATTTTTTGGAGTTTTCGAAAAAAAATATAACGGTTAATATTATTTGTTTATAACAAATTTTTAAATTAATAAGCAATTAATTTATTTATAAAAAAAAAATTATTTCTCTGTTATTCTATTGAAAAGGGTCAGTGATTATTTTTAAGAATAATATAATTTCTGAACTAATTATTTAAACAATTGAAATATAAAAAAATCGATTATAAAATATAAAAAAAAATATTTAAGAATTTTTTTTTTTTTAAAAATCATTATTCCACCTATGCTATAATATGGTATAAAGATTTTTTTTTTAAGTCCCAAAATAGTCTATTTGTTTATAAATAATTTCTTAACAAATGACGTTAAAAAAATTTTTCCGATGATAATTAATACCTATGTTAGATGCAAAAACAGCAATAATAATACATTACCAAAAAAATTTTTTTTTAATAACATTTTTTAGAAATTTCATTTTTAGTTCATTTAAAAAAATTATAATTAACAAAATAATTAACTTAAATTATTTTTTTTTGCATAACTTTATAAGGTACATAAACATGAAGAGCTCCACGAAGCGAAAAGATTTTTAGATCAATTATTAAAAATGTTATGCCGTAATTTATAAAAACAGAGATTGGAAAAAAATTAGTTAATTAACAATGATGTAACTTTTTGAAAAATCGACAAAAAAAATTTTTGTCACCGAGGTTTTTTTCGTTCAAGTGTCTACTTTACACCAAATTTTTTTCAATTTTTTAAATTGTCATTTAATATTAAAAATAAATTGTTTTAGGTGATATACCGGCTTTTTAGGCGGCGCCTATGCCGTAACGCCCTCGCGGAGCTCTATTTTCAGTATAAAAAAATAATATAAATAATATAGATAGAGTTCCGGGAAATATTTCTTTTTTATTGGAAATTTTCTCCTCTTTCAGGATCTTATTTCAAAATTCCTTAAATATTATTATTTTTAAAGTTATTAACGAAAAACTAAATACCTTTTTTATTTTTTTTATTTTGTTAATAACAATTGCAATTTTTTATGTGCTAATATACCCTTCAAAAACATTTTTCTAGACGTCATTCCGAATCGAATGAGCCATCGCTCATATTTTTAGGAGCTTTATTTCTATTTAACACGTTTTTGAACATGTTGACTAGACTAGTAAAGCAAATTTAATAAACGTTAAACGATTTAAAAGGATAAATTAAGGATTGTTATATTGATTTCAAAGTAATAGTTATATCCATATTTCGCCACCCGTTATTAAGTTGTTGAAATAGATTACCTTATTACAACTTACCAGGTCTTTTACTAACTCTGTCATTCTCGATAATTTGTAATAGAAAAAAAACAATAATTCTTTGTTTGTGCAGTTGAATCAACAAGATAGTCAATGTAATGCACACCTAAGTGATTGTCCTAACTTTTATTCTAGACAAGTGAAGTGTCGTAAAATATAAAGCAAGAATGTATAATCGCAAATAAAAAAGTTAATTATTCTGTTTATTACATAAAAACTGATTACTGGTTACAAAAAATGAATAATGAGTTTTGATTTACCTATAGGTACTAATCATGTTTCTAGGAATTTAAATTTTAAGCTCAAATCATAATTTCCACTTACTATTATGGTTTTTGCTTTCATTTCTCGTCTTAACCTTAGTAAAGGCATATTAATACACTAAGCCTATTTAAATATTATAAATGCGAAAGTATTAGTTCCTTGGAGCCCAACGGTAACAATGTATTCAATATTATATAAAATCATGTCTGTAAAATAAAATTGTGTATTTCATTTCATATTTCTATCCACCCCTATGAATATTAAGCGTAATAAACTTCGAGAAGAATTTAAATTACAAACTAATGCATTATTAGTCGATCTATATGCAGATCCTAATGCAACCATATTATACAGCCATAAAATGAGTGTTTCTATACCAAATCGATAGCTTAGCTTATGTCATTTGCCCAATTTAAGTAAACCAAACGACTTTTTTAAGTGATATCATGGTTGAAAAAGGCGCTCCTTCGTGTTTTAAGCATCGGTGATGTCATAATATTAACCTTGGAATAGCGAGAATCGACGAAACAGCGTGACGTCATATAGTTATTTTTGTCGATTTGTCTCCTCTAATGCTAACCGACTGATTTAAATATCCCTTGTAGGTGACTCATTAGAGCCGCCAAGATGGCGTACTTAATTTATCCGGCTTATATACATTTCCCGCTCTTCTACAGTATTTGAATTCGGAATAGTCAATTCGCGCCAGTGTTTACGAACAGTCGCCGTGAAATTAAATAGTGCTGTGCCATTTTGAGGATTTAAGTGTTTGTTGATATATTTTATCGTGAGTATGATTTGTTTATCTTTGCGGCATTAATTCTGATTGCATTACGTGACATGCGGTGTTTATTTTATTGTTAGTGCAAACTGCAGACGGGGAAGGTCGATTAATGCTAATTCGAAACTGAAATATTCATGAAAAATAGATAAGTAACGCCCGCTTCCTCTTTTTTGTTGTGCATATTTTTTGCTGAAAATATCGCTAAGATTTTCTTATTCATATTCAGAAATAAACTGTTGATTCATACAATCAAAATGTTTATGTGCAAATAAAAATTGGCTGTATGTTTGAATTGTCTTGATATTTTTGAAAATTATTTTTAAAGATTAACTTTGCAGTTGGCGTTTGATCTTTGATCTTGCATTAGATATTATTCAAGGTTTCTAGTTAAATGCTATTATGTGGTCTTTTTATTATCGATAACACATCAGAATTAAAAATAGAGGATTACGTTAGCGTCGTTTTCTTAACATCCTTACAAACTGTCTGTGTCCTTTGCCTCAAATAAACTTATTATAAAAATAACTAATTATTTTTATTATAATTTTGTGGGTACTTTTCTTAGTGAAATGTCGGTCGATAAAAACAGTACAGACATAAAATTGTCTTTTGGAATATCGTGTCAAAATGTATTTAGTGTGTCTTAAATATATTTCTTAATGCGACATTATTCAAAGTACTAAGTTTAAGTAGCGAATTTCTTTGATGTGTACCCCGTCAACCCGCACTAGACCTGCGTATCAGATAATAGCATAAACTCATTCAGTTTAGACAGATTAATTATTTTTAAATCCAAGTTGGAATAGAATTTAGACGATCATAGTTTTTACAGATGCAAACATTGTATTGCTATTGAATTTTCTAAATTACTACTTATAACAAGCTTGTGAAACGAGATTCCGCGTCGATCCCCGCAGAAACACTGATATTTGTTTCATGTTTGTAAGCGGCAAGAGTAGTCTTCCGTAGTTAAACACGACAAGAATTGCATGTTAGGGGCCCCATACACCTACAATAATATTAACCAATCTTTTTATTGTTCAATAATATTGAACACCCCCTTTGATTCCAGACGTTCAATTTATTCTGTCAATAAAATTGATAAACCACTCTGGTCAATATTTTCATGCGAGCAACATGTCTGACGACGAAGTTTTGGCGGCAGCCACGCTGGTGATTTTGTTAAAAAGAAAAAAAAAGAAATATATTGAGCAATATTAAGCCTACACAGCGCAATAAAAAAATATTGTTCAATAAAAATTAAGCTCCCTCAATCTTTTGTTCAATCACGGCGCAATGCTTCAATACTATCCCTACACGTTCAATGATATTGTACAATCAGAATATTGTTCAATATTATTGAAGGTGTATGGGGCACCTTAGTGTGGTCACTATGTATGTGACTTTTGGGTGTATTTTAATTGTTTAGTATCCTTGTTTCTCTCTTCTGGTCTTTCGTTGCAATATGGACAATACAATTAAAACCGGTACTCATGGAATCGAATCCTTGATTCGTTGGATCTTGATTAAACCTACACACTTAAAAGTTGGAGTGTTGGAGTGGAGACCGCGCTTAGGCAGACGTAGTGTGGGACGACCTGCAGCACGATGCTCCGACCACTTGAGAATGGTAGTGGATGGATGAGGGCTGCTCAACACCGGGATGGTTGGCGCTTTCTTTGGGAGGCCTACGTTCAGCAGGGGACGGCGATAGATTGATATAAGAATCATATGTATATTTGTAAATGTATTCATACGAGCGTGAGTAGCAAGTTATACTTACGTAATTTAAATGTTTGTTATACATATGATGTCATTCTGTACACTTGTGGCTCAAGTATTCATACATTCTATTATAATGCCTGATTGCCTCGTGGTCTCGTGGTATAAGTATGTGCTATGCGATTTAGAGGTACCGGGTTTGAGTCTTGAGTAGAAAAGTGGTATTTAGTATTTCAAATTAGCAACACAGTTGAATACGACTAGCAGGGAAATGTAAGCATGCAATAGCAGCCCTTCATGTTTGTGTGAAATAATCATTGTTGGTGTGTTGCAGTAGAATAAACAGGTGACAGACAAGCAGCGACACTCGGACACATACTAAATACTGGTTATTTCCCTTCTAATTTTATTCAGCTTTTCTGTGGTCAGCAAATTCTAACTAGCACATTACGGAGTCTGGAACTGTGCATGAAAATCGGAAATAGGCTACCTATTACGTGGTACTGATATTAAACGGAATAAGGGTGAAGAAATGCGGCTCTGCCAAATCCTTCGGGGAAAACAGACGTCAAGTTATATATGTATGTAAAAGATATATAGCATTATGACTACCACGATCATGAAAAGCTAATTCATCTATTGCAAATACTCATGGAATTGGGAAACTGGAAAATTGCCAAGCATCACAGTTTTGTGTACACAAAGCGTGATTTAAAGTTGTTTTCTCATTTCTGACGAAGTTCACTTGCAGAACTGACATTTGTAGTGACCACGTATTGCATTTTATACTCTTGTGTGTAAGCAGTAATGGCCTCAAGGTTTAGGCGCAAACAAGAATCTCGGCGGTCGTTGAAACCCCAGGCACACACCTCTGACTTTTCCAAGTTATGTCATCATCAGCCCAAATGCATTTTTTGACGAGACAAAAGCGCTTTAAGCCCCCCAGATCGGTACCTGGGGGAGGCAGAAAGGATTGGCAGGGTCTCTGGCCTTCCAACTATAGAACAATTATCCGCTTAACTTAGTAGGATTACTAACCAAATCCTACGCTAGCATACCGACTAAATCCTCTCGGTGACCATCACGCGAATTTAGGGCGGTTTTAGGGCATCTCGGGACGAGAAACGCCCTAAGTGGACCTCTGCCGCCCAGAGCACCGTCCTATTATTGACTCCCAAAATTGGGAGGGCTTGAGATGAATGCGTTCCAAATGCATCTTAATCTCAACAAGCAAATCTCCCAAATTTCCGCGACCTCGATAAATATAGCAAACGTTTGCCCACGCTTCAAAACTTTTTATAATTTGATGACCCACTTGGCAGCGTATCTTTCGCTGAAAATTTCCTGAACACAAATCACATAAATTTCTACGTGTTTTAAACTTGAGGTATATTTTTAATAAGTGACTAACTTACTCTAACAGCGGGAGACAAACGCAGCTGTCCCGGCAAAGTCATCCTGGACGGAAAGGCTTTAAGCGATATGTCGACCGAATGACTGATGAAAATATCTTCTTTAAAGTAAAATAAACAAGTACACCCAACAGTCACATACTTAGTCCTGACTACGAACTAACATACAATTATGTAAAAAGCTGTGAAAGACTTTTTGCTCTCACAAACATCCAGACCCAAAACGAACATTTGCACATCCCTCAAACATTTGATCCAGCCCGCAGCCTCTCGTTTCGAAAACTTGTTTCAGCCAATTATCCCATTATTAGCTCACTTTCTTTTCAGACTATGGGCAAAGACGACAAAGAAGAAACCGGCTTCGGTTTCAAGGACAAGGCGAAGGCGGTGGAGACCCTCAGACTTCTAGAAGAACACGATATGAACTACAGAAGACTAACAGTAAGAGGTTTACTGGGACGGGCGCGCAGAGTATTGTCAAGTAAGTAATACTTAATCCTGTATTAAACAGTCATAAACTCGAGTTTTGGGCGCGTTGTTTAGGCTCAAACCCCAGGCACACAGCTCTGACTTTTCCTTATGCGAGTATTCATTATGAATTCGCTTGCTGTAACGGTGAAAGACAACATCCCGAGGAAACCTGTACACCTAAAATTTGTAAGGAAATTCTTAGGTGCGTAGTCCGCCAACCCGCATTAGGCCAGCGTGGTGGATTAAGGCCTGAACCCTCCTTATGATAGACGAGGTCCGCGACCAGATCCATGTGGGCTGGACGTGTATTTTTAAGGTTGACTTGAGGAAGGTATCGAGTTGGTTGGCAAACCGGGATGGTTGGCGCTTTTTTGGCCTACGTTATCATCACAAGCTCACAACCTCATAACTGATCTGATCAATCTATTTGTGCAAAAATGTATCTTCTTTGCAGTGACAAAAGCAGAAGACAAAATAAAGAACATAAAAGAAGCAATGGAGGTGTTTGAGAACTGGCTCGCGGACCTCGACAAGAACAAAGAGAAGAAGCCAGAGAAGAAAGAGAAAGAAGAGAAAAAAGAAAAGGAAGAAAAGAAAGATAAAGACAGTGAAAAGGTACGACAGTCTTTTCATAATTCCAGAGTTAGTTGATTCTTTATTATCAGCAAAACCAAAAGACTGCTAAAAGTTCTCCTCCAAAGATTTCTAGAGGCATCTAGTCAGCAAAATCCAGATAAACAAGTATTGGAGTCAAAAACATTTTCTAAAGATGTAAAATTCTGAATATCCATCAATTTTGTTTTTATTTAACACCAATGAATTCGCAATCGCCGTAGCTGCCTCACTTTCGATCACGGTCTGTATACATCCCTCATTATCTACAGAAGACTACATCTTAAACTGACGATGATTCCAGGAGTCGAGTCCAGACGTAGAGATGGAAGACAAAGGCAAGGAGAAGAAGGAGCTGCCCTCGGACAGTGTCCCCGGGCTCGGGTTCAAGGACAAGGGCGCGGCGGAGCGCTCGCTCCGGGAGCTGGAGGGGAGGGACCCGGACTACCAGAAACTCGCCGTCAAGGGACTCATAGGCAGGGCCAAGAGGGTGCTCACTTGTAAGTAGCAGTATTATTCTAACTTTCCTTTATCAATATTCTTAATACAATTTCAAATGTGATTGTAGAGTGACCGCTACCGAAAATTAAGACAGATAATAGTCAGCACATTTGACTTCTTCCCATAGGATTTTTAGTTTTGCTGGAAATAGAGGAAAACCGTTTTTTACCCTTAAAAACTCACCCCCATCCCCTTCCGGACTTCAGATCGCCCGTAAATTATTTTTCCTTTCATTTAAATAATATCCCCCTCCTTTTATAATGGGTTTCATCCTACTAATATTATTTTTCTGGTTTTAAAAATTATCGACCCTGGTCTATTAATAGTTAATTGTGAAAACAAATATAACTTAGAAAATACCACCACATTATTAAGCCTTATATTTTTATCAAATAAAATATAGTACAAAGCTCCCCCTCTATCCCGCCATAACTTAAAGTCTTTAAATCTTTTTTTAAGGTACACGAGATGAAACAAAATTGTCGAACATAAAGGAAGCTATATCGATATTTGAGAAGTTCCTGGACGACTTCGACAGCATGCATTTAAGCAAACAGAACAACGCGTACCTCAGCCTGGGCGTCGTCAGAACTGCAGAGAAGATGGCGGGAGAAGACATTTCAGAAGAACAGGTGAGTGTTCTTCTAGAATTTAGACCTGTTATAATATATTCCACTGTACAAGTAGGATAGTGGTTAGATTTTTGTGTAAGGCAAGATGGGTACTTAGTAAGTAAATATAAAAATGTTAGTCCAAAAATGCCTGTAAGGTGAATAGAAATATGGGTGCTGTAATACGTTTCTATCTATCTGTATGGCGTTGCTGGGGTTATTCTAAGATTGGTAAAAGTGTGTTTTTACAATAAAAAAACAAGCAAAGAAAATTACATACGTTGTTTAAGTATTATATATATTTTTTTGCAAAAATAGAGTTAAATAATTATTACAGCATAAGCATTATGTATTTTTTAATTTCTACAGAATTCCCCGTGTGTGAGAATAATGCAATAGGACACCTAGTTACTTAATTGTTTGCTATCTCGACGTCTTTATACCTTTGCAATTGAATAAATAAACTTGAATTTTATATCCTAATTGCAATATAATGAACAAATTGAGTGTTAAGATGCTTGTAGCGCCATCTATTGTCAAATCTTCTTTGTTTGAAAGCATCTTTAATTTGTCAACAGAAGGCGTTCATAGCTGCATATATTTCCGTAAATGGAGAGTACAAGAGACTACGAACAGTGCACGAGAAAGAAGGCGGGAAGACATGGGACATCGTCAGGAATGCAGCACTTAAAGAACTTAAAGAGAAGGTAAGGATAGCATCCATTCGAAAGAGACAAATCCTAGGTTTTTTAAATAAGGAATTTGTAGGGCGGAGTATCGAAACTCTATATTCTATCTCTTTTTACTTAATTAATATATTTTTTTAAATGATCACATTATATTTTGTAAAAGGAAATGGGAATTTGTTACACTCTCAGTAGTTTATTGTTATGACGACAGATAGCGTTGTAGTCTACACGTTATTCTTTCAATTTGAAATTCTGTTTGACGCTTAATCATCATCATTAATTAAAGCAATACCTGAATGACTTGTACTAATTCACGCGGCTTGGGAAAAATATAGTTACAAATTGCTTATTAATTTATTAATTTCCAACCAACACAACTTTTACGGGATTACTTTAATGTAACAAATATTTGCATTGTAAAATTATCTATTTTCTAAATGAAATAGTCCATTCTATCTTGATGAAGTTATTCAGGAATATTAATAATTTTTATTTCTATTTTAAAACAAAAATTAAATCGAAGAGACATAATGACACTTAAATATTTAATAACCATTAGCACCATAATAATAATTTTACAACCTTAAAGATATATTTCTTTGTCCTCAGCACGCTGAAGCCAAGCTTTTCGACGAGAAAGACGAACCGACTAAGGAACACATTGAAATGCTCCTGTGGGCATACTCCCCCGAGCCGGCCAAAGTGAAGAAGGTGGTGCCAGAGACAAAAGAAGAGAAGAAAGAAAATGATCGGAAACGGAGAAGCAGCGCCCTTGACGACGACTCGCCAAGCAAGAAGAAGAAGGAATAATGTGATATTTATTTGTGTTAATTGATTATTAAATATGTGAATGGGAATTTTGTTTTATTTTTTATAATTCTTTGTAACAGCAGAATATACTGGTTGATGATGATAATTATCACACTTAAAGTTATCTACATGCAAAAGTTACAATTTTGGCACTTTAAAACTGGCGTAAAACTAAATCCAAAAAATGTTTGAGTTTTGAGCGTGTCGTAATCGTTTTAAAAGTTGTATACATGACAGCCCCGTGGCGCAGTTAGCTAGACAACAACTTGCGAAAAAAGCGGCCTCGGGTACGATCCCCGCACCGAGACAAATGTTTGTGTGATATTTGTTTCGGGTTTGGGTGTTTGTGAGACCGAAAAGTCTCTCGTAGTTTCTGATACCCACGACACAAGACTCGTATCTTAGTGTGGGGTCAGGACTATGTATGTGACTGTTGGGTGTATTTATTTATTTATTTATTTATTTATTTAATGTTTGTGAATGAAAACGAACATTTGCATATCCCTCAAACATTTGATCCAGCCCGCAGCCTCTCGTTTCGAAAACTTGTTTCAGCCAATTATCCCATTATTAGCTCATTTTCTTTCCAGACTATGGGCAAAGACGACAAAGAAGAAACCGGCTTCGGTTTCAAGGACAAGGCGAAGGCGGTGGAGACCCTCAGACTTCTAGAAGAACACGATATGAACTACAGAAGACTAACAGTAAGAGGTTTACTGGGACGGGCGCGCAGAGTATTGTCAAGTAAGTAATACTTAATCCTGTATTAAACAGTCATAAACTCGAGTTTTGGGCGCGTTGTTTAGGCTCAAACCCCAGGCACACAGCTCTGACTTTTCCTTATGCGAGAATTCCTTATGAATTATCGCTTGCTGTAACGGTGAAAGACAACATCCCGAGGAAACCTGTACACCTAAAATTTCTAAGGAAATTCTTAGGTGCGTAGTCTGCCAACCCGCATTAGGCCAGCGTGGTGGATTAAGTCCTGAACCTTCCTTATGATAGACGAGGCCCGTGACCAGATCCATATGGGCTGGACGTGTATTTTTAAGGTTGACTTGAGGAAGGTATCGAGTTGGTTGGCGCACCGGGATGGTTGGCGCTTTTTTGGCCTACGTTATCATCACAAGCTCATAACCTCATAACTGATCTAATCAATCTATTTGTACAAAAATGTATCTTGTTTGCAGTGACAAAAGCAGAAGACAAAATAAAGAACATAAAAGAAGCAATGGAGGTGTTTGAGAACTGGCTCGCGGACCTCAACAAGAACAAAGAGAAGAAGCCAGAGAAGAAAGAGAAAGAAGAGAAGAAAGAAAAGGAAGAAAAGAAAGATAAAGACAGTGAAAAGGTACGACAGTCTTTTCATATTTCCAGAGTTAGTTGACTCTTTATTATCAGCAAAACCAAAAGACTGCTAAAAGTCCTCCTCCAAAGATTTCTAGAGGCATCTAGTCAGCAAAATCCAGATAAACAAGTTTTGGACTCAAAAACATTTTCTAAAGATGTAAAATTCGGAATATCCATCAATTTTGTTTTTATTTAACACCAATGAATTCGCAATCGCCGTAGCTGCCTCACTTTCGATCACGGTCTGTATACATCCCTCATTATCTTCAGAAGACTACATCTTAAACTGACAATGATTCCAGGAGTCAAGTCCAGACGTAGAGATGGAAGACAAAGGCAAGGAGAAGAAGGAGCTGCCCTCGGACAGTGTCCCCGGGCTCGGGTTCAAGGACAAGGGCGCGGCGGAGCGCTCGCTCCGGGAGCTGGAGGGGAGGGACCCGGACTACCAGAAACTCGCCGTCAAGGGACTCATAGGCAGGGCCAAGAGGGTGCTCACTTGTAAGTAGCAGTATTATTCTAACTTTCCTTTATCAATATTCTTAATACAATTTCAAATGTGATTGTAGAGTGACCGCTACCGAAAATTAAGACAGATAATAGTCAGCACATTTGACTTCTTCCCATAGGATTTTTAGTTTTGCTGGAAATAGAGGAAAACCGTTTTTTACCCTTAAAAACTCACCCCCATCCCCTTCCGGACTTCAGATCGCCCGTAAATTATTTTTCCTTTCATTTAAATAATATCCCCCTCCTTTTATAATGGGTTTCATCCTACTAATATTATTTTTCTGGTTTTAAAAATTATCGACCCTGGTCTATTAATAGTTAATTGTGAAAACAAATATAACTTAGAAAATACCACCACATTATTAAGCCTTATATTTTTATCAAATAAAATATAGTACAAAGCTCCCCCTCTATCCCGCCATAACTTAAAGTCTTTAAATCTTTTTTTAAGGTACACGAGATGAAACAAAATTGTCGAACATAAAGGAAGCTATATCGATATTTGAGAAGTTCCTGGACGACTTCGACAGCATGCATTTAAGCAAACAGAACAACGCGTACCTCAGCCTGGGCGTCGTCAGAACTGCAGAGAAGATGGCGGGAGAAGACATTTCAGAAGAACAGGTGAGTGTTCTTCTAGAATTTAGACCTGTTATAATATATTCCACTGTACAAGTAGGATAGTGGTTAGATTTTTGTGTAAGGCAAGATGGGTACTTAGTAAGTAAATATAAAAATGTTAGTCCAAAAATGCCTGTAAGGTGAATAGAAATATGGGTGCTGTAATACGTTTCTATCTATCTGTATGGCGTTGCTGGGGTTATTCTAAGATTGGTAAAAGTGTGTTTTTACAATAAAAAAACAAGCAAAGAAAATTACATACGTTGTTTAAGTATTATATATATTTTTTTGCAAAAATAGAGTTAAATAATTATTACAGCATAAGCATTATGTATTTTTTAATTTCTACAGAATTCCCCGTGTGTGAGAATAATGCAATAGGACACCTAGTTACTTAATTGTTTGCTATCTCGACGTCTTTATACCTTTGCAATTGAATAAATAAACTTGAATTTTATATCCTAATTAGGTACAATATAATGAACAAATTGAATGTTAAGATACTTGTAGCGCCATCTATTGTTAAATCTTCTTTGTTTGAAAGCTTCTTTAATTTGTCAACAGAGGGCGTTCATAGCTGCATATATTTCCGTAAATGGAGAATACAAGAGACTACGAACAGTGCACGAGAAAGAAGGCGGGAAGACTTGGGACATCGTCAGGAATGCAGCACTTAAAGAACTTAAAGAGAAGGTAAGGATAGCATCCATTCCAAAGAGACAAATCCTAGGTTTTTTAAATAAGGAATTTGTAGGGCGGAGTATCGAATCTCTATATTCTATCTCTTTTTACTTCATTAATATATTATTTTAAATGATCACATTATATTTTGTAAAAAGAAATGGGCATTTGTTACACCCTCAGTAGTTTATTGTTATGACGACAGATAGCGTTGTAGTCTACACGTTATTCTTTCAATTTAAAATTCTGTTTGACGCTTAATCATTAAAGCAATACCTGAATGACTTGTACTAATTTACGAGGCTTGGGAAAAATATAGTTAAAAATTGCTTATTAATTTATCAATTTCCAACCAACACAACTTTTACGGGATTACTTTAATGTAACAAATATTTACATTGTAATAATATCTATTTTCTAAATGAAATTTATCCTGATGAAGTTATTCAGGAATATTAATAATTTTTTTTTCTATTTTAAAACAAAAATTAAATCGAAGGGACATAATGACACTTAAATGTTTAATAACCATTCTTCTACATCAACACATATACGCCCACTGCTGGGCACGGGTCTCCTCTACCATTGAGAGGGCTTAGGCCATAGTCCACCACGCTGGCCAAGTGCGGGTTGGCGGACTACACACCTAAGAAATTCCTGAGAACTCTTAGGTGTGCAGGTTTCATCACGATGTTTTCCTTCACCGTTAAAGCAAGTGATAATTCAATGTGAATACACACATAACTTCGAAAAGTCGGAGGTGTGTGCCTGGGGTTTGAACCCGCGACCGCCGAGATTCTTGACCGCGCGCCCAAACCTCGAGGCCATCACTGCTTACACTGCTTATTAATAACCATTAGCACCTTAATAATAATTTTACAAAGGTTATAGATATATTTCTTTGTCCTCAGCACGCTGAAGCCAAGCTTTTCGACGAGAAAGACGAACCGACTAAGGAACACATTGAAATGCTCCTGTGGGCATACTCCCCCGAGCCGGCCAAAGTGAAGAAGGTGGTGCCAGAGACAAAAGAAGAGAAGAAAGAAAATGATCGGAAACGGAGAAGCAGCGCCCTTGACGACGACTCGCCAAGCAAGAAGAAGAAGGAATAATGTGATATTTATTTGTGTTAATTGATTATTAAATATGTGAATGGGAATTTTGTTTCAATTTTTATAATTCTTTGTACCAGCAGAATATATTGGTTGATGATGATAATTATAAAGCAGACTACTAGAAACAAAAAGAGTTTTAATCACACATAAAGTTATCTATATGTAAAAGTTACAATTTTGGTACTCTAAAACTGGCGTAAAACTAAATCCAAAAAAATGTTTGAGTTTTGAGCGTGTCGTAATCGTTTTAAAAGTTGTATACATGACAGCCCCGTGGCGCAGTTAGCTAGACACCAACTTGCGAAAAAAGCGGCCTCGGGTTCGATCCCCGCACCGAGACAAATGTTTGTGTGATATTTGTTTCGGGTTTGGGTGTTTGTGAGACCGAAAAGTCTCTCGTAGATTCTGATATTGACTATGACTATTCTGATCATGACTATGTATGTGACTGTTGGGTGTATTTATTTATTTTATACATAAAATTGCCGAATAAATAAATAACGGTAATAAATACAGAATACGCAGAATCTTAGGCAAAAATAAAATACGTTTTCAATAGTTTTTAATATATGACTATAGCCGTATTTAAAATTAATTGCTTGTATTAATTACATGATAAAGAATTTGAAAGTGGCTTTAATCTCATATTATATAAATAAATACTCAGTATTTAATTGCAATATACATACTGAAACTACAATGTTTCTGAACGAAATGGGATTTGATCGATTTGACATTTATAGGCTAGCGACCTTTCAATTCCACTTTCCACAAACTTTTGAAACGTTAGAACCTATATTTTAAGCACAGCTACGAGTAAATATTAGTTTCAATAAGTATTGAAAGTACTTGATTGACACTTGAATAGTGCGAACATAGTTTACATTGTAAACAGTAGGTACGATGAACTCTTTAATTTTTGTGTTAAAAAGAAGATATTAATTGTAATTTATGAATTAAATGTGTCTTCAACAGTGCCATATATGTTCTAGGAACTAAGTATAGACTGATCACAGCCTTAAAAACTTTTTACTACTTAAATATAAATGTGGGCGTTTGCAGCAAGTTGATTATTTAATTTAGCTGATTAAAAGCAATAAAAACGAGTTTTATCTAAATTTTAGTGCGAATAAGTGAATTATACAGTTGTTTGTGGCTTAAATGTTGTTTTATATAATCATAAGGTACGTTAAAATTATTACTTATATTGCCGTATTTAGAATTCTAAGTAGTAATAAAAATATTTTTATTTTTGTCTTTTTACCTTTGATATGAACATTTTCACTAAAACATACTCCTGTACATTAACTCCTGTATCCATCGTAAGTAAAGAAATAAAGTAAATTTATCACATGCACACAGTTTAATACCGATGACCTCGATAAGTAGGGATGGCTTTAACGTTTAGGCGCACAATCAAGAATCTTGGCGGTCGCGGGTTCAAACCTCAGGCGTACACGTCTGAATTTTCAAAGTTATGTATGCATTCACAATAAATTATCACATTAATAGTGAAGAAAAATTTTCTGATGCAACCTGAACGCATAAAAGTTCTCAGAATTCTTTTATGTGTGTGGTCTACAAACATGAATAACTTACATATGGATGGTGTACTTATATTAAACTTAGCCTTATGTCTTCTTTTGTACCATTCATTTCCATTACAAAACCTTTAAATCTTAATTTGCCATATAAATAAAAATATCCTGACCAGGTGATAAGCTGGACATTACATAGGTAACTTGTAAAGCTTTAAAATCCAAACATTATTGTCAGTGTCGCTACTTCCGTAGATGTCGAAAAGTGTTACAAATTAACTGTGTATTATCTAATTTTTTATTATTAATTGTGGAATAAGGATAGTCTCATTTAAATTGCCTTCGTTAAATAAAAAGATAAAAAATATTTTTTTCGGAATGTTGTATGGGAAACCAAACTTTTTGTCTCCTATGGAAATACCACCACTGGAAGAAACTAGTACAGGAACGCTGAAGACAGTTGGTCCACTCCGACACAACCTCAAGGGCTAGTGTGGTGCCCGGGGCACAAGCTCTTGAGATTCTGTCAGAGTGTAACGACAGGAACTACGTCAACGTCTACCTTGGACCAGCAGGATGGAAGATTGCAGGAAGTGGCAGAAGATTAACATAGATAGGACTAAATACTGGGTATAAGCAGTGATGGCCTGGAGGTTTAAGCGCGTGGTCGAGAATCTCGGCGGTCGCGGGTTCGAACCCCAGGCACACACCTCTGACTTTTCGAAGTTATGTGTGTATTCAAATTGAACTATCACTTGCTTTAACGGTGTAGGAAAACATCGTGATGAAACCTGCACACCTAAGAGTTCTTAGGAATTTCTTAGGTGTGTAGTCCGCCAACCCGCACTAGGCCAGCGTGGTGGACTATGGCCTAAACCTTCTCAATGGTAGAGGAGACCCGTGCTCAGCAGTGGGCGTATATGGGTTGATGAAGATATACAGTACACCCAACAGTCGTAATATAGTCCTGATCCCATATTAGGATACAAGTCCTGTAACTTAACCATTCAGTGTGATGTTTAATACTATTTTTATAAATGCATAAGTTAGGATATAATGGATGATGTTTCAAATGTTTGTGTGAACCACAAATATTTGTTTCGGGTCTGGGTGTTTGTGAGACCGAAAAAGTCTCTCGTAGTGTCTGATACCCACGACACAGGTCTTGTAACCTAGTGTGGGGTCAGAGCTATGTATGTGACTGTTGGGTGTATTTATTTATTTTGTATGGATGTGACAATGTTCGTTCCTCTTTCGCGCGAAAAATGCCGAATGGATTTTAATAAAAACCTACAATAATATAGTTCATACATTAGAATTACACATAGGCTATAATTTTTAAATACAGTGTGTGGAATATCCAAAATATAATGATAATTGTCGAGTAAGTCGGAAAACTGTCTACCAGTTGCGAGATATTCTGGCGTACGCTGGAAAAACGGACGAAAACGGAATATTCATTGACACTAAACAACGATTTGTTACATTCGCTAAAGTCCAGCAAAGTTGTTACTAACAATTTTGATAGTTGTTTGTAGATTGTATAAAAGTGAATGTTTTTCAGGTGACGGTGCTAGATGTTGGTAGGAAGGCAGAGAAACATGGAGATGGCAAGCGAAGCTAGTTACTGTGAGTATATAATTGTATAGAATAGAATTTATTGAAGTGAAAACTTTAATGGCGCCATGGAATATTTTAATTGGTGAAAAATGTTGAACTCGCGTTAGATCCCGTGATTTTGATCGACAATGCGTTAAGGGCCCCATACACAGTACGATTCGTCTGTACGATCGATCTGATCGAAAATCGAGACGATTGATCGTATCAAAAATTTCGCCAAAAATCGTTAACGATCTTGACATACACCATGGATTCGTCGTTTCGATGGGTTTGACGCGACGGATCGTACAGACGGATCGTACCGTGTATGGCGCCCAAAAGACTCATTGCTTAATTTTATTTGTAATATTTTAGATTGCCTCAGAGTCTCGCGGTACTAGTACGTGCCGCGCGATCTAGAGGTCCTTGGTTCGATTCCCGAGTCGGGCAAAGTGTTAATATGTAGGAGCATGGAGTCAGGAAATGTGCCCGAAAGACGGGGTTAAAAATTCTAAAATCACTTACTTAAAGGATTAATTCAAGAATTATAAAACGTAAACTAAAATGGTTGGATGAGGAGAGCCGAAGATCGGGCCCAGTGGCGTGCCATAAGAGAGGCCTATGTCCAGCAGTGGACGAATTAAGGGTTGTCGATGATGATGATAATGAACTAAAATGGTGATATGTTTGTCCGTAGGTGAGCGCGACACCCTGGATGAGTGGGGCAGTCGATCTTCGCTCAGCCAAGTCGAAGAGGTAAGGAATTATTACATACAACAGTTTGTTTCGAAATATAGGTAATATAGTTGGTCTTAAGTAAGCCAGATCGAGAAGATTTTGTTTCAGTCCTAGGTAATGTTGACTTTTCCCAGTTATGTCTGATTATGACTTATCTAGCGCTTTGGGCCAGCGTGTTGGACTAAGGCCTAAACCCGTCTAAATTGTACACGTCAAGGCTTCGTGAGTAATTAATTAGACAGAGAATTTAAATAACCAGGTTTAATAAATACAAAAATATCCATTCCCAAACGAAAGTACCAGGCGACCATAATTATATAGGAACTCGAAAAGCACATAATATTTATTGACATAAAACATCACCTAATTAAAATAACTTGATTTAATTAAATAAAAATAAAGTCAAAAATATCCGTTCTCAAACAAGAGTACCAGGCTACCATAACTTAATAGAAACACGAAAAAGCACACAATATTTATCACCTAATTAAAACAGATTTTATAAATACAAAAATACCCGATCCCAAACGAGAGTACCAGGGTATCATAAATCCACGAGCGTTCGTACCAACTGCTAAGGGACAGCGGCGTCCCACTTCCACTTCCGCGTTCCCGACGATTCATTAGGAGCGATTCTTTTTACGGAACTGACCCGTTATGTCTACGGATTTGGACGGCCATGTTTTAATATTGTTTAGGTCTCGTGGTTCAATAGTAGTGATGGACTCGAGGTTTAGGCGCGTTGAGAATCTCGGCGGTCGCGGGTTCGAGCCACAGACATACACCTCCAACTTTTAGAAGTTATGTTATATCACTTACTTTAACGGTGAAGGAAAACATCGTGATGAAACCTGCATACCTAATAGTCATTAGGAATTTCTCAGGTGTGTAGTCCGCCTGCACTAGGCCAGCGTGGTGGACTATGGCCTAAACCCTCTCAACGGTAAAGGAGACCCGTGCTCAGCAGTGGGCGTATATGGTTGATAACGAATGATAAGCGTACAATAGTATAATGAGGACCAAGGTTTAAATAAATTGATACACGAAACAGTCACACACATAGTTCTGACCTCAGATTCCACCACACAGAATTTCTGATTGAGGATAGCAACCCCTGGGGTTAAGTAAATTAATCAGAGATTGTGTTGCTGCAATTTGTATCCGTTTGACATATTAAATTGTAAACATTGAAATTGTAATTTATTAAAAAAATGACATTTCGTGTTGCTGAGGGAGTTTCTTTTCGTTTTTTCTCCACAGCGATAACACGTTTCGAAGCGGCAATAGTTATAGATAAACAGTTTTAGAGTGACGATTCAAAGGAACATGAGAAAGATCACTAGATTAAAAATGATTTGACTTTGACTTAAACCTTAAGTCTCGTGTCGTGGTTATCAGAAGCTACGAGATACTTTTCGCTCTCACAAACACCCAGACCTGAAACAAATATTTGTGGATCACACAAACATTTTTCTCGGTGCGGGGATCGAACCCGTATCTCAAGCTGGTGTCTAGCCAACTGCGCCACGTAACTGTCATTTCTAATCCTATTTATACAAATATACAATAATTAAGCCCAGACAAAACCAAATAGAGTTCTTCAATAAAAAGTATTTCATCTAATGACATCAAATCGAATAACCAGTGTGTAGGTCACACGGGGGTGGTTTCTGTGTGACGTGTTGGGGGGTGAAACACGCCATTTGTGGGGTGGAAACATTAACTTCAGTTTAATGTCGAATCTATTTCACATTGAATTATCACTTGCTTTAACGGTGAAGGAAAACATCGTGAGGAAACTTACGCATCTTAAAAAGTTTGGAGGAATTTCTTAGAAGTTATGTCTGCCTGTGCTAGGCAAGCGTGTTGGACTAAGGCCTTAACCCTGTCAGTAGTAGAGGAGGTCCGAATCCAGTAGTAAAATGTATGTTGGTTAAACAAAAACGTCGTGAATAATCACTACATAGTATAAAACAAAGCCGCTTTCTCTGTCCCTATGTCCCTTTGTATGCTTAAATCTTTGAAACTACGCAACGGATTTTGATGCGTTTTTTTTAATAGATAGAGTGATTGAAGAGGAAGGTTTATATGTATGACTAGCTTTTGCCCGCGACTCTGTCTGCGTAGACTTTAGGGCTGAGTGCAGAAAGATAATAAGTGAATCTTTAATTTGTCTCATAAGTGTCTAAAAAAAGTTTTACTTTGAAAAATCTATTTCCGCATTTATAACATGTTTATTTCTTCTTCATCAACCCATATACGCCCACTGCTGAGCACGGATCTCCTCTACCATTGAGAGGGTTTAGGCCATAGTCCGCCACGCTGGCCTAGTGCGGGTTGGCGGACTACACACCTAAGAAATTTCTAAGAACTTTTAGGTGTGCAGGTTTCATCACGATGTTTTCCTTCACCGTTAAAGCAAGTGATAATTCAATGTGAACACACACATAACTTCGAAAAGTCAAGAGGTGTGTGCCTGGGGTTCGAACCCGCGACCGCCGAGATTCTCGACCGCGCGCCTAAACCTCGAGGCCATCACTGTTTATTTCACGGGAACATTTAATTGTTACTTCACAGGGTCCTATTTATGTTCATACCTAAAATATATAACTTAGTCGAATAGTTTAGGCGTGAAAGCGTAACAGACTTACAGACTTACTCTTGCAATTGTAATTAATTGACGTCCTCTTCTAATTGTACATTTGTACCCATACCCACGGGAACACATTTTCCAGGATAAAAGTATATCATGTTAATTCGGTGGGTCCTACCTATCTCTATACCAAAACTCATTTAGATTGATTCAGTAGATCTTGAATATAGCTATTCCCACGGAAATACTACATTTTCCGGGATAAAAGTATTCTATGTTACTTTGGTGGGTCCTACCTATCTCCATACCAAAAATCATTGAAATCTGTTCAGTAGATCCTGAAATACCCATTCCCACGGGAATACTACATTTTCCGGGATAAAATGTATCCTTTGTTACTTCGGCGGGCCCTACCTATCTCCATACCAAAAATCATTGAAATCTGTTCAGTAGATCCTGAAATACCCATTCCCACGGGAATACTACATTTTCCGGGATAAAATGTATCCTTTGTTACTTCGGCGGGCCCTACCTATCTCCATACCAAAAATCATTGAAATCTGTTCAGTAGATCCTGAAATACCCATTCCCACGGGAATACTACATTTTCCGGGATAAAAGTATCCTATGTTACTTCGGTGGGTCCTACCTATCTCCATACCAAAAATCATTCAAATAGGTTCAGTAGATCCAGAAATACCCGTTCCAACGGGAATACTACATTTTCCGGGATAAAATACATCCTATGTTGCTTCGGTGGGCCCTACCTATCTCCATACCAAATATCATTAAAATCGGTTCAGTAGATTCAGAAATACCCGTTCCCACGGGAATACTACATTTTCCGGGATAAAATGCATCCTATGTTACTTCGGTGGGCCCTACCTATCTCCATACCAAAAATCATTGAAATCGGTCAAATGGTTTAGGCGTGAAAGCATTACACAGGTAGTGTTACTTTCGAGTTACAATACATGCTCATCCCACAGGAACCCTACATATTCCCCGGATAAAATGTTGTTCATGTTACTTCATAGGATTTAATTTATGATCATACAAAGAATCATAAAAATCAGTCGAATGGTTTGAGCGTGAAATTGTAAGAAAAATATAGGGTTTTTTACGCAATCCCACGGGAATACTACATTTTCCGGGATAAAAAGTATCCTGTGTTACTTCGGTGGGTCTCATCTAACTCCATATCAAAAATCATTTAAATCGGTCAACTGGTTTAGGCGTGAAAGCATTACACAGGCAATGTTACTTTTGTGTTACAGTATATGCTCATCCCACAGGAACCCTACATATTCCCGGGATAAAATGTTGTTCATGTTACTTCATAGGATCTTACTTATGTTCAAACCAAAAATCATAAAAATCGGTCAAATGGTTTAGGCGTGACAGCGTAAAATAAATATAGCGTTTTATACCCAATCCCACGGGAATACAACATTTTCCGGGATAAAAAGTATCCTATGTTACTTCGGTGGGTCCCATCTATCTCCATACCAAAAATCATCCAAATCGGTTCAGTACTTTTCGAGTTTATTCGTAACAAACATACAAAAATACAAAAATACAAACCTTTCCTCTTTATAATAATAGTATAGATAACATCCATTAAATATCAGCATTGCACCCGTGCGAAGCCGGGGCGGGTCGCTAGTTGTCTATATAAAAGCATTGAAAATTTCTCAGATTTTTGTGCTCTCTGTAGCGAAGAATCGAACTTAGAACCTTTATAAAACAGTCACTAGTGGTAAAAACGACCCTCTTTCTTTCCCAATGGTATCGAATATAAACAAACTCAAGTATTTATGCTCTTAAGTGCCATTATCTGCGGCAGGAAGTGACGTCACAAGCCGGATCTATTTCTGATTGCATCCTTAGGGAAGGGTTGAGTAGTGTTTGATAGGGTTGGTAATGTAAGGTATGGAGTTCGATTCTTGGTTTTTTTTTTGTACGTGGTTGAGATTCTTTAAGTGTATTGCGGTGTTGATAAATATGGTGATGAACTACTGCCTTCCCGGGTATCGAATATGTGGTCGTTAGGTCTTTTGTAATGTTAAAAAAGTTCCAAAGTTAGAAATTACATATTAAAAAAAAAAATTCTTTGTACAATACACTCGTCTATAATTACGGCTGTGCTTTAAAGAAATAGGCAGAGGTGCATTTTTATACGTTTCGACGTTTTTGGAGAAATATTTTCACTCTTTACTGATACAGAGAATTATTGATGATAAATTTTAAAACCATCGGTCTAAAACTGGTCCCTCTAGATCGCTCATCGTCAGCCCGTATAAGTCTACTATTGGACACGGGCCTCCTGTTTAACTAAAAGTGATTTTGGCCTTAGACCACCACGCTGGCCTAGTGCGGAATCGCAGATCGCTCAGCACTCTTATACCTCAGAATCATGAACTAGGCTAGTATTTTATATAAAAAAGGAAATCTAAGCAGTAAAAGACATTGGAAAAATGTTAGTTCGTAATTAAGCAAGTCCATATAAACTATCCTCTTTTATAATTCAGTACGGCAGCCCTGCAGTACGCCCCTACTACGTTCCCAAACTTATAACGAACTCAAAACTTTTTCACTCTCAACATAGTTTTGTATACAAAGTTTGAAATGCGTGGGATGAACGTGAGCTTCGAGACTGTGGTAGTGGATGAACAGCCGAATGACATTTAGGCGATGTTGCCAGCGTAATTTGCTTCGCCCGGTTTTGGGGTAATTTGATTACGTAGTTTTCGTCAGTGGCAAGTTTGTTCAGTTCGTTTTGTTAGTGTTTAATGTATTTGTGCCCTTATTTATATTATAGTAGGTAACTACTCTTATTCGTATAATGTTTAAGTTGTATAAAAAGCTTTTATAACGTAAGCTTACTTCTTTTTGCTTCGTTTGAATTCTATTTCTATTTTGACTTTCTGATTCATATATCAATACTAAAACTTTGAAGTATATCCACTAACATATATTAGAATTAGCTTCAGGGTGATGTAATAAATAATAAATAAATACATTTTTATTCACTTCCTTTGGTTACAATGGTACAATAACATACAAGAAATGCTAAATTCAAGAAAATTTAGAGCAACCAATGCGTGAGGTAGGTGACAGCTGCAGCTAAACTAGGACGAACCTGTATTTCAGCCTGCAGGGCCATTTCCCCCAAGAACTAAAATAAAATTATTTTACATTCTATAAAATATTATAATCTAATTTATTTTAACATACATGCATTGGTATATGTCGTACTAAAGGCACTAACCTGTATATTTTTGAATATGCTGAGACATTTTTAACAAGTTAATTTCGTTGTAATCGTCTTTCGGCATTAGTATATTTAAGTGTCATCAGCTCATATTTATATCTCTGCTGGTCATGAGCCTCCTATACTTTTAAGAACGTTATGGCCTTAGTTTTTGATTTTGTGACCGAGCCCCTAAACCTTGAGGTCTCACAGCATTCACTCATCGGTTTCAATGAATTAACTTTAACTAATTATTTGACTTATTAAAACCAGCTGGTTACATTCTTATAAGTACAGTTAAAAGTAAAAATCATTCTGCTGAATAATACCTATTTAATTGCTGTCTCGTTAACGTTCAATTTTAATTATAAAAAGTTTAAATATTATCGAGATTCAATAAATATACATCGAGGTAGACAGATTTTGAATTACACATCAAATTTAAAGAGGCGAGCGCAATTTTGCACTCTGCGCTGCTGCTAATTTACTAGAAAATAATTATTAAACTGAGAATCGAACGTAAAACTCCTCGATATAATATAATATTCTATCATCAGAATAAGAAAGCTACTGTTCACCCCTTTTACAATCATTTCTTTTTTCACCCACTCCGTCTATTCTTTGGCCTTCCTCTGCTTGTTCATACTTCGACATTCATACTCATTACTTTTTCGTCCCTTCTCATAACATTTCCTAACAGACGACTTCCTTTCAGCTTATCTATCACTGGAGCTATTATCAAATTTCTTTTAACGTATTAATTTCTCACTCTGACATTCCGTGTGAAACCACCATGCAGTCGTCTTTCGTCCATCGTCTACGTAGCCCAACACTTATAAAGCACAGGTCTTATAAAGAACTATAAATAGCATTCCTTCACTCCTAGAATATAAAGTAAAAGCGACGTCAGAACTCAGGTACAAACTTTCGTTTTCGCAATTACAAATGCGTATCATTACATAACAGTAGGGAGATTGTTATCCTCAACGCGACAACACTGACGAAATGCGCCATTCCGCGGCCCGCTACGTCACGCGGCGCTTGTGCCCGCGTCCGGCTTTTGCGTCATCAAAATATATACAACGCGATAAACCCGTCTACTCACAAACAACGTTATTAAAACAACATTTCAAGTTTTCAAAGTGTTAAAATACAGTGCGTGGTGATATTGTGCGGAGAAAGCGGCGGAAACCGGTTCCTCTAAGTGTTTCGCAAGTTTGAAAATTTTGTGTGTGTGTGCGTGCCCCATGTCGCGTGAAACGGAACGGTGCAGTTGACCTACTTGCAGCCAGTGCAGTGTGACGTCACCAGGTTTTTTTCGCGCCCAATTGTGTTATTCAGCGTGAAATGGAACTTTTTTTCTTTACGAACGCGTATCTGTTGTCTTGTGTCAATGCTTTTTGTATTCTAAAATTAAATTCAATTGTGTCGTATAAGTACTTAAACTCGATGACATAATTTAATGTTTGTTTGTTAAGGAGATCAGTAACATATTCCTTCCGCATCTGTTTTCCTGTTAACGAAACGAAAAAAGCACCTTTATCGTATAGTCAAAAAACTTTTGCAATAAGGTCTATAATCGCAAGGCAAAAGGATGGCGCTTACGGGAAACGTAAAGGAATTACAGTGCAAAAAGCAGCTGTCTACAGAACCTTTCAGTGACAGTACAAGCGATTTTCGCCTCTATAGCATAATGCGTAGTTTACCTTATGCGGATGTTGAAAATTGACCTGTAATATTGGGTGAAAAAAAGGGTTGTAATTTTAAAGATTATTTTTATGTTATGCCAAGAATTCTGCACTAAATTCTGTTATTACAGGACAATCGAAATAATAATGAATGGTTTATTGTAAATAAAATAAAATGTCAAATAAAAAATTTTAATTTATTATTATCATCAATATCAGGCCATATGTCTCAAGGCTGGTCATGACCTTCATATCTTCTTCTTCATCAACCCCTATACGTCCACTGCTGAACACGGGTCTCCTCTACCATTGAGAGGGTTTAGGCCATAGTCCACCATGCTGGCCTAGTGCGGGTTGGCGGACTACACAACTAAGAAATTTCTAAGAACTCTTAGGTGTGCAGGTTTCATCACGATGTTTTTCTTCACCGTTAAAGCAAGTGATAATTCAATGTGAATACACACATAACTTCGAAAAGTCAGAGGTGTGTGCCTGGGGTTCGAACCCACGACCGTCGAGATTCTCGGCCGTGCGCCCAAACCTCAAGGCCATTACTGCTATATGACCTTCATATACTATTAATAAAATTCATTTTAAAAAATAAAATTAAAAAATGTTTAAATTTTTGTATGTTGGAAATGAATAAATTCTAAAACTACTAAAGTTACAAATGTATGAAAACCAATAGCAGCTATTCATTTTCGAATGATTTTTTTATTTATTTGTTGTGTGATCTAGTGGCAGTACTTCCTAAGAAGCCAAAAATCTAGCTGGCTTTACAAAATCTCCAAATAATAGTCTAAACTTTAAATTATTATTTAACAAAGCAATTTGACCCATAAATGAGGATATCCTACTTGCTTAGAAATTTACCTCTGTATGAAATTTAAATTCAAAAATACATTGTTGGAAACAAGTAACATTTTATATTCCATGTTGTACATATATTTAGTTTGTAAACAATTGTCATAAACTTCATAAATCAGAAATTATGAAACACTTTCCACTGTCACACACACCCCACATGTTGTGATCTCCTCTAATTAAAGAAACACAATGTTTAAACTGTAACAGTATAATAACAAAACTTGTAAAGTGTATTCTTTGTTGGAGATCCTATAAATAAAAATAAAATAATTAAAAATTTAAGTGGTACTGAAAACCGTTTTTGTCTGCCCGTTCAGGTATACAACTTAAATATAAGTGTTCAATTTTGTATATTGTGCATCATTCAATCATCAGCCCATATATGTCCCACTGCTGGGCCTGCTGGCCTTAGTCCACCATGCTAGCCTAGTGCAGATTAACAGAACACATACTTAAGAAATTCCTAAGAGCTTTTAGTTTTAGAGGTTTCAACACAATGTTTTCCTTCACCCGTAAAGTATGTTGCAATTCATTAATCGTCAGCCCATATTCATTCCACTGCTGAGCACAGGTCTCCTCTACCATTGAGATGGTTCAGGTCTTAGTCTGCCAAACTGGCCTAGTGCAGGTCGACTACGCACCTATGAAATTTCTAATAATTTTCAGGTGTGCAAATTTCATCACGATGTTTTCCTTCACTGTTAAAACAAGCGGTAATTAATTGTGAATATATCAGTATATAAAGTAAACAGTTATATTGATATACTTAATTACAATATTGTTGTTAATGGCATTTAATTAACTCTCTTGTTCCTACTGTGTTGGTTAATTGGCTATTATCAATGTTGCACGATATACAATATTGATTGTCGGTGTGTATTCGATAATGAATCTCGGCGGTCGGGGGTTCAAACCCCAGATACACTGACTTCTGAAAGTTATGTGTGTATTCATAATGAATTGTCACTTGCTTTAACGGTGAAGGAATTGTGAGCAAACCTGCACACCTGAAAATTCGTAAAAATTTCTGGCGTGGTCGACCTAAGGTCTGAACCCTCTCAATGGTACCGAAGGCAAGTGCCTTGCAGTGGGGCGTATTAACAATGAAGGAAAACATCGTAATGAATCTAGTACACCTAAAAGTTCTTTAGATTTTTTCCGCCAACCCACACTAGGCCAGCGTAATGGACTAAGGCGTAAACCCTCTCAATGGTAGAGGAGACCCGTGCTCAGCAGTGCGACCTATTTTCCCTAAAGATTACACACATAACCCGAAAAACTTAAATACATACCCTTGCTTTAATAATTCATAAAAAAATAAGTCTTTCAAAACTCCCATTACACGATTTAAGGCGCCATCAAAGTCCGTCAGATTAAGACAGATCGTTCTGGCGATGTTTTTAATCAACAACCCACCGACCCACTAGTTAATCGAAAGTTTTATGACGATGGTGGCGCCACGAGCACACACTGTCTGTCCAGAACTTGTGAACATTTGATGGGAATCAATTGATATACGGTTTTGTTGATTTTTAGGGTGTAGAGTTACTAATTGGCGATGTCTTTTTGGTATAGATGTGTATAGTGATAGTAGGGATCATCATAAGTGTCATCAATTTATACAAAACGACCCGCCCCGGCTTCGCACGGGTGCAATGCTGATATTTAATGGATGTTATCATACATATAAACCTTCCTCTTCAATCACTCTATCTATTAAAAAAAACCGCATCAAAATCCGTTGCGTAGTTTCAAAGATTTAAGCATACAAAGGGACATAGGGACAGAAAAAGCGACTTTGTTTTATACTATGTAGTGAAGACCCATGTGATAGGGTCTATTGCCTTTTTATACAGGCTGTTTAGCCCCATGTTGTTTCAGAGATTGTGTTGCTGCAATTTGTATCCTTATGACATATTAAATTGTAAACAATGTAAGTTTAATTAATTAAAAAAAATGAAATGACATTTCGTGTTGCTGAGGGAGTTTCTTGCCGTTTCTTCACCACAGCGATAACACGTTTCAAATCGAGCATACTTTTAAAATGACGATTTAAAAGTACTTGTGAAAGTCAACTTCAATAAAGATAATTTTGACTTCACCGAGAAAACCCAGTAACCACCAAACCCGGGACCTCTAGTTCTCATATTTCTACCGCGGACCACGAGATACTTTTTAATAGTGTGTTCCTAAAGACGACCTACTTTAACATAATCCCAGTGCAGACAGTAACGAATCTATATGACGTCACAGCTTGCATCACACTTCCGACTGCGTAGACGAAATATTAAGAACATGTGTTTGAAATCAGGTTACGATAATAATTTTTTGGTATAGAGTCTTTTTGTGATGTTAGTAGTGATGGCTTCGGGATTGAGGTCGTGGGCTTAAACCAGTGTTGGTGCGTGAAAAAAAAAAAGCAGTGATAGCCTCGAGGTTTAGGCGCGCGGTCGAGAATCTCGGCGGTCGCGGGTTCGAACCCCAGGCACACACCTCTGACTTTTCGAAAGTTATGTGTGTATTCAAATTGAATTATCACTTGCTTTAACGGTGAAGGAAAATATCTTGATAAAACCTGCACACCTAAAAGTTCTTAGGAATTTCTTAGGTATGTAGTCCGCCTGCACTAGGCCAGCGTGGTGGACTATGGCCTAAACCTTCTCAATGGTAGAGGAGACCCGTGCCCAGCAGTGGGCGTATATGGGTTGATGAAGATGGTGCGTGAAGCCCAGAAGCTTAGCTTGCCATATTAAAGTTTTCATTTTTTTCTTTATATTTTTATAAGATAGACATTACTCAGTTATAAAGTAATGCTTTTGGACTTAAGTGGAAGTATCGACACTATTTTAAATCCCAGGCACCCTCCACTGACTGCTACAAGTTATGTGTATTCATATTGAATTGAAAAGGTGAAGGTAATCGTGAGGAAACCGGCCTTAGTCCGGTCTTTAACCGGTGTCCTCAGTCCACCACGCCAGCCTAGTGCCAACGGACTATATTTAAGAAATTTGTAACAACTTTTAGGTAAGCAGGTTTCATCACGATGTTTTCCTTTACCGTTAAACGACATGATAATTCATTATCACTTAACTTGGAAAAGTCAGAAGTGTATGCCAGGGGTTCGAACCCGCGACCGCCAAGATTCTCGACCGCGTCTAAACCTCGAGGCCATCATTGCTTCAACTAAACTAAGCGTGCATTAAACGCACTAAAGATATCTAGGCACTAAGAGTTCTAGTCTAGGTCGTCCGTATCGACCTGCCGTGCTGTGCCAAGGTCACGGGGAGGACATCCCCACTCCACCCTCAACCACCCACCCACACAATCGATTTTCAACCTTAAACCTGTATGAATAAGGTAGATAATAGTATGTACGTAGGTTTTATAATGCGTCGTGAAGGATTGTTTAGATTTTTGTACATACATAGTGTATAAAGGGATCGGAAATTAAGGCAGGTTGTAGCTGCGGTGATTACAAACAATTTAGCGTTAAAAATAAATCCGCAAAAATAAAAATTTCAACGTTCTCCATACAACCATCGATAGAAAATCGACCTATGTATAGAATAAGGTTACTTATGACTATAACACCAAAGTAATTTTTATGTCTTTATAGAGTTAAACTTGTTTATATATTGCACTAGTGAAGTAATAATGATCATAAATTTTGTTGTTGTTTGAACAAAAAAAGGTACAGATACTTTTGTGCCCAATTAAGTTGAAATTGCTGAGAAAGAGAAGTTGTGGAAAAGGACATATAACTTTATTCTGCGCATAGGGCGAAATGCGATGGGAATTTTTTAATGCCACTGTGTTTGTGATCACCGTAGCAATTACCTTAGTTTCCGAGCACGGTCTGAATACAGCCTGTATAAAATTGTTAAAGTACACTAATAACAGCCCCGTGGCGCAGTTGGCTAGACACCAGCTTGCGAAACGAGCGGCCGCGGGTTCGATAACAGAGACAAATGTTTGTGTGATCCACTAATATTTGTTTCGGGTCTGTGTGTTTGTGAGAGCGAAAAGTCCCTCGTAGTGTCTGATACACGACACAAGACTCGTATCTTAGTGTGGGGTCAGGACTATGTGTGTGACTGTTGGGTGTATTTTATTTTATTTATTTAATAATAATTATTGTCCTCATCTCAATATAAGATACTTTAGATTTCAATAGGAATATTATTACTCTTTCAACATTTAACATTGATTTTACGCTCCTATCGGTTGTAGCGTAATGATAAATTCTTCCTCGATAAATGTGCTATCTAACAGTGAAAGAATTTCTCAAATCGGACCAGTAGTTCCTGAGACTACCGCGGACAAACAAACTTAATCTTCATAATATTAGTATAGTTTCTAAGTCCATATTTTAACATTTTAGTGTCTATGAAACATGATTCACGTAGATTCAAGACGAATTTGTTTAATTTAAATCTAGGAAATTGACAATTTACCGAAATATCAAGGAAGTTAACATACGTTTTAAAAGCAACTTTATGACAAAAGCTTTAGAGTTTATTTTCCATTAAAAATTGTAGATTTCATACTACAGTCATAAAGCGAAGATAATTCTCCATGATTCAAGTGAGACGAAATGCCTGAGAAATCAAGTCTGGCACAGTTACTTAGATATTAGCGAAACGAGAGGCCGCGGGTTCGATCCCCGCAGAGAGAAATGTTTGTGTGATCCACTAATATTTGTTTCGGATCTGGGTGTTTGTGAGACCGAAAAGTCTCTCGTAGTTTCTGCTACCCACGACACAAGACTTGTATCTTACTGTGGGGTCAGGACTATGTGTGTGACTGTTGGGTGTATTTATTTATATGGTCTAGCTCAGGGCTTCCCAAACTGTGCGTCGCGACGCCCTGATGTTGGGGGGGGGGGGGTTGCGTCGCAAGAAAAATAACAATTCTATAGGGCGTCATAGTGTAAATAAGTTTGGGAAGCCCTGGTCTAGCTAATCGTTTTATTAATTAGGCGTCAATGAGAAACTAATAAATAAATATAATAAATACTCCCAACAGTCACATACATAGTCCTGACCCCACATTAAGATACGAGTCTTGTGTCGTATCAGAAACTACGAGAGACTTTTCGCTCTCACAAACACCCAGACCCGAAACAAATATTTGTGGATCGCACAAACATTTGTCTCGGTGCGGGATCGAACCTGCAGCCGCTCGTTTCGCAAGCTGGTGTCTAGCCAACTGCGCCACGGGGCTAAATAAACAAAGCTTTGTTACATGACATTGAGACATTGATACAAAATAAAAATTTCCGTTTTCCCAACAACTACATACATTTAATGCCTAAGATTTTTAATCAAACACATTTCTTTGGGATTTTTTTTGTCGCCAATGTGTTCATAATCACAGTAGCTATTACCTGCCTTTGTTTCCGATCACGGTCTGAATACACCCTGTATAAACCAGTGGCGTGCCTAGGGTGTCAAACTAAGGCAAGCCCAAATGTTTATTTAGTAGCAGCATATTTTTTTTGGTACGTAGGACTAATAAATACCTACCGGTTAGTACTCACATTCACGTTTATAGCGTTATTTTATAAATAAACAATCGTTAAGTTCGTTATTCGGAACTATGTAAGGCAAGTCGGGCTTTCGGGCTTCTATGGAAGTACCGCCACTGGTATAAACATATTATCTATCGAAAAGTACCTCTGCCTATCCCGTATACATTAATGCGGGGACACAAAAGTTAGTTTATGCAAACTCACAGATGATCTAGTTAAAGATGCGATCTTCGAGACGCGGCGATTAGTGCACTCTTCAAACTGGGTCACACGGCGCAGGGCTGACGCAATTGCGGTGTTACTCAGAAATTATACTAAAGTGCGATTTTGTACCTGTAGGATTATGGCGGTACTCCTATAGAAGCCAAAAAGCACAGCTTGCCTTATAAAATTAGGAATAAACTTTATTGAACATTACAAAAAAATCGCATTAAAAAAAAGTATTCCAAAAACAATATATGTATATGTGTACTAAAAACTAAAGAAACAAATGTATTCTGATAGAACTTTATATTCAAATTACTTTTTCTCTTCATCGACATGTAGATAGAAAAGCAATTTGCCATATAAATGAGAATATCCCGAGCCCACAATAAACAGTTGTAAACTATACATTATACCGAACCTGCGATTATACTATCATAGTATGTTTGACACACGCTTCTTAGTAATTCTTTGCGTGTAATATCAACAAGTAAAGCAGTGATGGCCTCGAGGTTTGGGCGCGCGGTCGAGAAACTCGGCGGTCGCGGGTTCGAACCCCAGGCACACACCTCTGACTTTTCGAAGTTATGTGTGTATTCACATTCAATTATCACTTGCTTTAACGGTGAAGGAAAACATCGTGATGAAACCTGCACACCTAAAAGTTCTTAGAAATTTCTTAGGTGTGTAGTCCGCCAACCCGCACTAGGCCAGCGTAGTGGACTATGGCCTAAACCCTCTCAATGGTAGAGGAGACCCGTGCTCAGTAGTGGGCGTATATGGCTTGATGAAGAAGAAGTAGGATGAACAGGTGACAGACAAGCGGCGACACTCGGACACATACTAAATATTGGCTGATAACTTTCTTATCACATAACCTCACATCTGAGTTCTCTGTAGGGGTAGACAGAGGTGCATTTCTGCACCCATATTTGGCCATGTATGTATCAGTCCCACGTAATAGGGGGCGAGCCTATTGCCATTTTTCGGGCACATTTCCAGACTCCGTGCTGCTTGAGATATGCCTAATAGAAAAACACAACACTGTCCGATTTGGGAATCGAACCCAGGACCCCTAGATCGCACGGCATATATCCTTTCCTATCTTATTTAGCTTTGCATTATTGCTAGACCATCTATATAAAACCGGCCAAGTGCGAGTCGGGCTCGCGCACAAAGGGTTCCGTAGCAGCAAACGCGCACAAGTGACAACGACGTCTGCCCTCACGTGTCTGCCCGTTCGGGTCGACGCGGTTAGCTATCTTATCCCCGCCCCCGCGCGAGACCAAGCCCCGCAACTCACGCGCTGCAGCGCAGCGAGCGACCGATCTTCTTGAATCGATGTAATAATAATAATCTATAGGATTAACGCGTTTTAAAAATATTGGTTCGATGGATATGTTTAACCTATTATTACTCAACAATCACATTTGTAATATTAAACTTTATCAAATGCACAATGTATTTAAGGTACATTACTGGATAAGGATTAATGGCGTATTGCTTGAATAAGCTAATATTTCTCGTAAAAAGTACCTACATTATAAAGATTTTATATCATCGCGGATTTTTAAAGGTGTACAATACTGTAGTATATTTTTTGATCTATCTTATAAGGTTCAGCCATCGTTTTCAGTGTAAGCACAATAACTTAACCAAAATTACAGTTAAATCAACCTATCTCAAAAACTATAAGAGATACTTTGATCAAACCAAAAATCGTTGAAAGAGTTAATTAGCATGCATCACCTCTATTTTTTTTAGAATTTTATACCCCGTAGTTATAAAAATAGAGGGGGGGGGACATACTTTTTACGACTTTGAGAGCTGATATCTCAAAAACCGTTCACTTTAAGAAAAATGTTTTTTAGAAAACTTTATATCATTTTAAAAGACCTTTCCATTGATACCCCACACGGGTATGTACATCGAAAAAAAAAATTTCATCCCTCAGTTACATGTATGGGGGGCCCCACCCCCAATTCTTTTTTTTACTATTTAGTGTCATATTTTTGTAGCGGTTCATACAACACATATTCCCATCAAATTTCATCACTGTAGTACTTATAGTTTCCGAGTAAATCGGCTGTGACAGACGGACAGACGGACAGACGGACATGACGAAACTATAAGGGTTCCGTTTTTGCCATTTTGGCTACGGAACCCTAAAAAAGGTTTAAATAATATTGCGTAACGGTTGGCAGCCCTGCAGCATGCGGTTGTCCATTCTCGGCGGCGCTAAGTGGTGGCAGCCTTGAATCCGTTGCGTTGTACCTACCTCCATTACCAACACAATGACATCGGGTTTTCAAACGATATTGTTATAACTTTAAATAGGTGTACTCATTCTCCTAACTACCACGGGATAGGCAGAAATGAGTTTCTAGGTTATGTTTTGCTAAGTCATTTAACCAATAATTTTAATTGATAATGTCCATTATAATAGAAAAAAAGAAGTGATGAACATCGAGGTTTAGGCGCGCGGTCGGGAATTTCGGCTGTCACAGGTTAAACCCAGGCACACACGTCTGACTTTTCGAAGTTATGTGTGTATTCACATTGAATTATCACGTGCTTTTACGGTGTCGGAAAACATCGTGATGAAACCGGCACTAAATGTTCTTATTATCTTATTTTTAGCACAAGACTAGCGGTGTGGACTGAGGCCTAAACACTCTCAGTTGTGAAGTGGGTCTCTCTCTAGGCAGTGGAATGTATATGGACTGATGATGACAATAATCGTTATTTCAGTCCTTCACCGTTAAAGTACATGATAATTCAATGTGAAATAGATTCAACGTTCTTCTTCTTCTTCATCAACCCATATACGCCCACTGCTGGGCACGGGTCTCCTCTACCATTGAGAGGGTTTAGGCCATAGTCCGCCACGCTGGCCTAGTGCAGGCGGATTACACACCTAAAAAATTCCTAAGAACTCTTAGGTGTGCAGGTTTTATCACGATGTTTTTCCTTCACCGTTAAAGCAAATGATAATTCATTGTGAATACACACATAACTTCGAAAAGTTAGAGGTGTGTGCCTGGGGTTCGAACCCGCGACCGTCGAGATTCAACATTATACTGTAGTTAATATTTCCACCACACAAATGGCGTGTTTCACCCCCCAACACGTCACACAGAAACCACCCCCGTGTGACCCACACACTGGTTATTCGATTTGATGTCATTAGATGAAATTACTTTTTATTGGAGAACTCTATTTGGTTTTGCCTGTTCTTAATCCATGCATACATAACCTCACGCCTGCATTCCCCGAAAGGATTGACAGAGGTGCATTTCTGCATCCACATTTCGCCAGGTTTCAGTCCTACGCAAAAGGGGGCGAGTCTATTGCCTCTACGATATGGTATACATACCTGACGAACTGTGGTTACAGAAATGAACCTCTGTCTACTCGTTCGCGGAATAGAGGCGTACTTATGTATGTGTACACGAAAATTTGATTATCGAACCTACGACCTGTCGTCTCTCATTTTACTATTCTATAGAACTAATAAAAAAGGTTTATTATTATCTCATCCGATAAAGGAATCGGTTACTATACGAACGAAATGTCCATAGACAATATCACATAGCTGAGAGGGCATAGACCCTTGGACGACTGCCAAATTGTCGCGGTGATTGTGTCGTGACTATGCGGGGAAGAAAACATTGTCTATGGGTAGAGGACACGGATATAATGGTCATTTTCATAATATATTTACCAAAAATATGCTGTGTGTGTTCAGACCGTGATCGGAAACCAAGGTAGGTAATAGCAACGGTGATCACAAAGCTATTGGCGTTTAATAAATTGCGACAGAAAATAAATATTTTGGCGATAAGGACGTCATTTGTACACTTCTCTCTACATTACAGTAAATAGTTATATATATAAATATTGAAGTTTTTCGAACAAACCACACAAATTTAATGCCTATGGTTGTTAGGAAAATGATTATTTTTTACTTCTCTATCAGGATTTCTTTTTAACGCCAATGGCTTTATAATCACCGTAACACCGTACAGCCCTCGTGGCGCAGTTGGCTAGACACCAGCTTGCGAAACGAGCGGCCGCGGGTTCGATCCCCGCACCGAGACAAATATTTGTGTGATCCACAAATATTTGTTTCGGGTCTGGGTGTTTGTGAGACCGAAAAGTCTCTCGTAGTTTCTGATCCACGACACAAGACTCGTATCTTAGTGTGGGGTCAGTACTATGTGTGTGGCTGTTGGGTGTATTTATTTATTATTTATAACTATTACCTGCCTTATTTTCCGACCGCGGTCTGAATACATTATGTATATATTCGACAATGTATCCAAACTTGTCAATGAAACACATCTGTCCACCTCTTCACATAATATTCACACCACACCATTGTAAGACCATAATATGACTCCATAAATTCTATACCAAGTCCTATAAATGGTCTTGCAACATCCTTACTACCTTAATAGTACGTAGACTTGATAATAGAGGTCGCCTACTGTAACACTGGTCGACAAAAAAATGTTTTTTGCGCATGGCTTTTACTGTATATATTCTGACTAGCGACCCGCCCCGGCTTCGCACGGGTGCAATGCTGATATTTAATGGATGTTATCATACATATAAACCTTCCTCTTCAATCACTCTATCTATTAAAAAAAAACGCATCAAAATCCGTTGCGTAGTTTCAAAGATTTAAGCATACAAAGGGACATAGGGACAGAGAAAACGACTTTGTTTTATACTATGTAGTGATTATAAACGCACATGTATATAAAAATGTGTTATAAATAAAAATTATTGGCTTTTATTTTTTGAGAAATCGTCTCTATGTAAATTTTTTGTATACATACATAAACCCACGCCTGTATTCTCTGACGGGGTAGGCAGAGGTGCATTTCTGCACCCATATTTCGCCAGGTATGTATGTATCAGTCCCACGTAATAAGGGGCGAGCCTATTGGCGATTTTCGGACACATTTCCAGACTCCGTGCTGCTACTGAGAATTTTCTAATAGAAAAACCCAATAACACTTTGCATGACCCGGGAATCGAACCCAGGACCTCTAGATCGCACGGCACATACTTGTACCGCGAGACCACGAGGCAGTATTTTTTTATTAATTTGGATTTTCCCAATTTGTACTCACAAGAGCAAATTCAGAACTATTTTTCTTCTAATTCTTATTTCTAGCTATAAAGGCAACAAAAATAAATTATATTTATAACCCGTGCCCAAAATTGCTGTTGACCGCTGTTAAAAGACGATGCATGGAGGGGGGTATGTTGGAGAGAGGGGAGGGGGTAGGTCGCAGTGACGCCCTCGGTCATTAAACATGAATGAAGCACGGGAGTAAGATGTCTGCGTTTTCAAGGGCCGTGGTATGTGTCTGTGTTGGGTTGGAAGTGCTGATATGGTGGGGAGAATGGTAAAAGTGATTTGTGGGATTGAATGAAGATATGGTCTGCTGTGTGTGTTGATTTGAGAAATATTTTGTAAAGAAAATTAATAAAATTTGATATTAAATTGTCATCATTAGACCTTGTATGTGTCTTATTGCTGAACTGACAACAGACCATTATGTTATATTGCTAAACTGAATGTGAGTGTAAAACAGTGATAGACTTGAGGTTTAGACGCGGTCGAGAATGTCAGTGGTCGCGACTTCAAACTCCTTCGACTTTCCAAGTTATGTGTGTATTCATAATGAATCACCGCTTACTTTATCGATAAAGGAAAACATCGCCATGAAACTTGTACATCTGAAAAGTTTTCAGGAATTTCTTAGATGTATAGTCCGCTTGCACTAGGCCAGCGGGGCAGACTAAACCCTCTCAGATGTAGAGGAGGCCCGTGCTTAGCAGTGGGACTTACATGGGCTGATGATAAAGATGAATATTAACAAAAAACGCACACCATATATGACTTAACCCAGTCTTTCCCAAAGTAGGCGATAACACCCCCTTGTGGGCGCTGGAGGTGTCAAGGGGGGCGGTAACAGACCCAGAAAGAAAATGGGGGCGTTGTGTACAGCCTAGACGCCTGGGGGGTGATTTGTAATTTTATTTAGCTAGGAGCGACAAAAATCGGTAGATACGCGCCCAAAATCGGTATTAGATCGCAATATACATGACCATAGTATGCAGTTCTTTGTTTTTTTTTTTTATAGAAGAATCTTGGGTAATAGTGGTGAAAAGTGGCCACTACTGTCCAGAGTGGCTCTTTTTTTTTTTTTTTAGGATGACGGTTAAATAAATAATTTATTTTATTTTCATTTGTGATTTCGCGCGTTTTAATGGGGCCGCTAAAAAATGTTTTATTCTCAATGTGGGCAGTAGACAAAATAAGTTTGGGTACCACTGACTTAACCAATGTAGTTTCCTATAAATAACAGGTCACACTGTAATTCCTTTACTACCCGTAAATGAGAACACTACAAAAGTATCCATTCTAACCACCAATTACCGCGCTTAACCAAAAAAGGGGGCCTTCTGATGGTCCCAAACAAGGACACATCTAAACCGCCTTCTCAACGAACCATTACAGCAATAAAGAAGATACAAACAGAATGATATGAAAAGCGACATCGTGGCGGGGACACGCGCTCAGGGGGCCGAGCCCCCGCGCTCCACGGCCTACTACTACGCTGACCTCGAGAGGATCAAAAGAAAAGACCCCCCAAAAACAGAGACAGAACTTAGCGAATACGAGTCTAATGACATCACCAACGATGCTCCCATCATGGAGGTTCCACCACTCAGAGACAGGCCCCGGCAGTGGAGCCTCCCAGAGTACAGCACTCCAGAAAATTCTAGAAAGGTCACAGAAGAGACTTATTCCACTGCTGGCACCTTTCCCATGCCAGAACCTAAGGAGAAAGAACCTTTGTTAGCAGAGCTAGAGGTTGTAGGAAGACTTCCTTTAACCCAACTGGAATCCTCATCAGGGGTGAGGAGAAGTAGGAGCTGGTACCTCTGCTGCCCCAATATGGGGGATGAGGAGATATCCAGGGAGTCTTCTTGGAGATACTCGAGCCTTCGGCCGGTGACTGCGCCCCCCCTGCCGGGACAGAACGGAATGAATGTGGTAGGTATTTCAAGGTGATGGGTTTGTGGTGGTGGTTGGAAAGATATAGGGTGTGGTGGTGTGAAGATTTCAAGGTGTTTCATTTGGTGTCGGCGCAGTGTGTTCTAACCTTCCAAACAACTATCAGTCGTCATGTCTTGATTTACACCTTCTGTTCTATAGTAGAATATTATAGTTGATGGAGTGGTAACTACGGTAGATGAAAGCTTCTCTAGGCAGGAAGACGTCTGCCGGGACAGCCAGTAATATTACCCATATTCTCAAAAATGTACCTCAAACAACCTACCAGCATTTCTCTTCTTCCCAACATAACTTTAAACCACCTACCATCAATTCCGTCTCTTCTCCCCCAGGTGGCAACACAAAGCAGCGGTCGCGACGACATGGCAGCCCTCAAGGCCGAGCGGGATGCCCTAGCAAGGGCGCTGGCTGCGGAGCGTCAGAGGGCGGCCACCGCAGCCCGAGCTCATGACGCGCGGCTGGCGGAGCTGCACGGGGTCATCGCCGAGCTGGTCAGGAGGCGGGCGGCCGATAAACACAGCAGGGCTATTCCTGAAGAGGAGGTTTCTGGTAAGCAATTTCTCAATATTAAGGCAAGTGTTGGAGTGGAGACACCGCTTAGGCAGACGTAGTGTAAAACGACCTGCAGCACAATGGTCCGACCATTTGGAAATGGTGGTGAGTAACGGATGGATGAGGCTGCACAAGACCGGGATGGTTGGCGCTTTCTTAGGGAGGGCTACGTTTAGCAGTGGACGGCGATAGGCTGAGTATATGAACAAGTTTTTGATTGGAGAGGCCTGCACGCAATAATGGTTTTGAGAGGCTGGTGGTGGTGATAATGATGAACACTAAATCTCAATTCTAAAGTCTCGTGATACCCACAAGGTTGAGACACTCGCTCAAACCCCAGGCACACATGACTTTTCCAAGTTATGTGTAAAACAAAAGAATTATCATTTACTTCAACGGTGAAGGAAATCTTTAGTAAACCTCCACGCCTAACATTTCTTGAGAATTGCTTAGGTGTGTAGTCCGTCTACTGTAAACCAGCGTAGTGGACTAAAACCCAAACCCCTCATTTATAAAGAGACCCAGTGTCTATCAGGAGGATGTATGTAAGCTAATACATATAGAAAAGGTAAATTCTCACTAAGTATTTCTCTCTATTACCAGATGAGTGTGAGTCTACGACTCAGCTAGCGGGAGAGCTGGACAACGACGCAGACAAATCCAGGACTGATCAGGTAAATATTAGAGTAGCTGTTCGTGTTATAAACGATAAGAACTTTTAGAATAGGGAAATAGAAAGGGGCCATCCTTATATTGCGTTACACGTTAAGAGGAGGGAGGGGACCTAATTATCGTGACTTCAAAATCTTGTTAATGCACAAAATTTGCACTGCTAACGAAAATTACCAATAATTTACGGATGTAAAATTGCAATGTATGTGACGTCACACTAAGGAGGGGGAGTCTTACAAATGTGACCAGCAGTGACAAGGACGGGGGAGGGGTTGAAAAATCATAAATTTCTAAGAGATCTTAGTGCTGTATAATATGGACATTTCGACCTATCCGCAGAATAAAGTTATATTTGCAAAATCTCAACTTCCCTTTCTCAGCGATTTAAACTTAATTGGGCACAAAATTATCTGTAACTTTTTTGTTCTTCAAACAACAACAGAAGTTATGATTATTATTACTTCACTAGTACAATATATAAACAAGTTTAACTCTATAGACATAAAAATTACTTTGGTGTTATAGTCATAAGTAACCTCATTCTATGCATAGGTCGATTTTAAAGGTTTAATAAATTTTTCATTTCGTTTACATCGATTTCTGTGGAAGTCATTGGGGGAGGCCTATGTCCAGCAGTGGACTTGATGATGATCGTTCCTTCTAGAACGACTCGTCCTCCCTGGTGAGTCCCGCTGAGCTGCCGACTCCTCAGGAGCCGAAGGTGGAGACAGACCTGCCGGAAGATACTACAGACACCAGCTCACAGGAACCTGTTGGGTGAGAAATTGGACTATTCTATTGGTCTTCTCAACTTTGAATGAGAAGGGTTTTTCAACGTGAAGGTCGTAAAGGAAGAGGGGGTATTGGTAAAAATGACAAGAAGGGAGGGGAGTAGTAAAATATAACTTTTTACCGCGAAGCTAATCAAAAATAACCTGAAACATTTATGCCTAGAGATTTTTGCATATTTTGCTTGTAAAATAGGAATTAATTAGGTAGGTGAAGGTTGCCTGGAAGAAATCGCCGATAGCGATAAGTCCGCCACCAGTGACACTGTGTTATACAGTTTGTTACTATTAATATTGTTTCTTTTGTTTTTTTAATGGTGTACGATAAAGTGTAATAAATAAAAATAAATAAATACACAAGGTGTACTCAGACTGTGATCGGAAACTAAGGCAGGTAATAGTAAAGGTCTGCCCTGTGGCAAGGGGGCGTTAGAATCCCACCACGGTATCCCCTGCCTGTCGTAAAAGGCGACTTAAAGGTGCCCTTGGGGTCGCTGGACGAGCTGTGGGGGCAGCGCGTCCTCACTGAAAGTGACCCCGAGAGGGGCGGCGGCACTGTGGCCTGTGTGCGTCGCGGGCGCCCATCCACAACTGAGGCGCCCGAACCAAGTAGTGGGGGTGCAACTGCGCCCCCTAAAACTCCGAGACGGCCGAGACAATCACGTCTCGGAGGCGCATAGGGCGGCTGTGGTTAACGGTGTGCGCCTCTCGCTCACGTACCATGGTCGCCCAACCTGGAGCGGAGATGGCCACCGGGGGGTTTTGGTCGGTATGCCGGTTTAGGGATTTTGTTAGGGACCCAGCCCGGCACTAACACCTGCGCGGATATGACGTCGCCGCGCGCCGGGGTGGAAGACCGGTGACCCCGACATACGCTTCCCGCCCCCCACTGTCCCCGGGCTGGCGGGAAGTAGAGCCATAAACAGCTTTCCCCTCGAGAACAAAAAAAAAAATCTAATAGTAAAGGTGATCACAAACCCATTGGCGTTAAAAAAAACCCCGACAAAAAATAAAAAAATGACGTTTTCCATATAAACCGCATACATTCAATACCGAATATTTTCAAAATTGTTTTTTTTTTTTTGTCAGGATTTCCTTTAACGCCATGGGGTTTGTGATTACTTGCGTTAGTTTTCGAACACGGTCTGAATACATCGTGTATATTGTCGTAATTTCCTGCAGACCGGAAAAGCCCTCCGTGGAAGTGACGTCACCGCAGAGCCAGCAAGACACGGAGAACTGCGACACGAGTCTCAACCTGTCGGAGCGAGACTCGGAAATATGTCTCAACACGGCCAGGTGAGGGAATTAGTACCTACACTTCTTTATAGCGATGACACTTTATACTTCAAAAGGGACCATCCATTAATTGCGACATACGTTAAGGGGAGGGAGGGGTCGACTGAGTGTGACATTGTGTGACAAGAGGGTGGGAGGGGGCCTAAATAGCGTGACGTCACATTTCGAAATCTAGTTAAATCACGATCTTTGCATTGTGAGCGAAAAATAAAAAAAAAAACACGAATTTCGTGTAACGTAATTTATGGTGGCCCCAAAGGAATATTATCCCTCTTGCGACATTTTTCATTGCTCAGCTTCTATTGCTGGTTTTGTCATCAGTCCATACATGTACATACCTCTGCAAGGCACCGGTTTCCTTTATTAAGAGGGTTTAGGCCTTAGTCCACCACGCTGGCCTAATGCGGGTTGGCGGACCACACACCTAAGGAATTCCTAATGACTTTTTTGGTCGTCCAGATTTCATAGAAGTTGAGTCCTTTTCATCTTCTTCTACTTTCTTTATCCTTCTAGATGCTGCCAGTACGCTCGTCAGGTGCACGGCGGAAGTTCAGGAAGCTGCGAGAGACAGCACGGGTCTCCCGACGCCAGGCTGTACACTCCGTCTCCCGGTGAGTAGACCGCGGTCTACTGGGCTTTGGGCAGTAGACCGGCTGGTCTACTTGTTATTGTTTAATAGACCACATAGTCTACTGCTGTTTTACAGTAGGCCGTATAGTTAACTGGTAATTGTTTAGTAGACCAGATAGTTTACTGGGTTTTTATAAAGTTGACGACATAGTTAAATAGTCTTTTTGAAGTAGCCCGCATTATCTGGTAGTCATTGTCTACTGGTCATTGTCCAGAAGACCGTATAGTCTACTGTTTAGTTTGTAGTAGAATGAATGGGCTTCTTGGCTTTTAGAACTGGACTCCACAGTTTACAGAAATTTCTGTAGTAGTATATATAGTCTTCTAGTCTTTTTGCAGTAGACCGCCTAGTCCACACAATCAGAAACAACGGTTTTGTCAAGCTACAACTCAAATACTCCAAATTAAAATGAATACAATTAACACCTAAACTAACCAATATTATTTCCTGTCTCGAAGGTCGTTCAGAGTCCAGACAGGCCAAGATAGCCTCCAGGGTGCGTCTCCGGAAGACCGAAGACTCTGACTCCAACCAACACGTGAGCAATGATGAGGTAAAGGTTTTGTGCTTGTTATATATAGGGTGTATTCAGACTGGGATCGGAAACTAAGGCAGGTAATAGCTAAGGTATTTATCCATATAATTACAAAACCACTAATTACATTAAGTACCAATGATTGCATGGAAAACGTCATAATGTTTATTTTTGTCGGCAATTTTGTTAACGTCAATGGGCTTGTGATCACCGTAGCTATTACCTGCCTTGGTTTCCGGTCACGGTCTGAATACACCCTGTATACTTGTAAACAAAATACATAACTTTAAATTTGAATTCTACCGCACTTTTCATAAACTTTCTCAATTTTCATGAACGTCGTTTAAGCATTTCTCTAAGTCTTTGCGTCTGATATTACAGGCTGTTCACTTTACCTGGAGTAGATTTGTCCCTTATACAGCGTGTTTCCCTACAGGGCTGGTGTACCGAAGCAGCGGAACAATTGGCACTGGATGTGTGCGCACACGCAGATCTAAGAGAAGCTTTAGTGGCAGCCGCTAATGATGGTAAGTAATATTAGTATCACAGTATGGCGATAATGGTGACGACGGTTGTGGTGGTAGTGATGACGATTATGATGTGATGTTGTTGACGATGGTGGTGGTGGTGGTGGTGACGATGGTGATGATGATGGTGGTGGTGGTGGTGGTGATGATGATGATGGTGGTGATGATGATGGTGTTGATGATGATGGTGGTGGTGGTGGTGATGAAGAGAGTGGGGTGATGAATATGACGGTGATGATGATGGTGGTGGTGGTGGTGGTGGTGATGATGGTGGTGGTGGTGGTGATGATGATGGTGGTGGTGGTGGTGGTGATGATGATGGTGGTGGTGGTGGTGATGATGATCATATTGTTAACGATGATGTTGTTCCTCAGTTAGTAGTGATAATGACAATGATGATCATTCGACCTATGCGCAGAATAAAGTTATATGTACTTTCTGCACAACTTCTCTTTTTCAGCGATTTAAACTTAATTGGGCATAAAATTATCTGTAACTTTTCTTGTTCTTCAAACAACAACAAAAGTTATGATTATTATTACTTCACTAGTGCAATATATAAACAAGTTTAACTCTAGACATAAAAAGTACTTCGATGTTATAGTCATAAGTAACCTTATTCTATGCATGAGTCGAATTACCATAATGATGGTGATGATGATGCCGCCGCCAGGCGAGGCTCTCTCGGCGAGTGTGCACGTGCTGCGCGCGCGCTGCGGCCGGCTGCAGGCGGACTGCCGCGTGCTGCACTGCGCGCTGCGGCGGGCGGTCGACACGGCGCATCGGTGAGTGTACATAGAACGCGAGAGGGGTAAACATTGTATAGAGACTATACACACGGGGGGGGGCATGTATGTATATGTATGACAGCTCCGTAGCGCAGTTGGCTCGACACCAGTTTGCGATACGAGCGGCCGCGGGTTTGATTCCCGCACCAAGACAAATGTTTGTGTGATCCACAAATATTTGTTTCGGGTCTGTGTGTTTGTGAGACCGAAAAAGTCTCTCGTAGTATGTGATACCCACGACACAGGTCTTGTAACCTAGTGTGGGGTCAGAGCTATGTATGTGACTGTTGGGTGTATTTATTTATTTATCTGCCAAAACTCTTATGCAGCATGTTTGGTCCTTCCTTTCTAATTTTAAGGACAAAACATTCTCCGCCGACCCCAAATAAGGATTGGGAGCAGGGCAGGAGAGTGGTGACTATCTAAAGTGTGCCCATGTTGCGCGCAGACTGTCGACATGTTGCGCGGCGCACGAGGCCGCCTCCGTGTCTCTATGCTGCGCTCTCCGCGCCGCCGACCGCGCGCTCGAGGCGTACGACGTGCTGCTGGCGCTCGCAGAGACGGCGAACAGACACGCACAGGTATGTGTGTAGATCTGTTCCTAGTGGGGTGTAGGTGTGTTCCTAGTGAACGGATGGAGGCGTTTCTATTGACTGGATGTAGGTGTGTTCCTAGAGACTGGATGTAGGTGTGTTCCTAGTGAACGGATGTAGGTGTGTTCCTAGTGAACGGATGTAGGTGTGTTCCTAGTGAACGGATGTAGGTGTGTTCCTAGTGAACGGATGTAGGTGTGTTCCTAGTGAACGGATGTAGGTGTGTTCCTAGTGAATGGATGTGGGTGTGTTCCTAATGAATGGATGTAGATGTGTTTCTAGTCACGGGATGTAGGTGTGTTCCTAGTGAAGGGATGTAGGTGTGTTCCTAGTGACGGGATGTAGGTGTGTTCCTAGTGAACGGATGGAGGTGTTTTTAGTGACTGGATGTAGGTGTGTTCCTAGAGACTGGATGTAGGTTTGCTCCTAGTGAACGGATGTAGGTGTGTTCCTAGTGAACGGATGTAGGTGTGTTCTAGTGATCAAATGTGGCTCGATTCCTAGTAAACCGATATAGCTCTATTCCTAGTAACCCAACATATCTGTGATCCTAGTGATCAAATAAACGTATTCCTAGTTATCAAATATATCTCCAGTCCTCGTAAATAAATGTAGCTCTGTTCCTAGTTACCTTATCACCAAGAAGAGTAACCAGAATTTATACTTGACCTTATAACTAAAATTATCTCAGTTCCTAGTTACAAGTTATATGACTTTTTGATCATATGCACGAGATTCTCCTTGTGTTTCAGCGCGAACAGGCCGAGCTGGTGGCCCGTCAGCTCCTGGCCAGGTTGGACGCGGAACAACTCTCCGCCAGCATCGGGGAGCCTCTCCTGTCTCCCGGACCCTGGCTCCAGCATGACGCACAGTCAGTACCGATATATACAGGGTGTTTATAGTTGTAGAGTTCTAGCTTAGTGTTATACAGCTGTTTTGTTTTAGTGTCTTATACAGTGCGCTTGTTGAATCTACTGCTGTGATTATACAGCATGTTCTGCCCTAGTGTATTTATAATATTGTTTGTTAACTAAAAAATATATACAGTTAACAAACAATATTTTAATATACCAAAGCAGTTAGGGGCCATCCATAAATTACGTCTAACGAAATTTGTTATTCTTCTCTACTTCATTATATCCACCCCGATGTGTACACACTCTCCTATCATGTTGTATGTACAGGATGATCATCTGTTTCGATTTAACAGCTTTCTCTACCTCTTTATATTGTCACAGATAAGTACAGACTTTCCTACCATGTTTTATATACAGGATGATCATCAGTTTCAATTTCACAACTCCACCTCGCTATATACCGAGGTTGTTTGCCACATTGACCCAGTAGTACACTCCCCCCCCATGTGCCACAGGGTGTCCCCCCCCGGGCTGTGGACCGCGGCCTGCGAGGCCCGGCTGCGCGCCCACGCGGCGAGGCTCAAGGGGGACACCGTGACGCTGCGGGACAAGCAGCCGCCGCCGCACCTCTTCACCTACCACGGTACAGTGCAGCGTCGTCATCACCTTCATAATCATCATCAACACAAAGCATCACCACTGACATCACTTTAAAAAAAATAATAATAATTACAACCATCACCTTTATCATCATCACTCTCATCATCATCACTCTCATCATCATCATCACTCTTACCATCATCACCTTCATCACCATCACTCTCATCGCCATCACTCTCATCATTATCATCACCTTCGTCATCATCTCCACCATCATCTTCATAATTATCATTACCATTATCACAACTATCACCTCCATAATCATCTTTAGTTAATCATCATCTCCATCATCACCTTCATAATTATCATCATCACAACCTTTGTTATCATCATCACCTCAATCATTATCACATATTTAATTTCCTATTATCCTATTTCCTGGTTATGTTATCTACAGACGGTGATGAAGAGGAACTCCCGGAGACGAGTGGAACCTTCAGCATGGCCGAGATGGAGGAGGCTGTGGAGTTGCAGGTAACATGATACCGCTTTGTAATGTGTTTGTGATTCATTTGACACATACATCCCATACATACACAACCAAAATTTTACTGGCTCGTGATCTCGCGGTACAGGTATGTGCCGTGCGGTCTAGAAGTCCTGGGTTCGATTCCCGGGTCGGGCAAAGTGTTATTGGGTTTTTCTACTAGGAAATTCTCAGTAGTAACACGGAGTCTGGAAATGTGCCTGAAAATCGCCAATAGGCTCGCCCCCTATTACGTGGGACTGATACCTGGCGAAATGTGGGTGCAGAATTGCACCTCTGCCTACACCTTCGGGGAATACAGGCTTGCGGTTATGTATGTGTGGTTAACTTCGTTGCGGGATTGTGACAATTTAGGTCCCCTTAGATTCGCTGAGCTTCATTGCTCGGCGCCAATACTGTGCGTGTTATTGATCCTGGAGTACAGGAGTTGCAGTGGGATGTGTGGGATAGAGACAAAAAATGCAGGTCACACTCTTATTTATACACAGTGTAGGGTAGAAATAGAAAAAAGTTTTTTTAACTGTAAAGTTTTTTCACTTTCTTAAGGCATTTTTTTAACGTGTTTGTTAAAGTCAAAGTCAAAGTCAAATCTCCTTTATTCAAATAGACTTTTACAAGTTCTTTTGAATCGTCATTTTTTAACACTTTTTTATACTGCTTTTTTTAAACTAGTGCCGCTTCGAAACGTGTTATCGCTGTGGAGAAGAAACGGCAAAATGTGTTATAACCCTAACTGACAATCCAAGTGTTAGTTTAGGGTCTCAATGAAATTGTCGGAGAAATGTAAAAAATGGCATTTTTCATACTACCCATTAGCGTTAAGAAAATATTAAAAGTATGTGGTTTGTATGGAAAATGTCAAAATTTTTATTTTTCGTCGAGATTTCTTTCTATGCCAGAGGGTTTGTGATCACCTTGGCTAAATCTGTATGTATGTATGTTTGTATGTTGCAGGAGGAGCTGAGCAACCGCGAGCGTCGCGCCGAGCAACGAGCCGCGATGCGAGCCGCGACTCGACAGGTACATACATACACACATACATACATACGTAAAAAAACTATTCTTTAATATGCATGAAATTTGTCTCAAATATTTATACAATAACTATAATAAAACTTTAGCTATTTTACTACTAGAATTTAGAATGTGTCGTTTTTCCCGCAGACGGACTCGAACCGCAGCCGGCGCCGTCGCGAGCGGCACTGGCTGGATACTCCCGCGTCGGAAACTGAACTCTGAACCACGCTATTACATACATACATACATAACTAAAATACACAAGGGTGAAATGAACAACTCAAAAATGAGTTTCACTTCAAAAAAGATTTTCATATAAGCGTCTCAAAAAATATAAACTAAACAATTTTTGTTGTAATAATACTGAAATATAAATATAGACCAGTTTCGGTACTAAAAAACTTATATATATGAAATGAACAACTCAAAAATGAGTTTCACTCCAAAAAAATATTTTCAAATAAGGGTCTCAAAAAATCTAAACTAACTTTTGTTCTAACAATATTGAAATATATTTATACAAGTCTCAGTACTTCCACAGAAGCTCAAAAGCGTTGCACGTTAATTGAGTTATGTCTAGTTTATAGTTTGTGTCAGGATATTCTCATTTATATGGCAAATTGATAAATAAACAAAGCTTACTGATTATTCGGAGTTAAGACAAGCTGGGCTTCTGGGCTTTTATGGAAGACCCGACACTAAATATTGAGGCCAAAAGTTTAAAAAATGAAAATGAGAAATAAATTGATATAAAGATTAAAAATAATGTATATTGAACACTTTATCAAGTGTTTATTGAAAAAAGTGTTTTTCATTGTTGGCAGTGATGGACATAATTAAATTGGTAATATAAATAAATACACCCAACAGTCACATATACAGGGTGTATTTAGACCGTGATCGAAAACTGAGGCAGGTAATAGCGAGGGTGATCACAAACCCAGTGGCGATATTAAAAATCCCGACAAAAAATAAAAATTTTGACGTTTTCCATACAACCATCGGTGTTAAAAGTATGTCATTTGTATGGACAACCTCAAAAATTTTATTATGTGTCGGGATTTTTTTTAATGCCAGGGGGCTTGTAATCACTATCGCTATTACCGGCCTCAGTTTTCGATCACGGTCTAAATACACCCTGTATAGTTCTCATCAAAAACATAGTCATAAGTCTTTTATCAGAAACTGCGAAACCCGAAATAAATGTTGGATCACACAAATTTGCCTCTCCGGGGATCGAACCCGCATATCGTTTCGCAAGCTGGTGTCTAGACAACTGCGCCAAGGACTGTCTATATATAATTATTTCGAGGGTGAAGACAAAAATATATCGGTTATACAAAACAATTCGACCTATGCATAGAATAAGGTTACTTATGACTATAACACCAAAGTACTTTACGTCTTTATAGAGTTAAACTTGTTTATATATTGCACTAGTGAAGTAATAATAATCATAACTTTTGTTGTTGTTTGAAGAACAAAAAAGTTACAGATAATTTTGTGCCCAATTAAGTTCAAATCGCTGAGAAAGAGAACTACAGTTTTTGCTAATATAACTTAATTCTGCGCATAGGTCGAAATAATAAATGTCAAACACCCACTTTCACTTTTGATGTGGGTGTTGCTCATAGTACAATAATGCAATGGCACTAAAAGATCTGACTGTAATCTCTTTTATGTTAACCATCCAGTATTAGAGTCTCGTTGTATACAGGGTGGTGTGCAATACAGGGTGTATTCAGACCGTGACCGGAAACTAAGGCAGGTTATAGATCGCAAAGCTATTGGCGTTAAACAAATCATAAAAAAGACTTTTTCATACTTAAGTTATGCATTTAATACTTATTGTTGGTAGGAAAAATGTCAAAAAAATATATTTTAGTCGATATTTGATTTATCATCAATGTGGTTTTTAATCACTGTAACTATTACCTGCCCTAGTTTCTGATCACGGTCTGAATACATCCTGTGTAACATTCATTGTTTGTTACAGAATATATTCTATCAATAGACCTAATATTACTGAGTTATAAAGATTTACTTGAAATAATGCCAATCCTTATTAAATATTTCAAAATACATTACACTAAACTTAAAATTGTACTTATTCATCAGTCTAATATGTTTACTTCAAGTAATAACACTTAAAAAATGGCCTAAATAAACACACCATCCTGTATACAGATAGTGGGTCTAGCGGCCTAGACCACACATAAGTACATATCGGAACAGTGACTCGGTACAAAATATACAAATACACCCAACAGTCACATTTCGACCTGTGCATAGAATAAGGTTACTTATGACTATAACACCAAAGTACTTCATGTCTTTATAGAGTTAAACTTGTTTATATATTGCACTAGTGAAGTAATAATAATCATAACTTTTGTCGTTGTTTGAAGAACAAAAAAGTTATTGATAATTTTGTGCCCGATTAAGTTTAAATCGCTGAGAAAGGGAAGTTGAGATTTTGCAAATGTAACTTTATTCTGCGCATAGGTCGATTTGAGGATCATAAACACATTTCAGCGTACAAAAGTATCACAATCAGATATACAGGGTGTATTTAGACCGTTATCGAAAACTGAGGCAGGTAATAGCGATAGTGATTACAAACCCCCTGGCATTAAAGAAAATCCCGACAAAAAATAAAATTTTTGAGGTATTCCATACAAACCACATACTTTTAACACCGATGGTTGTATGGAAAACGTCAAAATTTTTATTTTTTGTCGGGGTTTTTAATATCGCCACTGGGTTTGTGATCACCCTCGCTATTACCTGCCTCAGTTTTCGATCACGGTCTAAATACACCCTGTATAAAGAATATGTTTGTACCGAGTCACTATATGCAATAATTGCTAGATGTCTACTATGAAATAATAAATTCAACTTGAGATATCTTTTTACATATAAGTGTTTTAGTAACCCTAAATTTTCTCATCGATTTCTAAGTTTAAATATCAATTGTAACATGTTTTAGAAACAAAATTATGACTATTTCCCATCTAATAAATATTTAAGTTTATATGAAATTATAACATTCATTTTAATTATATCTACCTATATATGCCTCAATGCTGAGCTTCGCTACAACTGAGAGGGTTTAGGCCATAGTCCACCACACTGGCCTAACCCTGGCCTGGCCTTGCCACCTGCCTTGGACAATGGTCTAAATACACCTGTATATGTAACTGGTATATTATTTCATAGTAGACACTCGTAGTAGACAGAGTACAAGTTGTTATACGAAAACAATGAAATATAATTATGTTGTTGATATTTATGTTAAACATAATGTATGTAATATATCAAGATTTGACCAAAAAATCAATAAAGAACTATGAAGGGACAGGTATTTGGAAGAAATATAAAACTGTGAATCAACGCCATCTAGTGATATAATGGTGATGTTATACAACATGACTTTTAATTTAAAAATAACATAAAATTAATGTAAATATTAATTATTTCATGATATTTCATCTCTATTGAAACTTTCTCCTAGTTGCAATATGTTTTTGCATTCAATGTAACTGTATTCATCTCCTGAATATTTTCTCAATGAAACACATTTAATCCAAATAACGTAAATTTTTAATTAAATAAATTTAATCCAGGTTAGGGCTCAATTCATCACAACTGTCAGTTTTCCCGCCAAAACATTTGACAGCTTTTTCATCAGTGTTGTCAATTATAAAATTTTCCCCAAAATCAAGGATTGGGTAAATAAATTGTGTATAGATCAGTGTTGCCAATAATAAAAATCGTCAAAACGATTAGGGAGAGAAATTGTGTATAAAATTATTGATTTTCTGGTCAACATATTGCAACATAGAATAGTTTGCTTGCATGCTGTATGGGTGTACGCCTCTTCCCGACATAGCGACAGGCCGGCATAACGAGAGAATAATGTACATATTATATGAATTATGTAAAAATATGTTTTTATATCATTTTTGTATACTGTATAAAGACTGTGATCGGAAATAAGGCAGGTAATGGTACGATGATTACGAATCCATTGAGGCCAAAAAAAAATGGACAAAAAATATAGATTTCTAATTACCGTAGCTACCTAACGCCTTAGTTTTCGCTAACGGTCTGAATACAATATACAGGGTGTATTTAGACCGTGATCGAAAACTGAGGCAGGTAATAGCGAGGGTGATCACAAACCCAGTGGCGATATTAAAAATCGCGACAAAAAATAAAAATTTTGACGTTTTCCATACAACCATCGGTGTTAAAAGTATGTGGTTGTATAGAAAACCTCAAAAATTTTATTGTTTGTCGGGATTTTCTTTAATGCCACTGGGTTTGTAATCACTATCGCTATTACCTGCCTCAGTTTTCGATCACGGTCTATATACACCCTGTATATATTTGATGTATGAAATTATGCTTATGAATTCTACTGCCTATGATTTTTTAATTACAGAATTTTTTATGGTTGTTTGCAAAGTTTATTGCATTTTTTGTGTAAATTTAACATATTTGAGCATTTAAAATTATGTGGCAAAGAGTAAATATTTATTTTATTAAGTTTATTTGAAACATTTTTAAGTCACTAACAAAGATATGCACTTTGTATAAAGAAATAGTTAACTTTCAAGCTACTAGGTGGCATTATTGCAAACGTTTTTTGACTAAATCATCAGTTTGTATAAAATTGCCTACATTTTAACAGTATATTGTGAATAAAATAATTAAGATGTTTGAATTAATTGTTTGCATGAAAACAGTGTATGGAAAATAGAATGATTGACTAATATTATTTTTTAGTTTTAACAAAGACTTACATTTAATTGCGAAACTGAATTTTTGTAATGAAAATTGCAAAAATCTTGATATAAATAATTTCTACATTACTAGACAAGGATGCAACATACTAGTATGGGGTCATCGCCATAAGCGTCCGCGAGTGTGAGTGAGACGACTAGATGTCTCTACGTATCTCTAAACTACTTTATGGCGTCATTTTTCGTCCATCTTCGTTAATTTCAACACATTTTTACTGTCTTCAGTATTGTGCATAAAGTAATAATGATCTTGGGAACCTAAATATTGCCAATTTCAATGAACAGTTGGTATGTGTTTTTAAATTGATCGAATAAAATGAAGTTTGTGAGAAGACATAATATTTACATTGGTTAGTTATTAAATCGGTATAAAGATACGTATAAGATGCCTTCGATAACCTCATTCAATTCATCTACTAATATATAAACATAAATAGTTCTTGGCAAAATAAAACTCGGAACATTTGCAAAAGGATTTCCATACTTTCTCTGCTCCTATTGGTCGTAGCGTGATGATATACATCTTATAGCCTTCCTCGATAAACGTGCTATCTAACAGTGAAAGAATTTCTCAAATCGGACAAGTAGTTCCTGAGATAATTCAAACAAACTCTTCAGTTTTATAACCTAACCTAGATATTTATTTATCTATTTACACTTCTTACAAAGTTATTCCAAAGGTGGACTTAATACCCGAGGCATTCTCTTCCAGTTGAACCTTAGACGGTGCAGAGATAAAAAGCGTAGGTGTATATTTTAATTATAATATACTACACACAATATTAACATTCAGTCATTTTATTGTCATTTCTTCCTTGTATTAGTATAGAATTGTTTGAGTTAGTGTATCTGGTGGCCTGACGGTCGGGGAGTGTTGGAACAGAGCTGGTGCTAGCGTAGTGTAATGACAGAATAAACGTTACATAATATACCGAGTTTCATTTACCCAAATCTCATCCCAAATACGTCCTAGGCCACGGGCCTCCTCTACCATTGAGAGGGTTTAGGCCCAAGTCCACCACGCTGGCCTAGTGCGGGTTGGCGAACACCTAAGAAATTTCTAAGAACTTTGGTGTGCAGGTTTCCTTACGATGTTTTCCTTCACCGTTAAAGCAAGTGATGATTCATTGTGATAACGAGTTTACCCGGTATATAACGAAAAATTATATTCGTTTGGGATAAACAAACACTTGATAGTCAATCAAATTTAATTCTAAAATTACAATAAATTACAATTCCTTTAGCAACGTGAAACATACGATTTTACAAACATTATTTACATATGGCAGTGTTTCAAGTAATATCATGTTAGGGGTCATCCATAAATTACGTCACACCTTAAGGGGGAGAGAGGGGGCGACTGAGTGTGACATTGTGTGACAAGAGGCTGGAATGGGACCTAAATATCGTGATGTCACATTTCAAAATCTAGTTAATACACGAACTTTGCCCTGTTGGTGTACATCCAAAAAAAACTTTGTAACTCTACTTACATAGACATAATATTCAAATTGTTTAATCGGCTACTCGCTACTAGTGTTACGTGGCAAGCGCCGACGACCTAAGTCCCTTCACTACATAGTATAAAACAAAGTCGCTTTCTCTGTCCCTATGTCCCTTTGTATGCTTAAATCTTTGAAACTACGCAACGAATTTTGATGCGGTTTTTTTAATAGATAGAGTGATTGAAGAGGAAGGTTCATATGTATGATAACATCCATTAAATATCAGCATTGCACCCGTGCGAAGCCGGGGCGGGTCGCTAGTTAAAAATAAAATTAATTCGAAACTGCTGTTTTTATTCGATAATTTATAGCTGTAAAATTGCAAAATATGTGACGTCACACAATAAATTTAGTGTGACGTAATTCATGGATGGCCCTTTATGAGGGTAGTTTCACATTTTACATAATGCAACTAGATGTGAGAGAAATTATTCGTGTTTGGTTTGTAATGGCACATGATTTATTTTGATCTCAAAATAAAATGTTAGTAACAGTGTTTTAAAAAAAATATCCTTTACATGGACCAAAAGACCTAAAGGTTGATGAGTAATAATTCGTTTTAAAATTCTACTGACAGTACTAATTAGAGAGGTTAGGACTTAGTCCACCACGCTGGCCTAGTCCTAGAATTTTACATATACCTGAGAAATCTCTTGTGGGGAATTTTGTTATTTATGCTCAGGGTTTTGCAATTTAAATTTTTGTGCATAATTTTTACAATAAAATATTATTGTTTTGGAAGAAGACAGTTAATTTTTTGGTGAAAAGTCGCGACGAAACTTGCTTAGCCAGGTGGGAAATATTTCAGTGTCATTGTGTCATCATAATTTTACTGTAATTTACTGTGCATATCAGCCTCAGAAATTCCTAAGAACTCTTTGTGTGCAGGTTTCCTCACAATATTTCACCGCTATAATTCATTGTAAATACACAGATGACTTCGAGTCATAATGTTTTCATCAAGTTTACTTCTTTTATTAGAAAAGTAATTTAGTAATTATTTCATATAGTACTCAACATTTGAGTCCATTTTCATCATAAATCAAAATCACTGATTTAATAAGGTTAATTTTTAATATTAATATATACAACTACCCACTCCATAAAAAAACGCGTACTCATGAAACTAATTTATAATCAACCAAAAACACTCACATTTCTCTCACTCTACAGCAACTTAATCTAGATTTACAGTAAAATTCACAGCACTATACTCTCCATATGATTGAGTCCGTCGCCTGCGACACACAATTCAAATTTCCAGTGGTCATGAGTTCGTTGGCACCGCTTTATAAAGCCTTAGTCTGGACTCAGACAGGGCTGCTACTATCGTGGTCCCATTTAGCTCTACAGAAGCCACATCTAACGCTGGTTCTGATGCTGGCAGAGACATTGTTCTAGCACCGTCTAGACCATGGAGTAATAAAGCTGAGTCTGATTCTGAGTGTGCTGCAACCCACGACGCCCCAGGGGCGCGCACCCACGCAGCCCTATACATGAGGGAAGACCTGGCAGACCCTGAGAAAGTCTCCTCCACATCACAAAGAATCTCTCCGTTGGGCACACTGGCTTTCAACTTGCATACAGTTAACTTAGACCTTTCAAGGCCACTAGTCCCGGGTCGAGAGCATAGCACAGCTCTATGGCTTTCATTATCATAGCATAGGGACATGAAAGCGCCATTCACTGGTAGTGCTCTGGGCTCCCACTGCCTCATGTTAGCTACCCAAAGTCTTCCTGAAGTAAGCTGACATGACAGTAGACCATATTCAGTGGAACAGAGCGAAACTACTGGAGTTATGTCTCCTGGAGACGACAGCATCTGGAGATAGGTGCTAGGGTTCCTAACATCGTACTGGTGGATGATCCCACCGACGCCTCCGACGTAGAACTCGTTGCTTCGCAGATAATCCCACGAACACGACCATAGGGGCATGCCAGCACTTACAGTCACACTAGGAATCCCTCTCTCTACAATCCTTGCTGTGCTATCCAACCCCACACTTAATAACAAGTCCCTAGGTTGGGAATATGTTATATCTCTTATGGGTTTTGGGTGTAAATGCACAAATTGTCCCAGTTTGTAGTCCACGCAGCTAACTTTCCTTATCCCATACCCAGGGAAGAGGTAGTTGACACTTTTCTGTGAGACATACAGCTCGTAAGTCCTGCAGTTGTATGTGAGTACTCTACAGCCTCGGTCTTTGCATATCTCCAGATTCTTCTCAAGGGCAAACCTCCAGGATTTTCTGACAGCCTGCTCTTTACTAACTTGGGACTTCATTAACGTACTCCTTAACACTTCTAGCTGCAACACACACGCTCTGTGGGCTATCTTAGTCTTCTGAAGCTCTAGTTCTGTCCTACTCTTTTCTGACTGTAATGTCTCTACTTGCTTTTGCAGTGCTGTGATTTGTGACGTATCTGCTGCTACTAACCGCCTTGCATATATAAACCTCAAGTCTTTGATTGTAGCCTTACTTTTACACGTGGGGCATGACCGTTCTTTAATTTTCTGGGCTTTTAGCCACCTCTCAACACACTCGAGGCCAAAGAGATGCCCACACCTCAGCGCCACTAGTCTGTGGTCTCCGGAATTGCCCCACGAGTCCAGGCAAATGGGGCAAGTCTCGCCATCAACGTCGTCTGTTTTTGGGGAGCCGATTTTCCTCACTTTTGCTGGAGGTTCGTCTTCTGGGTCTTCGCTTTGCCTCACTTGGACTTCTGGAAAGGAGGCGAGACTACTTCCATTATCATCTAGGGATTGTCTGGTGTTACTATCCTCGCTTATAGAGTGGACTGTAGAAGCATCGACTTGGTCCGACCAGGGTGCTGGTAGTTCTGGGCCATCGCTTATGGGCACAGAATCATTGCTCGCTTCGTTCAAATGTTCGGCCTCTTCAACAGTTTCAGAGTAAGTAGCTGAGTCCGGTTGCCAGTCTTGAACGGGTGATGCTGGTTCTAAGAAGTCCGGACTGGCGGGGCCTTCGTTGGCCAGGATACTAGGGCTCCGCTGGCTGGAGCCGGGTGATTCGCTCATGGTTGAAGACCATCAGATCTGCGGGGCGAGATTAAGTGATATAAGTCATTGTTATTATGGAGAAACTTTTTGGTTAAATGGTGTTGATTATTCACTATAGTCCTGTAGGATCTGATTGGGGCAATTAAAATGTCTTATTTTAGATATCCATTTGGAGCATGTGTTTTCTATAAGATAATTCTATACGACAAAACAGTGGTACAGTGATAAAGTATTTAAGACATGAACTTTTGTATTATTTTTAGCAAATAAACTTTATAAACCCTACTTGACATAGTCTTTTTGTTATATCTTATCTCATGCTGTCAGGAAGTAATACATAGCCCCAAATTGTACTAGATTTATTAATTTTTTTCTACATTTATTCCCTTAAGCACTAACATCAGTGAATCTTTAGTTGCAAGTTTCTTAACAATAAGATTAAACAAAAAGATGGACACACAAGATGAAGAATAATTATTTGAAACTGACTGAGGGTCCAATGCAGGGAAGGAGGCAGTGGGAGGGAGCACATATTGCATGGTTCCCTCTACCTATGACTGCCCAGTAAAAACTAATCAAGTTGTAACAGTTAGGATATGAGACAGAAGAATATTGACAAAATTTTTGATTAGTTATTACAAAACCTACCTCATAATAATTGTCCGCTGTATTGTTTGTGCATAAAACACAAATATTGCAAGAAATTCTAACACCCTATACAATTATATAAATTTGACAGCCCCGTGGCGCAGTTGGCTAGACACCAGCTTGCGAAACGAGCGGCCGTGGGTTCGATCCCCGCACTGAGACAAATGTTTGTGTGGTCCACAAATATTTGTTTCGGGACTGGGTGTTTGTGAGACCGAAAAAGTCTCTCGTAGTTTCTGATACCCACGACACAAGACTTGTATCTTAGTGTGGGGTCAGGACTATGTATGTGACTGTTGGGTGTATTTATTTATTTATTTAAATTTGTTGACATAACAATGAATTTCAAGGTCATAATTGAACTGGGATTAAAAAGCATCTAAAGAGTCTTATTTCTATTATGTTTAAGAAAACACATCGTTGGTACGAACACGTTTAATTAGCTTGGTAGCTGACATGACACTGATGTATCTAAAACTACCCACTTTATACATAACATACCTTTCCCCCATGTACAACATATATGCTATATAAAGAAGATAATGCAAACAAATTAAACTATATAAAAAAGAAGCATTGTAACACAAATCAACACAATAATTACAAAATATAATTGACACCATCCGGTCTGACATAAGGTGTGTTTGGCCTTACATGTAACTTTTGTTTAAGTTTACCACCTGCAAAGCCTAATTCCGCATTGGGTGGAATTCCTAATATTTCAGCCCAATTGTCAGAACTTGGTATTTGTGTTTCACTCTGATCTAATGATAAGCCTCTAGTTTCTCTGTTCTCTAAACTTCTATTTACTGATTCTGAATGTGGAGATTTATCGAGTTGTATATCTTCTCCTCTACTCTCTGTTACTGATTCTGTGGTGACATTCTTCCTTTCTATAAGTTGATCAATGTGTCTGTTCACCACAGATCCTTCTCCCGTCTCAATGTTATATTTAGATGGTCCTTGTTTCTCTATTACTGTCCCTGGCAACCACTGAGGGCCACGACTATAGTTTCTAAACATAACATTCCGCCCAACATCTGACTCCCTAGTCTTTTGGTGACTATTACTCATAATTTGTGCCTCCGTTCTTTTGTCCTGCAGATTATTGGGATGTATTGTATCTAAAAGAGTCCGTAAACGCCGATTCATTAAGAGTTCACATGGGCTTTTGTGTGTGGTTGCACATGGTGTTACGCGTAAACCTAATAATATGTTTGGTAATTTTACATCCCACGACACGTTATTCATTTTTCTTAACTTATCCTTGATGGTTTGAACCATCCGTTCAGCTAGCCCATTTGTTGCTGGGTGATATGGTGCGGTAGTCACATGGCGTATTTTATTTGCCGTCAAGAATTTTTTCATTTCGGCCGACGTAAAAGGCGTTCCGTTATCTGAAACTAACGTTTCACAGAGTCCATGAGTCGCACATAACATTCTCAAATGACGGATAACGGTACTAGTCGTCATGTCATTGACGATGAACACCTCAGGCCACCTTGAATAAGCATCTACTACAATAAAAAAATACTTATTCTGGAATGGGCCGGCGAAGTCGACGTGGATTCTTGACCATGGTTTGGTGGGTGTAATCCACATGTGATTTGTTTTAGGTGGCATATGTCTATTTTCGAGGCAATTCGGGCAATTAGCAACTAATTTTTCTATGTCCTCATTCATATGTGGCCACCACACGTAGCTTCTAGCAAGCGCTTTTGTGGTAACAATACCGCTGTGTGTCGAATGTAACGACTTCAACACCGATTTTCGTAGAGTATTTGGTACTACCACTCGACAGCCTAACAAAATACACCCTTCTTGTAGTGAAAGTTCCGATCGATGGAGCCAATAAGGACGTATATTATCGTCATTTATTCTGGAAGGCCATCCAGTCAGTAAATTATGAACAACGCGTGAAAGTGTCCTATCGTTTTGTGTTTCCAATATTATTTGATTTGCATCAAATGGGAAGTCATCCGGTGTTTCCGCCATCAACAGGACTTCATAGAGCTGTGGTTCAGCTTGCTCCGGCACCGGTTGTGGCCAACGACTTAGTGCATCTGCGTTACCAATTTGAGTTCCCGGCTTATACATTATATTGTAATCGAGCGAAGTAAGCGCAATAGCAATTCTAGTGAGACGAGGTGACAGGATATTAGGTATCGGTTTTTTTGGGTCAAATATACCTAGTAAGGGTTTATGATCCGTAACAACAGTAAAAGACCTTCCTATTAAATAATTATGAAATTTTTGGATACCAAACATGATTGCTGTAGCTTCTTTGTCAAGCTGTGAATAACGGCGTTCATGTACATGTAATGTCCGCGATCCGATAGCAATTGGGCGTTCTTGGCCGTCGTCCATTATGTGAGCAAGGACGGCACCTACACCGTATTCTGAGCTATCGCACGTTAACCTTAAGGGTTTCTCTAAATCATAATGTACCAGTGTCAAGGCCGATGATAAAACATTCTTTGCCGTATTAAAACTATTCTGTTCCCGTTTAGTCCAATGCCACTTCCGAGATTTGTCCAACAACCGATGAAGTGGTTCTAAGATAGTTGATTTCTGCGGAATGAATCTTTCATAAAAATTGTATAAGCCTAAAAACGCCTGGAGTTGCTGCACGTTTTGTGGAGCAGGTGTATTCTTAATAGATTCCACTTTACTGGGTGCTGGATGAATACCTGCACCATCTATTACAAATCCCAAGAATTCAATAGACTGTTTCATAAACTTACATTTTTCTTTGTTGAGTCTCAAACCTGCTCGTCTAATCCGCTCCAATACGTCTTCCAAGCGTTGAGTCATTTGTTCCACGGTGTGCCCACTTACGATGATGTCGTCGATAAGCACAGCAACACCTGGAATACTTGCCAATAAAGCGGTCATCAAACGCTGAAAAATACCGGGACAGGCTTTTACACCAAAAGCTAGTCTATGAACAGTAAATAATCCCTTACACGTATTTAATGTTAGCAATTTGGCGGTGTCATCATCGACCACTACCTGAGTGTATGCTCTTTCCAGATCTAATGTCGTGAAATATTTTCCGCCTGCAATCGTAGCAAATATTTCGTTTGATGTAGGCATAGGGTAAGTATCTGACTCAGTACACTGATTTACCGTGCTACGGTAATCGCCGCATAGCCGGATTTCTCCCGACTTCTTGACTATGGGTACTACGGGTGTAGCCCACTCAGAGAAACTAGTGGCGCGGAGCACTCCCTCACTAACTAAACGATCTATCTCTCTTTCTACTCTATCTTTGAGGGCATATGGAACAGGCCGAGCCTTTACAAATTTTGGTGTAGCCCCAGACTTTAAATGTATGGCAACAGGTTTACCGCGATAGGTACCAAGGCCTTCTATAAAAACCTCACTGTATTTAGCTAACATTTTATCTACTAAAATGTGTTCAGTGTTGGATATAAAATTAATATTAAAATAAATATTAAGGGGTGAAAACCAGTCCCGGCCGAGTAAATTCGGGCCGGTTCCCTTAGCCACTATCACGTCGAGGTCGCGCTCGATGTCGCCGTACGTCACCCGCACAGTCTTCTGCCCGACGACTGCAACAGGCGCCTCGGTCCACGTGCGCAGGCGGTGCGCGACGCGGCGCAGCGGAGCGGCGTAGGGTTGCCTCGCGCGCACTGCGCGCCACGTGCGCTCGTTGATGATCGTGAAACTCGCCCCGCTGTCGACTTGCATGGTGACCGGCTCGCCGTCCATAGTTACTTCGACATTAATTGGTGGTGTGCGTCTCCACCTACCCTCAAAATTGTAGATTCCATTTAAATTTACATCGTGTGTGTAATTAATTTTTTTAGTTAAATTTTTCTTTTTGGAAATGCAAATTTTTTCTATGTGCCCTTTTTTCTTGCAGAAATGACAGATAGCATTGACGAAACGACATTCTCCATTATGTTTATCACCACAGCGAAAACACAGTCGAATATTCACTTTAGACTGGAGTGCATTTATTTCCATAGGTTCAGAAATAGGCATCTCCGCACTTTTGTCGGCAGGAAAAACTCTGTTACTGTCATTACTATAAGTGTAGTTGTCGTTGACATTACGCATCATGCGAACATCCCTTCCTGCACTTTCTGAAGACAACATGGCGTCCACAACATCTTCGTACTTTAAATTATCTTTTTTTAATAATTCATATTGTAACTTATGATCAGTCATTCCACACACTAGTCTGTCTCTCAACATTCGTTCCAGATTGGGAAAATTACACCCCACACTGATTTTTCTAAGCTGCGCAATATATTCTGCCGCGGTTTCGTTTTGTTTCTGATCACATTTGTAAAACTTATACGATACGGAAATCTCGTTCGGTTTCGGACTATAATGTCTGTTTAGAATTGTTTCAATTTCACTGAAAGTCACATCACTCGATTTTAAAGGCGTAATTAACGCCAAAAACGTCTCAAACACTTGTGTGCCACATATTGTGAAGAAATTAGCACGTTTGGCGTTATCCGAGACCACGCCATTAGCCTCGAAACAATATTTGAGTCTATCAATATAACTGTCCCAATTGTCACTTTGTGGATTAAACTCGTGAAATTTAATCGCTTTTGAATCCATTTTAAACACTTTTATGCAACGTCGCCACTATTATGTTTAAGAAAACACATCGTTGGTACGAACACGTTTAATTAGCTTGGTAGCTGACATGACACTGATGTATCTAAAACTACCCACTTTATACATAACAATTTCCAACTAAAAATTCAACTCACATAAGTAAGCATGAAAGAAGATATGAGAGAGAAAGGGGTGAATGAAGACATGACAGCTGATAGGGATGTTTGGAAGGATAAAACATACTGCACCAACCCCAAAATGAAATGGGAACAGGATAAGTGAATGATGGTGATGATGATAAGTAAATATTATTATCAAATATAATTTACAGGACTATAATATATGATGTAAGTTATAAAGATGAGTTTGACATCATTCGTTTGTTTATTGTATTTTCCGAAGGTCTCATTTATGCATGAAAATCATCCAAATTAACCCAGTTACTGTTAAGTTTATTTAGTATTAATAAAACTACCATTACTTCACTTTAACAGCATTAGTTTTAATTATATTCACATAATATTTCATTCAACAGTTCAGCAAAATATAATTTTTGAGCTCTCTGAAACTTTGTTTGGATAGTATGATTTCATGTTGGACAAATTTATTGGTTAGTCAAATAGTTTTACTTGTACATAAATCACTCAGCACAAAACTGTTGTTTTGTTAACCATATAGTATTGTATTTACAGTGTATCTATTCATGTTTTTTGTCACTTAAATTTATGCAATAAGGCAAAGGATGACGAGAAAATAGTACGTTTAACTCATTAAGAGCAGGACTTTGTCAATACTCGATCGAAATCAAAGATTTAAACAGATTTTAAACTGAAAACGTAACTCAACGTCAGGAAGAAAAGTTAGCAAAAACGATTAAAGTTTTTAAGTAATAAGTACTTATATTTCTATATAGGATTAAAGAGATAGAAAAAGAGTCTATTTAGATGAATTGGATTAGTTGTGAGGCGGGAAATAATGAGAAATAATATAGCTCTGAGGTTTCACCAAATACCGGCGCAAGATAACGGAATTACAGGTTATTTCAGTATCAACAGTAAAATTTAAGAGTAATGAATTAGTTGTGTAAAATTTTAATTCGAAAATTGAAAAATACTTACTTTAAACGAAATTGTAAAAGCCACCATTGAAGAAATGTTTTTTTCGAAATTTTAAGAACTAAGCATATAATTAAATAATTATTAGTATAAACTACAAGAAAATGTCTATAAACACAAAAATTTCACCGCACAAAATTATTTTCTTTCACAAAACAAACGAAATAATATGCATCTAAAAAATCACGATATATTTTTTATGAAACTGTCACATTTTAAAAACAATAAAAATTATTACGTTCGGATACACTTATATTTTAGCCAGAGTTTATATTTTAAAACATCTATTCGACATGTTTTCATGAATTAAAATACTAACACGAATATGTGTCGTAAAATAAATCAACATTAAATTTAAATTTCATACAACAAGTTTAGAAAACAATAAAATAACCCTGCATGAATAAAACCTTACGCAGAATAACTAAGAGAACTCACTTCTATGACGTTTGTGAGTTGCGTTCGAGTTTGAAATTCACATCGCCTATTGGTGTTTACGGAATGTGTTAAATGATATCGTCCAATGGAGCACCGTTTTGTTATTTCAACCAATTAAATTACCCGTCTGTACTGTGTTGAGGTTGGTATTCTACGTATTTATTTATATTTTTTCTTTGAGTTGGCAGCAGTGTCAAAATCGTAGAACGGGAAGGTGTAACGGGTTGCGCTCGTTCCCGATTTTTTATGAATTATCACAAATCGAGCTTGTATTCGTGACTTATTTGTGTAAAATTACAATCGTCATATATCTCCGAGTGTTTACTGTATAAAAGTAAGAGTGATGGACGTTCGGTGTGGTGTGAATTTCCTATTAACAAGTTGAATGTGTTTTGAGTTTTTGACATAATGGCGACCAAATGGGGATGAGCGAATATGTTTATGTGAAGAATAAAGGATTTCAACAGGATTAAACACCTGTGATGTGTTTGTACGGCGGTTAGTATCGCATTATCCACGTACTGTTTAATAAAACGTTTGAAATGGAACAATCTCGTGAAAAATCATTCATGATTCGTCTATGAAAATAGTGAAAATAAACATGGGGTAAAAAAGAGTTTATATCTAGTTTGGTGGTTGTCACATAGTTTTTTTGGGTCATGCGGCGCATGTTGGTCAATAGCCGAGATATTTCGATAGGCAGTGTTGACACTTTAATGTCGCAATTTGAAATCTGGGTCAGATTGTGTTTGGGTCGTGTGCGCGCGCAGTGACGTCACACACACCCCTATTTCGGATTAAGGCCCGAAAAACGTTCCCTTTCTAACCGTGTGAGAATTAGGCCAAGCCAGGGGCCGCGGGTGGCGCGCCCGACAAGCGAAAATTCGCGGCAAAATTTGAAGATTTATTCGCTATGTAAAACCTTTTTGTTATCAAACCCCTTTGATGTAGTTATTCAGCCTGTGGTGTTAAAGTAGGGCACATAGTTGAATTATTTAGATGTAGATTGTGTGTACGTAAGAATTTTTACCTCACCCCTTTAGTTTTCTCTTAATTCTCATTAACTCTTACATTGCTTAGGTATTGTAAATAAATCAACCTACACTTCACTATCATGGATTATGGGCTCAACTCTTTCAGTGAAATGAAATGAAATAATATTTATTGAATCCATAAAATGTCAAATACATCACTTAGATTCAGTCATTTCAAAATTTACCACCCTGTTCAGAAGGCAGTCATCACTAGAGAAGAACGGGCAAGAAACTCTAGTGTTGCTCTTTTCCAATCAAGAGATAGTTTACAATACAGATACAAAGTCTGAAAGATCAGTTGTAGGGGAAGCCCATGCCCAGTAGTGGTGCATATATAATCTAACTATGGAATAGAGAACTCCCATTTAGCTTAAATATTCTAAAATTTATTGCATATTCTATAAAATTATAATTTGACATTTCCATAACACAAATTCTTATTTTACAAATAAACATATTCCATGTTCAAAATGTAGATTTAAGATATAGTAGTGATTTGCATGAAATTTCAATACAAGGTTTATCCTAATCACAGTAGAAAATGCATACACACTTTAAAATGAAATAGCAACTTCACTATCATATTTTCACACCTAAACTACTGAATAAATAAAAATTATTTTTGATGTGGATACCGCTACAGCCTTGGAGAAAGACCTAGAGAACTTAATACCATAATGTTGTTGAGATGCACCCTACACTCAGTCAAGTCATATATTTTTTCATATACAGTGATTGTATATTATGAGTCTGTTTGATGTTAACATTTTACAAGTTAAGAATAATGAGAACATTTTCAGTTAAATTTTTGTCATTGATGACAAAAAATATGTTTTTTCATGTATTTACAAAGATCTATCTATTTATTTTGGAATAGCATGAAAAACCTGCACACCTAAGAGTTCTTAGGAATTTCTTAGATGTGTAGTCCGCCAACCCGCACTAGGCCAGCGTGGTGGACTATGGCCTAAAACCTCTCAATGGTAGAGGAGACCCGTGCTCAGCAGTGGGCGTATATGGGTTGATAAAGAAGAAGAAGAAATAAATAAATAAACTATCACATACTTTAATGGTGAAGGAAAACATTGTGAGAAATCCTGCACACTTAAAAGTTTTTAGGAATTTTTAGTGGACTAAGACCTAAGCCCTCTCAGTTGTATAGGAGGCCTGTGGCACACAGTAGACTGTGTATATGGGTTGATGATGATGATTTTTAATGCTAAGGTAGCATAGTAAATATTTGTAAGTTTAGACTTATTTATTTATTTATTTGGTTCTCCAACAAGGAATACACCTTACAAGTTTTTTCATTGTACCGTTGCAGTCCAAACACTGTGCTTCCTCAATTATAGGAGATCACAACATGCAATACAACTATACAACAGGAAAGGAACAAAAATTATTTAAACATAACAAAAAAGAAAACAACTTAAAAATATATGACTAAAAAATTAAACAAAGCAACAAACACTCAACATTAACTTAAAAATAGTTACTTAATTCAAGCGAACAACAATTTGTAGCTAATACAATATAACATAGAATTGAATAGAATAGAATAGGCACATCAACATTTACACATTGGTTAATTGTTTAGATATTAATTGTTTAGACTTTATATTAAAGTGATACAAAGAATCCTTGACACCAAAATTCATGGAGATGATAAAGTCAGTTGAGTAAAGGAAAGAAGTGCGTTTGGTTCATAACTTTTGGCTCTCAATAGTCTGCCTACCCCCAGCTAAAGACTAGTAAGTTTATGTAGAATATAGAAATCTACATGCAAAATAAATCAGTTTAAAACAATATTCAGTTCGAATGTAATATAGTGGTAGTATTTCATTCAAAACATAAGATTCTTTTTATTTATTTTTGTTACACAAATACAATTTTTTCTCTTTATAATGTAAGTAGATGTAAGTCAATCATTTTCTATGTTCTATTGCAGAATTAATCATCAATTGATGATTTTTCTTGCAAAATTTATTATAAATGGAGGAAGCAAGCAGTTGTTTGTTTGATGTGATGATTTTATTTCTAGATCATAGACAAATTGGTGTAGATATATAGTATGCCCATGTTGATTCTGAACCATTGGCTTAATTAATTAAAATAATATTAAATGAATCTATATAAATGTCAAATACATGACTTAAATTCAGTTGTGAAAACATTTAGATTATTCACAATTCAAAAGGTATCACTAGAGAACAGACAGGAAACTTACTATCACATGTGCCTATGTTTTAAAGGAAAGGTTCAGGTTTCAAAGTGTGTTTTTAAGGAGATACCTCTGCCTATCCATATGGGTATATAATAGGAAGATATTAAACAAGAAATATCTTGTTTTACTGCAATACTGTTATTTAAAATACAGCAGAGGTTCATAACCCACACATTAGACAAACATAAATAGCTATTATTAAGTCGTTATCACCAATATTAATTAAGGTTAATGATAGTAAAATCCAGGTTATCTCAAAGAAGTTACTTTATATATCTTTATAATATAATATACACTTAACTCTCATCAACATATACAAAACAAATATTAGTAGATCACAAATATTTGTGGCCTCACATACATCACTAAGGAGCAATAAAAAATGTCTAAAATCATGTCCTTTTAAGAACATTTATTAAAAAAAAATTTGATAAAAACACACATATTAGATCTATGTTATGCCCCTTGCTTGTAAGGACCCCTTATTTTATCATCATCAAACCTTATTACTGCCACTGCTAAGCTTGGGCCTCATCTCCAACTGAGAGAGTAGGCCTTTGCTAATACACAGTACGCACCTAAGAATTTTTATGTGTCCACACAGTGTGCAGGTGTCATAATGTTTTGCTTCACCATAATGTAAGTGGCAATTCATTGTATACACTCTTTATATATTTAAATAAATAGATAAATAAATACACCCAACAGTCACACACATAGTCCTGACCCCACACTAAGATACAAGGGCTAGTAAATTGCTGTTTTTAGGGCACATTTCCAGACTCTGTGCCGCTGCTGAAAATTTCCTAATTGAAAAAAACAATATTTATGTAATATGTATCTTATTTATGTTTATATACTTGTATTCACTAATGTATGTACATTAGCCCCTTAAAAATCATGCCCTAACATGCCGATCTTAACAAATCTTTATTTACTTAATATAAATATTTTGTGATTTAACAAGCTACAAATTAACTCACCAACACAACACTATTTTGATCTTAAATTAATTTGATAAAAAAGGACTCTTTCAAAAAAAACCTGCCAAGTGCGAGTTGGACTCCCACTTGAAGAGTTATGTACCGGTATTTATAAAAATTGCTATAAAATCATATCCATGTGTGACACACTAGTACTTGTTTATATAACAATTTAATTAAAATGTAACGAAAAAATGTGTGAAAAATACACTGGTTATATTTTCATTTTTGTTAAAAAAAATTCCTAAAATTATTGTTCATTAAGTTATATTTTTGCTATGAAAAAGCTTTTATCTAAAAATTTTTCTAGTGAACATGTTTTTTTTATTTTGATTCAGGAGCGAGTGCGTGCGTGCGGGCGCGGTGATGGCGGTGCGGGGCGCCCCATGAGCCGGCTGCTGTGCTGTCTCCGCGCGCGCCAAGCCGACATGGGCGCCGCGCTCTCGCATCCACAGGTACCTCATCGTCATCACCAGGCTATCATAACGGGAAGATGTAGGGTACACGCCATAACTACACCATAATTATTGTCAGGGTCTATCGCGACGGGAAGACATGGGGTACTCGCCACAAAGACATTATAATTATCAGCAGTCTGTCACAATCACAAGTCAGCGATCCGAGTAACGCCAATTATTTTAACAACACTACAATACGAGTCTTGTATCGTCGATATCATAAACTACACAAGATTTGACATTTTCAGAACAATGCAAATCCAAAACAAATAGTAGTCGATCAGACAAACATGTGCGGGGATCGAACCCGTGGCCTTACGTTAAGCAAGCTTGTGTCTAGCCAACTGCGCCACGAGGCTGTCACTATTTACTGACAAACTCCCAAAAGCTCACCCTCTTATGGGGGTACCGTCACTGCCGTGAATCTAATAGAAACGTGTTTAAAAAACTATATATGTGAATGTCTGTGTGTGTGTGTGTGTGTCAGGACGGCGAGGCGTGTGAGGGCGCCGGCGAGCCCGCGCCCCCCACCATGGCCGATGTCATAAGGTCAGTATGTTATACGTACATATACTCTTTTATTTACTTGTATATACCCTTAGTCTATAGCAGCACGATGGGCCGACGACTAGAGAAAGGTGGTAGAGGATGGATGGGGACTGCACAACACCGGGATGGTTGGCGCTTTCTTGGGGGGGCCTACGTTCAGCAATGGAAAAAAAATATTATATGATCCTCATTACATACATAACTTCACCTGCATTTGGTATAGTATACAGGGTGTATTTAGACCGTGATCGAAAACTGCGGCTGGTAATAGCGATGGTGATTACAAACGCCCTGGCATTAAAGAAAATCCCGACAAAAAATACAATTTTTGAGGTTTCCCATACAAACCACATACTTTTAACACCGATGGTTGTATGGAAAACGTATTTTTTTTTTATCGGGATTTTTAATATCGCCATTGGGTTTGTGATCACCCTCGCTATTACCTGCCTCAGTTTTCGATCACGGTCTGAATACACCCTGTATTATATATATCAGTCCAACGTAATTGGAGCTAATTTTCAATTCGGTCTATTTAAGATTCTGATCTGCAGTTGAAAATGTTCTAATGGGAAAAAAAACAATAATACTTTGCCCAACGCAGTAATTGAAGCCAGCATTTTGTGATATTTCTATAGTGACACAACGAGGCTGTAAAGTAGTTAATCATAATGAGGAGTCTGACTTATATTCTTCATTACCCCGAAACTTGTCACATTGGAATCAGTAATAATGGTTCTTTCTATGATTATTTTGGGAAAGGGGGCAAACGAGGTAGTGATCCCTGCTCTACAACGAGCAACAGAATGTTGTAGAAGTACTAATGTTCCAGGGAGCGTAAGAAGAAGGCTGGTGGCGCCGGACTGGGCACGCTGCGGCGACGGATAGCCGCTGCGACGAGACGGCCCAGAGACACGCGGCCCGATAGAGGTATCCCACTGGTTTCTTCTTCTAGAAGGTTCTGGAATGTACTGTAATGGACATGCGTAGCTTATGATGTGTTTCATGTACACAGTGTAAACAAAGAGTAAAATAGGTAATTGGTACGGTCATTAGAAACCTATTGATGCTAAAAAATACAAAAGAAAAACAAAACATCTTTGGATGACACCATGTTATACAGGGTCACGTTCGCGTCGATTTTACACATTCGACCTGTCGTTACACGTTCGCGTCGATGTTTCACATCCAAGTTGCATGTCGCGGTTGCAGGTTGCGAGCACGCGCGCTACATCCGCGCGGCGGTGAGTTCGTGGCGCGTGGCGGAGGTGTTCGTGCTGTGCGCCGAGCTGGAGGCGGGCGCGGCGCTGCGGGACCTGCTCACGCGCGCCGAACTCGCTCGCGAACCCGCGCCCGCGCTGCACGCCGATCTCGCCGCCGCGTATAGAGACAGGTGATGTATATATATGTAGGCATTTTGTGTAGGGTAGAATGTTTTCCTTGTATGATTTCTACTAGGAATTGAAATTTTTGGTTATAGACCAGTGCGTAGCATTTAAACTAGAACTTCAATTTTGAATGAAATTTAACTATAATGTATAGCTACAACGTAAAAAATACTTGTGATCTTATTCTTGCTATATAAACAATAACATGCTCGTAGCGCGTTCGCGAACGCGCTCGCATGCTTTCCTACACGTTACTTGCAACGTTGCATCTGGCAGAAAGTTAATACTTGGTCAGTTCTGTGTCACGTTTATATAACACGATACAGGTTCGATTGCGTGTTGCAGTTATATCAGTTTTGAAGCATGTTCTCGAACATGTTGTATATAAGTTGCACGTTGCAGTTTGGAGTGCCAACAAAAAGTATTAGTTATGTAGCATGTTCGCGAACTTGTTACACAATATGTTGTAGAGGGTGGTGCGACATTACTAATATTTTAAAGCACGTTCGCGAGCAGGTTACATGCTACATGTTCTATTCAGTAGCGTTACTTCCACACAACGATTTAGGTGGTGTTGCGACAATTTATGTATGAGTTCTGTAGCACGTCCCCGACCATGTTGCACGTTACGTTGCTTGTTGCAGGTGGTGGTGCGACGTGGAGCTGGTGGGCGCGGGCTGGTCGGTGCCGGCCCACCGCGCCATCCTGGCCGCGCGCTGCACGTACTTCCGCGACCTGCTGCAGAGATATCCGCCGTGAGTGCACACTACACCACATATACATATACACTATGTGCAGTGTGTAGTGATTAACCGGTGGGTGTATCGCAGCGGGTGCTGCCGCGTGCCGCTGGAGGGCGCGTGGTGCGGCGTGTCCCGCGCCGAGCTCGAGGCGTGCGTGCTCGCGCTGTACGCCGGCAACAGCGCCAGGGGACCCACCTGCGCGCTCTGCGACAGTACGTGCCGCCTCATACACACACACACACACACATACATACATACATACACACATACATACACACATACATACACACATACAAATATACCATTTTGAGGTTCCTGAGATTATCTTGAAAAGGAATTCACGAGTATTTTGTTGTCGTTTCCAGAGTACGAGCGCGGCGGCTCGGACGGAGAGTTGGACATCATTAACATGGACAACTCGACGTGTAAGTGTTTATAGATATGTCTCGTCTCATATAAGTAAATCACTTGAAAAGTATCCAATTTTTGTCAGTATTCCTTCTCAATTTTTTTGTTGTTGGAGTGATAAAATAATATGATTATTAATGACTGACTAAAGTGGTAATTTACTTGACTGACTAAATTTGTACTCAACTGACTGACTTAGATTGTAATTTAATAACAACATTTCCAATTTACTTGACTGACTAAATTCATACTGTACGAATATCTAAATTCATAATAGCTATTTTGACGGACTAAAATTATAATTTATCAAAAATATTTCCATTCTATCATTTGACTCAAAATTTAAACTATTTAAACTTAAAAAATTAAACTAAAAATTTTACTCCACCGACGAATTTTTATTTTACTGACTTAACTAAACACACAATTTTACTGACCAACCTCACAATGTTCCCTGCCTGAATAAACTCACAATGCGTCGGCCCGCAGGCGCGTGCGCGGGCCGCTCGTCCGTGAGCCGGCGCCTCGCCGCCACGCTCGGGTTCTCGCCTGACGCGCTGCACCGGGACATGCGGTACCTGCTGGACTCGGGTATGTTATAGTGTTTGTAAATAAATTTATATAATAAATACACCCAACAGTCACACACATAGTCCTGACCCCACACTAAGATACGAGTCTTGTGTCGTGGGTATCAGAAACTACGAGAGAGTTTTCGGTTAGACCCACTTAAAAATTGAGTAGACCCGTGTCCAGCATTGGACGTTAATTGACTGCTGCTGTTGCTGATGATGATGATGATGATGATGATGACGCCGATGATGGTGATGATGATGACGCCGATGATGGTGATGATGATGACGATGGTAATGACGGTGATGATGATGACGCCGATGATGGTGATGATGATGACGATGATGGTGATGATGATGACGATGATGGTGATGATGATGACGATGATGGTGATGACGATGACGATGATGGTGATGATGATGACGATGATGGTGATGATGATGACTGTCCCGCAGGCGAGATGGCGGACGCGCGCCTGGTGTTCCGGCTGGAGGGCGGGTGCGGCGCGGCGTACGGGTTCCGCACCGCGCTCGAGCTGCCGTGCCACCGGCTCGTGCTGGCCGCGCGCAGCAGGTTCTTCAGGTACTGTATGAGTAGTGGTGTGGTAGTATACCATCATGTGTTCATACATACAGGGCCCCATACACAGTACGGTTCCGCACCGCGCTCGAGCTGCCGTGCCACCGGCTCGTGCTGGCCGCGCGCAGCAGGTTCTTCAGGTACTGTATGAGTAGTGGTGTGGTAGTATACCATCATGTGTTCATACATACAGGGCCCCATACACAGTACGGTTCCGCACCGCGCTCGAGCTGCCGTGCCACCGGCTCGTGCTGGCCGCGCGCAGCAGGTTCTTCAGGTACTGTATGAGTAGTGGTGTGGTAGTATACCATCATGTGTTCATACATACAGGGCCCCATACACAGTACGGTGCGTCTGTGCGATCGATGTGATGAAAATTAACACGATTGATCGCATCAAAAAGTCAATCGTTTAAGATCTTGACCATAGTACTATTCCTACTTCTAACACTCTTGACTCTACATTATATACAAATGTATCCCCCCGCAGGAGCGTGATGTCCCGGCGCTGCGGCGTGTCGGGGGGCGTGGGGGGCGGCGCGGGGGGCGCGGTGTGCGTCGACGAGAAGGTGTTGCCGCGCAGGTTCGCTCGCGCGCTGCTGCACGCCGCCTATACCGACCAGGTATGTGGGGGGATGTGATAGCTTATACAGACCGGGTAGGGGGGCATTCACACACATTATGCTAAACTAACAGACGTTAATCCTGTAAAATATATAAATTCCTTAAATGTGGCGTGAAGTCCACAAATATGAGCCAAATGTATATGTATTTCAGACACATACAACAAATTTAAAACGCGAATCCCACACATATGCCAAAAGAATCCGACACACACATCTCTATCGTACTTCCCGCATTTTCTTCAACATTGCACCTTTGTATATCACAATAAATTCATAATCCCGATACATTCCAGGTGGACCTGAGCCTCATCGGCAGGAGTTCCTCGTCCCCCTCCTCCACCACCAGCGGGACCGGCACCTCCGTACGTATATAATGGTCTTAGGCCAACGGTGGACTAAACTCTTTCAGGAGGGAGGCTTGGGAGTGTAGGATGGGTGAGGAAGGCTATATGTGCCTATAATGTTAAAAGCTATATTATGGTCAGGGGATGCCTTTTCCATTGATCTAGCCAGTCACGGAACAGGGCTACGAGTACGCGACCTCGGCCCTCCGAGTTGTTGCAGTCTCCTGCTACTTCCTTATCCGGGACTGTAGCATCCTTACCATCAGGCCAAATATCCTTTCCTGCAATATCCTAAACCCTCGCAATGGTAGAGGAGGGCCGTGGCATAGCATCGGGCGGAATATGGGCTGGTGATGATATCATCATCTTTACGAAAATTATTTGTGTATTACGAAAATTAAACCTTAATGGCGAAGGAAAACGTCGAAAAGCTACATACGTAAAAATAAATCTTCTGAGTAACAATAGACATTTAAGTATAACGGATATGTGCGTGGTTTCATGACCACATTTCCTCTACAAAACCCTCGTAAACTTCCTTCCCCAGCTCCCCCATAGACAATAACCTACATTGTCTATGTTCCAGTCGTGGTCGGGCGTGTCCCGCGGCGGCGCGGCGCGTCCCGCCACTACGGCGCTGCTCGACGACGCCTTCCAGCTCTACGAGATCGCCAGGTGAGGCGGTCTACTCGGTCTACTCGGGTCTACTGGGAGAAGACCACTTGGGGAACAGTGGAAATAGCTTTGTAGTGGTAGTGGCGGGAGTTTGGAATGGTCTGTGACACGGTCTACTTGGTCTATTACGGTCTACTGGGAGAAGACTACTTGGGAAGTAAGGACTAATTAATAGTTGTCAATGAGTGTGGTATGGTCCGTGACACGATCTACTCGATCTAGTCGGTTTACTCAGGGTTACCAGGGTCTGCTGGGAGAAGACTACTTGGGGAATAGTGGGGATATCTTTATAGTGATCTGATTGAAAGTATATTATTATCAATGATATGGTCTACTCGGTCTACTGGGGAGAAAATGGCTTGTGTGTGAGTCTACTAAAACCTACTCTTCCCACATTCCAGGTTCGTGGAGATGCCGATAGTGGTCCAAGGTTGTGAGGACGCGATAGTCGAAGCCCTAAGCGCGGAGACTCTGCCCCACATCCTGCGCTGGGCCGCTGCCCCCCACGCCAGCCAGTGGGTGCACAGGTGAGGGGGACCGGGGGTTGTTGGGGGTGTTCATGTACTTGGTGATAAAATAGTACTGGAAGTTGTATGTATTGTGATGATGATAATGATGATGATAGCGACGGTGATGATGATGATGACTGACTACGGTGGCGAATATTAGGAATGCGACAATGATGATCATCGTGATGATGATGATGATGACGATATTGATGAAGAAGCTCATGGCGATAATAACGATGTCGATGGTGATGTCGACGGTGATGATAACGATTATGATCATGATGATAGTAGTATGATAATATTAAAATTTCAACTGAAAGGTGTGCTAGTCCACCTTGTCACTAGTCTAATAATGTCGATTACAAATAACTCGTAAACTGACTGCTCCCCCGCCTCCCCGCAGACAGGCGATGCGCTACCTGCGCGACGAGTTCCCCTCCATCATGTCGGTCCCGGCGTGCGGCCGCCTGCCCAGCTCGGCGCTGGCCGCCGCGCTGTCGTCCCCGTTCCTGCAGGCCTCGGAGCCGCAGGTGCTGCGCGGGCTGCTGCGCTGGGCGGGCGAGCGCTCGCCCCCGCCCCCGCGCGCCGCGCTGGCCCCCCGCGCGCCCCGCCCGCCGCGCCGCCCCGAGCACGCGCTGCGCGACCTGCTGGCGCCGCTCGTGCCGCTCGTCAGGGTCGAGCACATGCCGCAGGACCACGAGCTGCTGCACCAGGTGGGCGGGGGGGGGGGGGAATATGGGGGGAGGGGTAGTGGAATGAGGTGGATGTGGAAGCAAATTTAGAGGAGGGGGTTGATGTGGAAGCAAATTGGGAGGGGATCTTTGTGTGGGTTGGGACGAAAGGAAAAGAGAGGGGGGGGGTAGATGATGAGGGTGTGATTTGTGGTATAGAATGAGGTGAAATTTAGAGGGGTTGGGGAATAGTAATAGAGGAGGGGAAGTGGGTGGGTGGGGGTAGATGTAAAAGGGATGAGATTGTGATGTGGAAGTACATTTTGAGAGGAGGGGATTGGGGAGCATTGGGACCTATACGGATTGTTATGATGATAATGATGGTGGTAGTGATGATGTCGACAGTATTGATGATGATACCGACAGTATTGCTGATGGTCTCGACGTTGATGATGATATTGATGATGATGAGGTTAACGGTCGTGATGATAACCATGATGGTTGTAATGATGATGATTACAATAGTCATGACGTTATGATGTTGATAGTGATGATAATAGTGGTGATGATGATGATGTGTTTGCAGCTGGTGCGTCGCGGCGTCCTGAGCGGCGTATGTGGCGGCGGGGGGGCGGACGCGTGGCTCGGCCGCGGGGCGTACCGGCCGGCGAGATGCTTCCTGCCGTATCTAGACGAGATCAAGGTAACATATATGTCACTACATAGTAACATACGTCACTATATTATATAACAGAAATAGTTATAGAAACATATGTTGTTTGTCTCCAGGCGTTGTTGGAGGACCAGGCGGTGCCGGAAGCGGAAGTGTCCCGCGTGCGCCGCGAGAGATATCTGCACAGGATACCGGACACCCTGTATATGGTCAGTCGTAGTCTATGCTCTATATACATACGGGGCCAGCCATAAATCACGCCACATGAAATTCATAGTTATTTTATCCCTCCTTGTCACAGCTGGTCACATTTGTACGACTCCGTCCCCGCCTTCTCTTTAGGGTGACGTCGCGTATTTTGCAATTTTATGTTAAATTTTTCGTTAACAGTGCTATATGGGTGCTTCAATAACTTTTTGAAATATGACGTCATGATATTTTTGTTCCCCCTAACTCTATTGTGAAACAAAGTCAACTACCCTCTGTTTAAAGTGTGACGTGATTTATGGATGACCCCTTATTTTATTTATTCACAATTTCGTCAATATATAACCCAATGATAGCACTACATCCAAAAACCTCCCCACGTACCCCCCAGGTGGCAGCAGCCCGCGGCGCCGCTCCCGCTCCCCCGGCCGAGGCGGGCGCCGGCGCCGGCAGCAGCGAGTCCGCGCTGTGCGTGTCGAGCGCCGTGCTGCGCGCGCTGCGGGCCCGCGTGCGGGAGCTGGCGCACTCGCAGCCGCAGGCGCGCGCGCTGGCACTGCACGCCGCCGACACCAGGCCCGTCTACAGGCAGGTGCGTGGGGGGAGGGTGTAGTGGGGGGGGGGGGGGGTGCGGACCTCATTCAACCAGACAGGGTATATAGAAAGAAGAAGGATCTGTTACGAGTAGTATTCTCATGTCTCCCCATATATCCTCATTCGACCAATAATAGACATTATAGATATAGGACATATCACGAGTTACTCACTTAATGACTGTATAAAGTGGGGGGGTAAACACCATCCTCATTTACCCCACAAGAGTGTAGATAATAATCGAACCCGCTAACTGTACGCGTTGTTTCAGATCGCCCTCCGTGCCGTGAGAGAGATGTCCCTCCCGGACTCGTGTGCGGAACTCCTATTGGCTGAAATTGAGAACGACAAGTGAGTCAACTAACTTACGCCAGGGGCCAGCCATAAATTACGGCACACGAAATTCATGGGTTCATTGACCCCTCCCCCGTCCTTGTCACAGCTGGTCACATTTTCAGGACTTCAAAGAAACTTAAGTCGTCGGCGCTTGCCACGTAACTCAAGTAGAGCGAGTAGCCGACTTAACAATTTGAATGTTATAATTATGTTGCAAAGTTCGTGTTTTAATTAGATTTTGAAATGTGACGTCACGATTTTCAGGTCCCCCTCCCACCCACTTGTCACACAATGTCACACTCATCGACCCCTCCTCCTCTTTAAAGTGTGACGTAATTTATGGATGACCCTCTATCTCACGGGGTAATTAAAAGATATAAGTTACTATAAAGGCTGGTGATGATGATGATGATTTGACTTGGTAGAAATGGTCTTGCCTGGAAATACTGCGATATACCGACAGCAGCGACACCTACCGGGTACAATAGTGTTTCGAAAACATCCTGGGATCATCCATCCATTGATGTCCGAGTAATGTGTGTGTGTTTGTGTGTAGCAGGGAGCGCGGCCCCGAGTGGGAGTCCCCGCAGCCCGAGCGGCGCTCCGCCCCCGCCGAGAGGGACCCGTGGCCCGACCACAACGAGCAGGACTGCTGCAGGTAATGTACTCATATATACAGGGTGATTGGAGGAGGGATGAAATGGGGAAAAGGGGGATTAAGGTAGTGTTGGTTGATATGAATAAGCGACTTATTTAACTGTTTTATTTTTAAAGTGAACTTTCTTTATTTTATTTGGCTAAATTTATTTATTTTGTTAGGCTAAAAGTTGAGCACTGGTATTTAAAAAAGGTAACTTCTAAATTTAGTTTAGTTTGCGATAAGATTGAGAAGACTTGAATTTGAGTACTGGTATAGTTAAAGTTTAGTTCGTAAACGAATAATGTGGCTTAAAATCTCTTCTTCTTCTTCATCATCAACCCATATACGCCCACTGCTGAGCACGGGTCTCCTCTACCATTGAGAGGGTTTAGGCCATAGTCCACCACGCTGGCCTAGTGCGGGTTGGCGGACTACACACCTAAGAAATTCCTAAGAACACTTAGGTATGCAGGTTTCATCACGATGTTTTCCTTCACCGTTAAAGCAAGTGATAATTCAATGTGAATACACACATAACTTTGAAAAGTCAGAGGTGTGTGCCTGGGGTTCGAACCCGCGCCCGTACCTCGAGGCCATCACTGAAATCTAAATCTAATCTAATCTATGCTTAAAATCTTTTTTTATTAATTTGTGTACCAACTAATATCCAACATCTAGCAATAACATACAAGAAAATATAACATAAGTTAGTCTGTCTATCTGTAGGTCGTAGTAGACGAGAAGCTTAGTCTAATAACTGTTTTTATACTCATTAATTTGTCTAATCTAACAATAACAATTTAAGACAGCCTCGTGGCGCAGTTGGCTAGACACCAGCTTGCGAAACGAGAGGCCGCGGGTTCGATCCCCGCAACGAGACAAATGTTTGTGTGATCCACTAATATTTGTTCCGGTTCTGGGTGTTTGTGAGACCGAAAAGTCTCTCGTAGTTTCTGATGCCCACGACACAAGACTCGTGTCTTAATGTGGGGTCAGGACTGTGTGTGTGACTGTTGGGTGTATTTATTTATTTATACGTTATTTCGGCGAATCATCCAGCATGCAGTATAAGAACATATAACAAGGGTTTGTTTGTCTGTCTGCAGGTCTGTGGGCGTGCGGTGCGTGTCCGGAGCGCAGCCCCCACACAACGTGCACTCCGGTATGTACCGTCACACTATCTGTCGACATTTGCTATTTAAAAATATGCTACAATTAAAATTGATCCGATTGGTATATATTTATTGTTAATGTAATTGTCTTTCTTTATGTGAGGTTAAACCTCACGTAGCTCAATGTTTTGTCACCCGCTTTGCTGTGGAGGGAAGTGGACAACTCTTTGGTTTCCAACTCCTCCTTTACATTGCTTTTCTGATTAATTTCGTTGCGGGATTATGACAATGGTGGGATAGGGACAAAAAGTAATAAATATTTGTTTTCAGACAATTCGAGGGCGGGCACTTGCAGGCGGGAAGTGCCCGGTCGCTCCGTGGATACTGTCAGACACAGGTGAGATTTGGAATCACTACTTTAAACTTTATAAAAGTGTCTGTTCAAGTTAGCGCCTAAGACAGTGTTTCCCAACCTTTTTTTAGGCCACACCCCACGTCAACAATTCTAAAATTTATAATTTTTAAACTTAAAAAATTGTTGTTACCAAGTCGCGTCGAGATAATTTTTAAATTGTCAATAGAGTGAAGCATTATTTTGTATAGGTAACATTATGTCAACAGGAATTATTGAATGTTTCAATATTATCATTAGGGGCCATCCATAAATTACGTCACACGTTAATGGGGAGGATGGGGGTCGTCGGAATTTGACATTGTATAACAAGGGGGTGAAAGGGGATCTAATCAGGGTAACGTCACATTTCAAAATACGAAAGTTGCAATCCTCTCTTCTTCTTCTTCATCAACCCATATACACCCACTGCTGGGCACGGGTCTCCTCTACCATTGAGAGGGTTTAGGCCATAGTCCACCACGCTGGCCTAGTGCGGGTTGGCGGACTATACACCTAAGAAATTCCTTAGAACTCTTAGGTGTGCCGGTTTCATCACGATGTTTTCTTTCACTATTAAAGCAAGTGACAATTCAATGTGAATACACACATAACTTCGGATAGTCAGAGGTGTGTGCCTGGGGTTCGAACCCGCGACCGCCGAGATTCTCGACCGCGCGCCCATACCTCGAGGCCATCACAATATCACGTTGCAATATTAACAAGAATTAATGAATCTTTTCAAGTCTCCTTGTATAACTATAAACATAATATTCAAATTATCTTAGCGGATACTCGCTTTACTACGTGGCAAGCGCCGACTACCTAAGTCCCTTTGAAAATAAAACTATGTTATTTGCAATTTTTTTTATTCAATAATCTCTAGATGTAAAATTATGTGATGTCACACTAGTGAGGGGGGAGGCCTACAAACGTGAGTAGCTGGGACAAGGACAGGGAAGGGCTAAAAAAAATCACGAATTTCGTGTGACACAATTTATGGATAGCCCCTTATGTCTGACAATTGAAGTGCAGTAGGCTGGCTCTATTTACTGTGTTTGTAATTTAAAGTATGTTGTTGTATATTCAAATGTATACAGAAAGGTTTTTGAGTGGAGGCCGTTTACTTCCACCCACAAGGTGGACGGACGATTTGGTGATAATCGCGGGAAGCCGCTGGATGCAGGCCGCTTTAGAACACTGGAAGTCTCTAGGGGAGGCCTATGTCCAGTAGTGGGGTTTTTTTGGCTTGGTGATGATGATGATGATCATGATGATGTTGTGGTTCCGCAGAGACAGCCTGTGGGGCGGGCGGCTGTCGGCGGCGGTCCCGGACGTGGCGATGGCGCCGAACGCCAACACGCACCTGCTCTCCTCGCTCTCCTCTGCGCACTACGTGCCGCACCCGCTCAACAACGGTATACTACACTACACACTACACTACACTACACTACATGAAACTCAACTACACTGTAGTACGCTACACGACACTCAACTACGTTGCACTCAGTAATGACTACACATTACTACACATTACTCATTAATTACAAAAATGTGAAACTAGACAAATGTGATTCTAAGACAAAATTATGATTAAAGAGTTTTCTTTATCGGAACTCTAATGACTACACTTAACTCATATACGTACGAATGATCTCATTTAGCTTACTAAACTATACTCACTCATGCCTACACTTTTTTCCTTCTTCACTCAAAAATGACCACATTACCCTCACTTTTAACTACAGTTAGCTCACCAATGACTACCCCTTATAACGACGACTTACTTTTCAATTTTAATTAAGTTTCAAACGTTTAATAAAATTTATAAATGTTTTTCTTAAAACTACTATCTATATGTTTATTTACTCAATATAGTTAACTATGACGCCACCCCTATTTTATGTTACCCTATATATAACTATACTTCTTCATCCCCAGATTTCGGCGGCGTGGTGTTGCAGCTGGACCTGGGTGACGGCGCCACACACACGCCTAGACCAGGTCAGATATATACATATATATGTAAGTTAGGATAACATAGTGACCCCGTACTTGATAGTACCACTGAGTGCTGTAAAAACAAAGTGAAAAAGCAACATACTATCATGATATGTTAGTGGAGACGTGTCATACTATGTTGAAAATGGTCTTATATATGTTGTATGACTATGAGTCCGACATAATAATGTCGGTAGGTAATAATTGTTTATAATATTTCTCTATTTAGACTCTTTAGCTTCCTCACAACGGTTTACAGAAGTACTAGGCTATCATAAGTTACCAGGAGATGACTCGTATCATTTTGCTATTTGTTAGAAAATTATTTAAAAAGGACAATATCTTCTATTATATTTATATAAAAACAATATGCAGGCATAATAAGTTAGTTGCAATTGTTTTGCAATATCAACTTTCTTTGTAGCACTACACTTAAGTACTAGGCTTTCATAACTTACTAGGAGATTGATCCATTTCAATGAACTGTTTTTTTGGAGAAAATACTGAATTGTTAGCAAGAGAAAATCATAGACATGCTTCATAATACGCCAAAAGGACCAAGATCAAGAGGCCGACATAATAAGTTGGGGCCCACCCATAAATTACGTCACACTAAATTCATGTTTTTTTTTGCCAATACTATGACGTCACACATTTTTCAATTTTACATCTAACATCAACAATCTCTTGTAACAATACTTCTTTGTCGGAGTGATTGAAATATGTTAATATTGTTCAGAATTATGTACCTTCATTCAGTTTAATAAAATGGACTGTTCTTTAAAATTGCATAAAAATAAGTTGCTGATTTGAATAAAAGTAGAAGTGGTATTAGCTAAGAGGCGATTCTCGCTATATAAGCACAAGTACACTCAGGCACTTCCGTTCTGCGACTCGGAAGGAACGTCACTCTGCATGTAGTCCTACTCCGATATCTTTGTAGTGGTACACAAAAATACCAGGCTACCATGACTCAATAGGAGTTCATTTGCCCAATTTTACTCTTTGGATGAAGAGAATACTCAATTAATTATTGGCGAGCTAAAAGGCCGAAGTAAGTTAGTTGCAATCATTTGGCCCTTCTCCCTTGTAACAGTACAAAAAGTACTAGGTTATCATAAATGAGAAGAAGTTCAAACATTTCGTTTACGACATTATCTATCCTATAACGAAGCATCTGGCATTATGAGTCAGTTGCACTCGTTGCTTTGTTCTGACCCACTTCCTTCTGTACGAAAAGTACCAGGCTATCATAACTTATTAAGAGTTCAATTGTTCCTTTTTCGGTATGTACTAGAAATTCTATACTCAAGAGGCCAACATTGTTACAAGGAGCTCACACGTTTCATTTTCGACACTATGTATATTATCAAGATTTTCAATCATTCTATCATGACCTCCCTTGTAGTTGTACAAATAGTACTAGGCTATCATAGCTTATTAAGATGTTAAACAATTTCGACGCGATAATATATTCCAAGGTCGACATAATAAGTCGGTTTGTACAACTTAACAAAAAGTACTAGGCTAACATAGGTCAATAGGAGTTCAACCATCTCATTTCGCTCTTTTTTTTAGTGAAAATTCTACGTCTTCTTTTAGAATGACGAGTATGAAAGAAAATGAAGTATTTGTGTATGACTTATGTATGGTTTCTAGAAGACTGTTGGACTATGGTCTAAGCCCACTCAATGGTAGAGGAGGCCCGTGCCCAGCAGTGGGACGTATATGGGTTGATGATGATGATGATGATGATGTATAAAGGTGCAATGTGTGAAAAATTGTGCAGGGTCTCGTGCCCAGCGCGCGAACGCGGCCGCGCAGAGCAACCGCCATCACAGGGACCACGTGCAGGTGCGTACATACATACATACATACATACAGACTACATACATATAATTATATACAGTCGAAACCGGATATAACGACACTGAAGGGACCTTATATTTCGGACGTTATATCCGATAGTTGTTATAAACGATAGTAATTACTTTATATAGAATGTGCCGGGACCTTACCATTCGGTTGTTATAACCGGTCCGTCGTTATAAGCGGTGTCGTTATAACAGGTTTTCACTGTATTACATACATACATAAAATTTCCCGTAAGTCGACCTATTCCCGTTAAGAACGCGTAGATTATATCGATTGGGACTGATTTCACTATGAAACATCCTATACTAAATATAACCGTTTTTCGAGATATTTAAATTTGTTTTATACAACAATCTCCCGATTTTCAGTTAAAAGTTTAGATATTTTGAAATGCGTAAATCTTATTATAACTATTATTTGATTTTTACATTCAAAATAAAATGATTTATGACTTCAATAGCCCATATTGAACTTTAAATAAAGAAATAAGTCATCGTTGAGGATTTGTACTCAAAAACTTCGAGAGTTTTTCTCTTGATTGGATAACAAAATTTTTATCATGGTGCCTGTTTTGCAGATGTGCAGAAAATATCTGCGTTTCAAGGGTGATTTAAGGGTTTCAAGGTTTCATGCGCTATAGGGAGAAAGATAAAGATAAAAGCCCTATGCCTAAACTTCGTAACTAACTTAAGGCAATCATGCTTCGTACTCGAGGTATATTTATATGTCATTCCCAGGCCATGTCCTGTCTCCGTGCGAGGCCTGAAGACGACGAACTGAGAGCAGCCATCGAGCTGTCCGTCATACGAGGTGAGTGTCAACCAGCGGTTTCCAATTTGGGCGTCCACGCTCCCCAAAGAGGGGCAACTTGATAGTAAAAGGGGGGGTATTAAATAATGGACTCGGAATGACGTCGTGGCGACAATTTTTAAAGGTTAAAAATTATGTATGGGGGCAAACAATTTTTGGGGCATGGTCTAAAAAAACTCTGGGAAATACTGGTCTAAATACTAAATTAAACGCGATTGTAATTAGTAGCCAGTGTTGGGCAAATTTTAATTAAACTAACAATTAATTAGTTGTTAACTGCAGTGACAGCAATTAACAGCTAATTAATTATTAATCATGGTTTTATACGATTAACAATTGATCAATTGTTAGTTATTTTACGAAAAAAAAAATAAAAATTAACAATTAATTTTTTTATTAAGTATTTTTACTAATACTTGAATATGTCAAGGGTATATGTATCCGGTTGTAGAACCGGACCACCCTTTTGAACAAAATTTGCAAAAAAGTTAATTGTTAGTTTTAATTATTTCATCAATCAATTAAAAAAAATAATTGTAACACACAATTAAATGTTTAATTGCAATTGATTCAATTACAATTAATTAAATTGTAATTAATTTTTTAGTCAATTGATTAGTTTAATTAAAAGTTAATTGATTAATGCCCAACAGCAAATGTAGTGGCGATTTATATACAGATGTGAATGTTTCACGGCAGTTGGAACAGTTCAATATTTTAAATAATTAATGTTTAAAAAATACTTTATTAATGAAGGAAATCGTGAGGATACACTTTCTCAGCAATTTTCTATATGTATAGTCTGCCAACTCGCACTGAGCTAGCCTGGTGGACTAAGGCTAAAAACCTCTCGATTCAAGACTAGTAATAATTAATTCCTCATTGTATTTCAGCCTACTCCTCCCTGGAGGGTGGTTGCGGGGGCGGCGGCGCGCGGGGGAGGAGTGCGCCCCGACACGAACTCAGGCATAACGGTACGTACCGACTGCTGTATGTACATACAGGGTGTGTACAGACCGCGAGCGGAAACTAAGGCAGCAGTAGATATGGTGATCACAGTCTCTGGTGTTAGAGAAAATCCCGTCAAAATGTAAAAATGTTGGCGTGTTCCATACAACCATCGGTGTTAAATGTATGGTTAAGTTTGTATGGAAAACATTTTTAATTTTTTTCTACGTCAGGGGGTTTGTAAACAGGTTAGCTATTGCCTTAGTTTCCGGTCACGGTCTGAATACACCATCACCATCACCACCATCGCCATTATAAACTGACGTTTATGATGTTTAAGTGTGGTGATAATGATTTGCCATCACCCTTTAATCACCGTCATCACCATCATTATCATCATCTCAATCATAAGCATCACCACCATCACCTTGATAATCATCATCACCACAATCATCACCTTTTAATTCTCATCCTCATCATCAGCTGTCAATTAATGTATGTATGTATGTATGTCTAGCCGGCGGGTCAGGTCGTCCCTGCGCGTCCCCCGGACCAGCCCGAGACCTACACACGCCGCCCAGACTCACAGGTCAGTGCCTATGACCTGCATCTTAGAGTTCTTAGGAATTTCTTAGGTGTGTAGTCCGCCAACCAGCACTAGGCCAGCGTGGTGGACTATGGCCTAACCCCCTTTTAGGTGTAGAGGAAATGTTCTATTTACAATGACGTTGTCTAAGGCCTTGTTTCTGTGTGAAAATAAAACTTGGTGAAAATTTTGGGTACTATTGTTGAATTTTATCACGCTGTCTCTAGTTATGAGTAATAATTTATGACTTCAAAAATGATCATAATGATTATTATTTTTTGTTTACATGTGTAATGTACATTCAGGGAGTTTGTAGTCTAATCGAGTGATGTTACATGGAGTTTACACTGTTAGTCCAGTCATTTTTGGCATTTTAAACCCCAATCTGGGGAAAAATTCCTAGTGAGCTGAATTTTTGTATACACCTTTATGACGGCGTTATTATGAAGTTGTGAAAAATCGACATCGATATCGTGCCGGCAAAAAAAATTACAACGGTCAAAAGGTCACGAAAATCAGTTTTTTGCAAATAATTTGCGACCTATTGCTCGGAGGTCAATAGAGGTCCTTATAAAAATTGTTGCTCATAAAATTGTCTACAAAAAAGGTATCTTGCAGTTTTTATGTAAAATTAACGGTTTTCGAATGAAAGCGCTGAGAAAGCGACTAGAATGCACTCACATACGGTATTGTATACCGTACACCAAGGCATAAACTCTATTGCTTTTTATTAATACTTGTAAGTTTCTTAAAGTCTTTTATTTTATATTTAGACGTTTCGAGAAAGATATATCTATCGCATAGAGGTTTAAAGTAAGACATACTATATCTCATTTCTACATGCCATGACGGAATGTGATACAACTTCAGCACTTTTTGGGAGAGGAAAATTGAAAGTCATGAAGATGATGATCTAGGGAATTTTTCCCTAGATAAAACCTAAAATGACTGGTTTTGAATTGTGTGCTAAATTTTTATCCTATATTTTTAATTGTAATTGTTGTGTTAATTTCCCAAATAAAATAAAATAAATATAAATCTATATATCTCTCCAGTGAGCCGGTCGAACAACCCCACCGGTTCGGCGATGGGGGGCGCTCCCATGGGGGGCATGGTGGGGGCTCCGGGGGGCGTGGAGGCGCGCAGCCCCGGCGGCAGCCCCTCGCCGCGCCGACTCGCCAGGCATGACTACTCGCTCTACAGACATGACTACAGGTGACTATGTACTACACACTACAGGTGACTACTCGATATACAGACATGACTACAGGTGAATGGGGGGTTTTTTGGGGATTTTTTTTTTGACAATATTCTGAAAAATTGTTTAGTTAAAAAAATATGGAAAGGTTACGATGATTATTCACGTCGACGACAAAAAAATATAAAAAAATATTTCGACGTTTTTCTTATCAACATATGTAATTTTACTTATGGCGTTTGGATAAATGTATTATTTTTATTTTTCACGAGGTTTTTTATATCATCAATGTGTTTTTAATCACCGTAACTATTACCAGTCACAGTTTTCTATCATTGTCTTTTTACTCCTAATAAAACTCAACCCAAGTTTAAACCTATAAAAAACACATGAAAAATATTCTCATTACCAGACTGGAGCCAACATACGGCAGTTCCGGTTCAACGTCGCGCGGCCACAGTCCCAACAACTACGCGTGAGACGCGCCCCCCCACGCCCAGCGTTGGGCGTACGTGGCGCACCCCACGCGTGGACAACACGCCCGCGCGGCGCCCGAGAGAGTCTACACGTACAGCGTGGCTCGAGAGTGCACTGACGGATGTGTTATCTTGTAAACTCAGTGATACAAAGTGATAGTGTGTGCCGGGACGATTTAGTAACTTGTGGAAACTTTTGAAAGCTTATGGTAACTTTTGGGAGCTATTGGAAACTTCTAGAAAGGTTTTGCACGTGGACGCGGTAAGTTTGACAGTTAATCTTGGGTAGAATTAAAAGACTAGTCGAAGTGTCTTCAGGAAATAGAGTTCTAGAAAAGACAAAAGTGATGTGAAACAATAAAAGAACAAAATTTGTTGCCTAAAAGACTGTAATGTTGCATAGAAAGTACTACAAGTGTAGAACTTAATACAATCATAATACCGATTATATTTAAATATGAAATGTGTAAAAAGTAAGGAAAAAATGAAATAGAAGGATGTGGTTATTTAAAACTGGAAGTCAGGAACTAAAGGGTGTAAGCTGACTATAGACTAATCACAAATTTTCTCAAGTCTCAAACAATATTACTGTAACTTGTGTAGTAGCTAACCGACTGCCGAATACTATTATTTAAAAAAAATATTTTTGGTCTATAATTGTTAACAATAACATCAAAAATTTATGATCAGAAAATCATGAAAATTTATAATTAAATTTGATGTCATATTTTCCCCTTAGTATTTCAGATTTTGCAGATAAAAGTTTATTAAATTTGTCCCATATTCTAAAAGAGTTAGAGATTGTCTCAGTCAAATTCAATGGCTATAAAGAACACATAACTATTCTTAAATAACTATTCCTGAATTGGCATCAAACCCAGACCCTCTGTCTCTCTAATTATTGTCCCAAAATCAACCATTTTTGCATAGTAACTTATTAATTCCTTTTTACATAACACCTGATAAATTTCATAGATGATTTTATTCTTTCTCCATAATGAAAAGTTTATAAGATTAATCAGTTTTAAAACATGTCTTATGGTACTTTAACACTGAAATTGAAAGAACTTTCCCTAGTCACAATTCTCTCCCAATTTGCTATGTCAAAATTCTATCCTTAGATATTTTGCCAATACAAATCAGTCAAAATGACAGACTCAAATCGACGCAAAAAAAAAACGGGCTTAAGCCCATTCTGATCTCATGTATGATGACGGATACAAAGCCTATTTAATGGCATAAGTTTATGTCTATATGTACTAGATATTTATACAGGGTGTATTCAGACCGTGACCGGAAACTAAGGCAGATAATAGCTACGGTGATCACAAACCCATTGACGTGAAAAGAAAAATAACGCTTCTCATACTATCAACAGCAATAAATGAATGGTTGGTATGGAAAACATTTATATTTTTTTGGGATTTTTTTAACGCCAATGGATTTACTTAGTCCTGACCTTTCATTAAGATATGAGTCCTGTGTCGTGTATCAGAAACTACGAGAGATTTCTCGATCTCACAAACATATATTTAAACAAATATTTGTGGATCACACAAACATTTGTCTCGGTGTATCGAACCCGCGGCCGCTCGTTTCGCAAGCTGGTGTCTAGCCAACTGCGCTACGGGGCTGTCGGGGATTTGTGACCACTATAGCTATTACCTACCTTAATTTCCGATGACGATTTGAATACACCCTGTATTTGGATCCTAATAGAGGACAGTTATAAATGTGTCGTGATTCGAAGCAAGTCCGACTTTCGAGTCATTGGGCATAGTTTTTTCGAGTTGTCGACAGTTTATAATATGGTTGCCTAAAGAATTTTCGACTTTAATATCTAGTACATAAAGACAATTATTGTAAATAGATTAATATGTTAATATAGTGATAATTATTATACGGACGCCCTGTGTACTATTTAATGAGCTTCTGCTTCGGAAGAAGTTGGAAGATTTTTACTGCCAGAAAGACATTATTTTTGCTGATATTTTTGAGGCTTGAAAATACTTTCTGCATTTAAAATTTGTAATGGTCAGTGTTATTAAAATTATAATTATAGTTGTTATATAATGAAATTTGGTCGTTAATAAATTAAAAATTATAACTACATGAATAATTTTGACCTCTTTTTAGCGTGTTACACTTGTCTATGTTAAGAAACTATTTTGGAGAGACTATTATGAATGTTTTTAAATTTTAGAGTTTTCGTATTCTTCTTCCGAAGCAGAAGTAACAATGAAAGTAATAAAAGGCCTACACATATAAAATTACGGCGTCTGTATGTTCCATTGATGTTGTTAAAACTAGTAGGAGTTTGAAATTTTTCTTGGATATTTTCATCGAAGAATAAAGCCATGTTAGCTATGATTGCATACATACAGTCACGAGCATAAATATGTTCCTATTCGAAGGTTACCAAAAATATCTGACCCATGATCGAGTTCAATAATATGTGCCTACACGTACGCAGCAAAAATATGTGACATTATCCGGCTGCATAATGCAGTACCGTCAAAATGATGTGATACACTCACGAAGCATAAATATGTGACACCACTAGGCGGCAATAATATATGACATAATTTTATCTTCAATTTAATATAATAATTATACGAAATAATGAAAGAAATAAATTTTATTTTACATTGTTTCAAGTTGGCTGTACTTTATACTATACTAGCCGGCCCGCGCTCGCTTCGTTGGGGGGTAAACAATTTTACTTGCGATTAAATTGTGATTTTAGTTCGATTAATACTGAATGCCATCATTTATTTCCTGATTGCGAAAAAATATTGTATTTATTTTTAATGAAAATATTTTTAATGAAAATAGATTAAGGCACAGTTGCGGTTGCTAGGTATAACTAGGTATAACTAGGTCAGTATTATCTCTTTAACCATTCGTGCCAATTGTATGCAGTTAAAGAAAAAAATATTTTGTTTTAAACACTTGAGAGTATATCTATAAACTCACTCATTTTAATAAAAAATCATAATTGTTGATAATATTGATCAATTAACATGAAGTAATGATTTAAATTATTCTTCAATATACAAAATATTTTTTTACAGTTATATTTAAAGTTAGACATATGCTGTCGCTGACTTTTTTATAAGCATTATCAAGCTTCACAGTGCTGGGCTCGAGGTTTACGCGCCCGGTTGAGAATCTCTCCGGTCGCGGGCGTACACTCCAGGCACACACCTCTGACTTTTCGAAGTTATATCTGTATTAACAATGAATTATCACTTGCATTAACGGTAATGAAAAACATCGTGATGACTCTTGCACACCTAGAAGTTCTTAGAAATTTCTTAGGTTTGTAGTCCGTAAACCCGCACTAGGTCAGCGTGGTGGATTAAGGTCTTAACCCTCTCAATGATAGAGAAGACTCGTGCCCAGAAGTGGGACGTATATGAGCTGATAGTGATAATGGTGATGAAGCTATATAACTTTTCTCTAGGACTCAAGCAAATATCTCTCATGGATAAAGCAGCGTTCATAAAAAAACGTTTTCTTTCGACTGTTTTTTCTTCGGTTTACTTTGTAAAACCGGCTACAATGAAAAATTGTTATCAATTTTCTGATTAATATTTACCCTATGACACTCACAAATAACGTAGCTTTCTATTGCTAAAAGAATGTTCAAAATCGGTTTAGTAGATTCAGAGATTACTTTATACAAAGTCACAAGCTTAAATTATTTGTATAGATTTTTGTCTAGACATATTCTAAATCACGACCAAATTCAAATATTCATTTAATACGTAAATATATTTCGCCTACGGCTGCTGTGACATTAAGGAATTGTTATGTTGTGTTAAAGGGAAGCGGCTTTTAACACGATTGCTCCGATTAATTTATTATTTATACAGTTAATTGATTTTTCTTAAATTAATTTAATGTTTTAGATTCCCTAGCAGAGTTTTGATAAATTTAAAACGAATACCACTGAATTTGGTGAAAAACTAGACCATAATTCAAATTCAGATATAATTCCACAAATAATAATTGCTGGCTTGGCAGTGTGTAATATTATAAAAAAAATATTTGTAAATACTGTAAAAGCGATTTTTACGCAAAAGAAAAACTATGGTTTCTTAAATTAATTGATTTAAGAGACATGGTTGATTTAACTTATACATAGTTCAAACGACGTATTAACGACTATCTGACTCTGAACGCAATTGCATTTTTCTTTTCAATAATTAGTTCTCAATACCATAACTTGTGACGTGAATTATAATGATTTTTACTATTGCTACCGAATATTACTCGTATACACTTATGAAGTAAGGCCAAACAGAATGAAAAAACAGACACTTTATGACATAATGACTGTTCGAAGTGAACGCACTAAGAAATATTTAGTACCGAAACAACGTGAATTCCAAATGTGAACAAATAATTTTCAATCTTATTACTTGCGTGTGACGTTTATTTTAAAATATTTGTCCTCATTTATTAAAGACATTATTTTAAAATGACATTTTTATTTTCTGTATTTTAATGTCATAACGTCTTAAATTCAAATTTATTGTAAGCTATATAAAATCCAATTGCAAAGATTTAAGGTTAATTGCAACCAGGAGTTGTCTTTAATTTAATACTTTACAAATTGAAGTCTGAATTACAAATGTGTAAATATAATATCATGAAATATATGCAACCGGTGCCACTAAGACAAGTGATTTTGTTTGCGATCTTCAATCTAGTATAGGTATATTTGATCGAAGGTGTGTGTAGTATTCCCCAAAACAATATTGGTAAGATAGTTTAGTGAAGAACAATTTAACGATCATAATTACTATTTTAACGAACGAAACGAAATAATTAAAGAAATATTGTTTTGAAGTTAAATTTCTTAATCGAAGTAATACGAGATAACTGGTCGCCTTAACAGCGTTGAATATACAGGAATTCTTTCAGACATTTTGATACCGACAAGGCGTATCAGTTATCCTGATTTAGCACCTCTTTATGTGGTGCAAGACAACAGCACGATCCAGAACTCACGAATAACTCGTGAGTGGTTTAATACGCAAAGAGAGACGATAAAATTAATAGATTTCCCTCCTAAAAGCCCTGATTTGAATCCTATTGAGAACCTGTAGGGTTTAATAGTCCAACAATGGGATCCAAATCAGGCTAGAACTTACAATTCCCTGCGTTGTCACACCTTCGACATTTGGGAGTCACTCCGGGGCTTTCAAGTGTGCACTAATATTGTCTCATCCATGCGAGAGAGGCTACAGGATGTTATTAATGCAAACGGGGGGTATACTTGATTTTAATTTATAATGTTTGCATATAAAAAAATAATTAAAATTATTAATTAAGATGATTTGATAAATTAAAATACACAAAAATATAAGTAAATATTTAAATTTAGTCGTGATTTAGACCATAATATCTAGACATAAATCTATATCTATATATATAAAAGAAAGTCGTGTTTGTTACAACACTTATAACTCAAGAACGGCTGAAGCGATTTAGCTGAAAATTGGTGAGGAGGTAGCTTAGAACCGGGAATAAAACATAGGATACTTTTTATCCCGTTCGACAGCGTTCCCGTGGGACTTTTCATTGTTTTCTTTATCCATACAAAAGTTTCGTTTTAATAATTAAGTCAATTTGAACTTTAATACAATACAATAAAGTTTAAATCGTAGTGGAGGAGTTCTATGTTATAAAAATGAATTGCTCGATGTGTTCCTAAGCGCAAATCTCGAGAACAGCTGAACCGATTTCGCTAATTCTTTTTTTATAATATTCCTTGAAGTACGAGGATTGTTCTTACGGAGAGATACATTTTAAAAATTGCCTGAAAAGGTCTAAAAATAATACTTTTCTATATTCCCATACAAAAGGTTCGTAATGATACTTGAGTCATTTTGAACTTTAACACCATACAAAATTTCCTGTCATTTAATGTTTATCCCGTCGATGCAGTTAGAGGCCCCCTCAAATAAAAGAACTTATTAAAATAAGCATTTTGAATCGACAATATGTATCTATAACATTCGAATTATTGCGTATTTTAGATGTTAAAAATGCAGAATTCTCATGACAATGGATTGACATTTTTTGGCTGTCAAATATTAAGGCGTTCAGAAATTTATTTTGTGTAACAAATCTCCTTGGTAGTGCCTAATTTTTTATTTTTTATTATGCTTGAATATCTAAAATACTCTAAATCTCCTTCAACAAATCGTAATAAATGGTCAGGGGATGCCTTTTCCATTGATCTAGCCAGTCATGGAACAGGGCTATGAGTTCGCGACCTCGGCCCCCGAGCTGTTGGAGTCTCCCACTATTTCCTTATCCGGGACTGTGGCATCCTTACCATCAGGCCAAATATCCTTACCTGCAATATCCTGTACCCAAACACACGCTATCTCTACCCCTTTACCAAAAGAACGAAAGCCCCAAGGAGAGTTGGTGTCAGACAGGCGGGCGGCCGTAAAACATTTGCCAAAACATTTATACAGTATGTATAATAAGAAAGGTGACAGGGCCTAGGCCGTCCCCCGTAGCCGACGCGCAGGGGCAGCATCCGGTTCCTATGAGAAATGGGCAAGGTTTGTTACACCAGCCCGGGCGGGGGCAACGTAAGACACTAGCCCGGGAAATGAGATTGAGGTATGCAAGTTGGAATGTAGGTACGACAAATGGTAGGTCAAGGGAAAAAGAAAAAAAAATGGTCAACGACGAAGACTTACCAAAGACGACTGCATGCAGCAAAGATGCCGAATGTTGCGGTGGATGTGTGGTATAACACGGAGTGACAGAGTCAGAAATGAATACTTTAGGGTAAGTCTGAAAGTAGCTCCTGTGATAGAAAAGATGAAAGGAAACCGTCTGTCGTGGTATGGGCACATTAAGAGAAGGAATTAATCATATGTAGGAAAAAAAAAGTGATGAACATGAAAGTGTCAGAGGGTCATTTTTCTGCCAACTTGTCCGGTTGGCTTATAAAATGGCACGGGTACGCGACCCCGGCCCCTCGAGCCACCATTGCTGCAATCACTGTCCTTTCCGCAGCTTTGGTGTCCCTTCCCTCACCCACCACTGGTGGTAGGGTTTAATATTGAGTATTTATTTACTCAATGTTGAACCCGAGCGGATTGGTACCACCGTCCAGTCTATTTCTACCGCAAAGCAGGAATGCGTTCCGGCGGAAGGACTGGATAGCCGTTCCTTCATTGTCCCTCCACCTACCTTCTTGGGTGCTGGTGAGTTGCAACGGCACTACTCCGGTGTTTGGGGTGGCATGCGGCCTTGGGGGTTGATGCGGGGTACAGGGAGACCCGGTGGGAACGGTTTCCGTCGGCCGCCTGCCGGTCAGTAGGGGACCTGAACCCGGGGACCCGCTCTCTTTTAACTCCCGCCTCGGGAAGCTGTCCCGCCAACCGGCGAAAATCCCGTCGTGCAGTCGTCGTGCCAGAGTGGGAGACTGGGGTGGATCCCGGCGACTGTACGCGGGGGGGCACCGGGGGCCCTTCCGTGCCTCGCGGAGGCCTCTCATTTGGCCGTGTGCTGCCTCACATTGAAAATTTTTTTTATATTATTCCATCATTAAGGATCCGCTCTGAACCCACCGCATCCATCCTCACCCCCCTCCCATAAATCTCTTTTTTTTTAATGACCCGAAAAAGGATAAATAGCAGGCAACCCACGGCGGTAAAACCATCCACAATTCCAGTGGACTTCTGCAATGTCAGGGGTCTACACAGCAACCTCGACGCCGTCCATCACCACCTCGAGACGGCGTGGCCTGCCCTGCTCTTTTTAACGGAGACACAAATATCTACCCCTGACGACGTATCGTACCTTAACTACCCCGGCTACGTATTGGAACATTGCATTTGTACGTAAAGCCGGGGTGTGCGTCTTCGTCAGGGGTGATATTTGTTGTCGCCGCCTTCGGGGCCTCGAGCATCGGGACCTGTCAGTATTATGGCTTCGCATAGACCACGGGGGTCGTACCCGCGTATACGCGTGCCTTTACAGGTCCCATGCCAGTGATTCGGGGTCTTCTCTACTGTTTGAGAACGTCCAAGTGGGGACTAGTTGCATTCTCGAGCAGTGCCCGTCCGCGGAGGTGGTGGTCCTGGGTGACTTCAACGCCCACCACAAAGAGTGGTTGGGGTCCAGGATCACTGATCTCCCGGGTCGGTCGGCCTACGAGTTGGCCCTGGCATATGGCTTCTCACAGCTGGTAACACAGCCTACCCGTGTTCCGGATGTTGAGAGCCATGAGCCCTCTCTGTTGGATCTTCTGCTGACTACTCATCCTGACGGATACAGGGTGGTGATCGAAGCCCCTCTAGGGTCATCTGATCACTGCCTTGTCCGTTCATGGGCCCCTGTTGTGCGTCCCAGTCGTCCTTCAGCTACTGGGACTCGCAGAGTCTGGCGTTATAGGTCAGCAGATTGGGATGGACTGCGCGAGTTCTACGCATCCTACCCATGGAAGCGGCTCTGCTTCTCCTCTGATGATCCTGACGCCTGTGCGGACTGCGTAAGGGATACAATAATCCTGGGGATGGATGTTTTCATCCCCAGTTCCAAAATACCCGTGGGGCGCCGCAGCCGACCTTGGTACAACCAAGTTTGTGCCGATGCTGCGCGCCTCAAGCAGTCCGCATTTAAGGCATGGCAGGAAGCCCGAAAACGTCGGGATCCTAACGCGAAGGAGGAGAAGCGAAAATTCAATGCCGCTTCTAGATCCAACAAGAGGGCTATCGCTAGGGCCAAGGCGGAACACGTTCGACGAATTGGCGAGCGACTCGAAAGTTATCCCTCTGGAAGTCGAGCTTTCTGGTCGCTCGCCAAGGCTGTCGAAGGTAATTTTTGCCAGCCTAGTCTCCCGCCACTGCGTAAGGATGATCACAGTCTGGCCCATAGTGCAAAGGAGAAGGCCGATCTCCTGGCCCAATCCTTTGCCTCGAACTCGACACTGGATGACGGGGGAGCCATTCCACCAGTTTTACCCAGGTGTGAGAGTTTCCTGTCTGACATTAGATTCAATCATCGTGTCGTCAGACGGGAGCTCGGGCTTCTCGACATCCGAAAGTCGAGTGGGCCGGATTGCATCCCCGCGGTGGTTCTTAAGACGTGCGCCCCTGAGTTGACCCCCGTGCTAACGCGCCTGTACCGCCTTTCCTACAAAACCAACAGGGTCCCAGCTTCTTGGAAGGTCGCACGTGTCCACCCAATCCCTAAAAAGGGTGACCGGTCGGACCCTTCCAACTATAGGCCGATAGCGGTCACATCCCTTCTCTCCAAGGTCATGGAACGAGTAATTAACACTCAGATCCTGAGATACCTTGAGGATCGCCAGCTGATCAACGACCGCCAATATGGCTTTCGACATGGTCGATCAACTGGCGATCTTCTCGTGTACCTTACGCACCGCTGGGCGGAGGCCTTGGAGAGCGGGGGTGAGGCTATTGCCGTCGGCCTCGACATTGCGAAGGCGTTCGACCGAGTGTGGCACGGCGCCCTTCTGGCGAAGCTTCCAGCATACGGGATCCCCGAGGGACTCTGCAAGTGGATCGCCAGCTTTTTGGATGGTCGGAGCATCCAGGTCGTCGTTGACGGCTGTTGCTCCGAGACCATGACCATTAATGCTGGCGTTCCTCAAGGTTCGGTGCTATCGCCGACACTCTTTATCCTGCATATCAATGACATGCTTTCTATCGAAAGCATGCATTGCTATGCAGATGATAGTACGAGTGACGCGCGATACATCGGCCAACAGAATGTCCCTCGGAGTACCGTTGGGGAAAGACGGTCACAACTTGTGTCTGAAGTCGAGAGCTCTCTGGGGCGGGCTCTCGAATGGGGAGAAAAGAACCTAGTTCAATTCAACCCTACGAAGACACAAGTTTGCGCGTTCACTGCGAAGAAGGATCCATTCGTCATAGCGCCACAGTTCCAAGGAGTATCTCTCCAGATCTCCGAGAGTATTGGGATCCTCGGCGTCGAAATTTCGAGCTTAGTCCAGTTTAGGAGTCATTTGGAGGACAAAGCCAAATTGGCGAGTAAAAAGTTGGGTATCCTGAACAGAGCCAAGCGGTACTTCACGTCGGGTCACAGATTGTCGCTCTACAAGGCGCAAATCCGGCCCCACGTGGAGTACTGCTCGCATCTCTGGGCAGGTGCCCCAAAATACCAGCTCGACCCACTTGACTCCTTACAGCGACGGGCCGTTCGCATCGTCGATGATCCCAATCTCACGGAGAAACTACAGCCGTTAGGGCTGCGGAGAGACTTTGGGTCTCTTTGTGTGTTCTACCGGCTGTTCCATGGGGAATGCTCCGAGGAACTGTTCGGGTTGGTACCGGCATCGCCGTTCTACCATCGCACCACCCGTCACCGCAGTGGAGTTCATCCATATCACCTGGAGACGTACCGTACGCGTACGGTGCGTTTCCAGAGGTCATTTTTACCACGTACGTGCAAGCTCTGGAATGAACTCCCTGCCTCGGTGTTCCCCGAGCGCTATGACATGGCCTTCTTCAAACGAGGCTTAAAAAGAGTATTCTCCTCACGGTAGGCAGCGGCGTGGCTGTGCCCCTGGCATTGCCAAGTCCATGAGCGGCGGTGACCGCTTTCCATCAGGCGGGCCGTCTGCTCGTCTGCCTGCTAAGGCGTTTAAAAAAAAAAAAAAAAAAAAAAAAAAAAAAAAGTGGATGGATGGGCGAGCTGAGGGAGGCCAAAAAAGAGATGGATGGAGTGCGTGACTGAAGATATGAAAAAGAAAGGGGTGAATGAAAACATGACGGCTGACAGGGATGTGTGGAAAAAGAAGAGATACTGCGCCGACCCCAAGTAATTAATTGGGACCAGGGCAAGGGGATGATGATATACCTAAGTAATTAAAAATTAAATTCTGTTAATAAGTAACAAGACATTCATTGACTGGTAGGGCGATACGAAGTTTGCCGGGACAGCTAGTATGTATATAAAAGAAAGTCGTGTTAGTTACACCACTTATAACTCAAGAACGGCTGAAGCGATTTAGCTGAAAATTGGTGAGGAGGTAGCTTAGAACCGGGAATGAAACATAGAATACTTTTTATTCCGTTCGACAGCGTTCCCGTGGGACTTTTCATTGTTTTCTATATCCATACAAAAGATTCGTTTTAATAATTAAGTCAATTTGAACTTTAATACAATACAATAAAGTTTAAATCGTAGTGGAGGAGTTCTATATTATAAAAATGAATTGCTCGATGTGTCTCTAAGCGCAAATCTCGAGAACAGCTGAACCAATTTCGCTAATTCTTTTTTTATAATATTCCTTGAAGTACGAGAATTGTTCTTACGGAGAGATACATTTTAAAAATTGCCTGAAAAGGTCTAAAAATAATACTTTTCTAAATTCCCATACAAAAGGATCGTAATGATACTTAAGTAATTTTGAACTATAACACCATACAAAATTTCTGTCATTTAATGTTTATCCCGTCGATGCAGTTAGAGGCCCCCTCAAATAAAAGAACGTATTAAAATAAGAATTTTGAATCGACAATATGCATCTATAACATTCGAATAATTGCGTATTTTAGATGTTAAAAATGCAGAATTGTCATGACAATGGATTGTCATTTTTTGGCTGTCAAATATTAAGGCGTGCTTTCAGAAATTTATTTTGTGTAACAAATCTCCTTGGTAGTGCCTAATTTTTAAATTTTTATTATGCATGAATATTAAAAATACTCTAAATCTTCTTTAAGAAATATTAATAAATAGCCAGGGGATGCCTCTTCCATTGATCTAGCCAGTCATGGAACAGGGCAGCGATTACGCGACCTCGGCCCCCCGAGCTGTTGGAGTCTCCCACTACTTCCTTATCCGGGACTGCAACATCCTTACCATCAGGCTAAATATCCTTACTTGCAATATCCTGTACCTAAACACACGCTATCTCTACCCCATTACCAAAACAATGAAAGTCCCAAGGAGAGTTGGTGTCAGACAGGCGGCCGGCCGTAAAACATTTGCCAAAACATTTATGCAGAATGTATAATAAGAAAGGTGACAGGGCCTAGGGCGCCTCCCGTAGCCGACGCACAGGGGCAGCACCTGGCTCCTGTGAGAAATGGGCAAGGTTTGTTACACCAGCCCGGGCGGGGGCAACGTAAGACACTAGCCCGGGAAATGAGATTGAGGTATGCAAGTTGGAATGTAGGTATGTACGATGAATGGTAGGTCAAGAGAGCTAGCATCTGTGCTGAAAAAGGAAAAATAAGGTTAACGAAGAAGGCTTACGAAAGACGACTGCATGCAGCAATAATGCGAATATTGCGGTGGATGTGTGGTATTATAACATGGAGTGACAGAGTGAGAAATGAATACGTTAGGGTAAGTCTGAAAGTAGCTCCTGTGATAGAAAAGATGAAAGGAAACCGTCTGTCGTGGTATGGGCACATTAAGAGAAGGAATAAATCATATGTAGGAAAAAAAGGTGATGAATATGAAAGTGGATGGATGGGCGAGTCGAAGAAGGCCAAAAAAGAGATGGATGGAGTGCGTGACTGAAGATATGAAAGAGAAAGGGGTGAATGAAGACATGCCGTGTGTGGAAGAAGAAGAGATACTGCGCCGACCCCAAGTAATTAATTGGGACCAGGGCAGGGGGATGATAATATACCTAAGTAATCAAAAATTAAATTCTTTTAATAAGTAACAAATGTAAAATAAAATTTATTTCTTTCATTATTTCATACAAATTGTAAATTAAATTAAATTGAAGATAAAATTATGTCAGATATTATTGCCGCCTAGTGGTGTCACATATTTATGCTTCGTGAGTGTATCACATCATTTTGACGGTACTGCATTATGCAGCCGGATAATGTCACATATTTTTGCTGCGTACGTGTAGGCACATATTATTGAACTCGATCATGGGTCAGATATTTTTGCCAACCTGCCCATAGGAACATATTTATGCTCGTGACTGTACATAGACTCACGTCTGTCTCCCGTTACGTTAGGCAGAGAACCATCATTTACCATCAGTGCCTAATTGTTCCACTACTGAACGCGGGCCTCCCCTACTGTTGAGAGGTTATTGGCCCTTAGTCTCCCAGGCTGGCCTAGTGTCGGTTGGCGGACTGCACAACAAAGAAATTTCTAAGAAGTTGTAGATGTGCAGGTTTCCTCACGATGTTTTAAACGTTACGGCAAGTGATAATTCAATGCGATTACTCACATTACTTCGAAAAGTCAGAAGTGACTGTTTGGACTTTGAATCCGCGACCGCCGAGATTCTAGACCGCATGCCTAAATCCCGAGGCCGTCACTAGAGAGGTAGAATTTTGGTACTTACACAATGAGTGAAACGGTGAAAGAAAACATCGTGCTGATACCTGCACACCTAAAAATTCTTAGAAATTTCTTACCTGTGTAGTCCGCCAACTCGCACTAGGCCAGCGGTGTGGACTATGACCTAAACTTAAGTTTGGAAAGGAGGTCCGGCCCTGATATAAGACGTATATAGGCAGATACAAAACTTCACTCTTCTCGTCTCAGCAACATCAATGGTCCATAATACTATATTGTGTATAATGATTTAAATGACCAATGTTACAAACAAGCACATCTCTATGTGTAAATACATGGTTTTATAATATAAATATATATAACGAGTATATTTGTCATGTACGTGCGTTGCAATACGGCGTTGTTGGCTTTTGAGAGTTTAGACTACAACAAACTCAGTATTTGACTACAAATCACTCAATGTTGATGACGGCTCGTTTTTATTGCTCAATTTTTTTCAGTGGTCGTGTGTATGGGTTAATTATAATGACGCCTAAGGTTCAATTCCTAGGGTAATTAAATTTGAACAAGCAGTTTTTGAATGTAATATATTTTACTTCAAAAGTCATTGCCTGAAAACTTGGTTGTGATATCCTATAGATGTGTTTGTGTAACGTAAGTTTATTCAATATCATTTAATTCTAGTTGATTGCCCACAATAATTTACTTATCTGGTGTAATTGTGAATAGAAAGGGATAATAATCAGTGTCTTTTTAAAAAATACTGTCAGTATCCGATTAAACTCTCAAAAGCTAACAATCTTTTAAACACATGTTCATAATTATTATTGTTGAAGTATGTCGAGTTTGCCCTTGTCTATGGTTGAAAATAGAAATATTTTTAATAAAACGTTATTTATTCTCAGTTATATATGCTAGTCAAAGTCAAAATACTCTTTATTCAAATAGACTGACAAGCTCTTTCGAATCCTAAATTTTAAACTATTGCTGCACTAATTATTATTACGCTACTAAAGACATTTTAAGTGACAATTTTAGACCAACAGGCCTAATAAATTTTAACGATTCCAATATTAATTATTTCAGCCATGAATGTAATACATGAAACTGCTATCTACATTTCAATCTCAGTAACAAATCAAGTTTTATTACATCACTCAATATAATTGTGAAAGAATCAGCTGTTTTAAATAGTCAATGGTAGGAAAACATTCAATATTGTTTACTTTACATAGCTAGTTTATTAAGCGTTAAATTTAAATATCTTTGGGAAGGTGAAGCCAATAAATAGAAACTGTCTTGTAATCTTCACAAAACATACCTTTTCAACTTGTTATTTTATCAGCCAAGTGCAAGCTCAACATACAAATTGTAAAATTTTGCAGCCCGCTTTTGTTTCATCCGTTTTATCTCTTGCCATACTCGTGAATTTTAATGACAAACGAAAACTATCAGAGTTCCCTTCCAGAGGTATGGAAATAAGGTCTAAAATCGCGTATCACGGACACCTCTGGACGTGACTCGAGAATGGAGCTGCAAAGACTGAGATATAAAATATTGTTCATTTCTGTAGATATTATAGTTTAAGGGGTGTTTGTGCGTCCGTCTGTATGTATGTGCGAGGAACTTATCTTAGAAAGCTAGCTAATTACATGCATTAACTTACGCCTATCTCACGTTGAGGTAAACAGAGACTACAGACCGCCAAGTCTATAGTGCAAAGACTCTTCTTTCGCTTCCTCAATTGACGCAAAAAAATATGAATGGATTTTAAAGATTTTTTTATTAAGATAGCTGACGCCCTAAAATAACATAAAGGTGACTGATTATCCATTGAGCATTATCACACAAAAATGTAATAATCCCGTGGAATGAGCATCGAATTAAAAATTGCGCAACAAACATCTAGTCTTGTTCAAGTAAAAGTGGTTCTAAAAAACATCCATCTTTGAAATAATATAATAATTGAGATAATGTTCCATCGCGCAAACACACAAACGGACACGCATACAACGTCAAAATTGCGTAATTCCATTATAAAAGAATATGATTACTGAAAAGGATGTATAAAATATTGAAAATATATTTAGACGTAAGTTCAAAACGGCCGGCAGCGGCGGGTTTAGTTGTTGATTTAATTATGTTGGCAAGCGTGGGGATATGATGACGCCAAACTGTGAGTTACGTCACTAATATAGCGCTAATGAGATGTATATAACTGATATTATATGGCGTTTGTGAGTTTAGTGTAGTGTACAGGCTATTGAGTTTTGTGTAGTCAATACTACACTGATGAGTTTAATGAAGTCTCAACACTACACTACACTCAAATGCCACATATAAATAGTCACTTCATTTTTGATCTGTATAATCGCTAAATGTTGAATTTATTGTATTAAGACTACACTGAGTGAATTGTAGTCATCAAATATTTAATGTAAGTGTTCATATAAATATATTAGCCGGCACAACGACGACTGACGATGGTTGCTCACATGTAGTTATTTTCCGACTGCACTACATACTGAGTCAAGTGTAGTCACTTTTTGTCTTATATTGTATAGTTAGGATGTTATTTGTTGTAAGAGAATGTATGATTGGTACCCGCGCTGCCGGTGCGCAGTTGTTACGATTATGTGTAAAAAAAATATTTATTCACAATAATGGCTTTTATTATACCCCTACTTTACCAATAAAATATATTTTCCGTCAAAGCAAGGACTTATATGTCTTATATCGACTTATATGGACATAGTGTGGGATGACCTGCAGCACGATGGTCCGACCACTTGAGAAAGGTTGTGGATGGATGAGGGCTGCTCAACATCGGGATGGTTGGCGCTTTCTAGGGGGGTCTACGTTCAGCAATGGAAGGCGATAGGCTTGAGTATGTGAGAAGAAGGACTAAGGAGTATGCTGAACAGAAATGTCGGAGGCGTACGAATGCGGATGAAAAAAGAGGTATATTAGGATCGTAACTAATTATATTTATAGTCTCTACCTACCCTTATGAAAGCCACGGCTTTTCATCGGTAGTACCACAGTATAAGAAGGCTGATGTCGATTGTCAAGAGCTGCTGTTGTAGGGACTCCATAATTCTGATAAGGGTCTATAAATCTCAAAAAAGACCGTCATAATTCTTGACTCGTCACCGTTTACTTTGTGTACATTATTGAAACGGGAAAATATTAAGAATCTTATTAAGCTTGTAGATTATGATATATTTTGAAGCTTGGTAAGTATGTTTCAATATTCGTGTCTGTTTTTAGATGTAATTCAAAGCATAGAAAAATTAGTTTACATATAGTTTATGAATGGCTGTATGAGTATGTCCTTTGTCGTTACCATAAAATTTATAAAATAATAACTAAGTGACACTTGACGTTTACTTGACAGTTCTCCCACATAAATAATTCGGCATTTGTTTCACTAAAATAAACTACGTTTTAATATATTTTGTGCGTATTATTCAATAAAAAGTGCGATATTATCCACGTTTTACCTCTTATGAGTGAATAACAGTAATTACCAGCAGTAAAAACAGGTAAGTCTTTGTAAAATCTATAAACAAATTCACATGTGTTTGAATGAGGTCATCGGACTCTTAAAGTACTACAGTAAGACCAAATATAGCTTATTCTAAAATAACTTAAAACAGACAGAAATGTCGTGTATGTAAAGGATTTTGATAGTTTACCAAAGTCAAGTAAGAAATCTTTATTGTCAAATGCGTATTAAAAGATTAATAAGTTAAGTACGAAATAACATTTAGAGTATAACTTTTTGCTTCACGATATTATTGCCTAATGATAAACAGGTTTCTACTTCGCTTACCAGGATCTCTAGGGAGATACTTTTAAAATATTTTTCATGTATTGTTTTAATAAAAAGCCTCATATTTTAAAAATTTTGCAACTTAGATTTTACTTAAGTATGTTGCCCTGGTAACATAAACAACGTCCAAAATAATTGTAAATAAATACATTTAGTGCTAGTATCTTCATAATAATGTTATCTGCAGGGAAGAACCATGCCCAGCAGTGGGATATTTATAGGCTAATAATGATACTCCTTCACATGGAAATGTCAGACCACTTTTGATCCCATTTTGTGTGAACATAACCAACACTTAGAATCAACATAAAGGCTATTCTTTGTCCTCTGGTATTGTAGTGGTTCGTGGGCTATGTTGACCACTTAACACCAAGTGGCTTGCTTGCTCCTTTACCTAATGTACTTTATAATTAATTATGTAATGTAAATAAACAGGTACCTAAGCTATAGGCTTGCCTATATTGGGACCCGTCAATACTTAAAAAATGTACTATCCTTATGAAAGAAATTGATATACTGCCGAATACTGAAACGCTACTTAATTTTAAGTCAATAAAAACCAACTAAAATAAGACGAGATTAGACATTTAAGTTCACCTTAATTTTTAAGTTGCGTTTCAGTATTTGGCCAATACAGCCATTGATTTCAAACTTATAACATCTTTTTTTTGCACTAGGGACTAAGGGGAAAAATAGTAGTGAAAGAACAGCTCACAGTACTTTATTAAAAACAAATATTACTTATATATACAAGCAGTGATGGCCTCGAGGTTTGGGCGCACGGTCGAGAATATCGGCGGTCGCGGGTTCGAACCCCAGGCACTCACCTCTGACTTTTCGAAGTTATGTGTGTATTCATATTGAATTATCACTTGCTATAATGGTGAAGGAAAACATCGTGATGAAACCTGCATATCTAAGAGTTCTTAGGAATTTCTTAAATGTGTAGTCTGCCAACCCGCACTAGGCCAGCGTGGTGGACTATGGCCTTAAACCCTCTCAATGGTAGAGGAGACCCGTGCTCAGCAGTGGGCGTATATGGGTTGATGAAATTATTTATATATACAGGGTGTATTTTGACCGTGATCGAAAACTGAGGCAGGTAATAGCGAGGGTGATCACAAAGCCAGTGGCGATATTAAAAATCCCGACAAAAAATGAAAATTTTGATGTTTTCCATACAACCATCGGTGTTAATAGGATGTGGTTTGTATGGAAAACCTCAAAGTTTTTATTTTTTGTCGGGATTTTCTTTAATGCCAGGGGGTTTGTAATCACTATCGCTATTACCTGCTTCAGTTTTCAATCACGGTCTAAATACACCCTGTATACTCTGACTATATTGTAACCTTAAACTTTGCAGATAACCATGGAGCAAGTACTTCAGAAAGTTGCTGAGACAATGGAGAGACAGCTCGATCAAGAGCTTGAAAGGTACATTATAAATAATATGGTCAAGTCTAATATAATGATATTAAAGAGAACCAAACTGACAGTTACAGGCCAAAATATTAGCTTGCTAACTACTATACGAATTAAACCTTACATTAAAAACCAAGGAGAAAGTATTTACTGATGAGATAACAATATTTATGCCTCCAGGTTGGAGACGTTGGACAGCAGTGACTTAGAGGCTATCCGGCAGCAGCGTGTGGCCGAGATGAAGAAACGGGCCAAACAGAAGCAGGAGTGGTTGGCTAATGTAAGTACAAGCTGTCTTTTTTTACATATACAGTGTAAACTCTCTGTTTGTTTGTGTAAACTCTCAATTTAGTGATAAACTCTCTAAAGCGTCGAAGTCACTCGGCTTTTGGTTCAGCTCGCCTTCCATACAGTGATTATCTCTACTTTTTATAATAACTATACGACATACAAAAGCAGTGATGGCCTCGAGGTTAAGGCGCGCGGTCGAGAATCTCGGCGGTCGCGGGTTCGAACCCCAGGCACACTCCTCTGACTTTTCGAAGTTATGTGTGTATTCAAATTGAATTATCACTTGCTTTAACGGTGAAGGAAAACATCGTGATGAAACCTGCACACCTAAAAGTTCTTAGGAATTTCTTAGGTGTGTAGTCCGCCAACCCGCACTAGGCCAGCGTGGTGGACTATGGCCTAAACCCTCTCAATGGTAGAGGAGACCCGTGCCCAGCAGTGGGCGTATATGGGTTGATGAAGAAGATGAAGAAGATATGACATGTACAACACAATGTCTGATACCGAAAGCCTCTCTTAGTATCTGATACGCACGACACAGAACTTTCATCCTAGTATAAAGTCAGAACTATGTATGTGGCTCTTGGGTTTATTCATTCATTCACTCACTCACCCATTCATTTACTCACTCACCCACTCATTCATTCACTCATTCACCCACTCATTCATTCACTCACTCACCCACCCACTTATTCACTCATTCACTCACTCCCCAGGGCCACGGCGAGTACACAGAGATCGACGGCGAGAAGGAGTTCTTTACTGTCTGCAACAAGAGTGAGAACGTAGTCTGCCACTTCTACAAGAGTGATACTCCTCGGTGCCGGATCGTGGACATGCACCTCAAGACTCTGGCGCAGAAGCACGTGGAGGCCAGATTCGTGAAGCTGGACGTGGAGAGGGCGCCTTTTCTTACTGGTGAGTGTGGGATTTGGGGTGGGACTGGTGAAGGTGGGGTGTGGGATTGATGAAAGGGTTGAGTAGGTGGGACTAATCCTACCAATATTCTTTTTACTAATGAGATGGAGATTGGTGGAATTAGATAAAGGGTGATAAGTGGGATTCCCTCGTGGTAAAAATCCACTTTGGGCTGTTTTGTTGGGGTTTAGCTATTAAGGAATTGTTATCAGTAGGTCGGAGTCTGGAAATGTTACGGCATGGGGATATTATGACTCAAATAGTGGAATTTGAATACAATGATACTCCTCCGCTTATACCTTCTGTATTTATTTGAGTGATAAGTGCCTACATAAATAATTTTCATCCGGAAAAAATACGATGTTTCCTTGGGATGAGCATAAATTCCAAAATGCCCGAATGGAGCTGAGTTCGACCGTTGATTAATTAAATACAATGATTTTGGTAATAAGGCATCAAGATCTCATTACTGTACACATGTTTCTCCAGGTATCAACAACAGGTGTAAATCCCACGTAATAGAATCTTTCGCTTTACTACTATACCAGGCGAGATACTAAGATCATAATGAAAATCCCATCACGGCCTGATATGAGAACCGATCCCGGGTCCTCTAGATCACACGCCACATACTTACGCCTCGACCCCACGAGACAATCATAGCAACATATATCTAAGGTATTAACCATCACACAAAACGTTTGCAGGTCGTCTGAAGATCCGCGTGATACCAACAATTGGCCTGGTGAAGGACAACAAGACGAAGGACTTCATCATCGGCTTCACCGACCTGGGGAACAGAGACGACTTCAGCCAGGAGATGCTGGAGTGGAGGATAGCCAGGTAATGCCTGAAGATATATCATCATCAGTTCATATACCACTGCTGGGCAGGAGCCTCCTCTACCATTAAGAGGGTTTTAGGCCTAAGTTAAATATGAGAAGACAGACTTGTGAAATAATATTTGTCCTTCATGTCATAGAAAAAGAACCATTTCTATTGCCGTTTTTGGGTATATACAGGGTGTATTTAGACCGTGATCGAAAACTGAGGCAGGTAATACTGATAGTGATGCCAAACCTCTTGGCATTAAAGAAAATCCTGACAAAAAATATAATTTTTGAGGTTTTCCATACAAACCACATACTTTTAACACCGATGGTTGTATGGAAAACTTCAAAATTTTTATTTTTTGTCGGGATTTTTGATATCGCCACTGGGTTTGTGATCACCCTCGCTATTACCTGCCTCAGTTTTCGATCACGGTCTAAATACACCCTGTATACAGTTTTTAATGCTGTAAAGAATTTCCTGATGATTTATTAACAAGATCAACCTGTCAAAAGAGCTCAAGATTATTGATGAAATACAACATATTTTCAGCAGGCCTAATATTAGTAGACCTAACTCCAATGTGACATTTGTATGTTAGTCTATATTTCCCTGGTCAACAAAATCATCTCAGCCTTCTCAAAAAAACTCAAAATTACCTACAAAACTAACTAAATTCCAGGTCAGGAGTACTGGAGTACTCTGGAGACCTGCTGGTCCCCCCAGAGGAACGCAAGAAGACGATCAACATTCAGAGCAAGAAGACCATCAGGGGGACCACATATGACTCGGATTCAGATCTAGAACTCAGCGATTAGAAGATATTATTATAAAGGGGAGTGTGAAATTGATTGGGTGAATTTTTATGATAATGAATCGTGTGGATCTAAATTGCGCTTTTTATTAATTCTAAGTAGTATTAAAAATTACATTTGCACTCGATTTGGAACATATCGACAAAGATAGTTGAGGAATCGATTATTTTGTAGATCAATCACATAAAAATCGATTGCTATATAAAGCGACTTATTGTAAATCGATTTTAGTGTGCAACTATTATACCCTCCTCAGAATATTGCTGTATTTACTAATTTAATAATATTACACGGCATATCCATTATATGTTTTAAGCCTTAGTCCATTATGCCCGGCATAGTTTACCTTGGCCTAGTGCGGTTTGGTATACAAAAATACTACTAATAAAGAGGCATTCCACATATTAATACTCTGATTTAATATTGTAATTTGAAATTATCAACTAATCAACTAAGTTTATTTATAAAATAGTAAATGTTTATTTAAGCATATCAAAATGTATCTAAAATTTAGGGTTATTTTAGTTTTTTCCAACAAAAAATCTCAGTAACATCACGAAGTAAAGGCCCATTTTGATTGATAATAATCTTCATAATCTGTTTACGAATGGTGCTAAACGGAACCTCCAGTGTTGTCAGGTAACTGAATCTACCATTTGGTAGTTTCGTGAGTATGAAAAATTAATTGTATTTTATTTTGCAATAAACTTTTTATATTAAAAGTAGTTTTCTTTTTTTATGGTTTACTTATTGTTCTATAATGGGTATATCATCATCATCACCTTTCACGTTCACTGTGTATATATAGAAGGTTAATAGAGGTTCTTGAGATAGAAGAAAAATATATTAAATTTTGACTTAGGGTTCCCTACAATAGAAGTAAAAAAAAATTCATTCTCTAAGGTTGATAAAATAACCAAAAGTTTCTATTTCTAAAGGTTAATCTTCGTTAACGCAAGCGAAGTTGTGGGCAAAAGTTACTTCTGTATAATGCATAGTGTGAGCCAAAATCTTTATTTCATTCTAATCTTCTGAAACTTAACCTGATAATACCTTATACGTCATTATGATGATTTAAGCGCATTTATTATAACATAATTAAAATACATAGGCGTTGCGAATTCACCAAGGTTAATGATTTCATTTAAATAATGAATAGAAATGAATTACAAATCCTCGCAACATTTCAATGTCATTCACATTTGACATTCATTTGACAAAATACTGACAGCTGCCGTCAGTCAGTTTCCAGCACCAAGAGCGGGTTACGTGAGCCTCGTAGTTTTCACGAATTTTCCCCATTCAAGAAAATTCCTGTAAACAAATCTATTGTGCGGCGAAAGTTTCACTATAACGTGCCGTGGCAACCGAAAAATATTTTTCAGTGCGTGTTGGTGTCACAAAAATAATTTTCACTATCTACGCGGGGAGATTTTATCGTTTATTGTAAGTATTAAATGATTTCGATATATCTTTCACGGTATTTTTTATTATTAATCTTTTTTTAGTTTGTGCCGAGATATTTCACAAGGTTGCGTGTTTAGACTTTGCACCTTAAATGTCTTTGCTCTATAAATAACTCTTTATTTTTTTTAAACCCTAGTGCACAAACGTGTCAGTCCTTGTTTACGAAAGAATGATACATTTCAATGAATTGTTGACCGATGTTTACTACGATTAAATTGTTTTTCAATTTAATTGTGTTATGATACAAACTGCCTCAATTATTTCTTCAGAGTAGGTTATGAAGGTTTTTAAAGACTATTTTAGACTTTCGGCTAATGAAATATGTATATTTATTTATTAAGATATTGTTTTCCACATATGCTAGAGTTAGGAAATCTGTACAAGATCAAAAACTTAATAAAATGAGCCGTGGAAGTATGTCGCGATATGAGATCGTCATTAAATACGTTTTCTAGGTCAATGCACTGAATGAATTAACAAAAATTATTTCCCGACAGTGGAGTAAGATTTTAAGATGTCATTGTTGGCAATTTTCTGTACCTTTGTACAATAAATACCTTCAATAAGTTTAAAGAGGAAATGGTGCAATTATTTAATAAAATACAGACACATAACATTTTATTACATTTATTTTTTCTGTATAAATGGCTTCAAATTCGTAGACCAAAAAGTAGGCTCAAGGTTACTATGAAATTCACTATGGTCACTGTTTAATGACAATAAAATTTATAATGAAAAAAGACTCGCTTTCTACATAATTATATTTTTAAAAGATCTTTAAAAAATAAAAAAAGGAATTTCTTATCTGATATAAAATAATAAAAAATGGATACATTACAAAAGTAGATATATTTATCTTATTAGAAATTTAGAATATAATCACAGTTCTCAAGACATGCATAGAAGGTGCCAATTGGCAATGATACTATGTTTTCTATTGTTATAAAATGAAAGCTTATTATGTCACTCACATATGTAATATATTCTGTATGACTTCAAATACAATAATTAAATATGGTTTTTTGACAGCCACAATAATAAGACCAGGCACATACCTCTGACTTCTCGAAGCTATGTGTGTATTCACAGTGAATTACCACTTGCTTTAACGGTGAAGAAATTTTGTGAGGAATCCTGCACACATAAAATTCTTAGGAATTTCTAAGGTGTGTATTCCGCCAACCCACACTAGGCCAGTTTGGTGGACTAAGGTCTAGGCCCTCTCAATAGTGCAGTGGGACATACAGTATTATGACATGACATGGGTTGTTCAAAATGACATTTAAATCCTCTACGAACATTTCTCAAATATATGCTACAATGTTTTTGTTCAATATTATTAATATTCATGCATGATGCAATAACAATATGTAGAGTTATAAAGAATAAACACTGCTGTTTTTACAATACTCCTTTCTAGAAAACCTATTGTTTGAATTAGCATGTTTCATTGTCTTTCCTTGACTGTTTTTTATGCAAATTTAAATAACACTAAAGTATGCATCTTTATACAATAACATTAATAAAATATTATTCCCTCATTTTCATTGTTAAATATATAAACTGTTTAATCTTACAGGAGCTACTTTCAGACTTCTCCTAACACATTAATTCCTCACTCTATCAATCTGTGTTATACCACACATCCATCGCAAAATACATAAGTCAGTACATGAAATACTTACATCATTATCATCATCATCATCATCATCATCATCATCATCATCATCATCATCATCATCATCATCATCATCATCATTAACAGCCTTTCACATCCACTGCTGGACATAGGCCTCTCCTGTGGCATGCCACTGGGCGCGATCTTCAGCCCTCCTCATCCAACCGCCGCAAGCTATCTTGCATAAAGTATGGGAAAAGTGATAAGAAAATCATCAATCATTCTTATATGTACTAATACATGATATAAAACACCTCCGCACTGAACTCTTGTAGACAATATTATGTGTGTTTGTGTATAACATCCAATTGATACAATTGTCATTGATTAATGTAGATTAAACTATATTTTCCCAAGAGGTGTGGCAGTTTATTAGTTCTCTGCATTGCCATTAATAAAAATAACTGTTGGAACATGTATGCAGAAGTTTTATAACTACAATTAGCCAGTTGATTCTTTAAGTAATACTGTTATTTATAGATGTCAAATGTATTTTATCATATAAAAACACTTACTATACTTTTACATTAATTTAAGAAATACTTATTACAATTTAATTTATGCGTAAATTGAAATGCATGAAATAAAAAAAAATACTTTCTCATACTCATTTTCTATGTTACAAAAACTTAAAAACAATATGACGCAAAAGCGGTGATCTTGCTGCTTTAGGCAATTTCTAACAAATAGCCCTAATTGATAGTAGAGGAGGAAAATTAATATAGGAAATGTAGTTACTAAAGTATCTACTAAGTACTAACAAAAATTTAACCATATTCTAATTCAAATGGTACCTACTAAGAGATAGCCAAAAATTAATTTCTGCATCCTCGATTCGTAAATTATATTTAACGTCATTCATCTATTGTACTTCAAATTTAATTTCCAGGCTCAATGTTGCTACTTGCTACTGAGAATTTCCAAGAAAAATCCTTTTTTAACTTTAATACACCTTTACAAATATATAACTCACCTACTTTTTGTCAGTCTAAAACTATTGTAAAAAGACTGCTGAACTGCTAAATTATGACGCCATCTTGTGACGGCAGAGTGACATAAAATGACACATTATTCAAATCAATAATATCTTTGAATTCAACTTATCAATTACGTCTTGTATAAACAGTTATCAGTTAATAACACACGACACACCCCCCAAATTGTATTAAAATTACGAAATAAACCAATATCCACAGAATTTGAATAAGATTAGAAAGGAAATGTGAGCATGCCGAGCGTGCCGAACCTACGATTACACTGTCATATGTTTGACACACGCTTCTTAGCAATTCATTGCGTGTAATATCAACACTTTAATGTGCGACAACCAATAGCCCTTCATGATTATTTGAAATAATCATTGTTGGTTTTCTAGTAGGACGAACAGATGACAGACAAGCGGCGACACTCGGACACATACTAAATATTGGCTACTATACTTCTTCAAGCTAATATTCATAAAGAGATATCAGTTCTGAACCATACGATTCGCGAGTTAAAGTCAAAAGTTAAAATAATATTTATTCAACAAGACTTTTACAAGTACTTTTAAATCGTCAATTATAATTTAATATCCTATCGCCGCTTCGGAACGTGTTGTCGCTGTGGAGAAGAATCGGCAAGAAACTCTCACTTACAGGATATTTATTTTTATTTGTTTATTCATGCTTTTATTATCATCAACAGCCCATTTACGTCCCACTGCTGGGCACGGGCCTCCTCTATCACTGCGAGGATTTAGGCCTAAGTCCACCACCCTGGCCTAGTGCGGGTTGTCGGACTATATATACTCTGCCTATTGCCGTCCACTGCTGAACGTTGGCCTCCCCAAATAAGCGCCAACCATCCCGGTCCTGAGCGGTCCTCATCCATCCGCTACCCGCCACCTTTCTCAAGTCGTCGGTCCATCGTGCTGCAGGACGTCCTACACTACGTTTGCCTAAGCACGGTGTCCACTCCAACACTTGTCTGCTCCACCGGCCGTCCGACCGTCGGCAGACGTGGCCAGCCCACTTCCACTTCAGCGTGCTAATCTTGCGAGCAATATCAATAACTCCGGTTCTCTGGCGGACTACACACCTAAGAAATTAGGTTTGCGGGTTTTATCACGATGTTTTCCTTCACCGTTAAAGCAAGTGATAATTCATTGCGAATACACACATACCTCAGGAAAGTCAGGGGTGCGTGCCAGCGGTTTGAACCCATTATTTCCTAGATACTATATCTTGACAATATAGTTATATGTTGCATAATTAAATAGTTATATTACAAACACTTCATTGCCACTGACGATAACACGCTTAGATAATTTACGATAGGAATCTGAACTATAAATAAACTTTATCTTACAACCAGGGCTGCCAGCAAGAAAATCGCAGGTATACGGTTTAGTATTTGCAATTATACAAAATTAGATCGCATTATACTTAACCATTGCACCATTCTTATGCAGCTCTTGTTTTTTTTTTTTTTAGGATAACAGTTAATCAAATGGTCGGAAAATGGGCCCACCAAAATAGTTCTTGTTTTTTTAGGATGATAAATGCACAAATTATTGATAAAATGTGAACATATGCCTTTGTATCGTATTATACAAAGTGGTCATGGATACAACACCCCATCCGATTATACAGGATTTGTATCCAATTATACAATCTGGCAGCCCTGCTTACAACATAGAGAATTCATTATCAATTATACGTAGCGTATTCAGACTGTTATCGGAAGCTAAGGCAGGTAATAGCCACAGTCATTAGAAAACCGCTGACAGTAAAAAAAAATCGACAACAAATAAGAATTTTGACGTTTTCCCAACAACCACACACACTTTATACTTATGATTGTTAGGAAAATCTTCAAAATTTATATATTTGTCGGGATTTTCTTTAACGCCAATGGGTTTGTGATCACCGTAGCTACTACCTGCCTTAGTTCCCGATCACGGTCTGAATACACCCTGTATAAACCGCAGGCACACACCTCTGACTTTTCCAAGTTCTGTGTGTATTCACGTTGAATTATCACTTGCTTTAACGGTGAAGGAAAACATCGTGAGGAAACCTGCACACCTAAAAGTTGTTAGAAATTTCTTATGTGTGTAATCCGCCTGTATTAAGCCAGCGTGGTGGACTATGGCCTAAACCCTCTCAATGGTAGAGGAGGCCTTTGCCCATATGGCCTGATGATGATGAGGTCAATTTAAAAAGGTTTAATCGAATTTTATTGTTTCACTTTATTGTTTTCTCTCAATGAAAAGGTCAATGTATTGTGAATTGATAATAATGAACTATAGTAAAGATAAAGACGACCCACTTGGCAGCTAAAGGTCACCGGTTCAAACCCAGGGGATGTACAATTAATTTTTATGCTTGAATTTAATTGTAAATGCATTATGGATTGTAATGTTATAGGTAAATCTTAATATTTAAACCTATTTTGCTGAATTTTGCGTGTTTTTTTTGTCGGTTCTAAGTATTTTAATTTAAAAAAGAACTAGTTTTGATTGAATTTTATATTTATTTTCTGTGTAAAACGGAACGTCAAGCTAAAAACATTTTTGTTATATTATTCAGTAAAATTAATAAAAATATTATTCAGTCAGATAAAAATATCTGATTATGAGATAATTTTTTATAATGATACATTTGTTTGTTTTATTTAAACATATTTCGTATATATATACAGGGTGTATTTAGACCGTGATCGAAAACTGAGGCAGGTAATAGCGAGGGTGATCACAAACCCATTGGCGATATTAAAAATCGCGACAAAAAATAAAAATTTTGACGTTTTCCATACAACCATCAGTGCTAAAAGTATGTGGTTTGTATGAAAAACCTCAAAAATTTTATTGTTTGTCGGGATTTTCTTTAATGCCAGGGGGTTTGTAATCTCCATCGCTATTACCTGCCTCAGTTTTCGATCACGGTCTAAATACACCCTGTATAGTTTCACAAGCTAGCTCCACCCAACTCCGCCACTACCACTGTCAAATAATAAAAACCTTTTTTCCATTACAAAGACGGATACCTGTAACCTGATTAATTATTGCGCTAGTTGTGGGGTCAGGATATTCTCATTTATGTGTAAAATCGCTTTTTATAAATAAAGATTTTTATTATTCTTGTTCCAGACCAGAATGACGTGATAGGCAGAGGCCATGGCGGTGGGAGAGGCTCGCGTGCCTATCCTGCACGAGGAGAGGCCGACTCATGGACACCATGGTGAGGACAAATGGTCATTGATTTCATTGACATATTATATATTTAGTCGACATTCAATTCTTTAGCAGTGATGGCCTCGAGGTTTGGGCGCGCGGTCGAGAATCTCGACGGTCGCGGGTTCGAACCCCAGGCACACACCTCCGACTTTTCAAAGTTATGTGTGTATTCACATTGAATTATCACTTGTTTTAACGATGAAGGAAAACATCGTGATGAAACCTGCACACCTAAGAGTTCTTAGGAATTTCTTAGGTGTGTAGTCCGCCTTTGCTAGACCGGCGTGGTGGACCAATAACCATCAGGCCGCCTAGCAGTGGAATGTTTACAAGTCGATAAAGATGTAGAAATTGTTGAGTTCTCGCGAGCGGTACTGAACAAAACATACCCACCGTTGATAAGAAACGTAAACTTTAAACACTGGTTTAAGTGATAACGATAACAATGAATTGTGATAATATACTCCACGCTAATGTTTTAGAAGGGTGGGCAGTGCCGTAACTAGCCTTTTATGCACCCGGTGCGAGCCTTCAAAACTGCGCCCCTGAAAAATGCTCTAACCAGGCTTAGCTACCATCCATGAGGTGAAACTAAATACTAGTCTGGTCATTTCTGCGCCCTGTGCCTGGGCACTGCTGGCACCGCCCTAGTTACGGCACTGATGGTGGACAGTCCATCTGAAGTCATGGAGTCATCATCATCATCACCAGACTTTCACGTCCACTGCTGGACATTCATTCATTCATTCATCAACCCATATACGCCCACTGCTGAGCACGGGTCTCCTCTACCATTGAGAGGGTTTAGGCCATAGTCCACCACGCTGGCCTAGTGCGGGTTGGCGGACTACACACCTAAGAAATTCCTAAGAACTTTAAGGTGTGCAGTAGGGTGTCCCAAAAAAATCAAAGTCTTTTTTTGTCAACGCATACCCTCTAATTATTTTCGAATGGTGTTAAAACACTTATAAATAAAATTTCATGAACTTAGGACCACTGCAACCCGTGCCGACTTGCATTCATGTGTTTCAGTACTTACATACTTTGTATGAACTTCGGCGCGTCGCAATATTCCCATGGAAGTTTCGTGGTTGCTTGTTTATTGTATTGGTAAACGCCTCTTTTTGTTTAATATGTCAGATTAAGATTTCAAAGGCAAATTTGAATAGGGGGGTGCAAAACATTAAAATAACGGCTTAAAACTGTAAAGAACAAATATTGGCAGTTCTGTTATTAAAATTCGTGAAGTAAAATTGAATTTTGTAAATCGCAAATCTAACTATTCGAGATTAATTATTTTTTGTTAAAGGGCTTATACGCCTATTTAAGCTTTAATAAACTAATTTTAAGAAATAAGTTGCCTTATACCGACTCTGAAGAGATCAACAAATAATGCGGAAAAATCGCAAGATGTGTTCATACAGTGTCGTCAAGAGTTTGTTACAAGCTTGGACTACTTTTTGTATATTGCACACGCCGGTGCCCTTTAATTGATAAAAATAAATCTAGATAATAGATATAGTTATACAAATAGATATACATTGTTTTACCGGACAGAATTATGAAGGAAATTTAAGGGTTGGCTATCAAGAATTAACAGTTATGGCTATAATCATATTCTTTGGTGGTGATACAGAAAGAAAATTGACAATTCGATCTCCAAGATCTATGTACCAGACACCATGATGGCCGAAGCAATTAATTGATTAAAAATGTCGTACCTTATTTTTTAATTGTAAATTACTAATAAAAAGTCGCACTATTAGACATCTAGATTTGCATCGCTATATACCATGTTAAGGCTTGCATGCATTGTATATTATCAGTGACGGCACCTTACCACGACTTATGTTTGCTTAATACTTTGAAACCCTGGGAAACTGTCAATAAAATAAACTCAGAAATGACTATACAGAATATTTTTCAGCATTTTTGGTCTTTGGTTCATGAAGTAGCTGTCTTGTCTCTATATCACTATGATGGAGACCAGGAACCAAAAATGATAATATTTTAAAGCTTAACTAAAGAGGATCCATCAATTCATATATCCCCTGGAAAGATATCTGCGTGATTTACTTTAAAGAAAGATATAAACGACTTTATTTCGATCAAAAACTAGTCTTGCTTTTCTTCAATCGTTTTAAAAATTTTGACACTTTTCTCAATGAGTTGCTTACTTCACAGACTAGTTATACTTCTTTTCAAGCAGTTAAGAAATAAATAATGACACTAAAAGTCGCTAGTGATACTGCAAATTGCAGTTATACTGATACAACATTTGCGTGAAAAAGTCACCTTTAAAGGGAAACTAAAGAAATTTTTCCTGTGATTTATCCTAACAGTAAAATGAAAACTTTAAAATTAAAATATCACAAATATTCCTGTTTTAATAATAAATATATAATACCGGTGAAATAGGATATAATTTTGAAAATAAAAATTGAGTTTTTATATGTGCTCTACAATTACCATACAATTTTTTTCTTAAAACTTTGCCATCAAGTCGGCACGGGTTACCGCTATCCAATTTCGATAATATATCGCATTTGAGTTATTAGGGTCAATTAGAAAAAATATAGAGGGTATGCGTATCTAATTTCGAGAAAAAAAAAATCGCCCTACTAAGCTGGGACACCCTAGTGTGCAGGTTTCATCACGATGTTTTCCTTCACCGTTAAAGCAAGTGATAATTCAATTTGAATACACACATAACTTTAAAAAGTCAGAGGTGTGTGCCTGGGGCTCGAACCCGCGACCGCCGAGATTCTCGACCGCGCGCCTAAACTTCGAGGCCATCACTGATTGACATAGGCTTGACTGCTGGACATAGGCCTCTCCTATGGCACGCCACTGGTACGACCTTCGGCCCTCCTCATCCAACCACTGCCAGCCACCTTGCGGATATCTTCACCCCACCTAGCCAGAGGGCGTCCTACACTACGTTTACCGAGTCGTGGTCTTCACTTACTAATCTTTTGGCCTTTTTGGGCTTTGAGCATAATTTCTGATCCTATCCTTTAGGGAAACTCCTAACATAGCCCTTTCCGTAGCTCGCGGAGCGACCTTAAATTGGTGGACTAGTCGCATCGTCAGTGTCCATGTCATGTCATGGAATCAAATAAATACAAATACAAATACACCCAAATACACCCAACAGTCACATACGTAGAGCTCTGACCCCACACTAGGTTACAAGACCTGTGTCGTGGGTATCAGACACTACGAGAGACTTTTCGGTCTCACAAACACCCAGACCCGAAACAAATATTTGTGGTTCACACAAACATTTGTCTCGGCGCGGGGATCGAACCCGCGGCCTCTCGTTTCGCAAGCTGGTGTCAAGCCCACTGCGCCACGGGGCTGTCAAAAATTGTAAATTGGTGGACTAGTCGCATCGTCAGTGTCCATGTTATGTCATGGAATCATAACATACTAATTAATAATCTCGTTAATACGAACCTGCTCTACCATTGAGAGGGTTTAGCCCTTAGTCCAGTGGTAGTGCTGACGAACTACACACCTCTTAGGTGTGTAGGTTTCATCCCGATGTTTTCCTTCGCCGTTAGGGGCCATCCATAAATTACGTCACACGAAATTCACAACTTTTTAACCCCTCCCCTGTACTTGTCACAATTGGTCACATTTCTAAGACTACCCCCTCCTAAGTGCGACGTCACATACTTTGCAACTTTACGTCTAGAAATTACTGAAAAATTCAAGAATTTGTTATTAACAGTGCGAAGTAGGTGTTTTAACACGATTTTGAAATGAGACGTCTCAATATTTAGCTCCCCCTCCCGCCCTCCTTGTCATACTCAGGCGAACCCCTTTACCTTAACCGACCCGCCCTTAACCTGTGACATAATTTATGGATGGCCCCTTAATGCAAGTAATACACACATAACATGGAAAAGTAGGAGTTTCTCAGAGAGTCAGAGCGTTGAGATTCTCGACCGCACGCCTAAACTTAGAAGCCATCACTGCTTTCATCAAGACGATACTCGTTAATAATTGGCAATTCTTTCCAGAGTCGCACAAGGGGAGTCGTGGCGCGGATGGCCCGGAGTCGAGGCCACGGCTGGGCCACGCGGAGATGGTGGTGACGTCACTGGTGGCCGGGGCCACCGCCGGGGCCATCGCCAAGACCACCATCGCACCCCTGGACCGGACCAAGATCAACTTCCAAATATCGTGAGTGTTGGGACTACGAAAAACCGGTTATAAAGACATTTTGTTTTAAATTTTAACTGCCCGTGGTCTCGCGGTACAAGTGTGTGCCGTGCGATATAGAAGTCCTGGGTACGATTCCCGAGTCGGGTAAAGTGTTATTGGGTTTTCCATTGGGGAATTCTCAGGCAGCACGGAGTTCGGAAATAGGAAATATTTAGCCCAGGGTGCGTACCCTGACCTCACCCCAGGGGTCAGTCATGTCCATACCCTGGCCTCACCCCAGGGGTCAGTCATGTCCGTACCCTGGCCTCACCCCAGGGGACAGTCATATCCGTACCCTAGACCCAACTCAGGGGAGGGTCATGTCCCTCCCCTGGACCCATGTATAAGACCAAATAAAGCACATACAATGTTTGTTCCAGTCAGACACCCTACTCGTGGCGCGCGGCCGTGCAGTTCCTCGTACACAGCGCGAAGTCCGAGGGTCTCCTCGCGTTGTGGAGGGGGAACAGCGCGACCATGGCTCGCATCATTCCGTACGCCGCCATCCAGTTCACGGCGCACGAGCAATGGAAGCGCGTGCTGGCGGTCGACACGCCGCAGACCGCGCAGTGAGTGTCGTGGTACACGGGAGGGGCCGTGGGGGATGGGAGGGGGGATAGTCGGTGTTCTTTGGGGTGTAAGGGTAGCAGTATATGGACTGTTTTGGATATATTGAGTGTTTTGTAAGAAATTGGGGATATGGGTTGCAGGTATGGTTTTATAGGGAAAATAGTTTATTGAAAATGTGAAATATAATCAGATTCGGACATTTGAAAATTGAATTTACCGCCATAGTTTATTTTTATGTCTGAACGAGAAAGTGACCGTCGTTTGATTTAGAAGTTCAATAACGAGTGGTTAACATTAGAAGTATGGCTTGTGGAGTGTTGATCGAAAATTGTTCGTACAAACTTATTAGGCGAAATTTGTATATTTATAAATGGCTCGCTATTAAAAGGTTTTATGTTACAATTTTAGCACTTATTTAGTTCTGAATACTACGAGTTTCTCTGAGTTATGGGCGCCACACACAGTACGATTCGTCTGTACGATCGATCTGATGAAAATCGAGACGATTGATCGCATCAAAAATTTCGCGCAAAAATCATTTACGATCTTGGCATACACCGTCGATTCGTCGTATCGATCGGTTTGACGCGACGGATCGTACCGTGTATGCCGACCGTTATATAGAAATACCTACTTCTATTTACCAATTTGGGGGTATATAGTGAATTTTTGTTTTACTAAAATAATTACTATTATTATTTTATAATATATCTATCGCTATCCCTACCCCATTCCTAAAACAATGAAAGTCCTAAGAAAGGTTGGCGTTGGCCGTAAAAAATCTGCCAAAACTCTTATGCAGCATGTTTTGTCCTTCCTTCCTGTGTGGAAGGACAAAACATGCTGCGCCGACCCCAAATAAGAATTGCGAGCAGGGCAGGAGAATGGTGACAATATTACTATTATTTTCTTCCAGACAGCACCCGATCCGGCACCTGGTGGCGGGTTCCCTCGCCGGCGTGACGTCGCAGAGCGCCACGTACCCGCTGGACCTGGCGCGCGCCCGCATGGCCGTCACCAACGCGCGGGAGTACCGCACGCTCGGCGCCGTGTTCGGCAGGGTCGTGCGCGAGGAGGGGCTCAGGACGCTGTACAGGTGGGGGAAGGCGTAGGCAGGGACTTAGTGGAGGCAGGGACTTAGTGGAGGCAAAGACTTAATGTAGGCAAAGACTTAATGTAGGCAAAGACTTAATGTAGGCAAAGACTTAATGTAGGCAAAGACTTAATGTAGGCAAAGACTTAATGTAGGCAAAGACTTAATGTAGGCAAAGACTTAATGTAGGCAAAGACTTAATGTAGGCAAAGACTTAATGTAGGCAAAGAATTAATGTAGGCAAAGACTTAATGTAGGCAAAGACTTAATGTAGGCAAAGACTTAATGTAGGCAAATACTTAATGTAGGCAAAGACTTAATGTAGGCAAAGAATTAATGTAGGCAAAGACTTAATGTAGGCAAAGAATTAATGTAGGCAAAGACTTAATGTAGGCAAAGAATTAATGTAGGCAAAGACTTAATGTAGGCAAAGACTTAATGTAGGCAAAGAATTAATGTAGGCAAAGACTTAATGTAGGCAAAGACTTAATGTAGGCAAAGAATTAATGTAGGCAAAGACTTAATGTAGGCAAAGACTTAATGTAGGCAAAGACTTAATGTAGGCAAAGACTTAATGTAGGCAAAGACTTAATGTAGGCAAAGACTTAATGTAGGCAAAGACTTAATGTAGGCAAAGACTTAATGTAGGCAAAGACTTAATGTAGGCAAAGACTTAATGTAGGCAAAGACTTAATGTAGGCAAAGACTTAATGTAGGCAAAGACTTAATGTAGGCAAAGACTTAATGTAGGCAAAGACTTAATGTAGGCAAAGACTTAAACCTTACCTAAGTTTTAAAAATGAATGTAGGGTTGATGGGACTTATACAGGGTGTATTTAGAGCGTGATCGAAAACTGAGGTAGGCAATAGCGATAGTGATTACAAACCACTGGCATTAAAGAAAATCCCGACTAAAAATATTTTTTTTGAGGTTTTCCATACAAACCACATACTTTTAACACCGATGGTTGTATAGAAAACGTAATTTTTTTTATTTTTTGACGGGATTTTCTTTAATGCCACTGGGTTTGTAATCACCCTCGCTATTACCTGCCTCAGTTTTCGATCACGGTCTAAATACATCCTGTATAGACAGGGACTTATATAGGTAGCGACTTAATATAGGCTGAGACTTAATACGATTAAGTCTTGCTTACTTTGACGAGAGAGTGTTGAGGATGTAGTTTACTAGTGTTTGGTGGTTTGGTAAGTCGCTGCCTATGTGTATTGTGAGAGTTAAGTCGTTATCTACAAGTAAGCTTCCAATTCCGATCATTATTTGTCGCAATTTCTAAGTCTATATCACAGCTCGCACTTTAGGTTCTGTTGATAGCCCCGTGGTGTAGTTGTGTCTACCAGCTTATGACATGAGAGGCTGCGGGTACAATCCCACAGAGGCAAATGCTTGTGAGATCCACTAATATCTGTTTTGGGTTTGGGTGTTTGTGAGAGCGAAAAAGTCTCTTATAGTCCCTAATACCCACGACACAGGTCTTGTAACCTAGTGTGGAGCCAGAGCTATGTATGTAAGTGTATTTTGTATTTTTTTTATAATAAATATAAATACACCCAACAGTCACACACACAGTCCTAACCCCACACTAAGATACGAGTCTTGTGTCGTGGGTATCAGAAACTACGAGAGACTTTTCGGACTCACAAACACCCAGACCCGAAACAAATATTTGTGGATCACACAAACATTTGTCTCGGTGCGGGATCGAACCTGCGGCCTCTCGTTTCGCAAGCTGGTGTCTAGCCAACTGCGCCACGGGGCTGTCTAATAACTTAATTATGTTTATCCGCAGGGGATATCCCGCGACGGTTCTCGGCGTCATCCCGTACGCAGGAGTATCGTTCTTCACTTACGATTCTCTCAAACATAAGTATTTAGGTGAGTGCGTAGTTTTTATTAATACTTATTTATACTGTTCCATACTAAATTAAAGGATCTTTTTTCAAGTGGACTTTCACAAGATCTTTTCAATCCTCACTTTTAAACTATATTTTAAAACTATTTCCGTATACATTATCATTATAATAAGCCCATATACGTCCCTAAGCACGGGACTCCTCTACCATTGAGAGGGTTTAGGCCCTAGTCCACCACGCTGGCCTAGTGCAGGCGGAATGCATACCAAATAAATTCCTAAGAAATTTTAGTTGTGCAGGTTTTATCATGATTTCCTTCACCGTTAATCGTAAATTATACCTAATTGATTGGACAAAACTAAGGGAATTTAATAAATTTATTCCTTAATATAGTAAATAACTCGTGTTATGTTACGTAAATAGGTTCCAAAACAATTAAATCGATCATTTTAAAAGCTTCTTAAGTAAATTTTTAATCAACATGCTTTTTTATGGAATCAATTAAATACTTCAAGTAAAATTCAAGAAGTAAAATTAAAAATGCACCAAAATATCACACATATTCATGACCCCATAGATAAGTGTGTCGTTGAGTGCAATAAAATAAATGACAGACTATTTTAATTGATTAATTAAGCTCACAAGTATGTCCCGTGTGGTCTAGAGGTCTCGAATGCGATTCTCGGGTCGGGCAAAGTGTAATTGATGTTTTTTTTTATTTCCTGATTTATACAAAGTGTATTCAGACCGTGATCAGAAACTTGAGCAGATATTAGCTAAGATGATTATAAACCCCCTGTCAAGTTTTTTTGTCGGGATTTTCATTGACATAAGGAGGTTTGGTAGAGCAGTGATGGCCTCGGGGTTTGGGCGCGCGGTCGAGAATCTCGGCGGTCGCGGGTTCGAACCCCAGGCACACACCTCTGACTTTTCGAAGTTATGTGTGTATTCACATTGAATTATCACTTGCTTTAACGGTGAAGGAAAACATCGTGATGAAACCTGCACACCTAAGAGTTCTTAGGAAATCTTAGGTGTGTAGTCCGCCAACCCGCACTAGGCCAGCGTGGTGGACTATGGCCTAAAACCCTCTCAATGGTAGAGGAGACCCGTGCTCAGCAGTGGGCGTATATGGGTTGATGAAGAAGAAGAAGAAGACTATCTGCCTTAGTGTCCGATCACGATCACTGTATTCAGACCACGATTGGAAATTAAGGCAGGTTATAGCTACAAAATCTCACAAGCGCATTGACGTTAAAAAAAATGGCGACAAAAAAAATTGACGATCATTAAATCATTGGTATGAAGTGTATGAGGTTGCTATGGTAACGTCACCTTTTGTTGTTATTTCTTCAGCACCAGGTGGTTTGTAATTCCCGTAGCTATTGCCTGTCTTAGTATTCGATCAAGGTCTGAATACACCCTGTATTAAGGCTCGACCGAGATGGATTTTTTGTTCTCGGCCGAGACCGAGACCGAGACCGAGAATAGACAAAGCGTGATTTTTTTTATACTGTTAATTTTTTTAATACGCTACTACTACTACATGTCCCTCGACATAAAATTGACCAGCTCTCCTAAACAGTTGTTCACTTGCTTAACTAGTAGGCGGCGCAGTTAAAAAAATATTTGTTGCAGGCTTAAGCACTAAGCAACTTATAAGGTGACAAAAACCAATACTCAAAAATATTAGCATTTCTTTTATTACCGAGCTTGTACTATATTTACGCGTGGCCACGCGCGGTAAAATTTTAATGCCGATTCGAAAAAAGTTACAGTCTCGGTTATGACCGAGAATCTCGGCTAGAAACAGCCGAGAACCGAGACAAATTTCTCGGTAGGATTTGTAGCCGAGAATGCTGAGACCGAGACCGAGACCGAGATCTCGGTCGAGCCTTACCCTGTATAGATATTACACTGTACTAGACACAATATTTGTAACAACAAAGTATATGAATGTCTTCTTCATCAACCCATATACGCCCACTGCTGGGCACGGGTCTCCTCTACCATTGAGAGGGTTTAGGCCATAGTCCACCACGCTGGCCTAGTGCGGGTTGGCGGACTACACACCTAAGAAATTCCTAAGGACTCTTAGGTGTGCAGATTTCATCACGATGTTTTCCTTCACCGTTAAAGCAAGTGATAATTCAATTTGAATACACACATAACTTCGAAAAGTCAGAGGTGTGTGCCTGGGGTTCGAACCCGCGACCGCCGAGATTCTCGACCGCGCGCCCAAACCCCGAGGCCATCACTGCTTATTGCTTATTGCTATTATATGAATGTATTCATGTTTAATTAATCCCGCAGAATACTTCGGTCGCGAGCAAGGCGCACTAGTGAACGTACTGTTCGGCGGCGCGGCGGGCGCGCTGGCGCAGACAGCGAGCTACCCGCTGGACATCGTGCGGCGGCGCATGCAGACCGCGCGCCGGCGCCCCGACGGCACCTACCCGCACCGCAGCATCGGGGGGACACTCGCCGCCGTGTACAGGTGAGGGACGGCCTGTAGGTACGGGCTTAGTTAGGTGTAGACAGGGCTGGGCAAAATACATGCTTAACTTTAATTGAAATACAAAATACAAAATACTTTATCACAAGTAATTAAAATACGAAATACAAAATACTTTTAAGTAAGGTATTTGAAATATAAAATACAAAATACAGTATTTTAGCTATTTGTAATTAAAATACCAAATACAAATTACAAAATACTTAATAAGTAATCTGCATGGTTTGGAAAGATAAGGAAAAAAAGATTCATCATCATCATCATCAGCTTATTGAAGTCCACTGCTGGACATAGGTTTCTCCCAATGACTTCCACTGGGATCGGTCGGAAGCCCCCTGCAGTGGCCCCCCCCTTTCGATAGCGGTCACATCCCTTCTCTCCAAGGTCATGGAGCGAGTTATTAATACTCAGATCCTGAGGTACCTTGAGGATCGCCAGCCGATTAACGACCGTCAATATGACTTTCGATACGGTCGGTCAGCTGGCGATCTTCTTGTGTACCTCACGCACAGCTGGGCGGAGGCCTTGGAGAGTGGGGGTGAGGCTATTGCCGTCGGCCTAGACATTGCGAAGGCGTTCGACCGAGTGTGGCACGGCGCCCTTCTGGCGAAGCTTCCAGCATATGGGATCCCCGAGGGACTCTGGAAGTGGATCGCCAGCTTTTTGGATGGTCGAAGCATCAAGGTCGTCGTTGACGGCTGTTGCTCCGAGACCATGACCATTAATGCTGGCGTTCCTCAAGGTCGGTGCTATTGCCGACACTCTTCATCCTGCATATCAATGACATGATGTCTATCGAAAGCATGCATTGCTATGCAGATGATAGTACGAGTGACGCGCGATACATCGGCCAACAGAATGTCCCTTGGAGTACCGTTGGGGAAAGACGGTCACAACTTGTGTCTGAAGTCGAGAGCTCTTTTGGATATTCTGAGTATGAGGTACACTGCCTTGTTCGAAACACTTTCATTGGATACGATGTTGTTAATGAGAGACCTGTGGATGAGAAATCCGACTCCTCCTCGGGACACCGGACTTCAGGGTTGTCATGTCCTCCCCGATCTTTCGGACTTCCGACAACCCCAGTATGTCCCAGTGTTATCCACTCAATTCAATCAACAATCTTCTCGTTTGTCCTCAAAATGCGTATGTTGTGTGTAACCATGGCCAGTCGTCGTTGGGTGTGGTAGCCGGGGCCAACCCGGGGATTCTTAGCACCCCCTGCCCCGCCCTTACCATGGCCGCTACCATAATCAGGAATAGTGGGGCTGCCGGGGACTGGAGGCCTGGTCCTAGTTTCACTCATTGAGAGGATAATGCCGTTTCTCGCCACTTACCACTATTGCTCTCATGGTGGTTAATTGTATTTTAATATTAATGTATTTTAAAGCCTCAAGTATTTAAAATACTAATTACAAAATACCTCGGCGTCAGGTATTTGAAATACGAATTACAAATTACATTTTAAGGAAGTAATTGAAATACAAATACAAAATACGTATTTGTATTTCAATTACGTATTTTAATTACAAGTAATTAAAATACTACATATTTTTTTTGGTACGTAAGACTAATAAATACCTACCGGTTAGTACTCACATTCACGTTTATAGCGTTATTTTATAAATAAACAATCGTTAAGTTCGTTATTCGGAACTATGTAAGGCAAGTCGGGCTTTCGGGCTTCTATGGAAGTACCGCCACTGATTCCATCTCTTATAACACTATATTCCACTTTACTGTTTATTTTGTTGTTTCCTTATATTGGCTTAAGTAATTATTAGATATTCTGTTTTATTTTTATTATTTCATTTTAAAGGAATCATATATTTATTTTGTATTCTGCATGTAGCGAAACGGTGTTGTCAAACTTCAAGAGTGGCTGAAAATCAGCGCTACTTGGACTACTGTCTGAGTAGCACGAGCTGAGCCGCATCCTTTTGCTTGGAACTGTTAAACCAAATTTAATTATTATTTTTGTATCTAGTTTTAAGCAATAAAGAGATTTTTATTTTATTCCCATTTCTATACCATTACCCCTCGTTCCGCAGACTGGAGGGGTGGCGCGGGTTCTTCAAGGGGCTGAGCATGAACTGGGTGAAGGGCCCGCTGGCGGTGGGCATCTCGTTCGCGACGTACGACGCCATCAAGCGCGGCCTGCGCGACCTCGCCGCCTCGCTGCACGCCTAGCAGGTGCGGGCAGATGCGTGACATTCGTTCAGTCGCTCGCTCACTGGCTGACTTACCCACTCACTCACTCACCCACTCACTCACTCACCCACTCACTCACTCACCCACTCATTCACTGACTAACTGAGTCACTCACTCACTCGATAACTGACTGACTGACTGACTCACTCACTCATTGACTGACTCGCGTACTCACTCACGCACTCATAAACATTAAAATTAACCGACAGATTTTTTTGCGTCTTCCTAATAACCACATAGATTTAATACTCACATTTGTTAGGAATACGTAAAAAAATGTGTTTGGTGTAATAACAGACAAGTCTATTGCTTTTTTTTGGCACCTGGTTCGATGTTTCAACCGGGAAATTTCAATAAAAAAAGTAGTGTTTTGTGCGATCCGTGAACCTAAGACCGCTAGTTCGCAAGAACACACTTACCTAGTTATTAATAATGTACTTTATATCTTCAACAGGTAACACTGGTCGCTCAATGGGCTTCAAAAGTTAGTTCATCCCCTCTCCGCTAGATGGAGACAAAAACAATTCGCGACAATTGTACACAGAATGATAATTATCGGTGTGAGACGCCATTGATATTGTAGATTTTATTTGTCAGTTTTGACTGATGTGTTGATTGTTTTGAGACTTGATGTGAACCATACTGGACTGATGCGGGATAGATACAATTAAAAATTCTAAATATGAGTATTATTTGTATAACTTTAAACTGATGATGGAACATGAAATTGTTACCTACCCGCATTAGGCCAGCGTGATGGACTAAGTCTCTAACAATAGCGGAGGCCCGTGCCCTACAATAAGATATGCTAAAGATGCTGGTTTGATCAGATATAAATGTTGTGTGGCTTGTCAGTTTTGACTGACGTTGACTGTCAGTACGACTGAAGATAAATGTTGACAATAATTTACATAAAGCCGCGTGGGATGGCGAGTGGGACTGGATGTCCACTGCTGGACGTATATGCTTGACGACTTTTTGGGGATAGCTTAGTTGATAAAGTTATCGATTAAAGAGTGTCAATTTTTGATAATGTTTATTTCAAAGATACTTTATGACCAAAGAAAAGTAGAGACAGTATTCTAATTTATGTTTTTTTATCGGAAATATAATACTAATATAGTGTGAAACTTATAAAATACCAAAGCCACTACATATTCTTTAAAATCTAAAGGGATCATATTAATGTACCTATTGAAATTATAACTTACATCTTTATTTCTGATGCGTACAAGAAATTTATAAATGACGCCTAATATCAGTTGCTAAATACCGAAAATCGTTGTTTTTTTACTAAATGCATATTAATTTTAATAAACAATAATTACATTAAACCTAAATATAATATCGACTAACAATCGTTGTCAGTTGCAGTCGCTATGTCCCACTCGTCAAACCACTCGATATTACTAAATAGATACCATATATGTAAATTTTAGAGGAATAATATTCAACGTGCAATTTGTTTGAAAAGTGTATGGAGTTACGACATTTCGACTCTGGACGCGTCGGACGAGTAATATCGATATGACAACGATTTTCGATTAAATGTATTGAATAGAGATGATTTTGTTAAAGTATAGTATTATTGATATTATTTAATAATCGATAATCGACGTTATATCGATTAAAATCGTATCAAGATACGTCAAAAATAGAATATTTGTGTGGGTATTGATTATATTTTAAGAAATACGTAATGTCCGACGCGTCTATAGTCGAAAGAAATGTCAATTTAAGATTTATGAATGTTGAAAGATTTGAATATATTATGCGTAGTGTAATAGTGTTTTGGAGAAATACTGTTAAATCAAGGATACTTACAAAATTTAATAGCGATAAACACGAAAATAATAGACTTACTTATTTTACATAATTTTTAATTTAAATGCTTTTCGAAAATATTAATAAATATTTGCTTTGTAGCTGTTTCTTTGCTGTGGCTTGTCCTTAAGACAGCTGTAATGATTTTAACTAACTTTAACAGGCTTAAAATAAGTTAAACGCTAAAAAATTTACCAAAAAATCTTAAGCCTCCTAACGCCATCTGTTGGGTATGGAAACAAACAAAACTTTATATGTTCAACGAAATTTTACATTTTAAATGTACACCAATAATGAAAATCGGAAGGCTGTATGTGTGACAGTCCTTGGACTAAAGAATTAAAAAATATATAACCTTATTTTTATCGCCTCAAAAAAAAAATTAAACAATTCTAAATTACATTTAAATATTAAACTAAATATTTTAAAGTTAAACAACAGGTTTGCTGTTAGAAACGACTTTTTTTTGTAACGGTCGAGTTCAATATATTTTTAATAGTGTATTTCTTCAAAACACTTGCTTTTGTGAATAATATAAATTAAAAGAATATTGTATTGTTGCCTTGTTAATTAAGTGGTTTTGATATTAAATAGTGAATGCAGTGTTATTTCGTTAAATGTATGGATGTTATAAGATGCTCGAAGATTTAAATCATATTATATGAAGTCATAGATATTCTCAGAGTTATACTATTTTAACGCTATAAGAAAACATCGTTAGGATACCTGCACACCCAAAAGTTCTTAGGAATTAGTCTATCGTCTCAGCAGAATTAAAAATCACTTTTAGAGTGAAGGAAAATATCGTAAAGAAATCTGATTTACTCAGAGTTGTTTAAAAAAGATTATTTTAACTGCTTTTGTTATCGACAGACATACAAAAAAATATTTGTAAAAAACTTATTAAAATTAGAAGCTATAGTTAACATTTTCAATTCGTTACTTTCTACAGATTTTAGGTACTTTTTATAACACGAAATAAAAAAATATGATTTGAAAAAAATTCGAAAGTCTTTGTTGAAATTTCTTTCATGTTACTTCTATATGCAAGTTGTTAATTATTAAGTATGTTGTTTTAAATTAAAATCTTTTGATCGTTTGTAATCCCAATTATGTTGAAACCATTTATATATTTCTGGTAATTCATAAAGAAACTTATGTATTTAAGTAAATATAAAACTAAAATTTTGTAGAATGAATTCTGAAGAATTAAAAGACTTGTTATGTTTATATTATTGTTGTGTATTATTAGAAGTAACATGAAAAAAAACTGTACTTAAGCACAATTAATTGAGACGGTATTGTATGAAGTGAATAAACATAGAATCTTATAAATACCAAAACATGTTTTTTTCATAAGTGTACATATTATGTATTTATTGGAGTTAAACTCTTTCTTAACCATAACAAATATATAAAGTTGTAAATATTTTTTAATGATATTTCACACTTCCATATAAACATAACATTATTTTGAGACAGAATAAAAATTTCAGTGTATATCTTAAGTAAAATTTAATATTTTCTGCATGATTTTAAACTTCTCAATTGAAAATAAAAATATTGGCAACATAATTAATCCTCTTTCAACAAATAAAAAAACAAAATTGTCTATGGGACTTGAAATGTCTATGAATATAATTTATCTATGGAATTCAAGTAAGCTAAATAATAAAATTATTCGCTTCATACAAAACCATCTGATTATATCTAGTCGTACAAACATAGTTCCATATTGGGTGATATCCCATAGTGTACCAGTGGTTCCAGACTGGTTCTAGTGTGGTTCCAGTGTGGTTCCAGCCTGGTCCTAGTCTGGTCCCAGTCTGGTCCTAGTGTGGGTGAGCGCGAGATAACTGTGTATCTGTTAGATAGTATTTTTGTATACCTCACTATAGATGTATTGACTGCAATTTGTTTATTAAATATATAAGAATATTGTGTTGTTATTTCTTGAAATATACATAACCCAACTTCCTGTACTTCCCGAAAGTGTAGGCAGAGAGGCGTTTCTGCCCCTATATTTGGCTAGGTAGGTATCAGTTCCATGTAATAGGGGGCGAGCCTGTTGCCGTTTTTCGGGCACATTTCCAGACTCCGTGCTGCTACTGAGAATTTATGTACGAAAATACTCTTATTACATTTTAGCCAACTAACAATGCTATAAAAATACAATAAAACAATGATTATTTGTATATGTTTTTTATTCCACGAAGATTGCTTTCGATTCTTAATACTAACTACCTATATTTAGTATTGCACATGTTTTAACCTAACTAAAACCTTTTTGGATAAAATATTTCTTATTTTCTAAAAAAAAAATATTGCGTCCAAAAGACACCGTTAAAACTATAAAAGTATTGTGTTGCTGAAAGATAATTATTAAGAAATTGAAATAATTGTCAAAAATAATCTTTTTAATTTGATACAATGGTTTTAATTGTAATTAATCAAGTAAAAAAATTAATGTTTGAAATATTTGTATCCAAAAAGGTTGACATCTTTAAATTTAAGTAATTTTATATTTCGCTGACTGTTAGTTAATATAACATTAATTTATCTGTTATTTAATGATTTATTAATCACTACAGAATAAACTGCGTCCATCACCACTCTCACATTTTCATCCCAAAAAATCATGAATCCATTTTTGAAATATCATAATCTCAGTAATTTGTTATTGATGCGAATATTTGGCGGAATAGACACAGAATACCCTTAAAATATACGTTACTTAAATCACAATTGAAATAGTTATTTACGTTGTTCTCTATAACATCAAGAATTTTACGTCCAAACCGTCTAATACTTCTTTCCCCTTCGATAAACTTATTACAAAAATATAGCTGCCAAATCCATTATCAATAGTTAATTTAGTAATATGCATCGGAAACGCAAAATCATGCTCCATTTAACAGATTGTGTATTTGCCTAATGTTGACGTTCGACAGAAACTATTTGTCAAAAATGACAGGCAAAATGGCGGGAATTTGTTTTGATTTACCTACTAATTGAGAATTTTTTGAAAATTAAGTTTCTTTTAGTAGCTGTTTGTGTAAAGTATAATGCGTGTAGCCCTAAAAAAAATAGGAAAAATACATTATTTGGAGCATGAAAATGTTATTAAATCCTGAAACGTTGTATTATTGGTTCATCGTTATATAAAAACACACTGAAATACTAAATAATAAAACTAGATAAGAAATAAAAAATAATATACCACACTTTCGATTTTATCGCATAATTCTTTGGTTTAAAAATCGATTATTTCTGAAAATACCCCCATATCTTAAATTTATTTACTGTGTCAACTTAGAAACTAAAATGTCTTTAAAGTACTAACGCCATCTCTTATTCAAATACTTAAACTTTATTAAAACAAAACAATAATGACTAGATCAAAATCACAATCGTAAACTCATATCGTAATATTTGATTACAAAAAAGAAATTTACACATTTATTAAATCAATTACGGATCAAAAGATATAATGTATAATTTCACTTCGATTTCTTATAGGATGGCACAATAAATCAATTTGACTGTTTAATATGAAAGAAATTATTGTATGTTATCATATTTTAATGCTTTGATATGTGCCTATCAATTATATTTTCATGAACAATGATTATAATAATGTAAAGAGATGGGTTTTTCATTTTCTCTGAATCCGAATAAAATTGTAATTGGTACACATTCATAATTTTGTAAGTTGTTAAACAACGCCATCTATTAATAGTAAATTTAACTACAAATTACATTAATATTATTACTTATTATATTTACAAATGATTGCTTCTAGATTAGTCTAAATTAATATAAGCGTTCAAAATTTTTTCTTAAATAAGTAATTTTGAGCTAAGATTTTAATTGTTACCTTACCTTCTAACATTTTTATCAAATGATAAATGAAATTTAGGATTTTAACTACAGTACAGCTGAATAAGATTAGAAGAGAATTTCATTTCATTTAAACTTTCCGGTATTTCAGTATTTATAATCTGTGACTATTTTTTGATTTACCAAAATTGTTCCTATATTTTTCAATAAAATAAAATACCTACAAATGATTCTAATTAAAACTGTCAATAAATTATCAATAAATGACTAGTTTTAACCTATTTTCTCGTAAAAATTCTTCCTTCACTAAAACGGACAGTTTTACGTTAAATTCAAACTATTTTGACGAAAATCCTGCACAGATTATAATTTAACTTTAAAAGCTACAACTTTCTAAAAAAACTGGTTAGTTTAGACTTTACCTAATTACAATAAAAACCTCCTTCTCTTCAAAATTACGTGTCATAATGGCCCAAATGGTTGATATGGTAGTATCTTCTGTTCTGATAGTCCGTTTGCGGCGTCTGCTGTAGATACTGCGGATAGACCACGCCCCCGTACAGCTGCGTGAGGACGTCGTAGGGCGCCGGCGGGGGTGCGGGCGGCGAGCGGGCGCGGGGGGCAGCCGCCATACTGAATAGAGCTTCCGGGTCACACACGAATTTGTAGACGTAGCGCTCGCCTGGAATGGTGGTTTAGTAATGGAAAGAATGGTAGGTTGTTTTATTTGGTTTTTGGAGTAAATATTGGGTCTTTCCAAAAAAATATATACAATAGAATTGCTATATAGTCTGGGAAGATATGGTAGATATAAAATTGCTAAATATCAGTTTTTTCATAAATCACAGTAGTGATGAATATTTTTTTGTTTACTTTCTATTCATTTCATGGTACCTATATGGGGTAATGATTACGATGAAGCTAAAAATGGAAGCATCTCTTTTGAGACCAAGTATTCTAAGAAAGGAGGAAAGAGGTTATTTGCTTTAAAGACGCGATACTATTCCGATATGTACCTGCGACTTTCTGCATGATCCCCTTCTCGTAGTAGTACCGCAGCGAGCGGGACAGCTTGTCATAGTTCATCGCAGGGCGGTTCTTCTGCGCGCCCCAGCGACGCGCCACCTGGCGGACGAGATGGGAACTAATCGTGGTACAAGCTATTGACTGCATGCCACGTCGATAAAGTACGGTCCAGTCTCCAGACACACCTCTTTAACGTCCGTACATCTTATACAAGGTGAATTCAGGCCGTGATCGGAAACTTACTGCCAAAAATTATTATGCACGAAAAATTTAAAAAATAAGCTAAGAAAACATTCATAAAATTCGTAGTTTTTTTAAACTTTACAAGTAACAATTTACAAAAGTGTTCGGTTTATCAGTAGAAGTATGATACATAAACATATATTATCTATAACTAGTATATTAATATTCTTAAGTGATCTAAAAGCTCGTCGCGGCCGAGGTCTTTGCATTAACGAAATTGCGCGACAAGCTTTTAAATCACTTAAGAATAGTAATATACTAGTTATAGATAATATATGTTTATGTATCATACTTCTACTGATAAACCGAACACTTTTGTAAATTGTTACTTGTAAAGTTTAAAAAAACTACGAATTTTATGAATGTTTTCTTAGTTTATTTTTTAAATTTTTCGTGCATAATAAAAGCTTGATTTTAAAATATGTTTTTCACCGTTAATTTATTTTCAACTTTTTAGTTGGAAATATTTCTTAGTCTATCCATTTCGTAGTCATACTTAAATTTAACTCAATCGGTCCATGGAAACTAGTGTTCCTATGGGCACCTTCCAACTTCTCATGACACCAGATCAACGATACCTTGTTATTATGTTGTCACTGAAAATACAAAGGCATACCAAATTTTAGCTTAATTGGTCCACAGGAATCGGAGTTCCTATGGGTTTCTTCCAACTCCTCATCAGATCAGCTTCATGATACCATATTTTTGTATTGTTACCGAAGTTACGAAGACACACCAAATTTCAGTTCAATTGGACCACAAGAATCGGAGTTCCTATGGGCTTCTTCCAACTCTTTGTCAGATCAGCTCTATGATACCTTGTTACTATATTGTCACCGAAATTACATAGGTATACCAAATTTCAGCTCAATCGGTCCAAAGGAATCGGAGTTCCTGTGGGCTTCTTCCAACTCCTCAATAGATTAACTCTATGATACCATTTTTTGTATTGTTACCGAAATTATGAAGAGATACAAAATTTCAGCTCAATTGGACCATAGGAATCGAAGTTCTTATGGGCATCCTCCAACTCCTCATCAGATCAGCTCCATGATACCATATTCTTGTATTGTTACCGAAGTTACGAAGAGATACAAAATTTCAGCTCAATTCGACCATAGGAATCGGAGTTCCTATTGCCATCCTCCAACTCCTCATCAGATCAGCTCCATAATATCATATTTTTGTATTGTTACCGAAGCTACGAAGACATACCAAATTTCAGCTCAATTGGACCACAGAAATCGAAGTTCCTATGGGCATCTTCCAACTCTTCGTCAGATCAGCACCATGATACCATATTTGTGTATTGTTGTCGAAGTTACAAAGACATACCAAATTTCAGCTCAATCGGTCCACAAGAACCGATGTTTCTATGGTCATCTTCGAACCTCATCATCAGACCAGCTCCATGGTACCATATTATTGTATTGTCATCCAAGTTACGTAGGTATACCAAGTTTCAGCACAATCGGTCTATTGGAAGTGGTTCAAATCTTCATTGCAAGATTTGTAAACATACAAACATACATACAAAAGTGAAGTTAAATAAAAGCTTGTAATAACAGTTTTAACGTTTAAAAACGTCTAAAATTTTAATTTTTTGTCGTTTATTTTAACGCCAGTGTGTTTGCGATCACCGTAGTTATTACCTGCCTTAGTTTCCGATCGCGGTCTGAATACACTACGTATTATATCCTTCCACACATTTCTATTTGCCAGCCCCCGTGGCGCAGTTGGCTAGACACCAGCTTGCGAAACGAGAGGCCGCGGGTTCGATCCCCGTACCGAGACAAATGTTTGTGTGAACCACAAATATTTGTTTCGGGTCTGGGTGTTTGTGAGACCGAAAAAATCTCTCGTAGTGTCTGATACCCACGACACAGGTCTTGTAACCTAGTGTGGGGTCAGAGCTATGTATGTGACTGTTGGGTGTATTTATTTATTTATCAGCCGTCATTTCTTCATTCACCCCTTTCTCTTTCATATTATCTCCTCTCACGCACTCCATCCATCGTTTGATTTGCCTTGCCCTGCTTATCCATCCTTAAACTTTCATATCCATCACCTTTTAGATTAAATGGGAGAACGGAACAGAATCACTTTGTCATGAATGTGAGTAAGACCGGGATGGTTGGCGCTCTCTTGGGTAGGCCGATGTCCAGCAGTGGACGGCGATAGGCTGAGTAGTAGCAGTAGAATATGAGTATGCAGTGCCGTAACTAGCCTTTTATGCACCCGGTGCGAGCCTTCAAAACTGCGCCCCTGATAAATACTCTAACCAGGCTTAGCTACCATGCATGAGATAAAACTAAATACTAGTCAGGTCATTTCTGCGCCCTGTGCCTGGGCACTGCTGGCACCGCCCTAGTTACGGCACTGTGAGTGTGGTACCTCCTCTGGTTCGTGCAGTTTGAACTCGAGTCCGCGGCCGGTCCAGGCGACGCAGCGCGCGCCCTCCGCCAGCAGCGACACCAGGAACTGCCACAGCTGCAGCGCGCCGCGCCGACCGCCGCCTGGGGGATACTCTTCTTTGAATACATCACAACCAATTCGGGTAACTTTGAATCCCTGGGTAACTTTCAAACTGGTTTGAACATTCATATATTTTTCATGACTTTTTTATTTTAAATTTATTTATTTATTTATTCGACCAATACGGTTAAACCAATTACATTAATCGATAAGATAGGTACAATAAAAATCATAAAATTAAATAAAAAATAAACATAAAACAGCGAAACAATTATAAATTAACAATATTATATAAAATTATATTAAATTCAACAAAATATCAATAAAATTTCATTCAAAATATACAAATCACAGTCATACATCACACATTCAATTTTCGATTAATAGTTAATTTTAGTCCGCCAACCCGCAATAGGCCAGCGTGGTGGACTATGGCCTAAACCCTCTCAATGGTGGAGGAGACCCGTGACCTGCAGTGGGACGTATATGGGTTGATGAAGAAGTTATTTCCAATTTTTGTATAAAAGAATCATGTTATTAAATAGTCACATTTTGGCGGGATTTTTTATTCACACCAATGGGTTTGTATCTAAGTTATTACCTGCCTTAATTTCCGATTATGGTCAGAATACTCCCGGTATTAATACTACTATAGTTACCTGCGTGTGTGGTGGACACGTGTGGGTGGGGAGACGAGCTGTCCCCGCGACTGCCGGACACTCCGGCCGAGTTGCACAGGGAGCTGCTCACTGCGGAAGGACGGAAGATTTAAATAAATACACCCAACAGTCACACACATAGTCCTGACCCCAAATTAAGATACGAGTCTTGTGTCGTATATCAGACACTACGAGAGACTTTTCGCTCTCACAAACACCCAGACCCGAAACAAATATTTGTGGATCACACAAACATTTATCTCTGCGGGGATCGAACCCGCGGCCGCTCGTTTCGCAAGCTGGTGTCTAGCCAACTGCGCCACGGGTCTGAAATATAAGTGCATTCAGACCGTGATTGGAAACTAAGGTAATGGCTACTGTCCTGCCCTGTGGTAGGGGAGCGTTAGAATCCCACCATGGTCTTCCCTGCCTGTCGTAAGAGGCGACTAATAAGGACTCTTGGGGTCGCTTAATGGAACTGACTACTTAGGTATATATATATATATATGTTTTGTATTTATATGTATTTATATATGTATATATGTATGCGTATATGTAGTAATATATATTATATGTCTATATTTTGTCAATGGTATGGTTTTAATATTTTACACACCTGCCTCATCTCATCTCTGCATCACCCTAGGTTCGACTGGGAGAGAATGCCATGCTAGGCATTAAGTCCACCTATACACAATTTGTATAAAGTGTAAATAAATAAATAAATAAACTGACCCTAAGACGGGCGGCAGCACGGTGGCCTGTGTCTGTCGCGGGCGCCGAGTCGTAATCAAGGCGCTCATAAAAAGCTGGTGGGGGTGCAACTGCGCCCCCTATCACACCGAGACGGCCGCGAAAATTCCTGAAAATTTTCAGATGTCCGCCAACCCGCATTAGGCCAGCGTGGTGGACTACGGCCTCAATCCTCTCAATAGTTTACAGTAGACCGTACTTATGATGATGATTTCTGAACTTATGGTCTTTTATACTAGAGGTCTATTGGGTCATTTCGCCAGCCCTGCTACGCTGTAGTTACGCCATGTTTACCTTAGTTTTCGATCACGGTTTGTATACTGTGTAATGGATGATGTTAGTTACCGGTCTTCTCTCCCCAGTGCTGGTCTACTGTGGAGGAGACTCTCTCGTCCCGCGGCTCGCGGCACTCCTCGCCTTCTTCGCACTTGCCGTACGAACTGCACCTGCACCATATTATATTGTGGAATGCATGGAAAACGTCAAAATTTTTGCCATTTGTCGAGTTTTTTTTAGCGCCAATACGTTTGTGATAATCATAGTACCTGCTTTAAATTCCAATTACGGTCTGAATGCAATTTGAGTATGATATCGTCTTCTCGCCCTGTAACTATGTATTTTAATTTGATGTCAACGCAGTTTGCTCTATCCTTTCAAATATTGTTATAAGCTGTTATTTTCGCCGTTAAAAACATATTTTGTGATGTTGATCTAATATTTCCAAAAAAAAAAACTATCATTAAAATCTAGCTGTGGAGAGAGAGTGGAGAATGAGTACGTTTGGGTAATAATGGGCATTTTATGTTCAAAGAAATAAAATTGATATCTTTCCTCTTATTTTTGTTAAAAAACGCCATCTAGTAGACTATTAACTAAACTTTTTTACAACTCGTCAATTTTTAAATTATTTTGACCACTCAAGGTCGAAGCCCCTTTATCACTATATCAAAACTAATAAAATTAATTTGACCGTATATGACTTACCTGTGCACATGATAATGGTCTCTGTAGTCCAATCTGGTTTCTTCTACTTCTCCTTTACACCTACAAAGTAATTAAGGGTTATTTTTGCGTAACTACTTGAAGCATATTATTTCTATGGTAGTTCTGTCTTATGAAGAATAAATGATTAAGGATATCTAAATATTAGGTTAACTTAATATTGACCGATTTGAACGATTGACTATTTGACCGATATAATATTTTGGACTGCCTCGTGGTCTCGCGGTACAAGTATGTGCCGTGCGATCTAGAGGTCCTGGGTTCGATTCCCGGGTTGGGCAAAGTGTTATTGGGATTTTCCGTTAGGAAATTCTCAGTAGCACGGAGTCTGGCAATGTGCTCGAAAAACGGCAATAGGCTCGCCCCCTATTACGTGGGACTGATACATACCTGGCGAAATGTGGGTGCAGAAATGCATCTCTGCCTACTCCTTCGGGGAATATAGGCGTGAGGTATGTTTTGTTTTGTTGTAATATTTTAGGTACGTGATAATTCATTGCGATTAGACACATCTTAGAAAAGTTAAAAGTGAGCGCCTGGGGTTTGAACCCACAAACGCCGAGATTTGTATCTCGATCCCCCTCTTAACCTCGAGGCCATGACCAGAACAAAATACTGAAGATACTGCTAAATTGAATCGTCAAGGGAATCATCGTGAGGAAACCTGTACACCCAAGAATTCTTAGAAATTTCTTAGATGTAACTATTCTGCCTACACTAGGCCAGCGTAGTAGACTAAGGCCTAAATGTGACCTAGTGGAATGTATAAAGTAACTAGCGACCCGCCCCGGCTTCGCACGGGCGCAATGCTGATATTTAATGGATGTTATCATACATATAAACCTTCCTCTTCAATCACTCTGTCTATTAAAAAAACCGCATCAAAATCCGTTGCGTAGTTTCAAAGATTTAAGCATACAAAGGGACATAGGGACAGAGAAAGCGACTTTGTTTTATACTATGTAGTGATACTTACTGAGTATTGACGACAGTTTGTTGTGTCTGTGTGTGTGTGTGCGTGTGCCGCGGGTATGTGTGTGTGTGTGCGTGCGTCTCGTAGGGGAGGGCGTCGCGGCGCGGCGTCGGCGCCACGTTCGGTTCCCTGGTGAGGACATAAATATTACTTTTATATTAAAGAAATTGTGTAATGGATGCGAAAGTATGTCTGCTAACTTTATTATTGGACTATTAATTAATTTACTAATAGATTTCTAGGCAGTTCCATTACCTGTGCGGGTAGTGCTCCCCCCAGGGCGGCGGGTAGGGCTGGTCGGCCATGACGTCAGCACGCGTATGACGTCACCACTCGCGACACACACCAACGCATCCTCACCTGACATACAAACACACAAGTGAGACATTACTTATGGGCGCCACACACGGTACGATTCGTCTGTTCGATCGATCTGATGAAAATCGACACGATTGATCGCATCAAAATGTCGCCCACGACTGATCGCAACGATTTATCATTTACTTGTTTAAAGCTAATGAATTAACAGCGTAAATGCCAAATGTGAAAAAATATTTTTAATCTAATTGCCTATGTGTGTCGTTTCACTTTATAATATGTTTTTCATTTATTAGACTTTATTTAAAATGGCATTTCTATTTTCTCTCTTTTAATGACATAACGTCTTAAATGCAATTTTATTGTAAGCTATGTAATCTAATTGTAAGGAAGTAAGGTTTATTATAACTTGGAGTTGTTTATATTTTAACTAGCGACCCGCCCCGGCTTCGTACGGGTGCAATGCTGATATTTAATGGATGTTATCATACATATAAACCTTCCTCTTCAATCACTCTATCTATTAAAAAAACCGCATCAAAATCCGTTGCGTAGTTTCAAAGGTTTAAGCATACAAAGGGACATAGGGACAGAGAAAGCGACTTTGTTTTATACTATGTAGTGATACTTTTTTTACATATCGAAGTCCGCAAAACAATGCGTAGTACATGCAGCCGCTGCCAAAAACATCGACTCGTTGATCGTAAGGCGCCATACAATGTCGATTCATAGTTACGATATATAGTTGGTTTTGTTGCGATTTCCGACATCGTCTTCGATTAAGTAAATCGGTAACGATTTTGACATACGCCATCGATTCGTCGTTTCGATCGGTTTGTCGCGACGGATCGTACCGACGAATCGTACCGTGTGTGAGGCCTATTACATATGTTACAGTATTATAACTATAGATATTCTTGTTTGTTTTTTTTAAGTATTTTTTAGCCGACTTCAAAAAAGGAGGTTTTAATTCGTCTGTACTTTTTTTAATGTTTGTTACCTTAGACAGTGGAACAATTTTAATGATTCTTTATCTGAAAGCTCGTTGTTTCAGATCAGTCTCATTTTATTTTGGCCTAGTTGTGACCATGGCTTTTATATTAAGTCTTAATTTTTTTATGTAAAGTGTGATCAAGCGAATTGAAAGAACATTTTTAATATTTGACAGTTATTTGTCTCTATATTTTGCTATTACTTATTCAAGTTTTAATTTTAGATCGTTTTTACGTTCCGTATAAAACTTTCCATTCTTCAAATATAAGAACAGTAAAAATCCATTTTCTTTAACAAAAATGTAATTTGAAAATGTCGGAAATATTCCAATTAAAGTCAAGATGGAGACGAGGAAATTCTGTTACGACCGACGGAGCAATATGAAAACGGAAACACGACGAAACTACCTTACTTACTAATCTATTGTATTTCGTGTTCTTTGGGCTTTATAAAAAATATTAAAGTCATTATCATCTTCAGCCCATATACGACAAAAAAAAATTACACTTCGTGATGCTAAGAAGCCTTGAGGTTTAGGCGCGGTCGAGAATCTCGGCGGTCGCGGGTTCGAACCCCAGGCACACACCTATGATTTTTCCAAGTTATGTGTGTATTCACCATAAATTTACTTTAACGGTGAAGGAAACCATCGTGAGGAAACCTGCACACCTAAAAATTCTTAGGTATTTCTTAGGTGTGTAGTCCGCCTGCACTAGGCCAGCGTGGTGGACTATGGCCTAAACCCTCTCAATGGTAGAGGAGACCCGCGCTCAACAGTGGAACGTATGTGGTTTTATAATGACGGAGTTTCTTCTCCAAAGCGATAACACGTTTCGAAGCGGCTATAGTTTAAAAAATAGTTTAAGAGTGACGATTAAAAAGAACTTGTCTACTTGAATAAAGGTGTTTGACTACACCCACTGCTGGGCATAGACCTCTTAAAATGAAAGGTGTACGTATTTGCCAGTTAAAAAAAAATAGTTGCAGCATATTATAATTAGAAACTTATGATTCTTTAAAAGTTTAAATATATATTTCATATCATCCTTTTTATCATCAGGTCTCGTCTGTAATTGGAAGGATTTAAGCCTTAGACCATAGGTCTCTTCTATAACTTTGAGGCTATAGTCCACCACGCTGGCCTAGTCCGCGGACTACAAAACCAAGAAATTCCTAAATCTTTCACGTATTCAAGTTTCATCCTTTCCTTCAGCGTAAATCTTAATATTCTGCAAGTCATAATATTGTGAATAACTAGATCTTAGGACACCTTATGTAACAATTCTTTCCCAAAACTCATCGCAAGTTAAATCTTCCCTCCTCCCTCTTTCCCTCCGGATATTACCTCCGCGCGACTCAATCACAAGCCACAGGTAATGCGATTGCGGGAACCGAACCCGGGACCGCGACAAGATTCGACGCTGATTTGGTTATTGATTTAGAATATGAAGAATTGTTTTGAAGGCTATGGGCTAGGCATATACGACTAATCTAGCTATGAACACCGAAGTACTTTTCATGTCTTTATAGAGTTAAACTTGTTTATATATTGCACTAGTGAAGAAATAATAATCATAACTTTTGTTGTTGTTTGAAGAACAAAAAGTTACAGATAATTTTGTGCCCAATTAAGTTCAAATCGCTGAGAAAGGGAAGTTGAGATTTTGCAAATGTAACTTTATTCTGCGGATAGGTAACATTAGTGTCGGTATTTCCGTAGAAGTCCAAATGCGTAGATTGTTTTACAAAATTCCGAATAATCTTTAAGCTTTAAACATACATAACCTCACGCGAATATCCCCCGAAGGGGTAGGCACAGATGCCTTACTACACCCACATTTCGCCAGGTATCAGTCCCACGTAATAGTGGGCGAGCCTATTGCCGTTTTTCGGGCACATTTCCAGACACCGTGCTACTGAGAATCTTCTTCTTCATCAACCCATATACGCCCACTACTGAGCACGGGTCTCCTCTACCATTGAGAGGGTTTAGGCCATAGTTGACCACGCTGGCCTAGTGCGGGTTGGCGGACTACACACCTAAGAAATTCCTAGGAACTTTTAGGTGTGCAGGTTTCATCACGATGTTTTCCTTCACCGTCAAAGCAAGTGATAATTCAATTTGAATACACACATAACTTCGAAAAACCGAAGGTGTGTGCCTGGGGTTTGAACCCGCGACCACCGAGATTCTCGACCGCGCCCCAAACTTCGAGGCCATCACTGCTTACTGCTACTGAGAATGTCCTTATGTAAAAACCCAATAACACATAGCCCGACCCGGGGATTGAACCCAGGACCCCTAGATTGCATGGCACTTGCTTGCAAGATCACCAGGCAGTCAAGGCAGCTTTAAATCTTTATTTAACAGAAACTATTTGCCTTATAAACCAGGCATTACACAATTCGACCTATGTGCAGAATAAAGTTACATTTGCAAAATCTCAACTTCCCTTTCTCAGCGATTTAAACTTAATTGGGCGCAAAATTATCTGTAACTTTTTTGTTCTTCAAACAACAACAAAAGTTATGATTATTATTACTTTCTTGGGTGTGTAGTCCGCTTGCACTAGGCCAGCGTGGTGGACTTAGGCCTAAACCCTCTCATGGTAGACGAGGTTGTACGTATATGGGCTGATTATGATAATGACGATAAATTAGTACAAAATTCTCTAAAGTACCGTTGTTAGTGTAAATTCCTTCTATTTTATGATACCCTGGTACATTTTTGGAGCATCCTTTAAGGTTTTTGTCTTGCAGTTGTGTTTATTATGCCGGCATCAGCAATTTGACTTTATAATGTGGTTTAGTAACGACTAGCAATTACGGTTATCTCTTACAGTTGATATTATTATGTCGGCATTTTATGATACGGAAACAAGATTGCAAGTGTTTACTCCTAGTAACGACCTATCCGCAGAATAAAGTTATATTTGCAAAATCTCAACTTCTCTTTCTCAGCGATTTAAACTTAATTGGGCACAAAATTATCTGTAACTTTTTTGTTCTTCAAACAACAACAAAAGTTATGATTATTATTACTTCACTAGTGCAATATATAAACAAGTTGAACTCTATAAAGACATGAAGTACTTTGGTGTTATAGTCATAAGTAACCTTATTCTATGCATAGGTCGAAATGCTTTTTAGGTTCTATTGAAATACCTTCACTGGTCCAAAAGGTTAAATGGAAACAGTTTTCTAATACTCTTTATAATGATATCTACCTACCCTCCTAGACCATTTTAATCAGCCCATATAGTCACACTGTAGGCCGGGCCTCCTTCACCATTGAGAGGGTTTAGACCTTAGTCCACGACGCTGGCCTAGTGCGGACTACACACTTAAGAAACTCCTAAGAACTTTTACGTATGCAGGTTTTATCACGATATCCTTCACTATTAAAGCAATTAATTCATTGTGAATACTCACATAACTTAAGAGGTGTATGCCTGGGGTTCGAACCCGCGACTGCCGAGATTCTTAACCTCGAGGCTATTACTACCCCCTGTACTTGGGGATACAATAGCTTCTGATTTCGTCGATCAGGTGAGAAGACGCACGCTGAATATTTTAAGGAGAAATGCAAATTTCATATAACATATTTCTATCTGATTTATTGACTACTAGCTTTTGCCTGCGACTTCGTCCGCGTAGACTACAGGGTTGAGTTTAGAAAGAAGTTATACATATAAACCTTCCTCTTGAATCACTCTATCTATTAAAAAAAACCGCATCAAAATCCGTTGCGTAGTTTCAAAGATTTAAGCATACAAAGGGACATAGGGACAGAGAAAGCGACTTTGTTTTATACTATGTAGTGAAGAAAAATGTATGTATAGATTTAAGGTGGGATATACTGAAAGGTAAGCAGTGATGGCTTCGAGGTTTAGGCAGATAGTCGACGATCTCGACGGTCGCGGGTTCAAACCTCTGATTTTTTTAAGTTGTTTGTATTTACAATGAATTATCACTTGCTTTAACGGTGAAGGAAAACATCGTGATGAAACCGTTACATATAAAAGATCTTAGAAAATTCTTATGTGTGTAGTCCGCCAACTCGCACTAGGCCAGCGTGGTGGACTATGGCCTAAACTCTCTCAATTGTAGAGGAGACCCGTGGCCAATCATGTTTCCAACTGCCTTTTCATCTAGAGTTCTTTACATCTAGAAATCCCAGTACCGATTCCTAAATTTTAATTATTACTTATTATTCCTCATGTGTTTATTTTATTTTTTACATTTTTAAATATAAAGTTTTATAAAAAAAAATACATTTAAAAATATAAAAATTAAACCCGCAGATGGCGGGGTCTACGACCCAAGCCACCGGTGGTTAGGGTCCAAGAGTTAGAAACCGTCTCACGATACGTGCCGTGTCTAATAACATTGCTTTTTGTATCTGGGTTTTGACCCAACAACCGATTGAGAGCCGCCGAAGATGTTGGTCGAGGCTCTTTGGTATCAGCCCATTGGCAGTAACGACTATCGGAACAATGACGGTTGAGTCAACATCCCACATATCAGTAACCTCGTGCGTCAAACCTAAATATTTAGACATCTTGTCTTTTTCGGCTTTCACAAGGTTATCATCATGTGGGATAGTAACTAATTATTACTTATTATTATCATGTGGATGGAAGGCCAAGGAAAGGTGGTAGAATGCGTGACTGAAGATATGAAAGAGAAGGGGTGAATGAAGACATGACGGGTGATAGAGATGTATGGAAGTCTAAAACATACTGCGCCGACCCCAAATAAACTGGGAACAGGGCAAGAAGAAGATTTGTTATTATCATGTCTTTTAAATGCAGTTATAACTACCTCAAGCCATAATAATAGTCAAATCAATAAGCTCATAAAAAGCTTCAACAATCCTTATTACCCTACGCATTCTCCCCAAAAGAATTAGTATTCCAGCGCCATCTTTCGGTAAATAAAAATAACACTGCGCTGTCACTTGATAGCCTTATTGTTATTGTAATTTGAAACGGCCCGCGGGGAAGATACTCAATATTCACGCTTTTTTCATTTATATATTAAATTTAGTTTATTTAGCTTACAGGTTACGTGATCGGAAAGTCTTAGGTTCTGTTCCTCGGGCGGTTATATTTCATTAAAGTAGGTGTCTGTCGCTACAATATCAAAAGGAATTTTCTTTCGCAGTTTGTTATATTTTCCTTTGCCTTAGTTTGTATTAGTCGTAGCGTGATGATATATATCCGATAGTCTTTCTGGATAAATGTACTATCTAATACTGCAAGAATTTTTCAAAACGGGCCAGTAGTTCCTGAGATTAGCGCGGTCAAACAAACTTGTTAGCTTTATTATAGATCTTTTTATTTACTCAATTACAATTGAAAATCTTGATCATACCTCTAATTAGAAGTTATTTCTTTCCGTTAGTTAAAGTATTATACCTATGTCCATCCTTTTAGGACTATATTTTTATGAATTAATATGTATGTAAAGATAAAAAAGGATTTAAAACGGTTTTAACACGTTTTAATAAGTTTAAAAAATCGCCTACAAATAAAAGAACTGTGTTTTTCGATTTCATTATGGTCACTTTTTATGGTTCAAGCAAATGTTTTTCCAAGATTTATTATAAAATCGTGCGACCAATATATAGGTTTGATTCCCGGGACGAATTATCTTTATCAATTTTTTTTTAAAGATCTTTATAAATCTCATAATACTTTTAATCCCAATCAATATTTACAATGGAAAGCTAACAAAATAATCCGTAGAGCTTAACTCAAACAAACGTGAACGAAATACAACAGGCACTTCCTGTTTCCGGCGACGCCCCTCGCCCCCTCACCCCCCGCCCGGTACACGCCCCCCGCTCGGTAAATATTTGATACCCCCAAGTGGCTTTTGGAGGTAATACGTCGGAGTATTTGTGTTTTTGTAATGAAATTGATGAGGCAAATAGATTAACTTGTTACTGTTTCATGTTATCCTGGTACATTTATATTGCTTTTATGAAAGGGGTAGGCAGAAAGGGTTTATGTTTTAATTTTGTTAAAAAATACAAATAGCTATTCTATTTAGTAATATTTGCATATTTAGGAAAAAAGAACTTCAATATATTATGTAGGTATACATTTAAATCCCTAATTTCTCTCAAAGTATAGTCGTTAGTGCAAATTGCTTGTATTTTATGGTCCCCTGGTACATTTTTAGAAATTTAGTCCCAATATAATGTACAAAAAAAATATCGCGAAATTCTCTCTTAATCTATGTACAGTTGTTATTGCAAGTTCCTTCTATTATATGATACCCTGGTACATTTTTGTAACATCATTTGAGGTTGTTTGTCTTACAGTTGTATTTATTATGCCGGCACCGGCAATTGAACTTTATAGTGTGGTTTAGTAACAACTAGCAATTACAATTATCTCTTACGGTTTATATTATTACTAGCTTTTGCTCGCGACTCCGTCCGCGTAGACTACAGGGTTGAGTTCAGAAGGAAAATAAGTTGTAGTCTATTTTACTTCTCAGAGTCCTATTTATCTCTATACCAAAAATCATACAATTCGGTCAAATTGTTCAAACGTGAAACCGTAACGCGTCGATCGGCGCCTTGTGCATCATTATTGCGCGCTTGATCAATATTTTAAAACTGCAATATCTTCTAAGATAGGTACTCAGTGAAATCAAATGATGTAAAGGGCAATTTTATTTAAAATTAAATACTTGTAATGAATAACGTATTTATTTGGATAAGGATATCGGCATACTATGACATAAGCTTGTCAGTTTTAGTAATGGGAAAATGCAATAAAGAAATTTACGGTTTTAAAATCAAATATGAAAAAATATTATCTAGTTGTAGTGTGTAACTGCGTATGTTTTTTTAGAAGATTTTCGTGTATCTTAAAGAGTCTCGCAGCGATACAAGATACGAGACGTGTATCTAATGTGTAATTGTGTATGTTTTCAAAGTTTTTGGTAAAAGCGAAAGTTAATTCCAATTCTATTAGAAATGTAATCTGTTTGATGTGTGACTCGACACTAAATTAAATGGTTCTCAAACTTTAGTATAATTTTTGATTTTTCTTCAACTGTGAATGGAGAATATAGGAATAGTCATTATTTTGACTGTCTTGTAGTTTCGCGTTAAATATGTTACAAGGTTTTCAATTAGGAAATTTTTAGTGGAAAAACGGAGTCTGGAAAAGTGTTCTAAGAATAGCAATAAGGTTGCCTCCTATTACGTGAGACTGATACATACCTGACGAAATGTGGGTGCAGAAATGCACCTATTTACTCCTTTAAGGAACACAGGTGTGAGGTTATGTGTTGGATACTAGGGCCACATGAACACAGGGATGGCTTAAATTTTTCGTCAATTATCCTCGACCGAACCGAAAATGTAAACCCATAGAAGCAGTGATGGCTCAAAGGTTTAGGCGCGGTCGAGATTCTCGGCGGGCGCGGGTTCGAACCCCAGGATACACCTCTGACTTTTCCAAGCTATGTGTGTATTAATAAAGAATTATCACTTGCTTTAACGGTGAAGGAAAACATGATGAAACCTGCACTAAAAGTTCTTAGGTTTTCTTAGGTGTGTAATCCGTACTAAGCCAGCGTGATGGACTAAGGCCTAAATGCTTTTAACGGTAGAGGAGGCCAGTGCCCAGTGAGACGTATATGGGCTGATATTGTAATGTAAACTAGGGATGTTACGGATATGATATGTCGGATCTGGATACAGGAATAAAATTAAATCGGTTATGGATATGTAATTATTTCGGATTATCCGTTAGTTCACAATAGTTTTGGTTACGGATACTAGATTGAAGTAAATTATAAACATAAATATAACGTTGTATTCAGGTTTTAACTAGTTACGAAAGAGATTATGTTATGGCTAGAAATAGCAAATAAAATCGTTTTATTTTTAGACTTCGCCCTTATCTGAAACTATCCGAAACTTTTACGGTTACGGATATATTTTTATTTTGTTTCGGTTACGAAGCTCCATTAAAGCATAAAGATTTAGAACCACTGCCCCACCTGTGTTTGACACCGCTTGCCCAATTAGATAATGCGAGGGCTTATTGTCAACCGAGGGGCATTCACTTGTTGAGCACATCGCCCCCTACACACAAACTTAGTCATTATTGTGATGGAGAAAGTTTCGACAAATACTGTGAAATGACAAGGACAAAGATTTGGAGTTTTCAGTCGCAGACTTACAAAATTAGATAGACATTTATCTTCATCAGGCCATATTTCGACTTATGCATAGAATAAGGTTACTTATGACGAAACACCAAAGTAATTTTTATGTCTTTATAGAGTTAAACTTGTTTATATACTGCACTAGTGAAAAAAAGTGTAGACGTGTTTAAAGTTTCGTAGTATTTTAAAATACTATAATAATCATTAAAATAAGTTATAAGTTGCAATTATTTATTTAGGTAAATAAAAGACTTGTATGTAACAATAATTTATTAAGTACACCACCTGCTGGCATATACACTTCGAAGTCATCTCACGGGGATCATGGCTCAACTCGCGGACATCCAGGAGGCGCAAAGTAAGCTTGAGGAGTGTTTTACTAAGCGGATGAAGGAGCTCGAAGCACAGCTGCAGACCGGCGTTCCAGCCAAGGACACCGTGGCGCGGGTGGCGGAGGAGTTTCGAACCTTCAGGGAGCTTATGTTCAACATGCTCCAGTTGCTCCGCCAGCAGATCGCTGATTGCGCCAGCTTAATTGATGGTATGGAGACGAGGCATCGGCGAAAGGCTCTCATTGTCCTTGGAGTCGCTGAGACTGACAATGAAGATTGCACTAACACCGTTCTGGATGTAATTCACCACCGAATGGGGTTGACCAACATCTCTCCGGCAAATATAACCAGGTGCCATCGGATAGGAGTTCGCAATAAGCAGCATCACCGGCCCATTCTCCTTCGATTCGCAGATGTTGAACTCAGGAACTCCGTTTGGAAGGTTAAATCTAAGTTAAGGGGTTCCTCCGTTTCATTTAAAGAATTCTTGACGAAGCCTCGACAGCTGGTTTTTGCCAAAGCACGTCAGCACTTTGGCATGCGTGCCTGTTGGACTCAGGATGGCACCATCATTATTAAAACGTCTGAAGGCACCGTGAAGATTACCACATTGGAGGAGCTGAACTAACTCACAGTGAAGTATCCTAAGTCGTCTAGCAACACAAAGTCCGTGGCAACGGTCGGCACTAGTCATACCGCAACAATAAAGTTAAACGCGAATGCTCGGAAAAACTAATAATTAACGATTATGAACGAGCTGGTTTTGTGCGCGATGTGTTTGTGGCGTTAGTCATTACTGTACTGCTTGACATTTCATATCGGTCTACCCACTGTGAATGTTGAGATTTTTTTTTTTATTGATACTATTGTTTATTTTTTTTTTTTTACCTACCCCATATGTCATCTCTAATAGACAATTGTATGTAATGTCAACTATGACGCACATTTGACAGATGATGTCTTAATTCTTAGGTTGCGTTCTGAAATGTGATTATTACTATATTTTTGCTTTTTTTTTTTTACTTTTTCACTTTATTGTTTCATAATTACTTTGCATGCTCCTGTTTTTATTGTTATGTTCTTCTATTTCTTTGTTTTTGTAATAAGTGTATAAGCTGGTGGGTGGTGCAGAGATTGAAAATTGCATCAAGTGGTACGTCTTTTTTTATATACATTTTTATTATTATTATTATTTTTAATTGTATTTAAGGTATTCTATTTTCTATTTTAGTTAATATTTATTATTTATTTATTTATCAAATGAATTCTGATAGTGATTCATTTTATACTGCCAACAATTCTGATGATTCTTACAGCAATTGCAGTTTTAATTCTATGGTTGATGGAATCAATGATTTCTTAAGTCATACTTTTAATTCATCTGACGGTATGCTGCTTAATATTTGCCACATTAATGCTCAAAGCATTCCGAGCCATTATAACGAGCTGATAGAAACGTTTACTGACGTCAACGTGCATGCCATCCTCATCTCTGAGACATGGCTCAAACCTCAACTCCTTTCTACCACTTATCCACTTTCTGGTTTCACTCTGATCCGAAATGACCGGGTCGTCAGGAGAGGAGGCGGCGTTGCAATTTACTTGCGGTCATATTTCACTTACACCGTGATAGCCACCTCCTCCTCCGACGGTCAGGACACCGTGGAATATCTATTCCTCGAGGTTTGTGTCCGGGGAGCAAAAGTTTTGCTTGGTGTGATTTACTGTCCCCCCTCCCAAGACTATTTCTCCAGTTTCGAATCGATTCTGGAATCTTTAGGGTCTGAATATGCTCATCACATCATCATGGGAGATTTTAACACCAATCTCCTTGATCATAAATCCTGCCGAGCCCATAAACTACATAATATAATAGAGTCAGCCAGTTTGCATATTTTGCCGCTGCAGCCGACTCACCACAACCCTGATGGTAATGACACCTGGCTTGATCTTATCCTTACCTCTGTTCCCTCCCTTGTTCCCTGTCATGGTCAACATCTCGCTCCCGGTTTCTCGCATCATGATCTTATATACATGTCCTATGCCCTTAAACCTCCCAAATTCCCTACTAAAGTCTTGCACATGCGTTGCTTTGGACGCATGGACATGGATCAACTTTGTCAGGACGCTGCTAAATTAAACTGGGACACACTGCTGGCAGCTTCAACTGTCGATGACAAAATTAAAATTTTTAATAATAACATTCTGAGACTTTTTGACATCCATGCACCATTGAAATCAGTGAAGGTTAAGCGACCTCCAGCTCCTTGGATGACGAGTGAGATTCGGATGGCGATGAGACGTAGAGATCAGATATATCGCAAATATCGAAAGGACCGTACAGTTGAAAAGTGGAGTCAATACAAAATAGCAAGGAATCGGTGCAACCAGATGATACGCAACGCCAAACGCCACCATATTCTCAGTAATATTTCCTCTTCATCATCTGCTGATATTTGGAAGTTTCTTCGAACTCTTGGAGTTGGAAAACAGAAAAATATTGAAATCCAGAGGGCATTTGACTTGGACGTTATCAACCGTTATTTCACCACGTCTCACCTAATAGACGGACAAGTCAAACGTCAAGCACTGGATTTCTTGGCAGGGCTCCCGCGCCCTACTACTGATCCTTTCATATTTTCTCCAGTTGCATCGGGTGAGATTAAGAAGACAATCCTCTCCATCAAATCCAATGCCATGGGCTGCGACAACATCAGCCGCCGCATGATCATGGCAATCCTCGACTATATCCTCTCACCACTGACACATATAGTCAACTTTTCCTTCAGCACGGGCATTTTCCCATCCTCATGGAAAAATGCCTACATTATTCCTCTGCCTAAAGTCCCAAATCCAACTCTTCCCAGCCATTTCCGTCCTATTTCCATACTCCCATTTTTATCCAAGGTGCTGGAAGCCTGCGCCCACAAGCAAGTGGCTAAGTTTATTTATCAAAATAACTTGATAAGCCCGTTTCAATCAGGTTTCAGGCCAGGTCACAGCACCACGTCCGCTCTCCTCAAAGTGACTGGCGATATTAGGGCGGGCATTGAGGATACCAAAGTCACCGTGTTGGCTTTGGTTGACTTTTCAAACGCTTTTAATACTGTCAGTCACGACATCCTTCTCTCTATCCTTTCCCATCTCATGATCTCACCCATTGCTCTGGATTGGTTCTCAACGTATCTTCGTGGACGTCAGCAGTCGGTGCGCCTCGATACAACCATGTCAAAATGGAGTGAGCTCGACTCTGGTGTCCCACAAGGTGGTATTCTTTCTCCATTATTATTCTCGGTATTTATAAATCTCATAACTCGCGGACTTCAGTGTTCGTATCATCTGTACGCCGATGACTTACAGCTGTACGCTCAGGCATCAATTGATTCCGCCTGTGTTGCAGTAGATCTGGTTAACAGAGACTTGGAATATATTAGAAGGTGGTCTGAAAACTTTGGCCTTGCGGTGAATCCCACTAAGTGTCAAACTATTATTGTTGGGAGCCAACGGGATATACGTAAGCTGGACACAATAACCATCCCACCAATAATATTTGACGGTACAGTCATAAATTTATGCCCCACTGTTAAGGATCTCGGACTTTTCATCGACAGGACACTAAGCTGGCAACCGCAAGTAACCTACGTCTGCAGTAAAGCCACTGGTATTCTCCGCGTTCTCTATCGCCTGAGGAACTTTCTCCCATCCAAAACCAAGGCGATGCTTGTGCAAGCTTTAATCCTACCTATAATCGACTATGGTGATGTGTGCTATTTCGACCTGAATGCAGACCTCCTCAATAAACTTGACCGACTTCTCAATAACTGCATTCGATTCATATTTAATCTCCGTAAATACGATCATGTGTCGTCCTATCGTTCCCAGCTCAGGTGGTTGCCAATTCGGCAGCGTCGTGAGCTGCGAGCACTTTTGACTATATTTTCTATTCTTACCTCTTCTACTGCACCTTCGTATTTATCCGACTTCATTCAGTACTTACATACTAACCATGACAAAAACCTTCGCTCTAAGAATAATCTCCTTCTTCTCTGTCCTTCTCACACTTCTAGTCTTGTCCACTCCTCTTTCCCCGTACAATCGACTCTTTTATGGAATGCTCTTCCTCTAGAGGTGAGGATGTGCAAGTCTCGTCAGTCGTTCAAGTCAAAGGTTCGTGAGTTGCTGATAAAGAGAATCACAGAATCTTCATAATAGTTTTTTTATGTATTATTATATTTATTTATATTATATGTATATATTAATATTTATTTTATTTATATATGTATATTTTATTATAGTTGTATTGAATTTATTAGTGTATGTATACTTATAAAAATCTTATTTGCACACCCGCTATATATCATCTCTGCATCACCCAAGGTCCGACTGGAAGAGAATGCCTTAGGCATTAAGTCCGCCTTTACAATAACCATTGTAAAAAGTGTAAATAAATAAATAAACTAGTGAAGTAATAATAATCATAACTTTTGTCGTTGTTTGAAGAACAAAAAAGTTACTGATAATTTTGTGCCTAGGGAATGCAAATCTCGCGAGATTGGGCTCAAGCGAGATCTCGCGAGTTTATGAAAATCAATCTCGCGAGATCTCACCAATTGCGAAATCTCGCGAGATTAGTGTTAGCATGTAATGGAACGCAACCTGATTAGTTCCTTTTTGGTGCGTGTGACTTTCTTTCTTTTCCTGTCACTCGTTCACTTGTTCACTTGTTCACTGTCACCTTTCCTAATTATAATTGAATATATTATATTATTTACCACAATCACGCAGTATATTCCTTTATGGTAGCAGAGCGTGGTTCAGAAGTGGTACAGTTGGAAATATCGGTCAGTAGTGAACGGTCAGTAGTGAATCAACTTCAATCCGTAAGAATTGTTGGTGCAATTTAAATTTGAGGTTGTGAAAATTTTCGATCACAGTTGGAATTGCATATTCTGTTGAAGAAATCTATCAAGATGACTTTAAATATGTTCAATTTAGAGAAACTGATCGGAAGAGAAAACTTCGCGACGTGGAAGTTCAGTATGAAAACATATTTGGAACACGAGGATCTATGGTGCTGCATCGAACACACCGATGACAAACCTGTGGATGCAGCTAAAGATGTAAAGGCGAAGTCGAAGCTGATATTATTGTTGGACCCACAGAATTATGTACATGTTCAGGAATGCAAGACTGCAAAACAAGTATGGGAGAATTTACAAAGAGCTTTTGATGACAATGGTTTAACAAGAAGGGTAGGTCTACTGAAAGATTTGATTAATACTACACTGGAGTCAAGCAATAGCATTGAAGACTATGTTAGTAAGATTATGAACACTGCTCACAAACTGCGCAATATTGGGTTTGATGTCAATGATGAGTGGCTTGGTACATTGATGTTGGCTGGCCTATCAGATGAATACAAACCAATGATAATGGGATTAGAGAGTTCAGGTATTCAAATAAGCGCTGACTCAGTTAAGTCTAAACTCATACAAGAGATTAACACATCAAAGTCAACTGCGTTCTACACGAATAGCAAGAAAGCTGGAAATAATGCGCAGTCAGAGAAACCAAAGGGACCTAGGTGTTACAATTGTAACAAGCATGGCCATTTTGCCAGAAATTGTAGACTGTCCAGGAAGCAATCGGCAAAGAAAGGAGAAAGTTCCAGTTTTGTAGCAGCTTTTTCAGCAACTGTCAAAGAGAACATCAATGATAACAAGTGGTTTCTTGACTCGGGTGCATCCACACACATGACATGTAGGGAGGATTGGATATACAATGTCAGCGAGCCATCTGTAAAGAGTGTTACTGTAGCTAACAGAGAGCCATTAGCTGTGAAGGGAGTTGGTTGTGTAGATATACACATAAGTCAAGATAATGTGATACAAGTTAACAATGTTTTATATGTTCCAGGGCTAGCTGCCAATTTGCTTTCAGTGAGCACTATTGTAAGCAAGGGACATAAAGTTACTTTCAATAACAAGGGTTGTGAAGTTCAAAATGGAAAAGGTGAGGCGGTATGCACTGCTACATTGAGCAATAAGTTATATACCATTGATACCACTAAAGAAGTGGCACATTTGGCGTCCAGTTCTCAGAATAGTAGTGATACTTACCTGTGGCACTTGCGTATGGGCCATTTGAATATCCCGGATTTAAAAAAGCTACCCAGTTGTGCTGATGGTGTGACTCTGACTCAGGAAAATAGCAATGTCATATGCACTCACTGTATGGAAGGTAAGCAAGCACCGACACCATTCAAAAATGTTGGTTCTAGAGCAGTGAGGCCACTAGAACTGATACATTCCGATTTGTGTGGCCCGATGGAGCATACATCATTTGGGGGTATGAAATATTTTATTACTTACATTGATGACTTTACACGAATGGTCTATGTATATTTTCTGAAAGATAAATTAAATATTTTAGAGTCTTTTAAAGATTTTAAGTTGAAAGTAGAGAATGAATTGAATCATAAGATAACCAAGCTTCGAACTGATAATGGCAAAGAATACTGCAATATTAACTTTGAGAAATACTTATCTAATCATGGTATAATTCATCAGACCTCTACTCCGTATACTCCCCAGCAAAATGGCAGGGCAGAAAGAATGAACAGGACTTTAGTTGAACGAGCACGGTGCATGCTGTTTTATGCTAACCTAGAGAAGAGATACTGGGCTGAAGCTCTGGCAACGGCTGCATACATCATAAATCGTTCTCCGACAAAGTCACTACAAGGTAAAACCCCATATGAGAAGTGGAAAGGTAAGAAACCTATATTATCTCATATGAAAATATTTGGCTCTGAAGCTATGGTTTATGTGCCAAAAGAGAAACGCCAAAAGTGGGATAGAAAATCAGTAAAAATGATATTTGTGGGTTACTGTGATAACACGAAAGGATATCGTTTTATGGACCCCAAGTCACACAAAGTTGTCAAGAGTAGAGATGTCACCTTCATTGAAAACTATGTTCGGAATGTCAGTGTACCAATTGATTGCGAAACTTGTGTTCCAGTAAAAGACAATCAAACAGCTACTGCCAGTTCCAGTTTACAAGAAAATACAAACTCAGGCAGTCAGAAAGATAAAATGAACTTGGAGGAGTTGTCCACGTCGGCACCTGTGATGTCCGGCAAAGACACAGATACGCAAAGTAATAGTGATGACTCAAGTGAGTATGACACTGACATCGGGGAACTTGATGAAACTTACTATCCTCCAAGAGGTATTACACAAGATTACAATAGTAATGTGACACTGAGGTCAACACGATTAAAGAATAAGCCAAATGAGGCACGAAATGAAAAGATGGGCTTATTGTGTTTGTTTACCGATTTAACTGATCCGCAGACTGTTGAGGAAGCACTCGCATCTCCACAAGCGAAACAATGGAAGAGGGCCATGGATGAAGAATACTCTTCTCTGATGAAAAATAAAACATGGACGTTGACTGATCTGCCCCCAGGTAAAAAGGCTCTTCCATATAAGTGGGTATTTAAAAGGAAAACAGACCAGAAAGGAAATGTTATAAGATATAAGGCAAGACTTGTGATAAAGGGCTATGCACAAAGATGGGGCACAGACTATGAAGAGATATACTCACCAGTGGTCAGGTATACGACTATCCGCTATTTATTTGCTCTAGCAGCTAGATATGGGCTAGCAATAGATCAGATGGATGCCGTATCAGCTTTTCTTCAAGGAGAGATTGACAGAGACATTTACATGCAGCAGCCAGAAGAGTACAAGCAAGGGTCTCAAGTATGCATGCTACACAAATCTATTTATGGACTAAAGCAGGCCAGCAGACTCTGGAACTTGAAATTAAATTCAGTCATGCATGAGTTAGGAATGACACAGTCGAAAATAGATCCGTGTGTCTATTATAATGCAAAGAAGAATACTTTTATAGCCATCTGGGTTGATGATTTAATTCTGTTTACTTCAGACGAAAGTACAAAAAATCTTTTCAAGGAGAAATTAGAACAACACCTTGAAATGAAAGATATGGGTCCGGTAAGCCAATTTGTTGGTCTAAATATTACTAGAGATGAGGACAAAGTATTACTAGATCAAGAAAAATACATAAATGAAATATTAACAAGGTTTAGAATGTCAGACTGTAAACCAGTGAAAACACCAATCGAAGTTGGTATGAAACTTGGTGACAAAAATGAGGAGGATAAGATCAGCGACTGTCCTTACCAGCAGGCTATTGGCTGCTTACTATATGTGGCTCAAGGTACAAGACCTGATATTTCATTTGCAGTGAATACACTGAGCAGATTCAATAAAAATCCTACAGCAGCACACTGGACTGCAGTCAAACGAATTTTCAGATATCTGCAGGGTACGAAAGATATGAAATTGATATACTCAAAAGATGGTAATGAGAAAATCACTGGATATTGTGATGCCGATTGGGCTAGCGATGTGCGCGACAGAAAGTCGTGCACGGGGTACATTTTTTTGTTGCAGGGTGGTGCTATTTCTTGGCGATCTCAGAAGCAGCAGACTGTGGCCCTATCCACTGCCGAGGCGGAATACATGGCGATGTCTTCGGCGGCGCAGGAGGCACTGTGGCTTCAACAACTGCATGCTGAACTTGGGCAAGAGCAGAGCAAGCCGCTCGTCATTTTCAGTGATAACCAGAGTGCAATTAAACTGTCTAATAATGATTGTTACTTACCTAGGTCACGACATATTGACATTCGTTATCATTTTCTTAAGGACCACGTAAACTATTTAGATATAAAGTTTTGTTATGTGAAGGGTGACGAAATGATTGCAGATAATTTAACTAAGGGCACCACAGCCGATAAACATTTGTATTGTGTTACAAAAATGGGGTTGCGTCCCAAGGGAGGATGTTAGCATGTAATGGAACGCAACCTGATTAGTTCCTTTTTGGTGCGTGTGACTTTCTTTCTTTTCCTGTCACTCGTTCACTTGTTCACTTGTTCACTGTCACCTTTCCTAATTATAATTGAATATATTATATTATTTACCACAATCACGCAGTATATTCCTTTAATTAGCAGTGTTGTGTTTGTTTTTTTTTTTCAAATAATAACAATATTTGAATACATGAGGTACATTATAATAAAATATATAAATATGTATTATGAAAATATTTATTATCACAATTTTTTTCAAGACCTTTTCATGCATTATAATCATAAATGACGTAACGTAACTTTCTAAATTTTTTAAATAAAATTTTAAGTAGTATGCTCTTACGCTTTTACGTATGTATCTATCAAAAAATAATAAAATAAATTATATCAAACAAAACTTGAGTTGACTATTAAACTGAGATATTATTATTAATAATTAAATAACAAACTATACTACTCAGTACAGTAGAACATCGAAAATTACAGATAAAAAAATATACCAATTAAATGAAATATTTGTTCAATTAAAATCACAAATCACAATTTATTACGATTTAAGAATTATTTTGATAATAGCTCCTTAAGAAGCACAAAATGTCCAAAGTGTCGTCTGCTAAACGGCTTCTTATTTTGTTGGCCAGATAACCAGCTGCTGAAAAGGCCCTTTCGGATTCGACGCTAGTTGGGACCACAGATCTCATCGAATAAGCCGTTTTTATACTCAAGTACAATCTCGTTAATCTCGCGAGATCTCGCCCTTTTTTCGACCGAGATTAATCTCGCCCAAAAACGCCGAGATCTCGCGAAAACGAGATCTCGCGAGAACGAGATTGCATTCCCTATTTGTGCCCAATTAAGTTCAAATCGCTGAGAAAGGGAAGTTGAAATTTTGCAAATATAACTTTATTCTGCGGATAGGTCGTTACTAGGAGTAAACACTTGCAATCTTGTTCCCGTATCATAAAATGCCGACATAATAATATCAACTTTAAGAGATAACCGTAATTGGTAGTCGTTACTAAACCACACTATAAAGTCAAATTGTTGATGCCGGCATAACAAACACAACTGCAAGACAAAAACCTTAAAGGATTCTCCAAAAATGTACCAGGGTATCATAAAATAGAAGGAATTTACACTAACAACGGTACTTTAGAGAATTTTGTACCAATTTATCGTCATTATCATAATCAGCCCATGTACGTACAACCATGAGAGGTTTTAGGCCTTAGTCCACCACGCTGGCCTAGTGCAAGCGGACTACACACCCAAGAAATTCCTAAGGACTTTTACGTGTGCAGGTTTCATCATGATGTTTTCCTTCACGTTAAAACAAGTGATAATTCATATTGAATACACACATAACGTGGAAAAGTCAAAGGTGTGCTTGAGGTTTGAACCCGCGACCGCCTAGATTCTCGATCGCTCTAAACCTTGACGCTATCACAACAATATCCCATAGGGATACAGTAAGAAAAGTATTTGAAAATATACCAGCGCCTGCCTAAAATCTACTAACGCAAAAATACAAATTTTGCTATTATTTTTGGCAGGCGCTTAATGTATAACTAGGGTCAATAACTTTATGCGGTTTTTGTGTTAAATATTTAACCAAATGTAAGTCAATTAGACTCTTAATTGATTTAGTAATTAATAGATAAAATATGAATTGATTAATTTCCGTGTGTTGTGTAGAGTTATTTTGAATTACAGTTCGATTTTCGACCTATACATAGAATAAGATATGACTATAATCATAACTTTTGTTATTGTTTGAAGAACAAAAGGAGTTACAGATAATTTTGTGTCCAATTAAGTTCAAATCGCTCCCCTGTAAAGTTGAGATTTTGCACATATAACTTTATTCTGCAGATAGGTCGATTAATGTTCATTGTACATGTTATAAATACAACCAGGTTTTGAAACGATGTTTTACTTCATAGTTAAATGGTGTGATTCTTCACAATTAATTAATATTACCTACATAGCTTTAGAGTGATGCCTCGAGGTGTAAGCATGCTGTCACGGGTTCATACGCTAGGCATTTCAAAATTCTATTTTTTACAAACATTACAAATAAATTTAATAATATTATGTTGGCTTGTTAGCATAAATATGTGCTGTGAAAAAAATCGAAGTTAATTATCCGAGTGCGCAGTAACTTCATTTTTCGAGCAATATATTAGTGGATTTGAGAAGTTTCCGAAGAATTACAGGATCCGCGTTATTTATGCATTATTTAAAAGTAGACAAAACTTGTGTGTGGAAGTTATCTCTACAACCCATTAAAGAAACAAGCTTGAATTTATTTTTTTACTTCCATATAAAATCACACAAATCTCACAGGTATTAAAAGACGTTTTCGTCATATTTTGCGATCCAAAAGTCCTGGGTTCAATTCTCAAGTTTACATTTTTATTTCCCCCTAACCCTTGTCTAAAGGGTTGCTAATAGTGTATCCATAATTAATTGTCTGTAATTGGTTGTGCCTTTCCCCGCCGAAGCCCGAGGGGCGCCACTGATACGCTCGGATTTGGCCCTAGTCTCTAGAGACCATACTATACCTTTAGGGACTGATTTGGAGGAAAAAAGTATTGCAAACCAAGTACGTGTCAGATTTGAGTAAGAAAGGTCTCATACCGTCTATTATACAGGGTGTATTTAGACCGTGATCTAAAACTGAGGCAGGTAATAGCGAGGGTGATTACAAACCCCCTGGCATTAAAGAAAATCCCGACAAAAAATAAAATTTTTGAGGCTTTCCATACAAACCACATACTTTTAGCACTGATGGATGTATGGAAAACGTCAGAATTTTTATTTTTTGTCGCGATTTTTAATATCGCCACTGGGTTTGTGATCACCCTCGCTATTACCTGGCTCAGTTTTCGATCACGGTCTAAATACACCCTGTATAGAGTTTTAAATAGTTCCGCGATGTTACTAAAGTCAAATTATCAAATAAATTAATGTGTTTACATACAATAATCGATAATTTTATCGGTTTTAGTAACAAAATTTGTAAATTTATCCAGTAGCAATAAATGGTCAACAGAAATATAGGCTGTATTCAGACCGCGATCGGAAACTGAGGCAGGTAATAGCTGCGGTGATCACAAACCCATTGGCATTAAACAAAACCGGGGAAAATAAAAAATAATACGTTTTTCATACAATCATCTGTACTTATTAAATGTATGTGGTTTGTTTAGAAAACCTTTTTTTTTACTTTTTGTCGGGATCATTTTAACGCTTATGTGCTCGGAATCACCTTAGCTAACCTGTCTTCTTCATCAACCCATATACGCCTACTGTTGGGCACGGGCTTCCTCTACCATTAAGAGCGTTTAGGCCTCAGTCCACCTTCACTATTTTCAATTACGCGTGAGTAACTAAAGTGGTAGGCAAAATTGGAGATACATATTTCGAAATAGGATCTAGTTTGTAGCTATTATAAGCTTATAATCCTTATAATTTAACATAAAATTACCAAATAACACTTTTACTTAACTCAGAAATCGAATATAACATACATTTGTGTTTATAAATATCACTAGCTGTTGCCCGCGACTTCGTCCGCGTAGACTACAGGGTTGAGTTCAGAAAGAAAATAAGTTATAGTCTATTTTACTCCTGAAAGTCCAATTTATGCCCATACCAAAAATCATACAAATCGGTAAAATTATTTAAACGTGAAACCGTAACGCGCCGGTCGGCGCCTTGTACATAATTATTGCGCGCTTGATGATTATTTTGAAACTGCGATATCTTCTAAGGTACTCATCGAAATCAAATGATGTAAAGGGCAAATTTCTTTTAAATTAAATACTTATACTGAATAACGCATTTATTTGGATAAGGATTAATATAATCTTCATAAAAATACCTTCACAAACAATGCTTTATTTTATAACAAATTAAGTTAGCATAAAAGAGGTTATAGTGAATCAACCCTAAAAGTTAGACATATGCTACCGCTGACTTTTTTGTAGATATTATCAAGCTCTACAATTTTTCTCTAGGACTTAACTATATATCTCCTATGGGTAAGGCAGCGTTTGCAAAAAACAGTTTCGTTCGCCCGTTTTTTCTCCGACTTACTTCGCAAATCCTGCTACAACAAAAAAGTCTTATGATTTTTCGGACTAATATATAGCCTATAACACTCACAAAGAACGTAGCTTTCTATTGGTAAAAGAATTTTCAAAATCGGTTCAGTAGATCGCGAGTTTACTTTCTACAACGTCACAAACATACAAACATACAAACATACAAACTTACAAACATACAAACTCACAAACCTTACCTCTTTATAATATTAGTATAGATTATCAACACCCCAATTCTAAGCTTTGTCAACGTCCGCTAATGAAGTGTCCCCCATTAGTGTAATAACGGAGGACAGCCGCCACAGGTGGCGCTAGTGGACCACAGCGTGAAACCTCATTGGATTTATATAAGGGGAAAATTCTGGTTCCTTTATACTTGAGACAGTATTAAAAAAAATAAAGAGTTTAGTAAAATAGGATTATAGAGCTCCTAATAAGTTATGATAGCCTGGTACTTTTAAAAAGACTTATTTTCACTTAATTTTCGAAACGGCTGTACCAACAATGATGAAACTTTAACAGAAATGTATTTTCACGGATAAACAAGGGTTTTGTCCAAAAAAACGGTAATTTCGTACAAAATTACTTTTTTCGAGCCATATTAAGTTGAAAAAAATATTAAATGTATTTTGCTGTTGTTAACGATGAAGTATCGCTTGTTTTAACGGTGAAGGAAACCATCGTAATGAAGCTTGCACACCTAAAAGTTCTTAGGAATTTCTTATTGTTTACTCCGTGATCTAGTTCAGCGTGGACTAAGGCCTAACAATAGTTGAAGAGACCCGTAGGACTTACATAAAATCGCCACAAAATCGCTTAAAAAGCCATCAAAAAAGAATTTATCAATACATTGTCGAAGTAATCTAATGTCTGTCGCACCTGAAGCCACAATTACTGGCCCTTTCTCCACCAAATTGCCGCCAATTGACGTCACCGCGGGGGGCGTGACGTCACACACAGACAGGTGGAGGGGGGGGGGGGCGGTCGTGGATCAAACGGCAACTGTCACCTGCCGTCTGTTGGAAGTAACCACGAGAGGAAATGTGTTGGGATACTTTAGGATTTTAAAATAGGAATATCTCCTGTTGGGTTATGATAGCCTGGTACTTTTTTTGAGAGTTATATGGTAAAATAGTAATTTTGATGGTAAAATGCCTTCATAGTACAGTTATATTACAGTTGATAATAGTTGTGGGGCCTATTCGGTTTAAAGACAATTTGATCCCAAATACCAACCAATAGGAAACCTTATTTTAGGTTTAATTGAGTGAATTCTTCTGTTAGTTCATGATTACCTGGTACTTTTTGTGAGTTGCACCGGAAAATGATAAGTAGGTAAATGCTGTTTATATACCTAACTTAAATTATTTAAAGTTGATTTTGTTACGTAACTAAGTCGATTTTAAGAATTTTGTTACTAATAAAAAATCTATTTATTTTACGCTTTAATAGAGAAATATTTTCTATCGATTTCTGATTGCCTGGTACTTCTTTGTAACCTGATGGTCAATGTCGTAATAGTATGACTTACAAACAACGGATACAATTGATACTGTTATTTGTTAATTGTTACTATTTGCTGGTTACTATGATTACTGTGGTTACTGTGGATCTGTAGTACTGTGGGTACTGTGGTTCTGTAGGTACTGTGGTTCTGTAGCGCTGTGGGTACTGTGGTCGGGGAGCAGCGATTCGCTGAATAAAATTCCCTTCTTCTATCTTGCGGCGGGGTGGCTTCCTCGGTATAGCGCTTTTCCCACTGTTCTTGCTCTGCTGTTCTTGTAGGCGAGGCGAGGACCGGCGAGGACTGATTTTGCACCGATCCTGGCCCCCCTTATATACAGTTCAAACCTCTATCCCGCTCTCACGCGTAACTGCGTCTCTGTCAGCGTGAGAGCGGGACAGAGCTATACGTGCAACAAAGATGGGGATATCAAAACTGACACTATTCTAACCAGCTGCTATACCGTAAGGAGTCCACCCATTGTTTTTTATTAATAAAAATATGCATCCTGATCACAATATACATCTACCCTATAACTATTTGTTTTCTTTATTTCACTACCTACTATTGATCTTAAGCTATGCCCGCAATATAACTTTATTTATTTTCTATTTACAAACTATCTGTTTTACAAAATATCTATATCTATTTACAAAATTACTATATTTATTAAATCGCTATTCTTAAAAACTATTCTAAGGCTATTGTCTCGTACATCACTCCCGCCGTGCGTCGTCCCGGCTGTCAAGCTGGAGCGGCGCAGTACTGGTCCCTGGCGTGGCTCCAACATTCACGGGCAGGATCACCAGCTTCTTGGTCGGCCGTCGCAGGGTGGTGTTCCGGGTGCGCACGTCGGCTGCTCGTACAATTCCGTCCGGTCCCGGGAAGACTTTGACGACTACACCCTTGGGCCAGACGTTGCGGGGCAGCGTCCCATCAGCTATCAGGACGATGCTCCCGAGTCGCAGTTGCTCGCCTCGACTATAAGGCTCCCGCCGGTGTTGCAACTCCGGCAGGTACTCCCGCACCCAGCGTGACCAGAAGAGGTCCGCGAGGCGCTGAGAGGCGCGCCAGTGACTGCGATTCGCTATGTCGTTTTCTTGAAATTCTCCCGGTGCTGCTAGATTGGCAGGACCACCGAGTAGAAAGTGGTTGGGTGTGAGGGCTTCGGGATCCTCCGGGTCCGTGGAGACGTGAGTGAGTGGTCTGCTGTTGATGACGTTCTCGACTTCAGCGAGAAGCGTCACTAGGGTTTCTTCTGTAGGGTGGCGTTCGTGTAATATCGTAGCGAGGGAGACTTTGACGCTACGCACTAAACGTTCCCAAGCTCCTCCCATGAAGGGTGCACTGGGAGGGATATAACGCCAGTTGATGGCGCGTCGATTTGCATCTTCACGCGTCGCACTGTCGATGGAGCGTCTGAGTTCTTTGTCGGCACCCTGTAGGTTGGTGCCGTTGTCCGACCATATCTCTGTAGGTAAGCCACGACGAGCGATGAACCGTCGTAGGGCCATGATGGCGGAGTCGGTTGTGAGCGATCCGGCCATCTCGAGGTGCACGGCGCGTGTGGTGAGACACGTGAATAAAGCGACGTACCTTTTCTGTGTTGACCGTCCAACGGTCACTGTGAGCGGTCCGAAGTAATCTATCCCTGTGTATGTGAAAGCACGCTGATGGTGGGCCAGGCGAGAAGGTGGGTGATTGCCCGTAGCTGGTGTCGGAGGGCGCGCCTTCCGGATACGGCAACTTAAACAACTGTATATGACACTTTTCACTGTTGATCGCGGCCGCACTATCCAATAGCGTTGCTTGCATTCGTTCAGCGTCGTCTCGACTCCCGCATGTAGCAAAAGTCGGTGTACATAATCCACGTATAGTCGAGTTATGTGATGTCTTCCGTCGAGGATTGCTGGCCTCTTGGTATCTTCGGAGACCTCTTCTGCGGCCAGGATGCGGGATTTGATCACTAGAATCCCGTTGTGCACTTCTATCGCCAGGCCTCGCAAACGACTGTGAGGAGGTGGGGAGCCTCCTTTGTTGACTGAAGCTATTTCTTCGCTAAAACTATCTTCCTGGCATCGACGAATCAGCAGTTCTTCAGCTCTACGTTGAAGTGTGCTGTCTATGGGGTGATATCTATGTTCCGTGGTGCATTCCGTCCGCTTCGTGGGGCGCGAACTTGCGGTCGGTTTTGCTGGAACTTTGGTCCACGTCGGGTCCTTTTCTGTTCGACGTTTGTTTCTTTTGTAATTTACAGATGCGACTGAGCGTCTGCAACTATCTATAAACTGTAGAACTCGTGCGGTCGTTCTCAATAGCTTTTCCCATTTGGAAAAGCGTTCTGTGGGTGGTAATGCTGCGGCGAGGGCTGTGACTGTAGTTTTTATGCTGTGGACTCTCTCTTCGCCGGTAGTGAACGAAGCTGTCGGCGTTTCGACGGGCCAGGTCGAAGGGTCGTTCCTCAGGAAGTCTGGGCCGCAGTACCATCTGTGTGCGCTGTTTAAATCATGGGGCGTGTCCCTCGTCGCGTCGTCCGCCACGTTCGCTTTTGTCGGGACCCACCGCCATTCTAATATCCTGCTGTTTTCTTCTATTGCGGCTATACGATGCGCGACGTACGGGCGATAAGAGCGCGCTCCATTCCGCAGCCAAGCAAGTACTGTTTTGCTGTCCGTCCAGTAGGTCTTGGCGTCCGGCTTACGGTCATGTTCTTCTATAACAGTCGCTGCCATGCGACTTCCCATGACTGCCGCTTGCAGCTCTAACCTGGGAATGGACACCAGTTTGAGAGGCGCTACTCGGGACTTCGCTATTATTAGCGTCGTCGCGACTGTTCCGTCCGGATGTGTTGCTCTCCAGTATAACGCTGCTGTGTAGGCTGCTTCACTCGCGTCGACGAATGTGTGCAGTTCGAGGTGAGTGGCTTCACTGTAGTGCAGGTAGCATCTAGGGACCCTGATGTTTGTTAATTTCTGTAGATGGCCAATCCACTCCTTCCATTGTGGTCGGAGATCTTCGTCTATTTGTTGGTCCCAGTCTGTACCTCTCCTCCAGATCTCTTGCAAGATTTGCTTCGCCCGCGATGTGACCGGGGCGGCTAATCCGAGTGGGTCGAAGAGCGACATCAATGTTTTGAGCACTTCCCTCTTGGTCGGTGCGTCGTTTTCCATCGTTCCCCGCGGTAGTCTTGCCAGCTCTGTGTTGAAGGAGAGTTTGTCGTTTCGGCAATCCCATACTAGGCCGAGTATCTTCTCTGTAGTCGTATCGTCCTGTAGATGCGTATACGGCTTGTCTGTGGTGGCTTTGAGAGCCTGGCGTACCTCTGGTGAGTTGGACGCCCATTGACGTAGGTCGTAGTGCGCCTGTTTGTGTATTTCGCGCACGTCTGTTGCTATGCGGATGGCTTCTTCGATCGTCGCGAAACTCTGTAGGTAATCGTCGACGTAATGATTTCTCACTATTGCCCCGTAAGCTGCGGGGTTGCTGTTTCTGTGTTTCTCTGCGTTAAGGTTCTTGACGTAGATGGCTGTGGCTGGTGATGACTTCGCTCCAAATATGAGTGACGTCATCCTGTATTCTGTGGGGCTCGCGTCCCCTCTCGCGTCTCCTCTCCACAGGTATCGGAGTGCGTTTCTATCGACGTTGCGTATTTTCACCTGCATGAACATTTCGGCGATGTCCGCGGTGACTGCTATTGGATGCTGTCTGAAGCGCATCACAATCCCCGGTAGTGATTGAATCAAATCAGGTCCGGTGAGTAAGTGGTCGTTGAGCGAGACGCCCTGCGTCTTCGCTGCTGCGTCGTGGACGATTCTAATCTTGCCGGGCTTCATTGGATTGATAACGGGGAAGTGGGGTAAGTACCACGTCTTGCCCGTTTCTGTCGGTGTCGGCGCTACTTCGGCGTATCCTTTTGTAAGAAGGGCCGCCATCTGTTGATTGTATTGTTCTCGCAGCTTCTGATCTCTGTCTATCCGTTGTTCTGTGCTCAGAAGCCTCTTGAGAGCGTTTTCTCTGTTGTGCGGCATGGGTACGGCTGGGTTCTCCCATAACAGAGCCGTTTCGTAGTGACCATCCTCCCGCCGCTGTGTGTGCTCCCGCAGTGCGTTGAGTGCGCGTTCTTCCGGGTCAGTTCTCGGCTTCTTGGGTTCGACGGTCAGCGATTCGATGGCGAGGTAACGTCGCAGCTGCTCGTTCATGTCGTCGTCGATGCTTCTAAGATGATTGATTCGATGTAATCGGTGACCAAGCGACCGAGTAGTGGAGCCGTGGAGCACCCATCCGAGTGGAGTGAATGATGCGACGGGTTGGTTCCTTTTCCCTTTCCGCGTAGCTGTTGCCAATAACAAGTGCCAGTTGTCTTGGCCTATAAGAATCCCCGGAGTGCCCTTTTCGTAATGGAGATAGGATGCGATGTCTGTTAAGTGGTCGCAGCCTTTTAGCGTTGCTCTTGGGATCTTCTGTGGTGCCACACGTAACTTCGATATCGTGTGGGCCTGTATGATGTGTTCTTCTTGGGTGCCACGTAATGTCAACGTGACACGCTTCGAGTCTGTGGCTTGGACTTCTGTGTTCCCTATTGCTTCTATATGTAGCGGTTCGCTCCGCCCTTTGGCTCCAATTTGCCGCGCTATGTCGCCATCGACGAGCGTTACTGTGGAGCCGTCGTCCAATAATGCGTACGTGTCCATTTTACCTTTAGGTCCGGAGACTTGCACTGGCAGGATCTTGAGGTAAGACTGTGACTTGAATGTGGACCACGTACTGGTGACTACTTCATTGTTGGGTTCTTCTATTTTCTGTTGACGGAAATGTAATGATTTATGATGGGTTCGTATGCATCCGTCGATTCCGCATTTAGCTGTTCTGCACCGATGACCTGGCACTCTTCGCTTGAGGCATGCGAAACAGAGCGCCTTCTCTTTGGCCATTTTCCATCTCTCACTGCTGCTGAGTTGCGTGTATTTTGTGCACTGTTCTATTCTATGTCCCGTATTGCTGCAGATCGGGCATGTTTCGTCGTGGTGATTCGGCGACGCTGTGTAAGTCTTCTGTCTTCTGTTGATCTTGAGTCCTCGCCGGTCCTCGCTGCCTATTAGGTTCGCGTGCGGTTCCGGTGAGGCGTATGGACCGCATTTCTGTGCTTCATTGTCTGCAAACCGAGAGAGCTTCACTAGGTCCGCTTCGTCGTCCCTTGTGGTTGCGGCGAAATCGTACCATCTGTATCGGAGAGCTGGTGTGAGTTTGTCGACGACTGCCTTTGTTACCTCGGGGTTATAAAGGTAGTAGCTTTTCTTCAGCATCCGTAGAGTCGCTACGATGTTTGACATGCGTGTGGCGAACGTGCAGATGTCTCGTGGTGCGTCCGTGAGCCGTGGTAGTGTTCGCAGCCTTTCCAACTCGGTGATAGCGATCGCGTCTGGCCGTCCAAATCGGGTTTCTAACGTTTTCAGTATTTCCTCGGTGTGCGCGCCGTATATGAGCAGGCTTCCGACGGCTTCTTTGGCGATTCCCTTCAGGCTGCGTCGCAGGCGTGCGATGTTTTCTGTTTCTGTGTAGTGGGCTCTGGAGTCTTGGAATGCTGCCTTAAAAAGCAGCCATTCTTGATGGGCACCGGTGAATAGTGGCAATTCGTGGAAGCTTCTGTTTGTTGACTTCGCGGCGAGGGTGATGGCGTTGGCGAGTTCCCTCAGATCGGGTCGCGGCGTCGTGCTGTACTGCTGTGTGTCGCAGGCTGATTGTTGCTTGCTTGTTTCATTTTCTATAACTGTTGCTTGAAACCGCGTGGTTTCTTCCTGTGCTATAACTGTGGCGCGATGTGACGTGGCTTCTCGCTCTATGGCTGTGGCGCGAGGGGGCATGGCCTCTTCTCGCTCTATAACTGTGGCGCGAGGAAGCGTGGTCTTTTCTCGCTCTATGACTGTGGCGCGAGGGGGCGTGGCCTCTTCTCGCTCTGTAACTATTGCGGGTTGTGCCTCTATAGCCAGGATTGGTTGGCGAGTGTCGTTCAACCAATCGTTGACTCTCTGTTTTGTGAGCTTTCCCGTAAAGCTCGAGTCCTCGCTGTCTGCATCTGATTCCGCTTCTATTGTGGCTATGCGGGCGGCTGCAAGCTCGACTTGAAGACGAAGTAATTCTTCTTTCGCTTGCGCCAGTCTGACTGCGCGGTCTATTTTACTGTCGCGATGCCTCTTGCTGCTGCATACTGTGGCGGCCCGTTTTTCTTCTGCGGGTGCAGGTGTCGGTGCCGTTTCTACCTGCGCAGCGGTTTGTTCTGATTCCGTAATCGTAGATTGTTCGAATTCCGTCGTCGTGGTTTGTTCAGATTCCGTTGTTGCGGTGGCGCTTGTGCCTGTGTACCCTGTGGTGCCCGTTGTCGTCGACTGTTGCGATGTTTCGGCGACTGAGGCGGTTGCAGAAGCGGCGACCGAACGCTGACGCTGTTCATTTTCGTGTCGGGATCTGGTTACTGGCATCTTTTTCGAAGATTCGGCGGCTATTGGACGAAGTTGCTTGAAAATCCGGCGCTTTCTCGAAGATTCGGCGGCTATTGGACGAAGTTGCTTGAAAATCCGGCGCTTTCTCGAAGATTCGGCGGCTATTGGACGAAGATTCTTGAAAATCCGGCGCTTTCTCGAAGATTCGGCGGCTATTGGACGAAGATTCTTGAAAATCCGGCGCTTTCTCGAAGATTCGGCGGCTATTGGACGAAGATTCTTGAAAATCCGGCGCTTTCTCGAAGATTCGGCGGCTATTGGACGAAGATTCTTGAAGATCCGGCGCTTTCTCGAAGATTCGGCGGCTATTGGACGAAGATTCTTGAAAATCCGGCGCTTTCTCGAAGATTCGGCGGCTATTGGACGAAGATTCTTGAAAATCCGGCGCTTTCTCGAAGATTCGGCGGCTATTGGACGAAGATTCTTGAAAATCCGGCGCTTTCTCGAAGATTCGGCGGCTATTGGACGAAGATTCTTGAAAATCCGGCGCTCGAAGGACCAAAAAATGTTACTATTTGCTGGTTACTATGATTACTGTGGTTACTGTGGATCTGTAGTACTGTGGGTACTGTGGTTCTGTAGGTACTGTGGTTCTGTAGCGCTGTGGGTACTGTGGTCGGGGAGCAGCGATTCGCTGAATAAAATTCCCTTCTTCTATCTTGCGGCGGGGTGGCTTCCTCGGTATAGCGCTTTTCCCACTGTTCTTGCTCTGCTGTTCTTGTAGGCGAGGCGAGGACCGGCGAGGACTGATTTTGCACCGATCCTGGCCCCCCTTATATACAGTTCAAACCTCTATCCCGCTCTCACGCGTAACTGCGTCTCTGTCAGCGTGAGAGCGGGACAGAGCTATACGTGCAACAAAGATGGGGATATCAAAACTGACACTATTCTAACCAGCTGCTATACCGTAAGGAGTCCACCCATTGTTTTTTATTAATAAAAATATGCATCCTGATCACAATATACATCTACCTTGCCTGGTAGAAATCGCTTTCAGCGATAAGGCCGCCTATGGCTCCACGTTGTCTTTTATTTTAAGTTTTTTTATTGTAACATATTTTTTGTGGGTACCAATAAAGTGTTGTCTATCTATCTATCTATCTATCTACCCTATAACTATTTGTTTTCTTTATTTCACTACCTACTATTGATCTTAAGCTATGCCCGCAATATAACTTTATTTATTTTCTATTTACAAACTATCTGTTTTACAAAATATCTATATCTATTTACAAAATTACTATATTTATTAAATCGCTATTCTTAAAAACTATTCTAAGGCTATTGTCTCGTACATTAATAATGTCAATTTTGAGAATTTTTGTTATTCATAGAAGACGTTATTTATTTTACTCTTAATTGAGTGAAATCTTCTATTGATTTCAGAAAGCTTGGTACTTTTTTATTAATTGGACGGTAAAATGATGTTAATTTGATTCTAAAGTACAACAACTAGCGCCAATAGATGGCGGTAAAATGGAGGATTTGTTACGTCATAATCGTCTTACCGGACCCATACACCATCAATAATATTGATCAATATTCTGATTGTACAATATTATTGAACGTGTAGGGATAATATTGAAGCATTGCGCCGTGATTGAGCAAAAGATTGATGGAGCTTAATTTTTATTGATCAATATTTTTTTATTGCGCTGTGTAGGGTTAATATTGCGCAATATATTTCTTTTTTTTTTCTTTTCAACAAAATCACCAGCGTGGCTGCCGCCAAAACTTCGTCGTCAGACATGTTGCTCGCACGAAAATATTGATCAGAGTGGTTTATCAATTTTATTGACAGAAATAATTGAACGTATGGAATCAAAGGGGGTGTTCAATATTATTGAACAATAAAAAGATTGTTCAATATTATTGTAGGTGTATGGGGCCCCTTACTGTCCACCGTCACAGCATACAGGTTTGAAATAAAAATTTATACAGAAAATTCTAGAAAGATCCTTCTATTCCTTAAATATTCCGGCCCCTACTCGCGGCATCCCGCGGCGCGCGAATCAAAAATGTTATTTCGTCGAACTTTAAATATTACCAACATACCGCTACACTTGTTTTACCATGTGCCATCTCAAAATCAACCTTAATCCATTTGTATAAGACTCAAATAATATTTACAAGAAAGCAAATTGATTTTGTTTGATTCCACAGCAAGTTACGTCATCTTGTTATAAACAAGCAAATTTGAAACTTGTTTTCTGGAAGATAAAGTTAATTATAGATTTTGGCAACGGCAAATGATGTTGTCATTCAGCTTGTCAATTTGTTTTTAAGAAGTCAATCGAAAATCAATCTTTTGTTGTAGGTATTAAGGGTTGTATAATATTTCGTGAACGGTAAATAAGTGTGTTTATGTTTGGTTTTGTATCGTTTAAAGAGATTATGAGATGGTAGTTGATTGACGTTAGGGCGCGCCGAGGACAGGTGTACTTAATAAAGCAAAGGAAATTTGTCAGACAGCCAAGGAAATGTTTTTTTAATTATTTTTTCTGGTGTAGGATAAAAACGTTTATTTTATGCTATATTTGTTTATAGCAGAAAAGAAATATTTTACATATTTTAAGTAAAATAATGCCTAAATAATATTTATACCGAAATCTTTAATTTTAGTATTGTACCTTAAATACGTTTTAATAAAAATATTTTCAACAATTATATAAATTTTTTGTAATGCTTTCTTGATTGTTAAATCCTCGAATTAAATTATACTTTCTACCAAGATTTCCCAAGTTCACTTCCTAGTTCGGAAAAACATTATTTTCTTCAATAACAATATTCTTATTTGCATATTTTCTCTAAAATGTTTAATTTAAAACTGACCCTACTTGGGATTCGAACCCCGGTATGCCGCGGGCTGTGTATGCAGTAATTATTAACGATTAAGCTGCAACCCTTAACATTTGACTTTCTCATCCCCCGATATTATCCCTCAGCATATATTAATTAATCCTTTGTAATATAAATATAAAATTAACTGTTTGTCTGTTGCGCTTTTACGGCGAAACTACTAAACCGATTTTGATGAAATTTAGTATATAGATGGTTTAGATCCTGTGAGAAGATATAGGCTATTTTTTTATTCCAAAAAAGGGTTGTAAGGGGATGAAAGATTGTGTTAAAATATTGCCATTTTTGTAGTTGGAAGCTTTAAACTTATTTTTTACGCTTTCGATTTGATACAAAAGTTGTATTTTAGTTTGTATAAAAAATTACTTTAAAGGTGTAAAATTAAATAGGGGATGAAAGTTTATATGAAAATTTATCATTCATAAAAGCTAGAGCTTTGAAGCTTATCTTTAGGCTTTCGATTAGATACTTAGGTGACATCTGAAGTTTGTGGAGGTTTTGAACCCTTTATCAGTGGCGTGCCTAGGGTATCAAACTAAGGCAAGCCCAAATGTTTATTTAGTAGCAGCATATTTTTTTAGGTACGTAGGACTAATAAATACCTACCGGTTAGTACTCACATTCACGTTTATAGCGTTATTTTATAAATAAACAATCGTTAAGTTCGTTATTCGGAACTATGTAAGGCAAGTCGGGCTTTCGGGCTTCTATGGAAGTACCGCCACTGCCCTTTATATGTATAAATTTGTATAGGGGATGAAAATTTGTATGGAGATCCATCAATTCAGAACTTATAACGATGAAACTTTTTTCTTTGTTTTTTCGGTATTAATAAAATGTAATTCCTACGACTTTTCCAAGTTATGTGTGTATTCACAATAATTTATCACGTACTTTAGCGGTGAAGGAACTTGTGATGAAACCTGCACACCTAAAAGTTCTTAGGAATTTCTTAGGTGTGTAGTCCGCCTGCAATAGGCCAGCGTGGTGGACTAAGGCCTGAACCCTCTCAGTTGTGGAAGTCTGTACTCAGCAGTGGGCGTATATGGGCTGATACACACATGGCGAAATGTGGGTGCAGAAATGCACCTCTTTCTATCCCATCGGGGAATGCAGGCGTAAAGTTATACAAATAGATAAATTTTGTAATTTAAATATTAATCTCAATTTTTTTAATATGCGTTAGTATTATATTACAGGTTTTAGACCACTAACTTAGCTTTATTATCTAAAATTTGGAAAACTTAGACAATATTAAATTAAAACATTTTACATACCTTAGAAAATCATGTAGATATTTTTCGTACCTACATTTCACGACACTAAATTTATCTTAAAAAGTCCTTTTTTAGACTCAAACCCACACTTCTGATTACTGTATTTAAAACTCTTAAAAATCACTCCTTATACAATATACACCACTTTGGCCTTCAAATAGTCATAAATCACTGCAAAATGCTACCAAAAACACCCACTTTTCTGAGTCCAAAATCACTTTTTATTCAAATCACCCAATTTTCGATGATCACCTTCTGACCTCTTGCCTATGACTGAGAGGCTTGGGGGCGTGTTAATGGGGGTGTGCCGAGGCCACGCCCACCGCCCTCCGCCCCTTCCACGCCCCTCGTCAAATATTAACCCCGTAGCTACCCCTTTAGATAATATTTGCCGATGGAAGAATTAAATTTTGTATTTGGGGTTGCTTTGTTTCATATCTAGTCAGTTATGGATTTAGCAGTTCCAGGTTCGATGCTAGGAAAGGAAAAAATATTCAAAAAGAACAATAGTCTGCCCCCTATATTTTAGACGAATTTAGTGCAATAATCAATATTATGTGGAAAAACATAATATTTGTCTACTGTTTAAGAATGCAAGCGTGATGTATTAAAATTAAAAGTACCAGGGTTCCATAAATATTGAAGAGATAAAAACATTATATACTAATATAACGAGCCTAACATTAGCTTCATAAATCTAGAGGTTCCAGATTCGATGCTCAGAACGGAATGGACCCAAAAAAAATAGACTCACCCCCTATTCATTTATACATGTTTATCGAAATATATGTAGAAAAATATATCTGTCTACCCTTTAAGGTTGCAAGCGTGATCATTAATTTATTATTAAAAGTACCAGGGTCCTATAAATACCGAAGAGTTCTTACTAATAATATTAAAAAATACATTTTTCATTCTTCAAATATTCAAATTCAAATATTCAAATATATTTTATTGTGGTACATAGGTACATAATGGTGTTACAAATAAGGTTTTTTTTTAACAGCTATGACCCGCCGTGTTGGCATACAATAATTTGGCTTAAATCTAATAAAAATTTACAAAAAAAAAGAAAAAACTATAACATCAAAACTAACTAAATAATCTATTTATCATAAAGAAAATCATGTAAACTATAATAACACTTATTATTTAGGAATTTAAACAATGAGGATTTAAAATTACTGAGATCATTAAATTCTCTTATAGATTTTGGTAGGCTGTTGTATATGTCAGGGATGAGATTAAACACACTTTTATGGAATAATGCTGTTTTGTGGGGTATGTGTATCATCTTATCATTGCGTCTGGTTCGGTTACTAAATTTAAAAAGATGGATATTTGTTTTTGCAAAAATAGCACATTCATAGATAAACATACAAGGAAGTGGGAGTATCTTGAGCTCTTTAAAATATGGTATGCATGAGTCAGTTGAGCTAATGTTTGTGATTGCTCGAATGCATCGCTTTTGAGCCCTGAATGCCAGCTCTCTGTTAGGGGAATTTCCCCAAAATATTAGGCCGTATCGTAAAATAGAAGACACATGGCCGTGATACGCACAAAGGAGGGCAGATTTGTCTGTTATTTTTCTCAGCTTATAAAGAGCATAAGATTGCTGATTTAGACGTTTGCAGACATAATCAATGTGTTTCTTCCAATTTAGTTTCTTGTCAATATATATACCCAAAAATTTAATGTCTTCTGTTTCTTCTATTGCAATGTTTTGAAATATTATATTTAAATTTGTTTTAGCTTGAAGTCTCTGACTAAAATTCATAATTTTTGTTTTAGTAAGATTTAATTTTAAATTATTTGTATTAAGCCAATCTGTTACATTAGTTAAGTAAGTATTTATTTCATTATTAACAGTCAAAGAGTTTCCTGTGAATAAAACCGTGCTATCATCGGCAAATAAAGTCATCATATGATTAGTTATGGTTGGCAGATCATTGATGTATATAAGAAAAAGTAGTGGGCCTAAGACGCTGCCTTGTGGTACTCCGTAGTGTGTAACATTATATTGAGATTGGTATATAATTTCTTCTTTTTTTGTGGGACATACTCTACTGATTTGAGTAGCTTGCTGTCTGTCAGTTAAATAAGATTTTATTAAGTTATTAATGTTGCCTCTAACACCATAATTATATAGTTTATTAAGAAGAATATCGTGGTGAACGTAATCAAAAGCTTTTGTCAGATCCAAATACATAGCTACGGCTGATTTGCGATTATCCATATTGGTGATGATAGTGTTTACAAAATTATAGATTGCTGAATTTATTGACTTAGCTTTACGAAAGCCATATTGTTCAGATGCAAAGAGATTATTTTGTTCTAGGAAAGAGTACAAGGAAGCATAGATAACCCTTTCATATACCTTTGATTTCAGTAAAGGAAAAGCAGAGACTATAGAAGCGCATGTTGCGATGTTTTAAATTAAAAAATATAAAGATATGATTTTAATGAATTATTTTCGCCGAGAATGGAACCTGCGTCCTATTGTCTGTGGGTTGGCGGTGCGCCCGACCATCCATAGACAAAGCTCAATGAGTGAAATAACAAAAGCAGCTTTGAATCCTTTGGTGGGGTCTAACAAGAAAATAATTGACATTAAATTATTGTAATTTTTTGCGTATTCTAAGAACATTTACCATAGTATATTGTTTTTAGACCATTAGAAAGAAGATATTTCAACAAACAAAAATGCGACTTTATAAAAAAGGTGATATTTTGAAGCGAGAATTTTTTGATTGAAAATTAGGGTTCTTTTAACGACATCAACTCAAAAAAAGGTGAAAAAATAAATATTTCTAGCCAAAAAAATTACAGTTTAGGTGTTTGGTACATAAAAAGGTAAGTTTTCACCTAACATCGTGAAAAACAAATTATTTTTAAAAAAGGAAATAATTAACAACGAAAACCTTGGATGTTTGAATTTTTCACATAAATTTTGAGGTTATTATTACGTACAACTTTGCCGTTTACCTTTTTTTGCACAGGAACTGTAGTGTTGCCGGAAATGAAGATAAAAGTATTTTTACCGTTAAAACCTTCAAAATTTTTCGACCTAAGATCGCCCGTAAATTATTTTTCCTGTCATTTTTTTTTACTTTCTTCCTTTTCCACTGCGTTTCATTCTATTAAATATAATAATTTTATTTTGTTTCAAAAATTATCGATCCTCTCCTAGAGAAGTGAATCGCAAACAACCTGCAAGCTTTCTATAAGAAAGAAAGAAAATTAAAGGTCATATTCTAAAAACACACTTAATGAAAAAGGGTCGATTAAAATTCTAATAAAAACATCAATTAACGGACGATTATAGAGAATTTCCGAATGGAAAAACTCGATAACATTTCTAGATCGCTCGGAAATCTTTGTATGAGACTTGAATAATGCTCTAGTACTAATATTTAGTTAGTATTCAGCCCGCGACTCTGTTCACTCATTGTAATCAACTTTATAATAGTGGGGCGACGACCTCAAGCATATTAGGACTGTTTGATTTGTTATATTTATGTTAGCGACTTAAAATTATTAGGAACTAGCTGTTGCCCACGACTCCGTCCGCGTAGACTACAGGGTTGAGTTCAGATAGAAAATAAGTGATGGCCTCGAGGTTTAGGCGCGCAGTCGAGAATCTCGGCGGTCGCGGGTTCGAACCCCAGGCACACACCTCTGACTTTTCGAAGTTATGTGAGTATTCAAATTGAATTATCACTTGCCTTAACGGTGAAGGAAAACATCGTGATGAAACCTGCACACCTAAAAGTTCTTAGGAATTTCTTAGGTGTGTAGTCCGCCAACCCGCACTAGGCCATCGTGGTGGACTATGGCCTAAACCCTCTCAATGGTAGAGGAGACCCGTGCTCAGCAGTGGGCGTATATGGGTTGATGAAGAAGAAGAAGAAGAAGAGAAAATAAGTTGTAGTCTATTTTACTTCTCAGAGTCCTATTTATGCACATACCAAAAATCATTCAAATCGCTGTGGTAGATCCCGCAATACTAATTCCCACGGGAATACTACATTTTCCGGGATAAAAAGTATCCTATGTGTTATTCTGATGTATAAGCTATATTATTGTAAAGTTTTATTAAAATCCATTCAGTAGTTTTTACGTGAAAGCGTAACAGACAGACAGAGTTACTTTCGCATTTATAATATTACTAGCGACCCGCCCCGGCTTCGCACGGGTGCAATGCTGATATTTAATGGATGTTATCATACATATAAACCTTCCTCTTCAATCACTCTGTCTATTAAAAAAACCGCATCAAAATCCGTTGCGTAGTTTCAAAGATTTAAGCATACAAAGGGACATAGGGACAGAGAAAGCGACTTTGTTTTATACTATGTAGTGATAGTGAAGTTGGGATTATGATAATCACAAATTTTGTTTTTATAGATCAAATAGTAGATTCTTGTACAGATTTTGTGATTGTGATCACAGACCCATTGGCGTTAAAGAAAATCCCGACGAAAAATAAAAATTTGACGTTTTCTGTACAACCGTCGGTATGTTTGTATGGAAAAAGTCACTTTTTTTTATTTGTCGCAATTTTCTTTAACACCATAATTAACGGTAAAGGAAAACATCGTGATAAAACCTCCACACCTAGAAGTTCTCAGGAATTTCTTAGGTGTGTAGTCCGCCTGCACTAGGCCAGCGTGGCGGACTATGGCCTAAACCCTCTCAATGGTAGAGGAGACCCGTGCCCAGCAGTGGGCGTATATGGGTTGATGATGAAGTTAGCATGAGTAACTTAAAGTGACTTCAAGTTATGTAAGTCTGAGTGACGTTTTGTGGTATATGATGACGTAGGATTACGTAAACTTCACTTGTAAACATAGAATAGTATTATAATGAAACTATATTACATCAGCTTACTAGTTGTATTATTAATAGTTATTAAATAAGATAATTAAATTAATTATTTATTGAGTACTTATTTACATGGTCAAATTTGCGTGAAAACCTAGGTTCGGTTCTCGGGTTAAAGTGAAGTGATGTTTAGGCAAAATGCCATTAAATAAATAAAGCCTAAAAATGTTAATTAAAACGATAAAACTCTCCGTCTACCCTTTTTTAATACAGTCGTGAGGATATGTGTGTAATAACTCAAAAATATTATAATATCCACCAGGCGCCCATAATTTCTGAGGAATTAATTAAATGGAAAATGATAGATTTTTTAATTTCTCATATCGATAGTACTAGGAGTGCATAACATTAGAAGAGATTGAAGATATTGTACTTATGTAATAACTTATCATATCTACCAGGAACCCAAAAATACTGAAGAAGTTAATTCAAAACGTTTTCATATTTTTCTATTCCTAGATACTTATACTAGTACAATTACATGTATGTAATAACAAAAAATAACTACCAGGGACCCAGAAATAGCAAAGAACTTAATCGAAAATATTAAAACAAAATTTTCGGTACAGAATTCTTTATGTTATAATGTGACGGTAATTCGATTGGTAAGTCCTTACAATGATTACTGATTAGTAGAAATTGATGGAAAGTCATGGCTTGTAGTTTGTATGCGGAGAGCGCGACGCCTTGTCTTGGGTTCAAATTCACGATGCTGTTTTAGTATGATAGTTGAAGAAAATTGAGAATTACTTTTGTAGATATAAAATGGTTTTGCTTAAAATTATTACTTAAATAAATGATTTGGATTTCATGAATCAAAGGAGATTAAAGCTGTAATTTTATTAAGAGATTTTTTTGGTATGAATACAACAAATCTACTTAATTTTATTCATGCCGGCATAATTTTTAAGATAAAGCTGATTGTTTCTATAATTCTTTGACGTTAACATTCTTATTTTAACTTGCTATAGTTTTTTGGCAAAACCTTTTTTGTTCATAACTTTGGCGTCACTTTCTCAAAAAGGTACCAGGTTATCATGAATACATGGAGATTGAACCTTTCATTTTCCTTAGACATTTAGGTGGGGAATATTAGTGCACTTACCACGAAGAGTTAGTTTATGACCGACTCAAAATACCTATATTATATGCCGGCATAAATTTTAAACTTCAATTGACATTTTTTTTATTCTGGACGTCACTTTTTTTTGTAAGTACCAGGGTAACATGAATAACTGAACATTAAACCAGTCATTTTATGCAGAGATTTCTATAGTACCGATATATAATAAGTAGGGACAGTTGGGGAACAGTGGAACACGGGGCACTATGGAACAATGTCGATTAAAAATTGAATTTTAAACTAATTCGCGAGCTACCGCTTCGACTAATCGCAGCGCGTCTTGCGCCATACGAGGACGTAGTGGAATATTGCGGTGCATCAACAATGGAGCTGTGAATGGAAAAATATTGGTTTTAAGGTTCAAAAGTTGAGATTTCGTTTCAATGTACTTTCGTTTTTAGTCAAAAAGTTTAAACAATAGGTAAGTAAAATATTTTTTTTATAAATCTTAATCATTTTGTTTATTCAAGACCGCTAAGTGTTAAGTTCAAAACAAAACCTAACTTGTTCGAAGACTTGCTTGAAATTTTGTACACGCTATGGGGCACTATGGAACGGGACACAGTGGAACACTGTTCCATTGAACCCTACTAACTTATCTTCATTTTTTGGCTGATTTTACACAAGTCCAGAATGGTGAGACACCGCGTCAGAAAAAGTATAAGGGGCCTCCACAGCGAAGCTAACATGCGAGAAGCTGGGGAACTCATAGAAGGTAGTATAAGCTTGGGTGCTGCTGCATCGATATGTCCAAAAGAAAAAAGCTGCAGCAGATGTGGAAGAAATTCGTTTGACACCTATCAATACAGTGAATAAAGTATTTTCAAATGACCTTGAACGAATTTAACTATTTGGTTAACTTTTTGGTATGAATATAGGTCGTGTTCCAATGTGCCCCATGCACTGTTCCATTGTACCCCAGACCTGGGGCACAATGGAACACAGGAAGAGGTTCAGAAAATTGAAGATAAATAGGTTTAAAATTGATTATTGTTCTCTGCTCTGCTATGCAATTATTAAGTTAAGGTATATTGTTTATGTTTGTAAGCAAAAATTCTATAAAAAACTAGCTGACCCGGCAGACTTTGTTCTGCCAAAACGATAAATGAAAGACCTAAACTTTTGTATAAAATGATTTTAAAACAAACAAATCGGATCCGTCTATAATATAAAAATGAATTGCTGTTCGTTAGTTTCACTAAAACTCGAGAACGGCTGGACCGATTTGGCTAATTTTAGTCTTGAAATATTCGTTGAAGTCCAGGGAAGGTTTAAATGATAAAATATGGAAGAATTGCGGGCAATATGATAAAAACAGGAATTTCATTTTCCCATATAAACTGTTCTATGTAATGTCCTGTCAAACGTTAAATATTTATCCCTTCAATGCGGGTAATTGTTCCCTCAAATTAAAGAACGGATTGAAATAAAGGGTTCGAATCGACAACATATATCTACAATATTCGAATAATTGCATATTTTACATTTTAAAAATGAAGAATAGTGTCACTCATTAATAGGGATTGACGTATTTGTTGGTTGTCAAACATTTATGTCAGCGTTCAGAACTATTTGTTATGTAAAATATAAAAAGCCTAATTATTATTATCTCCTTAGATGTGCCTGGTTTACAATTTACAACTGAGGGCTCAGTAATTAAACCAAGGCTGAAGCCTTTATAAATGGTAAAAAGCCAAATAAAATTATAGTAGAATGAAACGCATTGGAAAAGGAAGAGAATATGTATTACAAAAATGGATTAATCAATTTGTACAATCCGTTTATATAAAAATGAACAATCTTCCTTTCTGTGTCTGTATTTTAATTCTCTCTCTCTGGTCATCAGTGCGGTTAGCACGTGAGGTAGCTCTTCGTACATTTGATTGACTTCCTAAGTCAGGTCGTCTTCTCCTCGGCATCGTAAATTATAAAGCACAAAGGATTACCAAAGTAAAGAAAGTTCTCGCGCACGTAGCCACAAAGATAGAAGGATGCACTCACAGATATCGTAACACAATATCGTTATAATTTTTTCCGTATTCTGAAGTTCTCAAATCTATTGTCAAATATAAAAAAGGTAAAATACAAAAAAATAAAAATGTAATCTGACAGATCAACAACTGAAGTTAGTTGTTACGGAACGCGATATAAGATTCTCCAACGCGCACGCGAATTTGAACTTAATGCAGCGGTAATAAATTACAAATTGACTCTCGATATTAATTACAAAACATTTGTATGGGAAATAGAAAAGGGCTGTTTTGAGGGATTTCCCAGCAATTATTTGATTTTTTTTCACCTTTTAAACCTTCCCTGGACTTCAACGAATATTTCAAGACTAAAATTAGCCAAATCGGTCCAGCCGTTCTTGAGTTATGGAATTACAACGAAAAGTGGCATTGATTTTTATATATATAGATAAACACAGATTTTTCTAAAAATAAAAATATTTTTTTCGTACCATTGTACCCCAAGTGTCCCTATGCAATAACCATAGTGCCGGCATAATTTAAACGACTTTGAGTATAAAGCCTTATTATATTTTAACTATTCAGTTAATAATTGTCAGTTGCCATTTCAATACCTTTCCAATCCCCAAAAAGTACCAGGCTATCATAAACGCATAGAAGATCAACCCTACTATGAAAAATGTATAGTAAAAGCGATATAGGAATGCAGTAAGATATGTATGAGTCACAGCGTTCCCACAGGAAGCGGTCGCGGATCTAACATATAACTATATATATATATATATATATATATATATGTATATACAACTAGTATGAAAGTTGTACAAGCTTTCCTCCAGGTCATCGAACCCGGCGAGCAGTCTAATTATAAGGCTCGGTTTCTTAACTTCCGTGGGTTATGCAATGACATTACGAATGAGGAAAAATATTTGTACATAAATAGGTTATTTTTCGTTTAAAAAGCCATGTTCACAACTAGACCATATTTAAATGGGACCAATCTGGAAGCATTAGATTTTAAATAATAACAGAATCATCAAAATCGGTCCACCCAGCCAAAAAAAGCCAAGTAGTGATGGCCTCGAGGTTTAGGCGCGCGGTCGGGAATCTCAGCGGTCGCGGGTTCGAACCCCAGGCACACACCTCTGACTTTTCGAAAGTTATGTGTGTATTGAAATTGAATTATCACTTGCTTTAACTGTGAAGGAAAACATCGTGATAAAACCTGCACACCTAAAAGTTCTTAGGAATTTCTTAGGTGTGTAGTCCGCCTGCACTAGGCCAGCGTGGCGGACTATGGCCTAAACCCTCTCAATGGTAGAGGAGACCCGTGCCCAGCAGTGGGCGTATATGGGTTGATGAAGAAGCCAAAAAAAAAATACAGAGGGATTGATAACCTTTTTTGACGTCGCTTAAATCAAGAAATTATTGAGAAAATATTTGAATCTTATAGTCCTAAAGGATTCGTCATCAAGCTATGTATGTCCGATGTTCAGGCCTCCTCTTCCAAGGGTTAAGGCCTTAGTCCACTTCGCTGGCCTAGTCCGGTCGTAGACTACACACCTAAGAAATTCCTAAGTACTTTTGAGTGTGCAGGGTTCCTCACGATGTTTTCCTTGACCTTAAAAGCAAGTGATAATTAATTGTGAATACACACATAACTTAAAATCAGAGGTGTGTGCCTGGGATTCGAACCCGCCACCGCCAAAATTCTCGATCGCGCGCCTATACCTCAAGGCCATCACTGCTAGCTATCTTATAAAATTACGTTTTTCAAACTCGACAAAAATCATTAAATTAATCGAATACAGATTTGCCTTATCTAAGGTAATAAAGGTTTGCCTAAAGATGGGACTTTTCCACCACATTGGCCTTCTAGGTCTAATGAATTCCTCATAAACATCTCAAAATATCCAAGTCATGTGTTTCTCCATACGTAAACACAACAACGAGAAGTGTGCAACGGAATGTTTTATTTAAATTCCACACGCGAAACATGGCATATTGTTTTGCGCCGAAAATAGAATTTTATTGATCTTAAAGATCCTTTAAAGTGGTTTAAGAATGATTCTTAATCCCTACTAATATTATAAATGCGAAAGTAACTCTGTCTGTCTATTACGCTTTGCCGCTTATACCTCTCAACCGATTTTGATGAAATTTGGCACAGATAACCTTTAGACCCTGGGAAAGGACATAGGCTACCTTTTATTGCGAAAAAAAGGGATGAAGAGGTTGAAAGTTTGTATAGGATTTCTTAATTTTAAAAGATAAAACCATAAAACTTTATATTTAAGCATTTGATATGAAATAATTAAACTTTTGTTCTAGGTTTTTTGAAATTTCGACCAGTGAGGGGGTGAAATAATGGTTGAAAGTTTGTCATTTTTGGGGATAAAATTATGACTTATTTTCTATGTGAACTCAACCCTGTAGTCTACGCGGACGAAGTCGCGGGCACCAGCTAGTCTATTGATAAAAAAATTTAGTCTGTATGCCCTTTATACAGGGTGTATTCAGACCGTGATCGGAAACTAAGGCAGGTAATAGCTGCGGGGATCACAAACCTAATGGCGTTAAAGACAACCCCGACCAAAAAATGAAAAATTTTGACGTTTTCCATACAAACCGCATACATTTAATAACTACAAAATTGCAAGTAACTTCTTAATTTCGTAACTTCTTTTCACAAGCCCCGGTTAATGATAGTTTAAATTTTTTTGTATAAAAAGTAACCTGTTTTACAACAAATGTCACCAGTTTGGTCAAGCCGTTTTAGTTTTTAACTAAACTATCTTTGATGAACATATTTCATTAATTATAATTGCTAGGTTTTGGCATCAGCTGGGTCCGAAAAAAATTTGATTCACTAGAAAAATTAAATTTTATCATAATAAAAAAGGGTACCTACGTCCTTTCTCAAGATCTTATGTATCTTTATAACCAAACTCTTTTAAATCGATCTAAAGATTTAGCTGTGAAAGCATAATACAGTTTGTTTTTTCGCATTTATAACATTAGAATAGTTTTCTTATATTTAAGGTTTAAAAAAAACATCTTTAGATAAAGCTCATTATAAAATTAAATATAGATATCAAATAAATATTTATTATTATACAATGTCCTTTTTATCTATGAAACTGTTTCATATTGAAATAATATGTTAATCTTATGTCGATCTTCAAGTTTTTCGGAATGTGGGTTTTTCTAAGGCGAATAAAGCAAGGCTTATTTTAATATATATTTTAGTATTAATATTATATCTAACATAGTAATGTTATACATATACATATGTCTGTATTGCCAAGGGGGCAGGCAGGAGTAAATTTTTAAACCGAAAATTCGTCAAGCTGATAGAAATATACCAATGTTTTTTTCTTTTCTTCCTATACAATGCCTGCAAAATGAGTGCAATTTTTGAACTAAAAAGTGTCCATCGTAAAAAAATTACATTATTTTTTTACATTTGAAACCCTCTCATTTGTAGAAGAGGCCAGTGCCCAGCAGTGGGACTGAATATATATGGGCTGAATATGGTTTTTACTTCAACATAGTTACTTCCGGAGTCATGCCCTATGTTAATACTTCAATAGAAAATATACTTACCTAGGCTTCTTAAGTACTTACTAAGTGGATACTATCATATCTGCGCTGCCAAAGGGGTAGGTAGAGATGCATCTCGCTTGCAATTACAGACTTTTTTAAAAGTCTAAATATATTGAATGTTTCTTGTGACCTACTCTAGGCCAGCGTAGTGGACTAAGGCCTAAACCCGTTGGTTGGTTTTACAAGTTCTTTGAATCGTCAATATTAAACTAGGCCTAGGCTGGAGGCTTAGAGGTAAATAAAGCGAAAGTTATATCACTCTGCCTACCCCTTAAAGTTTTAATGCATTATGCAAAATACCAGGGACTCATAAATACCTAAGAGTTGTTTATAATTAATCAAAATTACAATATTTAAAAAAATCTACCAAGAAGGATCTATTAAAAAGAGTGTTTATTAATTATCTCCTCGACCACGTAGGTACCAGGCGCGCATGGCAGCCGAGGAGATGGTACGTGTCTAATGTATGTATGACTCGCGCGTCGTAAAGTAAGACGGCGTGCGTCGTCGAACACCGTGTTCGGAATTTGAACTCGGCGGATTGTTCTGAGAATGGACGTCGAACGAGAGATAGGTAGGTACAGTGAGGCGTTATGGTACTCTGTTATCATCAACCATCGGCCTCATCTACCACTGAGAGTTTCGGCCTTAGTCCATCATGCTGGCCTAGTGCGGGTTGGCTGACTACACACATGGGAAACGTCAAAAAAAATAGGTGAGCAATTTTTTTTGCTATATTTTCCTCAACGTTAAAGTACGCGATTATGAATACATATGTACGTAACTTCGAAAAGTCCGTAATACTTACATATTATGTAAGTCTAAAGTCAATGAAAGCGTGTTAAAAATAGTGTGGTCCCTGAATTTTGTGATTAACTTACGAACTATATCTCACCTCAACAAACATTAATTTCAGACATCTAAAAGAAAAGGAATAAAATATAATTAATGTTTATACATATTTTCATTTTCGCGTTCTCGAGCAAAGAAATATTTACATTTCAATATATTTAAATGTTACTACAGCTGTAGAAATCGTATTTAGTTTTACTGTCGGTTCCGCAAACAATGACACAGCGCTTAATATTTTTAATATACCATAATTGATATAAAATTAAAACTATTGATTGACCTCGTTGTGTGACGTCATAAGTATTAATTTATTAAGCACTCGATCAATTAGTCAAATTGCCGTACTGTCCCTTCCGTTCGTCACGTTCATAGTACTACGCAAAATCGTACGCGGAATGCGTATCCGTTGATGCGAGAGCGACAGAGATGGCAGTATACGCGATTTTAATAGGTGCAAGAGAGATAGATATATTACCCGCTTGTGGTTTTGGCAAAATTTAAGCTTCTGCCAAAAAGGTTCTTGCAAATAAGATCGTTGCATGATTTGTTCCACTTGATCTTGGGTAACTTTACATATTTAATTTTGTTTAATATTTGCACGATTTTCGACCTTGACGCTTTGGATTAAGGTGTTCGTGGATGTAAACATTAATGTGGTAACTTTGACATCCTGTTGGGTTGGTGAGGTCAGTGTTACCAAGTTATAGATTTTGGTTTGTTTTAGGTAATTTTTTGTATTAAAATGTGTGCAATTTTATTTATTTCCGACAATTACGTAATGATCAATTGAATAAAATCTTTGATCTAGTGTATTCTTATTAATAGATACATTTTTGTGATTAAAAACCAAAATACATACATACATACAACCTCACGACTTTATTCCCCGAAGGGGTAAGCAGAGGTGCATTTCTGCACCCACATTTCGCTAGGTATGTATCAGTCCCACGTAACAAGGGACGAGCCTATTGCTGTTTTTCGGGCACATTTCCAGACTCCGTGCTGCTACTGAAAATTTCCTAATCGAAAAACCCAATAATACTTTGCCCGACCCGAGAATCGAACCCGGGAGCTCTAGATTGCACGGCACATACATGTACAATATTAATAAAATATAAAAGAAATATAAAACATGTTTATTTTTTATTATATTACCTGAAATACGTATTTTACATTAATGTAAGTTATACGAGACTTTATTCGAAAAATATCGAACATTTATTTACTTATTCTTATTATAATACACTTTCTATATACCATGTTTTACCTATATGTATATACCTATGCACTCACGGCGGTATTTACTGAAAGGGAAGGCAGAAATACAATGCTACAAATGTGCATTTTAAGTATAATTATTTACAAAACAAAATAATGCAAAAACATCAGTAATATCTATTAAATACACTTAATTATAGGTATTGGAAAAAAAGCGTAATTTTTGTGCATAATTTCCTCTTTAAATGTTAAAAACATAATTGACGTCAATACACCCGGGAAATTTTGTTGCAACATGACCTTCAACTCTAAACCGTAAAAGTTGGTTTACGCAATTCACACTGTTTGGGTAAACAAAGTTCGCACATGGCAACACTGAGAGCATGTACTCTGTAGTCTGTGACGCTTAGTCTGTGGCAATCGCTTGGTGCTAATGTATGTGTTGTTGGTTAAATATTATTATTTACGTTTAAAATGTGTCGTGTGTGATGTGTCGTTCGCGTAATGGCAGGTAACAAACATAGTTATTTAACGAGCGTGACCGATTGCGGAATAAAAACTTTGTTGTAGATAACTTGCTTTGTATCGTAACTCTCTGCGTGATTTTTTATGGAACACGAAGGCTGCGTCCATAGAGAATTAATAATACAAGTTTTTAGACTTGGAATTCGCTAAAGGAATCTTTTAATAACTTCTTTCATCTTTTAATATGCGCGTGTCATTTTATAAGATTTTAAATTGTGGTTGTTTGGATTTCGTTAACAAAAATTACTGTATTTGTAATTTGTTATATTAAAACTTTAATTAACTCCTAAATTTCTCGGTAATTATAATAGAAAATATATAAACAAAAATGTTTTTATTTGATAAATGTAATAAGTAGCTCCATCTATCGGATGTTTGAGATAACACAGCAAATATGAGATTGTTTATTACGTTTTACAAGAATATATTATGTTTATATTAGTTATCAATTGACATTTATTATATAATTATGTAATTAATAATGTAGTTATACAGAACATATCGAGCCATTGCCGCCAAATTATCGTAAGCGACACTTTTGTTGAAAATGCGTTTTTTATCGAAATTACTATTTTAAGCCTTAACGAACCTATCCCTGCCGATGTGTTTTTTTTAATTATATATGTAAATGCCTAAAAAGTAAAAACCATTAATGTAAGTACATTTCTGTTTAAAAAAAAACTGTAAATTTTTATTTTGGCGGTTGCGCTGAAACGGCGGTAAAGGCTGGATATTGTTGTTGTGTTTGTGTGAATCAGAGACAAGCAGGATTAAATCTTAGTCATAGATAAACGGTTTGCAAGTTTCCTGTTCAAATTCTGGGAATCGTTCCCGAAACAATCTTGGCTCGACGTAACTGGAATAAAAGCAATAAAAATTCTATTTTAATGTTATATTTATTTTATGAGAAACATTTTATGCGATTGCCAAGTCAATTTATTTATATAAAACAAAAGATTTTCAAAATTATGGCGCGCGGTCGAGAATCTCGGCGGTTGCGGGTTCGAACCCCAGACACGACCCTTTGACTTTTAGATATGTTTGTATTCACAATTAATTATCACTTGCTCTAACAGTGACGGTAGACATCTTGAGGAAACCTGAACGCCTCACTTTTTTTAGATGTGTAGTCCGCCCACCCGCACTAGACTAGCGTGGTGGACTGAGGCCTCAACCTCAGTTGGATGTGCAAACAAGTAGAAGGTCGTATATTGTGATGACAATGGTCAAATTATAAAATGTTGTTATGTTAACTTACATAATAACTCAAATACGAAGGACTCTTAAGTAGGGTCTGAATAAATTAACTTGGTATTACATAGATTTTACATCTTTTACGTTAGAAATGAGTTGCGCAATTTTTTTTCATAAAAGATTTATTTGTGATTCGTAGTAAATTAAGTAATCAAATTAATCTCTATTTAATTCCAAAGTATGAGACTATTATCGTAAGTTTACTCATAATGCTGGCTTTTTTTTTTTTTTCTTACGAGAGGAAAGCACCTTAAGCTCCCCTGTTCGGTACCTCGGGGGAGGCCCTGAGGGGTATGTCGGGGTCTCTGGCTACGCCAGCATACCGACTAAAACCTCTCGGTGACCATCACGCGCATTTAGGGCGGTTTTACGGCATCTCAGGGCAGAGGTGCCCTAAATGATCCGCTGCCGCCCAGCGCACCGTCCAGTTATGGACCCCTCCAAATTGGGAGGGCTTGGTATGCCCTCCACTTACTCGATTTGGACGTTCACCTTTTGTGAACGTCCGCGACAGTTAAGAGGCCACGCCCTCTGCCGCCAATCTCGGGGTTGCTATCATAGGGTACCGCCCCCGCAGTACGCCCAGCAACCCCAGTTTCCCCTGTTAGTCGCCTCTTACGACAGGTAGGGGATACCGTGGCGGAATTCTTACACCCCCAATCCACAGGGTGGAATGCTGGCTTACACTTTTCGACGCAATTCAGCTCGTGGGTATACTAATATTATAAAACTGAAGAGTATGTTTGACCGCGCTAATCTCAGGAACTACTGGTCCGATTTGAGAAATTCTTTCACTGTTAGACAGCTCCTTTATCGAAGAAGGCTATGAGCTGAATATCATCACGCTACGAAGGACATGAGGGGAGCAGTAATGAAAAAACTGGGAACAAATATACATGAATGGATAAATACATGACAGCCCCGTGGCGCAGTTGGCTAGACACTAGCTTGCGAAACAAAAAGCCGCGGGTTCGATCAACGGAGACAAATTTTTGTGTGATCCAAAAATATTTGTTTCGGGTCTGGGTGTTTGTGAGACCGAAAAGCTTTAGTAGTTTCTGATATCCACGACACAAGACTCGTATCTTAGTGTGGGGTCACAACTATGTGTGTGACTGTTGGGTTGTTATTCTAAAGCCTAAAGTTTTGCATATGGCATTGCAATTAACAACTTCACTACATAGTATAAAACAAAGTCGCTTTCTCTGTCCCTATGTCCCTTTGTATGCTTAAATCTTTGAAACTACGCAACGGATTTTGATGCGGTTTTTTTAATAGATAGAGTGATTGAAGAGGAAGGTTTATATGTATGATAACATCCATTAAATGTCAGCATTGCACCCGTGCGAAGCCGGGGCGGGTCGCTAGTTGTCTAAATTTGTGAAACAGCGGAAATTCCCAAAGACTTAAGATATAAGAGTGTATTAGAAATGATGTTCATAAATTCATATTATTAATGAAGAAACTCTCTTTGAATAAATGAATGAACTTTGACCTAACACAATTCAATGAAAGTTTTCTCTACTGACTCTTCGTTATTCATGAATGCCTGGTACTTTTAGTAACATACCCACTCCTGTCTCTTCTAAAGTGTATAGAGGTGTATCTACTACACCTGTCCCCTACTCATCAACCCATATACGTCCACTGCTGGGCACAGGTCTCCTCTACCATTGAGAGGGTTTTAGGCCATAGTCCACCACGCTGGCCTAGTGCGGGTTGGCGGACTACACACCTAAAAATTCCTAAGAACTTTTAGGTGTGCAGGTTTCATCATGATATTTTCCTTCGCCGTTAAAGCAAGTGATAATTCATTGTGAATACACACATAACTTTGAAAAGTCGGAGGTGTGTGCCTGGGGTTCGAACCCGCGACCGCCGAGATTCGCGACCGCGCGCCCAAACCTCGAGGCCATCACTACTACCTATCTCTACCTTACTGGACTCCTACTAGATAGACCTATCTGCAGAATAAAGTTACATTTGCAAAATCTCAACTTCTCTTTCTCAGCGATTTAAACTTAATTGGGCACAAAATTATCTGTAACTTTTTGTTCTTCAAACAACAGCAAAAGTTATGATTATTATTACTTCACTAGTGCAATATATAAACAAGTTTAACTCTATAAAGACACAAAAAGTACTTCGGTGTTTCGTCATAAGTAACCTTATTCTATGCATAGGTCGAGACTCGAGATAACCCAATGATTTAAATCCCACTTGGGTGTCGTATTCATCTTTATCCAATCCCAAGTACTTTGGGATAAATAAGGGGATATTTATATCCGCTTTAAGTTGTAATTAAGTAACATTGAAGTTGTGACCTCAAGTAGACTTGTTCGCGACTCTGGGCGCGGCGCAAATCGTTCTCAGAACTCTAACGGGGTCATTCTTCTATAGCTTCACGGTGAATCTATAAAGTACTAGCTGACCCGGCAGACTTTGTTCTGCCAAAACGATAAATGAAAGACCTAAACTTTTGTATAAAATGATTTTAAAACAAACAAATCGGATCCGTCTATAATATAAAAATGAATTGCTGTTCGTTAGTTTCACTAAAACTCGAGAACGGCTGGACCGATTTGGCTAATTTTAGTCTTGAAATATTCGTTGAAGTCCAGGGAAGGTTTAAATGATAAAATATGGAAGAATTGCGGGCAATATGATAAAAACAGGAATTTCATTTTCCCATATAAACTGTTCTATGTAATGTCCTGTCAAACGTTAAATATTTATCCCTTCAATGCGGGTAATTGTTCCCTCAAATTAAAGAACGGATTGAAATAAAGGGTTCGAATCGACAACATATATCTACAATATTCGAATAATTGCATATTTTACATTTTAAAAATGAAGAATAGTGTCACTCATTAATAGGGATTGACGTATTTGTTGGTTGTCAAACATTTATGTCAGCGTTCAGAACTATTTGTTATGTAAAATATAAAAAGCCTAATTATTATTATCTCCTTAGATGTGCCTGGTTTACAATTTACAACTGAGGGCTCAGTAATTAAACCAAGGCTGAAGCCTTTATAAATGGTAAAAAACCAAATAAAATTATAGTAGAATGAAACGCATTGGAAAAGGAAGAGAATATGTATTACAAAAATGGATTAATCAATTTGTACAATCCGTTTATATAAAAATGAACAATCTTCCTTTCTGTGTCTGTATTTTAATTCTCTCTCTCTGGTCATCAGTGCGGTTAGCACGTGAGGTAGCTCTTCGTACATTTGATTGACTTCCTAAGTCAGGTCGTCTTCTCCTCGGCATCGTAAATTATAAAGCACAAAGGATTACCAAAGTAAAGAAAGTTCTCGCGCACGTAGCCACAAAGATAGAAGGATGCACTCACAGATATCGTAACACAATATCGTTATAATTTTTTCCGTATTCTGAAGTTCTCAAATCTATTGTCAAATATAAAAAAGGTAAAATACAAAAAAATAAAAATGTAATCTGACAGATCAACAACTGAAGTTAGTTGTTACGGAACGCGATATAAGATTCTCCAACGCGCACGCGAATTTGAACTTAATGCAGCGGTAATAAATTACAAATTGACTCTCGATATTAATTACAAAACATTTGTATGGGAAATAGAAAAGGGCTGTTTTGAGGGATTTTCCAGCAATTATTTGATTTTTTTTCACCTTTTAAACCTTCCCTGGACTTCAACGAATATTTCAAGACTAAAATTAGCCAAATCGGTCCAGCCGTTCTTGAGTTATGGAATTACAACGAAAAGTGGCATTGATTTTTATATATATAGATTTATGTTCGACTGTGGCGCCATCATTAAACGGATTAAATACTAAAGTAATTATTTAATGCAAGTAATTTAAATTGCATGTTCATCCCACGAGAATTCAACCGTTTTTGGAGTAAAATTTGACTATTTTCTAGCTTAAGTTTCGTTTAGAAGCCCGCTAAAGTTGTTTTAATATTTTTTGGATCTGTTCGTTATAAAAAGATTTCTCAAATTACAATAAACTACAAAATTATTGACGTCTTCCACAAAAATATCTAGGACTGTATTTTAATATTTGTTAAAAATATTCCAATTATGAAAATAGTTCATTTGGTTCCAGAATTTTGATAGTTGTCTCTTCATACGCCTGTATGCCTCTGCTATCCTGGTATACAGCTTCGGACTCCATATTGTCCCGCCCCATTCCATCCCGAATGAGACACATCGAAATCATCAACCCATATAAGTCCCACTGCTGGGCACGGGTCTCTCTACAACTGGGAAAGTTTAGGCCTTAGTCCACAACGCTGGCCTAGTGCGGGTTGGCGGACTACACACCTAAGAAATTCCTAAATGACACAGCTTAAATTTATTTTAGACATTGCGGCCAGTATCCTGTTATTACTGTAAGGAATTTACTTATTCTGTGTTTTGAATGCTGTTTCACTCTTATGATCTCCTGGTAGTTTCGGAGAAGTCGAGGCAAAAGGGGCGTCCCTCCTTGTTTCTTGTTGTAAACCTCAGTTTGGATTGTTTTATTCTTATGCAGTCCTAGTAGTTTTGGAGTACATCGCCTGAAATTGGAAAAAAAATAAAAGCAATTTTTTACCATTTTAGGAATGTGACAAACATTTTTGTCTCGCTCTACCTTACGGCCTGCGATTTTGGTGCAAGCGAGACAACGGATATTTCTTTGAGTAAGAAGTAAACTAATAACCCTCTAGCTATTTACTTGAGTCCACTACAAAAAGTATTGGAGCGTACAGCGACGCGGTCAGTTCGCCAGACAGGAACCAATCGATTAAACATTTTATGTTTTTAACCATAAATTATTTGATTAATTTCGAAGAATTTTAATATAGCTACAATAAAAAATAATAATAAATATAGCTAAAATAAAAACGGTTATCCAAAAGTCACACACAATTCTTATATTTGAAGAAAATTGCTCAATTATAAGTAAAATAACTTAGAAATTATATCTCAGGATAATCTGGTAAAGATGATTGTTAGTTAGAAAGGGAAGCATTACATACATAATGACGTCATTGCGTTTTAAAGTGCGTGTGTAAGAGAGAGATAGATAGATTTCTCTCCTATGCATTAAACTAAAATTATTACTTTACACTTTACAGTTATTTAAGGATAAGTATAAGTATTTTTAATTCATAAAATGATTCCCTCCCTTTCGTTCTTTCATAAATTTGTTCCGTTTTATTTAAAGATCGAGTGTTCATTACCCAATTTACTGTCCATCTTTTTGATGAAACTAGCGTGAATAATTCGTACACTACGGAAAAATGAAATATACCACCAGGCTACCATAAGTATTAAAGAGATTTTTATAAGTGGAAACTGTTTTAAATATTTATTTTGTATTTATTTTAAAACTTCTATAATATGAAAAAAAGTATTGTTTGTATCCCAAAGAAAAAATAAATAAATAAGAGTTCTGGAACCAATTCTAACAGCTACGATTGGTACCAGGCGCGCAGAACACCCAAGGAGATTACTAATACATTAATATCGTTGATTAGAAGAACAGTACTATGAATCACAATCCACAGATGAAATTAAATTTGTCCCAGTTCCAAAAAGGTCCTATTGCGTAAATTATGTCAAACTCCTTTCACGGCGTTCGATCTGTATTTACGTGAAAACCCACGAGGTTGGTACACTGCGGCAGTGTTGCCACACTAATGACGTAACATGTCTTACAACATTAAAGTTATTCATTCACTAAAGAAAATCAATAGCCAATATTGATAGCAGTATCACGATTAAAAAGCAAATTTTCGTGATAATTTTCGTGTTCATGACTCATATAAATAGATATTGCTCGGATATTTAACTATACAAACAGCGAATAGGATTTGAATGCGTGACCTCGCAGTGTTGCGGTTACTGGACACACATACGTACACATCTATATTATCATATCAAAGTTTTGCTAATTTTATTCGACCATACTCCGTGTTGCTAGTAATAATATCGTATAGAGATAACCCAGTAATGTTTTTGTCGGGAATCGATCCCAGGACCTTTAGTTCGCACGGCCAATACTTATATCTCGAGATTACGAGGCAATATGTATGTTATTTAATAACTAACTGTTGGCTGTAATTTCGTATTTCTAAGACTTCAAAACGAACAATTTTCTGTGTTAATGTTTTTCGTTGCTGCTCAGCTCCTATTGGTCGTAGCGTGATGATATACAGCCTACAGCCTTTCTCGATAAATGTGCTAACTAATACTGAAAGAATTTCTCAAATCGAACCTTCGTTCCTGAGATTAGCGCGGTCAAACAAACTCTTCAGCTTTATTAACAAAAATATCTTTATGTAATGTTTTTTTAAATAACTATATACCTGTAACAGTGCTTTCATTTAAGCTCAAAGGCTTACAAAGTTCCGAGTAATCTTTGAGCTTTTAAACCTTTATTTAATTTATATTTATTTGCCATATGAACGAGAATATCCTGATACTATCACTACATAGTATAAAACAAAGTCGCTTTCTCTGTCCCTATGTCCCTTTGTATGCTTAAATCTTTGAAACTACGCAACGGATTTTGATGCGGTTTTTTTAATAGATAGAGTGATTGAAGAGGAAGGTTTATATGTATGATAACATCCATTAAATATCAGCATTGCACCCGTGCGAAGCCGGGGCGGGTCGCTAGTGAACTATAAACTAGACATTACATAATTAACATGTAACGCTTTTGAGATTCTGTGGAAGTATTGATACTGATATAATATGTAAGTTAAGTTTTTTTGTACAAATGTAGCATTTCGACCTATGCATAGAATAAGGTTACTTATGACGAAACACCAAAGTACTTTTTATGTCTTTATAGAGTTCAACTTGTTTATATATTGCACTAGTGAAGTAATAATGATCGTAAATTTTGTTGTTGTTTGAAGAACAAAAAAGTTACAGATAATTTTGTGCCCAATTAAGTTTAAATCGCTGAGAAAGGGAAGTTGAGATTTTGCAAATGTAACTTTATTCTGCGGATAGTTCGATATATGTATCTATTATTGTACAAATGTGGCATATATCTGTCGAATACGTAAATACGGTATGTATATATATGTTGTGTGTTTGCGGTTGAAACCAGTTCCTCCAACGTGAATGTTAAAAGCTATTAATAATATGTTGTGCGGCGTTGTGGAATACATCTCGCTTTTATGTACGTTTTAATACGTTTTTGTTATTTTTATAAACATCTCCGACTTTTTGAGCTATCTATTTATTCATCATTAAGTATAATCAAGTAATTTAACGATGAAAGTCTTTAGGAAAAGTTCTTAGGAATTTCTTACTTGTGTCTACGAACTAGGCCAGCGTGGTGGACTATGGCCTAAACCCTCTAGTAGAGGCCTATACTAACGGATTTATATGAACTGATGATGAATAAAATTCTTATATCGACTATGAAATTATTGAAAACCAAAGCTGTGTATCATGTGCTAATTAATTATCACCCTTATCACAATACTTATAAGGTGTGTTATACCTTGTTAGCATGATAGTGTGAGTTTTGATGTAAAGCATTATAATATTCTTTAATTTTAAATTGATTTTTTATGCGCAAATTGTAAGGCCAAGTGAGGAGTTTCAATTGTATATGTGAAATGTATGTATTTCGAAGCAAAAGAAGAGTTTGTGACACTCAATAGCCACTGTCTACCCTTGTGAGATGAAACGTAAGTCTGTGTGTATGAAAATTATTTCTTTATACAATTGAAGATATATTGTGTACAAATAGATGCACGGACACTCAAAGATGACGCTTGTACCGAAATAATCTTATATTTATCCTATAAATTAGTATGCCGATGTAATAAAGCAAATTTGTTTTTTTCTACACTGACCCCTTCGTCATAGCCGTACAAAAGTACCAGGCTATCATAACTCACTAGGAGTTCTATCAACACATTTGAGTCTTTGTTTTAAGAGTATTCTAAATTAGATGTTTCACGCCATACCTGGCAGGCCCTATACAGGGTGTATTCAGACTGTGATCGGAAACAGAGACAGGTAATAGGTGTCAGGATTTTCTTTAACGCCAGGGGGTTTGGAATTAGCTTGGTTTTTGGTTTTTCTGTATTTACGATAGGAAAAGAGCCTTTTCTGCATTGAATGCCAGTATCTTCTTAGTATCAGCATGAAAAAGTACCAGGCTATCATAGCTTCATAGGAGTTCGATCGTCACATACGGGTCTTTGTTTGAATGGAATACTGAATTATTAGCGCGAGACAACCTCTCGGCTTTCAACACACTCATGCTTTCCTAGTACTTATATCCTCATAGAAATTTTGAATTAGGCCAACGTTGTAGACTAAGACATCATCAGTAGGGAAGTCCCGGGACCTAATATCTATACTAATATTATAAAGCTGAAGAGTTTGTTTGTTTGTTTGTTTGTTTGAACGCTAGGATCTCAGGAACTACTGGTCCGATTTGAAAAATTCTTTCACTGTTAGATAGCACATTTATCGAGGAAGGCTATAGGCTATATAACATCACGCTACGACGAATAGGAGCGGAGCAGCAATAAAGAATGTTTCGAAATCGGGGACATTTTTTCCTTTTTGTGAGCTTCCGCGGCGTGCGCTGCGAAAACGGTTAAAGTTTCGCTAAAATAATGTATGACAGAATTGTTCTCCTTTAAAAATTCTAAAAAATGTCCGCGACAGCATATGTCTATTTTTTAAGGTTGGCTCACTATAACGTTTTTATCCTAACAAAATTTATTTTAAAATAAAGTTTTATTTGTGAAGGTGTTTTTATAAATATGATATTAATCCTTATCCAAATAAATACGTTATTCATTACAAGTATTTAATTTTAAATAAAATTGCCCTTTACATTATTTGATTTCACCGAGTATCTTAGAAGATATTGCAGTTTTAAAATATTGATCAAGCGCGCATTAATGATGCACAAGGCACCGATCGACGCGTTACGGTTTCACGTTTGAACAATTTGACCGAATTGTATGAATTTTGGTATAGACATAAATAGCACTCTGAGAAGTAAAATAGACTACAACTTATTTGAGAGCAATGAGATATATAGAGCCTGGTAGATATAGTATTATTTACATAAATATATGATTACGCCCCCTCAGTAAAATTTATCATTAATAGCTGAATCATATTGCATATGTTTTGTGAAGTGTTATTGAGTAATTTTCACGAAAAACTACGATAGGCTGAAAATGAGACGACTGAAACTTAGCGAAATGTGTATATTAGAAACTTACCTTTCGAGATACCATGAGTTTGTCTACATATGTTTCTTTGTTATCAACCCTTATACATCCCACTGCTGGGCACGGGCCTCCTCTACCATTGAGAGGGTTTAGGCCATACTCCACCACGCTGGTCTAGTGCGGGTTGGCGGACTACACACCTAAGAAATACCTAAGAATTTGCAGGTTTCATCACAATGTCTTCTTTCACCGTTAAAGCAAGTTATAATTCATTGTGAATACACACATAGCTTGGAAAAGTCAGAGGTGCCTGGGGTTCGAACCCGCGTCTGCCTAGTTTCTCGACCTTGAGGCCATCACTGATCTGCGATAAATAACATCCCGAGAATTGAACCCGCGTACAATTCAAACCACATGTGGTGTACTTCCGTCAGTCCGGTAACACATGTACCGAAACAGCGTTCCCGAGTATGACGCATTACTCCTCAGGGATTGAGATGACGCAAATTAGTCGGAAATTTATTGTCTTAATTGAATCTAATGACGTCATTACAGTGCAGTAGGGTACTGAGGTCAAGGGATGGATGCCGGTAATGGGAATCATGTGTGGTTATTTTTAAAATACTGTCATCATTAAGGTGTATTTAGAAATACTTTTTTGACCATCCCATCGAAAATGTAGGTGAGAAATTATTCTTCAAGTTGATTAATGAATGCGTTTTTCTTAATGGAATATTTGTTATTACATTTTTTGTTACGTAACTTTCAAAAACAAGACTAACCTAATATCAGACTTAAAACCTGTTTAGGCATGCGTTCGAGAATCTCGGCGGTCGCGGGTTCAAGCCCCAGACACACACCTCTATCTTTTCCAAGTTATGTGTTTATTTACAATGAATTATCACTTGTTTTACCGGTGAAGAAAACCGTGATAGAATCTGCACACGCAAAAGTACTTAGAAATTTATTAGGTCTGTAGCTCCCCTACCTGCCCTAGGCCAGCATGGTGGACTAAGGCCTAAACTAAAGTCGTATACAGGTTGATGATGAAAACAACAAAAATTGTGTGATAGAAATGTTTTCTGTCTACCTCATAGCATTACAGACATGATTTATTAATCACACTGAAAAACCACCAGACATCCGTTATCTGTACAAAAACAGACGCCTCTCTATCACATGTTATCTGCAGTGCTGCGAATATAACTCCAGTGTATTTGTGTTCATTACGGATACACAATATTACAAATGTAAAAACACTCGCATTTTAATAATAACCTTAAAAATAAAAGTGTTTAAACCTCTGGTTTTGCAAATGGAGAAATAAAACGTAAAGTAAAACTGTGGATGAAGTTGTTTGCGAATATAGTAGCTATAACAAAACGCTTTTATTAAATCAAAGTTTAGGAAATGAAGTGTTATTTTTAATGTAAGTTATTTTGTACTGCATATTCAAAAATAATTTTGATTAAAGAAATATATATTTTTTAATTATAATAAAACACATTGCAATATTTAAACATTTAAACTGATTTTAACAAAACGTATTTTAAAAAGTAAATAACTTTGTTGATAATTTCAAGGTATCATGTGTTATGAGCATGAGGATCAAATGTCTGTCCGAGACTCGATCTCGCGGTCGCTGGTTCAAATTCCATTCGTGGGATTTTTCATACATATGTGTTTGTTATTTATTTTTAATACGAGTGTGATTTTTAATACAGAGGGTTGAAATTAAATACGGAAAGTTGCTATTAGGAGCTTTCTAAAGTTTTTTTGTTGACGAGTCCACTTTAACTTACTAAACCAGTGTAATGGAATAATTATGGTCTAAGTCCTTAGCGTAGGACCTAAACACACAAATAGCGTTTCTATTTACTTCTTTGGGGATATATGAGTCTGTTGTAAATAAGTGTCTAAGTTCTTTATAATGTTCCAAAATGAGAAGATATTACTATGTATGTTGTATGAAAGTAGGTAACATCGTGACATTATATTTTGTCGGTAGCAATATGTGAGTAGATAGTGCGATGCTGCTTGTGTGATCCACAAATATTTGTTCCGGGTCTGGGTGTTTGTGAGACCGAAAAAGTCTCTCGTAGTTTCTGACACAAGATACAAGACTCATTTCTTAAATGGAGTCCAGACTATGTGTGTGACTGTCGGGTGTATTTATATTAATTGGGAGCATTTTGTGTACGAGATGGACTAATTATGGTCTAAGACCTTAAAGTTGAACCTGAATACAAAACTAGCGGTTTAATATGTATATTATATGTATATGTATATGTAGTATTAAAGTATAATATATATATGTTTGTGTGCAGGTATGAGTGTGAGTAGATAGCGCGATGCTGGTGCTGTGGGCGTGGGCGCTGTGGCTGCTGGGCGTGGGCGTGGGCGTGGGCGCGTGTCCCCCGCACTGCGCGTGCGCCCTGGGCGACGAGACCGAGTACTCGTGCGCACTGCGCGGGGACTCGGTCTCCGTGCGGGCCCGGGACTTGGACTACGCCAATATCGACTGCGAGGTGAGCATAGGAACTTGTAAAAGTCTTCTTAGATAAAGATGATTTGACTTTGACTTAGACTAGTTGTTATAATTATGTCGGCCTGATATTGGACGTAAAACTTATATTTTGGTAGTTACGTTAACGGATACATAATAATATACCAGGCCGGCATAAAAGTGTGGGTTGATAAGAGAAAAACAATCGTTTTTTGCCAAAATAAAGGGATCACTGAAAAGAAATCGTGACAGGAAAAAGTGCAATGTTATCGAATGTACCAGGATAACATGAGAGTAGAACAGTGTGATTTAGATTATAGAATATTCTCGAATATATTTAGGGAATAGAAGAATACTCACGAATTAATAAGACGGGAGTAAAATTAAGCAGCATAAAGAAGAATAGGGGTGCAATAGAACTGAGTGGTACCAGGAGATCATAACAATAAAACCATGTGCAGAGAGTAAATGAATATGTTACAGTACTACTTATAAGATACTGATCAAAATAGTCTGAATAAAGATAGGCTGTGCCTCAAAAGATGATAGTACATAATATTAAAAAAAAAAGATCTAAATTAAATATGAAATAATGTCATAAATAGTACCAGGGTAGCATAAGTATAAAACAATTCAAATTCAAATCACAAAATTTAAAAGCTTATCTTTAACTTATTAGTATTGTTTACTAAAGTACCAGGGCAGCATAAGTACAGAACAGTCATCATTACCACTATATACCGATGTGTGACATTTGTAAGGAGGATAGTATTTAAAAACTTGCGTAGTACCAGGGTAGCATAGCACAAATGTAAGACAATATCTACTTGCACAAAATGAAAAAAATATGTATGTATCTCTTTTAAAAAGTAACTAAAGAACCAGGCTCTCATAAGTACAGAAAAGGTACATTACCACTGTATACCGATGTGTGTAACATTTGTAAAGAGGAATAAGTATATAATAATTTATTATTATTTAAACTACCAGGGTAGCATAAGACGTGTAAAACAATATCCAACTAGCACAAAATTAAAAACTTATTTACATATATTACTATTTAAAAGTAACTAAAGTACCAGGGCAGCATAAGTATAGAACAGTTTGCATTACCACTGTATTACCATAACAATATATTCTATTAAATTCCAGGGCGGCACACTATCTTGCTCCGACTTTCCCCTGCTAGGCATAGGCGGGAACCGCACGCTCCCTTCCCTGTCCATTCGCGACTGTTCCCTGCCCGATGCCCTACCGTGCATAGTGAAAAGACTCTCTGCCACGGACGTCCAGCTGCTGATACTGAGGAATGTGTCCACTCCCCTGGAACGGAGACATGTGGAGGGACTCGGGGTTACCAAGCTCATGATGTTTGATGCAGGTATGTACATATGTGTGAGCGTACACTGTAAATACTTCCACGTCTTGTAAGGTAGTGTTTTGGGAAGAATAACAATGCCTTACTAAATACTTAAACAACTGAGATATATGTATAGCTAAAGTCACTTTATATGACGGAGATCCAATATACAATTCTACAGCGAAAGACCCAGCTTATTAAGGCTTCGAATAGAAATAATGTATTTATTAAATGTGCTTTCATTTATGACTTCGCGTTTTCTTTTTAACACATTTAAAATCCTTGCTGTTGATATTTTGCACTCTGATTTATCCTAGCGGGTTACACACTCAGTTACGATACACTAGTGCACGGGTTCTATTCCCGAACTACTACTATTTGACAACTTAATGTTTATTTTATACAAATTTGTTTTCAAAATAAAAGAAAATTTGATATTCCATTAGCACTATGTAAGAACAGTATAATCTCACTAATCCGGCACTATACAAAACCGGAGGATGCCGGATTATAGGAATATTCGGATTACTGGATTTTAGTGAATTAACTGAGTCTTTGAGAACTGGAGTCACTGACATAAAATAAACCATTATATACCACAGATGTAGAGAAGGTGCCGGATTAGTGAGATTACACTGTATTTTGTTGTCGACAGGAGCCCAAAAGTCGATCCCCACGGAAGCCCTATCCGCCCTCCCGACCCTGCAGCACTTCCGGCTGTGTGGCGGGAGGGTGAACCTCACCGGGGGGGAGTTCCTCTCCTCCCCCCCTCTCACGTACCTTGAGCTGGCCACCGACCACGTGACCAGGCTGCCACCAGACGCCTTCCAGGGTCTCCAGCACCTCAAGACCCTCAACCTCTGGGGGAACGAGATCACGGACGTGAGCGACCAGGCGCTCAGAGGTATGATGGAGGTGCATTGTGCAATCTTCAAGTAAATGTTTTTTATTTTTATTGTAAGGAGTTCTGTTCGACCTGTAATGTATGAGGAATGATGGGAATAGCCGCTACTGGCATAAGCCAGTACTATCATAAGATAGTCTGATACTTTTTTATATTAGACGACAAAGTGGCATAACTATGTTTTTTTAAATATAAAAAATGAAATGAGTTCTATTAGGTCTATCAAAAAGATTAATAAAGGGATATTAATAACCTCCATTGATTTATGTTAGCCTGGTACCACGAAATGGCATAGCTTATACATCTGATAAGTTTAGTGTCGTCAAAATTGTGTTGACTGGTGAGAAACGACTACCAGTTAAAAAACAGATGCTGGCCTGGGATAAATAGGTGATTGTCGAATGAGACACAATTATACAGCCTTGTGACACGAAATATAATTTTTCATATTTGTCAATGTCCAAAGATAATAATAATAAAATTATGCCGGCATAATGATCAAAACCCTCTTCCTACCAGGTCTGCAGAACCTCGAGGAGTTGTACATAAGCACGAGTCGCGTGCGGCGCCTGCCCGCGGGGCTGCTGGCCCACACTCCTGCACTGAGGGTCGTGGGGCTCATGAGGAACCTGCTCGGGGACCTGCCGCCGGGACTGTTCCACGGACTGCAGCGGCTGCAACAGGTACACTAGAGGGGTTACTATCGTTGTCGGTATCGTTATTGTTGTCGCTATCGTTATCGCTATCACAATCATTGTCACTATCATCGCCGTTGTTATTGTTGCAATCGTTAGTGCTATCACAGTCGTCAACATTATAACTATCATCATCGCTATCATTGTCACTAACATCATCGCTATTGTTATCATTGTCATCGCTAGCATTGTCAGTATCATTATTGCTATCATCATCGCTATCACTATCATTCACTTCATTGTATCAATGAGCTGTTTGAATTCGGGAAATTAAGTCCTTGTAACAATATTGTAAGCTATCTCTTGATTGGAAAAGAGCAACACTAGAGTTTCTTGCCCGTTCTTCTCTAGTGATGACTGCCTTCCGAACAGGGTGGTAAAATTTGAAATGACTGAATCTAAGTGATGTATTTGACATTTTATGGATTCAATAAATATTATTTCATTTCATTTCATTTCATTGCTACCGTCATTACTATCGTTATTGCAATCGTCATCGCCATCACAATCGTCATCGCTATTATAATCATTGACACACAATGGTTTTTCTTACTTCTCTCTTCAATCTTTGTAAAGGTAGGGAGTATCTTCTATTCATAGTCCTATTATCAAATTTCGCTTACTTTTTAATTACCACGTAATAACTAAAACATTCGTAATCTCAGTACTACTATTAAGATTTTTGCCTAGACGCAAACCACCAGACCAGTGTTTCCCAACTTTCTTTAGGCCATGCCCCACTTTAATATTTCTAAAACTTTTTTATGTCCTCCATATATAAGCTTGTTAGTCAAGAGTCAAGTGATGTCCATTACATTTTTAAATTGCCTCCCCCTTAAATATTAAATTGCCCCCTCCTACATTGCGTGGGCCTTACATTAAGAAACACAGGTCTAGAAAATCTAACCTAGCACCTCATTTTTAATACCAAAACCGCCTTTTTTCATACTCCAATACATTTCAGGTGACTATTTCCAACGACGCTCCTCTCACGATCCTCCCGCATTCCTTCTCGCACCTCCCGTCCTTAACCTCTTTGAAACTGGACAAAGCCTCCATCCCTTCCCTGCCCGCAGACTTCCTCCTCAACTGCACCTCCCTGGCGAACCTCTCGCTGGCGCAGAACCACCTGCAACACCTGCCAGAGGAGGGATTCCAGGGGATGGACTCGCTGGAGAGACTGGACTTAAGCCACAACAGGATAGAGACGATCAACAACCAGATGTTCGTGCGGATGAAAAGGCTTAAGGAGCTGAGGATGGACGGCAACCTGCTTGAGGAACTGCCCAGGTGAAAGACGAAAGAAATAAAAATAATTAGAATGAGATAGATAGATTAGAGCGAGACGGACTGTTTTAACGTCTCCACTGTATTTAAGTTTAGAGTGCTGTGATTGGCCGAGTCCATATAAGTTTTGTTATATGCCATTTATTACACAATTACCGAAGAACTGTCACACATTCTCGTTGTAAAAAGCATGAAATATAACAACGGCTCGTCCTATTATGTAAGACTGATATATACTGGTCGTAATGTGGGTGCAGAATTGCACACCTGCCTGATGCTAATACGAATACAGAGAAGTGATATTGTCATTTCCCTGCCCTAACGTCACTCCCGTGTTCCAGGCAAGTGTTCACGGGTCTCCGCCGCCTGCAGTCCGTCTCCCTGGCCTCTAACCGTCTGCGGGACATCCACCCCACGGCCTTCCAGGGCTGCGACTCCATCCTGGCCTTAGTCCTGGCCCGCAACAACTTAACCTTGGCCCCGAGTCCAGGCCACCAGTACTTTGACCTGGAGCAGTACTCGCCGTTCAACACGCTGCTCCGCCTCCAGACCCTGGACCTCAGCGGGAATCGAATCGCAACCATCTTCACCGATTGGAAGAATGTGCTGCTCCAACTGACGAGACTCAATCTGGCCTATAACAGCTTTCAGGAGATCACGGTTTGTTTCATATTTGGGTTGTATTTGTTACGCTTCCCCTGTGTGGGCCGATAGGGCAACTGTCGGCGCAGTCAGAAGGAAGTTGCTCCAGAGTCAGCGTTTGGCGTTGATATTTTTGTGTAAGGCGTACAGAACCGTTAGTACTGAGGCTTTACCTGTTCTTGCGGGTGTGCTTCCAGTCGACCTGGAAGTACAGCGTCGCGCCGCGTTATATTTTGCTGACAGGCAAAGTATTGATAGAGATTTCCTTCCATCGCGCGACTTTTCAAGAATAACTCGATTATTTAAACCATACGCCGAGACTTACTCGGAATTAATAGAAGAATGGCAAAACCGATGGAAGCTGTCTGTAAAGGGCCGTCATCTTTATCAATATTTTCCTTCGGTTAGCGATCGCTTGGCAAAAACTTGGCTTGAGATTGATCATTACGTGTCGCAATTTCTAACGGGTCACGGCAATTTTCGTAGTAAATTATTCTCATTTAGGTTGGTTGATTCTCCTATGTGCCAATGCTCAACACATGATTGCGAATATGAACAGTCCGCACATCATATCCTTTGGGAGTGCAATCTTTGGTCGGATGAGCGTAACAGTATGCTCAATAGTATGCACGTAACGTCTGGTGTTGTTTATTATACAGACCTCGTTGAATCTAGGAGGAATTTCCGTGCCTTTCAGCGATTTTGCCATGCCTATTATTGGAAGTCTGTATAACAGTTCGCACGTTAGGTCCAATTTAAGCAATAGTTAACTATCCGTGGTGCGTTACTTGCGTCAAATTTTTTGGTAATTGTAATTGTCTTTCTTTATGTGAGGTTAAACCGCCCATAGCTCAATGTTTTGTCACCCGCTTTGCTGTGGAGGGAAGTGGACAACTCTTTGTTTTTCCAACTCCTCCTTTACATTGCTTTTCTGATTAACTTCGTTGCGGGATTATGACAATTTAGGTCCCCTTAGATTCGCTGAGCTTCATTGCTCGGCGCCAATACTGTGCGTGCTGTTGATCCTGGAATACAGGAGTTGCAGTGGCGGGTGTGTGGTGGGATAGGGCCAAACAAAGATCACGGTTTGTTTTATTGTTATTAAATCTACCCATGTGCAGAATAAAGTTACATTTGCAAAACCTCAACTTCTCTTTCTCAGTGATTTGAACTTAATCTATATATATAAAAGAAAGTCGTGTTAGTTACACCACTTATAACTCAAGAACGGCAGAACAGATTTGGCTGAAAATTGGTAGGGAGGTAGCTTAGAGCCAGGAGACGGACATAGGATACTTTTTATCCCGTTCGATAGCGTTCCCGTGGGACTTTTCATTGTTTTCTTTATCCATACAAAAGTTTCGTTTTAATAATTAAGTCAATTTAAACTTTAATACAATACAATAAAGTTTAAATCGTAGTGGAGGAGTTCTATGTTATAAAAATGAATTGCTCGATGTGTTCCTAAGCGCAAATCTCGAGAACAGCTGAACCGATTTCGCTAATTCTTTTTTTATAATATTCCTTGAAGTACGAGGATTGTTCTTACGGAGAGATACATTTTAATAATTGCCTGAAAAGGTCTAAAAATAATACTTTTCTATATTCCCATACAAAAGGTTCGTAATGATACTTAAGTCATTTTGAACTTTAACACCATACAAAATTTCCTGTCATTTAATGGTCATCCCGTCGATGCAGTTAGAGGCCCCCTCAAATAAAAGAACTTATTAAAATAAGCATTTTGAATCGACAATATGTATCTATAACATTCGAATTATTGCGTATTTTAGATGTTAAAAATGCAGAATTCTCATGACAATGGATTGACATTTTTTGGCTGTCAAATATTAAGGCGTTCAGAAATTTATTTTGTGTAACAAATCTCCTTGGTAGTGCCTAATATTTTATTTTTTATTATGCTTGAATATCTAAAATATTCTAAATCTCCATCAAGAAATATTAATAAATGGTCAGGGGATGCCTTTTCCATTGATCTAGCCAGTCATGGAACAGGGCTATGAGTTCGCGACCTCGGCCCCCCGAGCTGTTGGAGTCTCCCACTATTTCCTTATCCGGGACTGTGGCATCCTTACCATCAGGCCAAAAATCGTTACCTGCAATATCCTGTACCCAAACACACGCTATCTCTACCCCTTTACCAAAAGAACGAAAGCCCCAAGGAGAGTTGGTGTCAGACAGGCGGGCGGCCGTAAAACATTTGCCAAAACATTTATACAGTATGTATAATAAGAAAGGTGACAGGGCCTAGGCCGTCCCCCGTAGCCGACGCGCAGGGGCAGCACCCGGTTCCTATGAGAAATGGGCAAGGTTTGTTACACCAGCCCGGGCGGGGGCAACGTAAGACACTAGCCCGGGAAATGAGATTGAGGTATGCAAGTTGGAATGTAGGTACGACAAATGGTAGGTCAAGGGAAAAAAAAAATGGTCAACGACGAAGACTTACGAAAGACAACTGCATGCAGCAAAGTGGTATAACACGGAGTGACAGAGTCAGAAATGAATACTTTAGGGTAAGTCTGAAAGTAGCTCCTGTGATAGAAAAGATGAAAGGAAACCGTCTGTCATGGTATGGGCACATTAAGAGAAGGAATTAATCATATGTAGGAAAAAAAAGTGATGAACATGAAAGTGGATGGATGGGCGAGCCGAGGAAGGCCAAAAAAGAGATGGATGGAGTGCGTGGCTGAAGATATGAAAAAGAAAGGGGTGAATGAAAACATGACGGCTGACAGGGATGTGTGGAAAAAGAAGAGATACTGCGCCGACCCCAAGTAATTAATTGGGACCAGGGCAAGGGGATGATGATATACCTAAGTAATTAAAAATTAAATTCTGTTAATAAGTAACAAGACATTCATTGACTGGTAGGGCGATACGAAGTTTGCCGGGACAGCTAGTTATTATTATAAACAAGTTTAATTCTATATAGACATGAAGTACTTTGGTGTTATAGTCATAAGTACCCTTATTCTATGCATAGGTTGGAATAAATCGTAGTACTTTTAATGTCATAATTATATCTATTTATCTTCATCTACTATTGTCGACGTATCAATAACCCATCTTCCTAAAATTAATAAATCTAACCCTTATAGTAACACTATCGATTTTACACACTCGATTTTTCCATCGTATTCAATCGATTTCCCCGTTCCAGGCGGCCGACGTCCAGTTCCTAAGTCTCCAGATCGTGGTGGACTTGCGTTACAACAACATCAGTACCATATACCTGAGTCCTGCATACAACATACAGCAGGAACCCTCGACTTCCCGCCTTCTTCTCGACCACAACCCCCTCCACTGCGACTGCAGGCTCTACGAAGCCGCCAAACGGCTCAAAGGGCTCAAACCCCTCACAGTTGAGCCCGTTTTGGACTTAAACGGGGCTTATTGCGCCTCCCCCCCAAATTTAGAAGGGGTGGAGTTCTCACAACTACCGATAGACGATCTAGTATGTGATATCACTTGTGATGATTGTATGTGCAAAATTCGACCCTCCACTGATTCTTTGTATGTGGACTGCTTCAATGATACTACACTACCAGATCCAGCCAATTTCGGCCTCACACACAGCGTAGTCAGACTACAAACACTACCAGGCAATCTGACTACAATACCCGACTATGTAACAGTACTTAATCTGTCTGGTTTAGGCTTACAAAGTGTGCCCAAATTTGTGCCTAAAAGCCTTGAAGTACTCGATATAAGCGACAATAATTTGGAGGAGTTCCCTATAGAGCTGCTACAGCGAAACCTCTCCTTAAAACTATCGGGGAATAAGTTCCCTTGCGAATGTGCGACTGTCGATGAAATAGCTGTTATGAACAAATACAGCAAGAAGATTATCGACTGGCACAGAGTCAAATGCAAAGATGGCGCTCATATGTGGAAGTTGGAAGTCGATAAACTGTGCTTGGTGCAGCGCGCAGCACTATTGGGCGGAGTGCTGGCGACACTGGGGGTCATACTCGCGTTCACTGCTGTGCTCATGTATCGATACTCGATAGAAATCCGAGTGTTCCTCACTAACAGAGGCTGGTTCTGCTGCTTCGTCGACAAATTTGATGCTGACAAGAAGTACGACGTTTTCATCTCCTTCGCGCATGGAGACGAGAAGTTCGTCGTCGAGAAACTGCTGCCAAAATTAGAGGAGGATTATAGGGTGTGCGTACACCACCGAGACTGGAAGGTCGGGGATCTCATCCCGGCGCAGATCGCGCGCTCCGTAGAAGAATCTCGACGGACAGTAGTAGTATTGTCGAAGAACTTCGTGAAGTCCACCTGGGGGATGCTGGAGTTCCGTACCGCCCACGTGCAGGCTGTGAGGGAGAAGAGGGTGCGCGTGATAGTGCTGCTGCTGGAAGAGTTGGAGGCTGTGCAGCTGGACCGGGAGCTGCAGGCGTATCTCGCGACCAACACGTACGTGAGATGGGACGACCCCTGGGTCTGGGAGAAGCTGCGGTTCGCGCTGCCCCGGGGGGAGGAGGGGGCGCGACGGAGGAGGGCGCGCCTGGCGCTGCAGCATGCTCCCGGACTCACCCTCACGCTCGCCGACGGGAAACCACACAAGATGCACATGTAGAGCGACTGGCGATAGATGGCGCCACTCAGATTGGATATACAGGTGTATTCAGACCGTGCGCGGAAACTTGGGCAGGTGATAGCAAAGAGGATGGCGAACGCGTTGGCGTTAAAGAAAATTCGGATAAAATAAAAAAATTGACGATTTGTATGGAAAACGTAAATTTTTATTTTTTGCGGGATATTTTTTAACGCCAATGTGTTGGTGATCACCGCGGCTATTACCGGCCCTAGTTTCCGATCACGGCCTGAATACACCCTGTATAGTGCATAGAAGTGCCACAAGCGAGAGATGACGCCATTTACTTTGGTTCAAGTGTAGTTATTGTGAATGCAAAACACTCAGTTACAAAAGAGACCTGTGAAACATGTACCTATGTATCATAAAATTGCAACATTAAAAACAAGTGACCTTATTTTTTTACGCTGGCAACTATATTTACTGTATTATAAGATATTAAATTGTCAAAATATTTGTCTATGGACGGGGACAGAAAGGAATAAATTAAGAATCTCTACTTTATGTAAAAAGTTTACAACTTAACGACAAGGCTGATTACATCACTTGAAATTGTCATAAATATACAATTAATTGATATGAATATGTCTAAATATAAGTCTGTACTTTTGAGCCATTATTGTAAATAATATTAATTTTTATTAGAAGTTAAATTAATTATTATGTATGCACATAGCGGAGCAGGAACTTCGGCCCTTCCAACTTTGAAATATAAATATTTCTTATTTAAAGGATTTGGGTTTGATTCTCTTTTGTAGTAATTTATTATTGGACTTAACCGTTGTGAAATTATTGGTTGCAGTGATAGATTGTGCCTAAAAACACCAATAGACCCTTTTGCATGAAACTGATACATATCTCGTGAAATATGGGTGCAGAAATGCACCTCTGTCTACTCTTTTAAGAATACAAGCGTGAGGTTATGTGTGTATATAGAAGGTTTGTGCGCCGCTATGTGTCGTTATAACAGTTTGAGAAAATTGTAAAAATAAGTTAAATGTCAATTTAGTTCACTCATTAACATTGTATAAATAAGTTTTAATGAATCTATTTTGAAAATTGCACTTTTCAATGTAAAAAATTAATTTGTTATAGGTTACTTCATAAAAGATTTCTTTTTACATTGGAAAATATAAAAATTGTGTGTATATTTTCCCGATAGAGTTGTCTATAGTTGTAGTGTCCACCGACGTGACTCACAGACTTACAAGCAATCTTATACTAGTTTATACTAAATACCTGATACTTAAGACTTGCTTCGACACTACCAAGTATCGAGCATTGTGCATAAATTACATAGTTGTAGCCACACACCAACATAACAATCTTGTAAATCACTGTACAGGCACAAAACAAATATTAAGAGAATACAAAATCACTGGTCTCTACTAGTCTCTCAACCAACTCCTGAAGATTATGTTTTTTTGAGACAAATTTTATATCAATCACAAATTATAAACTATAACTTACTTTAACTTTAATAAAAACTCTTTATATAGCAACCAAGGGGTCAAGCCTTTTAGACCTCCTTTTTCACCGGGACCCCGATAAAAAGTTCTTGTATGCAGCTTGATATTTGGTTGTGTTGAAATAAAACATAATGTTATAATTAAGGTAATTGGAAAATGAGATATTAAAATAAGCAGCTTTGTAATTATGTGAATTCTATATTGTCTATGTTCTAAACATGAGGAAATTTATCATACGTTTTTACATTAAGATGTCTATGAGACAATCTATGGAAAGATGTGAAAATAAAGAATCTCAATTTTGTCAAATGTATTTGACACTACGTTAAAATGTAGTTTGTATGAGCCAACTGTACCTACTGTATATACTTGAAAATAATAAAAGATTCTTACACTCACGTCTATTATTGTAGTAAATTGACCGTGATTAGGGGCCATCCATAAATTACGTTACACGTAAGGGGGAGGGAGGGGGTCGGCTGAGTGTGACTAAAGGGCGGGAGGGGATAGTGTAATGTCAAATTTCAAAATTAACTTGTTACAACACGAATTTCACACGGTCAACGAAAAATTCTATAACATCATGTTCTTAATACAACGAACAGGCTTAAGGAAATGATCTGTTAAATATAATGATGAATTAATATATTTTCGCATTGTTTTAATGCCGATTAAAAAAGTATTTATATTCATTCATTCGTCTATAGTTCGTTCGTATCGATCTGGTGCGCTGTCTTAGTAATGTGCAGAGTTGGCGACGTGAAAAGTTATAACAAAATAATTGCTTTCACCATTTTCCATGCAATTTCCTTATTCCACATTTTTTCCACAATAGCAGACAACAAATGAGGACCGTATGTACACAAAAAGTTGGTTTAGTTAGGTTTTGGGTTGGGTTGGGTTAGGTTAGGTTAGATTTTTTTTTGTTTATTTTTGCAATGCTTATGACAATAGCAGACAACTAATGAGGACCGTATGTACACAAAAAGTTGGTTAAGTTAGGTTTTGGGTTGGGTTGGGTTAGGTTAGGTTAGGTTAGGTTTTTTTTTGTTTTTTTTTTTCAATGCTTCTGACAATAGCAGACAACAAATGAGGACCGTATGTAAACAAAAAGTTGGTTTAGTTAGGTTTTGGGTTGGGTTGGGTTAGGTTAGGTTAGGTTTTTTTTTTGTTTTTTTTTGTTTTTTTTTTTTCAATGCTTCTGTCAATAGCAGACAACAAATAAGGACCGTATGTACACAAAAAGTTGGTTTAGTTAGGTTTTGGGTTGGGTTGGGTTAGGTTAGGTTAGGTTTTTTTTTGTTTTTTTTTTTTTTTTAGGGTTCCGTAGCCAAAATGGCAAAAACGGAACCCTTATAGTTTCGTCATGTCCGTCTGTCCGTCTGTCCGTCTGTCACAGCCGATTTACTCGGAAACTATAAGTACTACAGTGATGAAATTTGATGGGAATATGTGTTGTATGAACCGCTACAAAAATATGACACTAAATAGTAAAAAAAAGAATTGGGGGTGGGGCCCCCCATACATGTAACTGAGGGATGAAATTTTTTTTTTCGATGTACATACCCGTGTGGGGTATCAATGGAAAGGTCTTTTAAAATGATATAAAGTTTTCTAAAAAACATTTTTCTTAAAGTGAACGGTTTTTGAGATATCAGCTCTCAAAGTCGTAAAAAGTATGTCCCCCCCCCTCTATTTTTATAACTACGGGGTATAAAATTCTAAAAAAAATAGAGGTGATGCATGCTAATTAACTCTTTCAACGATTTTTGGTTTGATCAAAGTATCTCTTATAGTTTTTGAGATAGGTTGATTTAACTGTAATTTTGGTTAAGTTATTGTGCTTACACTGAAAACGATGGCTGAACCTTATAAGATAGATCAAAAAATATACTACAGTATTGTACACCTTTAAAAATCCGCGATGATATAAAATCTTTATAATGTAGGTACTTTTTACGAGAAATATTAGCTTGCTGCTACGGAACCCTTTGTGCGCGAGCCCGACTCGCACTTGGCCGGTTTTTTTTCAATGCTTCTGACAATAGCAGACAACAAATGAGGACCGTATGTAAACAAAAAGTTGGTTGAGTTAGGTTTTGGGTTGGGTTGGGTTAGGTTATGTTTTTTTTTTCTTTTTTTTTTTCAATGCTCCTGACAATAGCAGACAACAAATGAGGACCGTATGTACACAAAAAGTTGGTTTAGTTAGGTTTTGGGTTGGGTTGGGTTAGGTTAGGTTAGGTTTTTTTTTTGTTTTTTTTTTCTTTTTTTTTTTCAATGCTTCTGTCAATAGCAGACAACAAATAAGGACCGAATGTACACAAACAGTTGGTTTAGTTAGGTTTTGGGTTGGGTTGGGTTAGGTTAGGTTAGGTTTTTTTTTGTTTTTTTTTTCTTTTTTTTTTCAATGCTTCTGACAATGGCAGACAACAAATGAGGACCGTATGTACACAAAAAGTTGGTTTAGTTAGGTTTTGGGTTGGGTTGGGTTAGGTTAGGTTAGGGTTTTTTTTTGTTTTTTTTTTCAATGCTTCTGACAATAGCAGACAACAAATGAGGACCGTATGTACACAAAAAGTTGGTTTAGTTAGGTTTTGGGTTGGGTTGGGTTAGGTTAGGTTAGATTTTTTTTTGTTTATTTTTGCAATGCTTATGACAATAGCAGACAACTAATGAGGACCGTATGTAAACAAAAAGTTGGTTTAGTTAGGTTTTGGGTTGGGTTGGGTTAGGTTAGAATAGATTTTTTTTTTTGTTTATTTTTTCTTTTTTTTTTCAATGCTTCTGACAATAGCAGAAAACAAATGAGGACCGTATGTAAACAAAAAGTTGGTTTAGTTAGGTTTTGGGTTGGGTTGGGTTAGGTTAGGTTAAGTTTTTTTTTGTTTTTTTTTTTCTTTTTTTTTTCAATGCTTCTGACAATAGCGGACAACTAATGAGGACCGTATGTACACAAAAAGTTGGTTTAGTTAGGTTTTGGGTTGGGTTGGGTTAGGTTAGGTTAGGTTTTTTTTTGTTTTTTTTTTTCAATGCTTCTGACAATAGCAGACAACAAATGAGGACCGTATGTACACAAACAGTTGGTTTAGTTAGGTTTTGGGTTGGGTTGGGTTAGGTTAGGTTAGATTTTTTTTTGTTTATTTTTGCAATGCTTATGACAATAGCAGACAACTAATGAGGACCGTATGTAAACAAAAAGTTGGTTTAGTTAGGTTTTGGGTTGGGTTGGGTTAGGTTAGAATAGATTTTTTTTTTGTTTATTTTTTCTTTTTTTTTTCAATGCTTCTGACAATAGCAGAAAACAAATGAGGACCGTATGTAAACAAAAAGTTGGTTTAGTTAGGTTTTGGGTTGGGTTGGGTTAGGTTAGGTTAAGTTTTTTTTTTGTTTTTTTTTTTCTTTTTTTTTTCAATGCTTCTGACAATAGCGGACAACTAATGAGGACCGTATGTACACAAAAAGTTGGTTTAGTTAGGTTTTGGGTTGGGTTGGGTTAGGTTAGGTTAGGTTTTTTTTTGTTTTTTTTTTTCAATGCTTCTGACAATAGCAGACAACAAATGAGGACCGTATGTACACAAACAGTTGGTTTAGTTAGGTTTTGGGTTGGGTTGGGTTAGGTTAGGTTAGATTTTTTTTTGTTTATTTTTGCAATGCTTATGACAATAGCAGACAACTAATGAGGACCGTATGTACACAAAAAGTTGGTTAAGTTAGGTTTTGGGTTGGGTTGGGTTAGGTTAGGTTAGGTTAGGTTTTTTTTTGTTTTTTTTTGTTTTTTTTTTTTCAATGCTTCTGTCAATAGCAGACAACAAATAAGGACCGTATGTACACAAAAAGTTGGTTTAGTTAGGTTTTGGGTTGGGTTAGGTTAGGTTAGGTTTTTTTTTGGTTTTTTTTTCAATGCTTCTGACAATAGCAGACAACAAATGAGGACCGTATGTAAACAAAAAGTTGGTTTAGTTAGGTTTTGGGTTGGGTTGGGTTAGGTTAGGTTAGGTTTTTTTTTTGTTTTTTTTTTCTTTTTTTTTTTCAATGCTTCTGTCAATAGCAGACAACAAATAAGGACCGAATGTACACAAACAGTTGGTTTAGTTAGGTTTTGGGTTGGGTTGGGTTAGGTTAGGTTAGGTTTTTTTTTGTTTTTTTTTCTTTTTTTTTCAATGCTTCTGACAATGGCAGACAACAAATGAGGACCGTATGTACACAAAAAGTTGGTTTAGTTAGGTTTTGGGTTGGGTTGGGTTAGGTTAGGTTAGATTTTTTTTTGTTTATTTTTGCAATGCTTATGACAATAGCAGACAACTAATGAGGACCGTATGTAAACAAAAAGTTGGTTTAGTTAGGTTTTGGGTTGGGTTGGGTTAGGTTAGGTTAGATTTTTTTTTGTTTATTTTTGCAATGCTTATGACAATAGCAGACAACTAATGAGGACCGTATGTAAACAAAAAGTTGGTTTAGTTAGGTTTTGGGTTGGGTTGGGTTAGGTTAGAATAGATTTTTTTTTGTTTATTTTTTCTTTTTTTTTTCAATGCTTCTGACAATAGCAGACAACAAATGAGGACCGTATGTAAACAAAAAGTTGGTTTAGTTAGGTTTTGGGTTGGGTTGGGTTAGGTTAGGTTAAGTTTTTTTTTGTTTTTTTTTTTCTTTTTTTTTTCAATGCTTCTGACAATAGCGGACAACTAATGAGGACCGTATGTACACAAAAAGTTGGTTAAGTTAGGTTTTGGGTTGGGTTAGGTTAGGTTAAGTGATTTTTTTGTTTTTTTTTTCTTTTTTTTTTTCAATGCTCCTGACAATAGCAGACAACAAATGAGCACCGTATGTACACAAAAAGTTGGTTAAGTTAGGTTTAGGGTTGGGTTAGGTTAGGTTTTTTTTTGTTTTTTTTTTGTTTATTTTTGCAATGCTTATGACAATAGCAGACAACTAATGAGGACCGTATGTAAACAAAAAGTTGGTTTAGTTAGGTTTTGGGTTGGGTTGGGTTAGGTTAGAATAGATTTTTTTTGTTTATTTTTTCTTTTTTTTTTCAATGCTTCTGACAATAGCGGACAACTAATGAGGACCGTATGTACACAAAAAGTTGGTTAAGTTAGGTTTTGGGTTGGGTTAGGTTAGGTTAAGTGATTTTTTTGTTTTTTTTTCTTTTTTTTTTTCAATGCTCCTGACAATAGCAGACAACAAATGAGCACCGTATGTACACAAAAAGTTGGTTAAGTTAGGTTTAGGGTTGGGTTAGGTTAGGTTTTTTTTTGTTTATTTTTGCAATGCTTATGACAATAGCAGACAACTAATGAGGACCGTATGTAAACAAAAAGTTGGTTTAGTTAGGTTTTGGGTTGGGTTGGGTTAGGTTAGAATAGATTTTTTTTGTTTATTTTTTCTTTTTTTTTTCAATGCTTCTGACAATAGCAGACAACAAATGAGGACCGTATGTAAACAAAAAGTTGGTTTAGTTAAGTTTTGGGTTGGGTTGGGTTAGGTTAAGTTTTTTTTTTGTTTTTTTTTTTTCTTTTTTTTTTCAATGCTTCTGACAATAGCAGACAACTAATGAGGACCGTATGTACACAAAAAGTTGGTTAAGTTAGGTTTAGGGTTGGGTTAGGTTAGGTTAGGTTTTTTTTTTTTTTTTTTTTGTTTTTTTTTTCAATGCTTCTGACAATAGCAGACAACAAATGAGGACCGTATGTACACAAAAAGTTGGTTTAGTTAGGTTTTGGGTTGGGTTGGGTTGGGTTAGGTTAGGTTAGGTTTTTTTTTGTTTTTTTTTTTCAATGCTTCTGACAATAGCAGACAACAAATGAGGACCGTATGTACACAAAAAGTTGGTTTAGTTAGGTTTTGGGTTGGGTAAGGTTAGGTTAGGTTTTTTTTTTGTTTTTTTTTTCTTTTTTTTTCGATGCTTCTGTCAATAGCAGACAACAAATAAGGACCGAATGTACACAAAAAGTTGGTTTAGTTAGGTTTTGGGTTGGGTTGGGTTAGGTTAGGTTAGGTTAGGTTTTTTTTTGTTTTTTTTTCTTTTTTTTTTCAATGCTTCTGACAATGGCAGACAACAAATGAGGACCGTATGTACACAAAAAGTTGGTTTAGTTAGGTTTTGGGTTGGGTTGGGTTAGGTTAGGTTAGGTTTTTTTTTTTGTTTTTTTTTTCAATGCTTCTGACAATAGCAGACAACAAATGAGGACCGTATGTACACAAAAAGTTGGTTTAGTTGGGTTTTGGGTTGGGTTGGGTTAGGTTAGGTTAGGTTAGGTTAGGTTAGGTTAGGTTAGGTTAGGTTAGGTTAGGTTAGGTTAGGTTAGGTTAGGTTAGGTTAGGTTAGGTTAGGTTAGGTTAGGTTAGGTTAGGTTAGGTTAGGTTAGGTTAGGTTAGGTTTTTTTTTTTTTTTTTTTTTTTTTTTTTTTTTTTTTTTTTTCCTGTGTTTCTCTGTGGGGGTAATGTATGTTTCGCTGTAT